>JAFFSR010000333.1:10000000-11200000 GCA_017163975.1 Anastatus disparis | reverse complement strand
TCAAAATCTTTTATCTTTATTAAAAGATTTTCAGAAATATCTCTATACTAGGCTTTTCATTAGTAGAAATGGAAGACTGTAATATAGAGATATTTTTAAAAATTTTGGATTAAGAACCAATAATTTGGAAAACTGTAATGTCGGTATTTCACATTCCCTTAAGTAAAATTTTACTTTAATATTTTTTATTGGCGATTGATTTTCCAAATTTATCAAAATTTGGGAGCGTATTGTTAATTATTGCGTTTATTTTTTTTTTATTAATCTGCAAGAAATTTGATGCCAAAATCATGCTCCATATATGTACGAGTGAAAAAGTCGGTTTTGAAATAAATATTAAACCATTGCATTTACATCATACAGATATTTTTATATTTCCAGCTATGAATTACTGTTTTAAATCTATTGAGAGAAATTTAGTAAAAAAGTGAATATATTTACTTTCTGTTATGTAACGAAAACAAAATAAATTTTGAACTCTTATACATTTGCGAAAATCATGCGGTGATTAATTTGATTACTTAATCTTAATCAATATTTATTTTCAAAAATAAAAAAAAATGGCACGAATTTCATCGAAAATTACAAGTTTAAAATTTACTTAGTTTTATCTAGATCTATCAATGCAATTTGCAAAGAGTCGATAAAACTCGGTAATATTTGTTTTAAAATTTTTTTTTCAATTATCACAGTCAATTTATATTGGGTAATATATTTTTATAGAGTCGTGAAAGTTGTAAAAATATTTAATAAGAAATCATGTTATTATTTTATATGAGATTTCACATACTTTATTTTGCATGACATTTTATATTTAACTTATCTAATGTAAATAATTATTATTGTGAAATCATATTTGTAATTAAATACGTAAAGTACATCTGTAATGTAAATATAAATTAAATTATTCAAGAATTATTATCAAACGAGTTTTTTCATATTTATAAAACAATTTTTGCTATGAAACTAATCTAATTTTATCTTTATTTAAAAAAACAAACAATGACAAGTATAACAATTTTGTAATTAATAATTTAAATATATTTAAACTAGGTTTCATAAGCTGAAAAAATTACGATTAATCGAAAAATTAATAATCTCTAAATCAACTATTGCTAGCATTAAGTTTTTTTTTTAAATAATAAATAAAATTTAAATGAATATTTAAATTTTATTTATTATTTAAATGAATATTTAAATTTTTGAAAGCTTTTTTAATATGGTGTTTGATATATTTCAAAATTATGTTTAAGTAAATTTTTATCCTTTTATAAATGTAAGATATAAAAATTTTAGCGTTAATGATGAAAACACAATCATCATGATTTTAATAAGCTCAGTTTTGGCATTTTAATGAATTTTTTTTTTAATCAAATTCAATAAATAATGATTGAATAAATTTAGTCGATTGGTTAACTTTTTTTAAATTTAAATTTTACGCAAATTCTACATTATATTTATATAAAATCCAAAAGAAAATTAATGAAACATATATTGTTTTTTTTTAATTTTTTATGCAAGAAATATGTTTTTAATTTATATGATTTATTATTCCTTTTCAAAATATATAAAAATATTTTTACGTTCAAATAAATTTTTCATTACATTTTCTCCACTGCAATACTTATTGGATGATTACAATTTACGCGTTATAAACTGTTGAAATTATTATACTTGATAATAATAATAATACTCAAATAAGCCTGCGATATTGATTAAATGATGATGAATCAGTAATTAAATATGAGGCGATGCAATATCAGGAGTTGAAATTTTTTTATTTATTCATTTTATTTTTCAACAACTTTAAGAAATGAAATAAAGATTTTGTTTGCGTTTATAAAAAAAAATTATTAACCAAATTCATAAATTAAAAAAAATAATTTTTAAGCTTATTTGAAATGACATCCAACTTCATTTGGATCAATATCTTTACAGAAAGTGAAATATATTGCACAATATTTATAACAGTAATGTGCCTTAGAACTTTGTTATTTTAAACGTAATTATGGACACACTTATACAGGTGGACAGAGATACAAATTTTATAGACCTTAATTTTAGTTTTATACTGAATCAATGTGAACTTTTTTTTGTAATATAGCAGTAGATCACGAATATTAATAAATTATTGTTAAAAATGAAAAAAGTATAAAATAGATAATATTCAAAGTAATGGATGCACAAGAAGACCATATAATGTTAGCAAAATAAAATAAATAAAATTAGCAGTTGTAAATAATTTTAATCAGATAACATAATATATAGTATCAAGATAATAAATATAAAGAAAGAATCAATATAAATATAAAAATATATGAATAGAATTTAGTAACATTACAGCAAAATATATTTTTAATGTAAACAAAGGAAATTTATTTTTAGATTCAAAGAAATCATGGAAATCTATAAATAAATGACTTTCTAAAAAATGTAACCCATTCAGTAATGATTATAATAAGAATCAATATGTATTCAAATAATACTGCATTGTTTATTAATAATTTACTTTAAATGGATATGAATTATTTACTGGAATGACGATAAATGAAGTCAGGATTATCAGAAACAAAAAATATAGCAATGATATTTAGCCTCCAGTATGTGCAAAAACATATACATTAGTTGTCAAGGTTCTAAATGATATTTACAGCTCAATAGTATCACATTTCAAAATTTTGGAAGCATTAAAAAATGCAAAAATTGATTTTTTAATAAACTTGAAGATTTTAGATGTCAAATCATTGAATTATATATTTTGGCTTGTAGTGTAGCAGATTCATGATTGTATTATAATGTAGTTATTCTGATTTTATTTTGCCCATACTTTAATATTTATTAAAATTCAATCAATGTTTTTGAAAATTTATAAATGTAATGTAGATTTTACTTAATGTAAGTTCTATAATCATATATAAAAGTGAAGAGTGAGTTCTTTGTCAGAAGTGTCTGTTAGTACGTTTTTAATGATGCCATTTTTATAAATAAAAAAGTTTGAAATGATCGTTTTGATGTATTGTGAGATAATTTTTATTATTTTTTCGTTATTTTTTGACATTTCATATTATTATATGAAATGTCAAATGTCAAATTATTGTATGTCATTTTTTTACTATAATTTATTATTTTTTGTTATTTTTTTGTTAAAATTTCAATTTACAGAAAGTAATAAAAATTATCTCAATAACATTTACATTTTTCTGCTAGGGTTGCTCGGGCAAGGAGATATCGTTTTACTTGCAATAGGTATAGCATATTTTTTTATTAACTTTAATTTTATGTGTACAAAATATGTTAACTTAAAACACATTATATTATTTAAAGTTCTGTATTATGCATACACTTTTGTGTTGAAATTCTTATTTTTAAATTTACATATGGTTTCTTTAAATTTACATGAAAATAAAAATAAAGAAAAAATATTTAAATTTATAAAAATTAACTTTTGTATAAAAAATAATAAATAAAAAAATGTAATTCACTATTTGGATGACCATTTATGAGCATTTCTTTGTGCATAATTATCCAGCTTCAAGATTCTTAAAGTATTTCGATCTTGAAGTGATTCTTCACGTATTTTTTTCAATTCATCGTTTGCTTGCTGGAGGTTGAATGGTTCAGCTTCACCAATCTGCTCTTGATCTCTTAGTTGACGTATAAAATTTATTCTATTCATTACGTCCTGAAAGTTGAGTGCTGGACGTTTCGCGAGCTCCTCAAGATGCTGATATTGTTCATCATTTAGCACTTTATATAATAGCTGTGGACGAGTTAAAAAACGATGTGTTTAATTTAAAGTTTTATTCAATTCAAATTTTTTTGTTTTCAATCGACAATTAATCGAGACTAATATACTTAAAATTCGTTTTAAATTTTAAATTAATTGAAAGTTTAGTCAAATGATTTTTAGGAAGTTATTTACCGCAATTAAATATTTATTTAAGGAGGTCGAATAGTCTTTTATATTATTATTTAAATTGGAAGGATTATTATGAAATTTTGAAAAAATAATCTTTTAATTCTTATTTCTCTCGTTTACATTGCTTTAAAATAAAACAAAGGTTAAGCAATGAAAATTTAAAGAAATGAATGAAATTATTGTTCTTATGAACCAACTTTATGTGAAAAAATTATCGGACTAAAAATTTTATTGTAATTTCAGTCCTATAATATAGTTTTTCATGAAAAAAAATAAGAAGGATATAGATTTTTAACGAGGATTATAAGGTAATTAACGGTCCTAACCTATCGAGTATCCTTAAAAGAAAAAAACTGATCGATTTTACAACAAAGAGAAAGAAGTGTAAATGACTGATTAAAAATATTTCTTTGTTTATAGTTGCGTTTAGTTCAAAAATAAAATTAAAATAAATGTGATTAAAAATAAATTTCTCAAAAAGCACGCTAAACAATATTGTTACTTCAGCGAAACACTAGACTTCGTATAGAAATAGAAAATTCTAAAAATTTAATACAAAGTACCTGAGATTTATTAGTATTATCGTTCGACATGTTATTGCAATTATTTCCTTTACTATTTAATCAACTTAAAAGCAATCGTGAAACTATAAAAAAAACTGTATTGGATGTTGGATGTATACATAGAAGAAATGGACGAATTTACACAATATCACAGTTTTTCGACTATTAGCAACGAAGATTACGGAAGCGCCTAACCGCCACCTCTCGGCATTTGTGAGCGAGTGCCTGTACGGGTGGTGGTGGTGGTACCTGCGGTCAGATGATGGATTTCGAGGATGCTTTATACATTTATGTATATCTATATATTAGGATATCCTTTAGCCAACTTCAGAGTATACCGTAGAATTAGAGTATAAGCAGAATATATTATTCTGTAGTATATACTCTGAAGTTGGCTGTTGGATATCATATAAGCATCTTCGAAATCCATCACTGCCTGCGGTGCTGGTGGTAATAGAGGAGGTGGGTCCGCACCCAAAACACGGAAACTATCCAGCATCACACTTTTCGCGAAGTCGAAATTCACGTATAATTCTTCTCAACTGTTCGATCTCGTGTTCCATACTGGTAATACCTGCTGCCACTGCTGGCCTACTCTGAATGAATTCCATGTCTTCCGGATGGAATCTCGACATTTTTAATACTAAGTTTTTTTTGTTAAAATATTATTAAATTTGCATGATACCATAAGCATTATTTATCATTGCAGGATTATGTTTTAATAAATATTTAAATTTTCATTATAAACATATCTGTTAGTCATAAAAAATTTAATTTACAATAATGAATATCTTTTTCTATAAATTATTTTTTCTGCATTAATTTATATAAACATTAAATAAACGAAAAAAAACGTTATTATTAGTAAAATAAATTGTTGTATTATATTGTTCATACCTTTTTATTGTACAAAAAAAATGAGATTCTTGTTCAAACGTGAGTTGTATTATAATTTTATGCGTGTGAGCAAGCTCTTACCAGCTCAGATGCTCCTTTCGAACTAACTAAAGGTAAACTATATTAACAAGTGTTTATTATACACAATGAATTCAAATTTGTTTGTCCTCTTCGAGTCTTAAAATTTGACTTTAATATTGTATACACGGTAATTGAAATTTGAATCTAAAGTTAAAGACGCTTCTATATTTTTAACGCATGCGTTTGTTTATTGTCCTTTTGACTTTTAAAAAGTAGATTTTACGCGCGCCACCTGCGATATAATAAGCCATCAGGAAATTTTAAGTTACTCGATGTTTCTTTGTGTTCTTTTAATTTTAACTATAAGGAAATAAAAATTCAATTCCAAATTCAGAAAAATTGATAGAATATCGTTTGATAATATTAATAAACGTAAGTATTTTTTATATCATTAATAAAAAGTAAACATATGTTACCTAATCTTATTCTTAACCTATCTTTATTAAAACATGTCGTTAAGAATTTTTTTTGTTCTTTGTTTTTGTTTGTCAGTCAATAATTTAATAATGTAAAGTATTAAAATTTTTAATATAGTCTATTTAATTTTAAACAAATTTCAGAACGATGTTCAAAACGTGTTTAGACAATCGTATAACGTATACTTGTATGAGAGATTACAAATGTCACTTGTGTAATAATCTCATTCTAAATAATTGTTATGATTCAGTTCTTGAACATATAAATAAAGAAACACATCTAAAAAAACTTAAGAAAATAGATGAGGCCGTACGAAATCTACAATCTAATGAATTGTCTCTTATTTCTGAACCTAAACGAAGAAATATTGTTGAAAATTGTATTACGTGGACAAGAAAACACAAGGATCTTAAGTGTAACATTTGTGGATGTCAGCTTAGTGGATTAGCTGCTGCATTTCAACATATTAAAGGTCGTACTCATACAAGTAATGTACAATTGATGGATAAAGCAGGATTGAATAAAATAGATAATAATACCAATACTACAAACAATGTTACAAACCAAATTAAAGAAAATAAAATAGTTAATTCAACAAAGAGATTAGACGATTGCATTACTTATGATGCAAATAGTAAATTGCATACATGCAATATTTGTATCTGTTCATTTTCAGAAGAAGTAGATGTTTCACTACATATTTCAGGATTTCTTCATAATTTATGTTTGAATGCAAAAAAATCAGAACAAGCAGCTATTGATTCAAATAAAGAAAATATCACAATTAATAATTGTTTTAATACTTCAAATAATTCTGATTTTATTCAAATTTATTATTGTTCAGCATGTTCTTTATGGATAAAAACCACAGATCATCTAATGTGTCACAGTATGTTACACCTCCATCAAGAAATTAAACTTGGAGATATTGATATTATTCAATTCAATTTTAATAATAAGAATAAAATACAACATTTAAGATGTTTGCTTTGTAAAACGAATTTTAATACAGATAAAGATTTAGAAGAACATGTAAACACAAGAAAGCACTTAGCTAGATTGGATTTCTTTAAATGTTTGAAACAATTTAATTTGCGCCATGTAGTTGATAATTACATAGATAGAGAAAAACTAAAAAGTATCACATCAAACTTTAAAGAGAAGCTTTCTTCTGATGCTTTTTTATGTAAAGTGTGCAATGTTCCAATGTCACAACAGAGTATATCTGAACATACGAAAGGAAAGCAGCATAACCAAAATCTACAAAAGCCATGTCCAAAAGTACCAATTGTATGTATAACATCTATGTACACGTGTTTTTTATGTGAACTAGCATATGATAGTGCCATTCTTTTATTGAGTCACTATAAAACTACGAAACACAAACAGAGAATGCAAAATTTTAATGAAATTATAAATTGTTCTGATATTCATTTTATAAAAAGTAAGAATGATAAGGATGAAGTGATCCATTGTAAAATTTGTCGTACAACTATATATGCTTGTCGATCTGTAGTAGATCATTTATATGGCCAGAAACATAAAGCAAAAGAAAAACAATTACTTAAGCCAGAAACTGGAAAGCTTGTTGATGAACTGTTTGTAAGTAATAATGAAAATGTCCAAATTGATAATAGTAAAAATGATATGAGTCAAAAAGTAACTGCTTCTATAAAAATTAAAAAGATAAATGAATTTAAAACAAGTTCTGATGAATTAATAAAATTAGGTTTTAGTCCTGAAGTTTCAAACCAACTTGTCAAATCTAAACTTGATTCTTCAGAAGTAGATGATGTATTAAACAATTTGGTCGATCTTAATTTAAATAAAGAACAACAAAAAAAATTGATTTTAAGCAAGAAAAAAAGACCCCGCACACCAAATATTGACAGTAAAAAAAATTCCTTTGAAAAAAATGTTTCAATATATGGTAAAGATTACATTTTATTATGTATTGATCCTGGAAAAGTAAATATATACAATGTTAATCCAGAAAAACTTCGTCTAATGGAATTAGGTGTTAGTTTAACATTCCCTTGGGAATCTGAACGAGTTTGTCCACCTTGTGCTCAACAATTTTCAAGTAATAAACAGTTTTTATTTGAACATTTACATGAAGAAGAGCATGTACGACATTTGTGTGAAATGGAAGCTAATCATAAAGAATTTGAAGATTATCCTGATCAATTTAGTGATTTAGATCTTGCAAAATCTTATTTAATTGAAGAATCTGAAACCTGTGTTCAGTGTCATGCATGTAATGAAAAAATAGAGAACGAAAATGCTGAAATTCTTTTTCATATTAAATCATCAAATCATTCCATTAAAAGTCAATCTTGGAAGATGTTATCAGAAGAAATAAATAAGGAATTTTCAACAATATTCAAAGATATTTGGTATTATGCTGAAGTATTTATTTGTGAAATTTGTACAGGTACTAGATTTGATTTAGAAATCGACTTTGTGATGCATTTGAAAACTCCAGAACATCAACAAAAAGTTAATAGTAGCTTTTTTAATGGAATTATTCCAGAGTATGATGTATGTCCTATTTGTATAACATATTGGGTTGGCAAACCTAATACTTTCATTAAACATTGTAAAAATAGCTTTCACCAACGTTTTGCAAAAACTAATGAATTTCAAGTTTCTAAAATGACATCTTCTGCAATAGATTTTTTGATTAATGCAAATGAAGAAATTCGTTCTTTAATAAAAAAATCTGATGAAGTTACTTTAAATAAACACAAAGAATATGAGTTATTAAAAGCTATTGAAGACAATGTAGTAAATATTTATCCAAAAGCTCAAGCCTACACTTTTGGATCAAGACTTTCATCCTTAGGATTTCCTGACAGTGATGTAGATGTTTTCTTAGATTGTAATAATATATATCATGAAAGTACAACACAAGAACAAAGTCAAAAGTATTTATCATCAGTGAGAAAAAATTTTGAAACTAAACCAGAAATTTGGATGGTAGATGAAATATTATTAGCAACCAGAGTACCAATTATAAAACTACGACATCTTCCTACTGGTCTCAAATGTGACATTTCCTTTGTGAATGGACTTAGTGTGGAAAAATCTACATTAATAAAGTAAAATATATATTTTTAACTAAATTTTAATCAAAGGTATTTAACATACGATATTTATAATATTATTTTTTCAGGTATTACAATGATGCTTATCCCATTTGTAGAGAATTGATTCTTTATTTGAAAAAATGGTTTACTTTTTGTCAGTTATCTGGGTCAAGAGGTATAACCACGTTTGCCATTTCGTGGTACGTTATTTTTTATTTGCAAATAAAACGTATTTTACCATCTGTGCATAAATTAATTGAACTCAAGAATCAATCTAAAATCGTTGATGGTAAGTAATCATTTTTTTTAATATGAATATAATTTTAACCAATGAAATTGATTTTTCAGTAAAATATATTTCTTACATAGGTTGGGAATGTGGTTTTCTAGAAACCGTACCAGTAAATGCTTCAAATTTAAATTTTAAAAATCATCTTAAAGGATTCTTCTTTTTTTATGCTGATTTTGATTATAAAACTAATATTGCATGTCCATATTTAGGTAAAGCTATTCCAAAACGTTCTTTTGCGTTTACTGAACAGTTGCCTGATCAAATGGAAATTTATAAGAAACGTGTAACATTAAATGAGTCAGAAATATTTCGATTTGATTCTCCTATGTGTATTCAAGATCCAATTGATCTTTCTCAAAATATTACAAAAGCTGTTAGGAAACGACAATTGAGAAGTTTTAGACAATATTGTTTTGAAAGTGCTGAAAAAATAGTTTAATGATTCACTAATAGAATTTAAAAAGTCTATGACTATAAGTTGATTACTTTTAACTGTAACTTATTACAAATGTGATATATAAATAATAGAATTGATACTTTTATTGTGAAATGGATAAAACTTTACAAATCTAGATTCCCAAGTCTACTTTATTAATTTGAATAAAAATGTAATATTTTACAGTAAATACTAAGACCAAAATAAATGATAAAAACAAGATTTTGTTGAAAATTCATATTAATTAATTATTTGTATAAACAATTTTTTTATCTGGATGATAAAGTTAAGCTTGGGTATCTTTGTTTTCGCAAGATAATATAAAAATCATGATATTTTCTACAAATTTTACTAATTAATAAAGAGTAATATTGATAAATATAATATAAAATTGATTTTGCTTGATTTAAATGCATTTTACTTTTTATTAAAGATCAGTGAATTTATTTATAATTATATCTTAGTGCTATTTTCATTATGATTAATCATAGATTCATAATGAGAAAAAATTTGTTGAATTATAGAAAAATTCGACTAAACCATTTTATGTTTAAGATATTGGCACTTGTTGGAATGAATATTTTGTACCATTTTTGTAAATAAAAACATTTTTATACCAATACCTTTTGTTCATAATTATCTATTGCTAATAGATATTAATACCTCATTCATTTAAGTAATGCTTCTTATGAATAATCATTAAACGTTTGAATTCAAATTCTCAATAATAAAATTTTAATGAAAATTTTAATTCGAAAAATTTGTATTTTCAACCAAATATTTGTCTTACTGTTGTCAATATTTATAATTCTCAAGTATTTTTATTTTGATGTAAATTATTGTTAGAAAAATAACTCATTGAAATATTTAAATAATAAAATTTATTTATCGTTGTTTTTAGAATCATCACTTAAATTTTCTTTTACAATATCTTGTTTCCATACGTATTCTTGTATATACTCTGACTGAACACAAGAATTTTTACATGTGTAAATTAATAATACTCCCCAATCAATACTATTCAAAATATTATCTAATTTTAGATAAACTAGAAGCTGTGGCATTATTTGGAATTCAAACTGTCTTTCACTTCCACACTGTTCACATTTTGGAATTATTTCAGGTTGATGACTGGATGAAATGAACAAAGGATTACCTCCTCTGTTATATCTTTGAAAAAAAAAAAGTAAAGTATTTAATACATTATATATTATATTTTAAATGAAAATTTTCTAAACATAAATATTATGTACCTTATAACTTGTTCAGGTTCATTTTTTATCCTTTTTTTGAATTTTAAAAATGTTTTATCTTCTATGTCACTTGCCATTTTAAGTAAGTCATCATCTATATTTTTTTCTGACTGAAGAGTACCTGCTTTTCCAGTTTTTACGAGTTCTTCAAATTTTT
This sequence comes from Anastatus disparis, assembly GCA_017163975.1. NCBI lineage: Eukaryota > Metazoa > Arthropoda > Insecta > Hymenoptera > Eupelmidae > Anastatus > Anastatus disparis. Next base: position 11,188,896 of record JAFFSR010000333.1, on the reverse strand, counting down.
TCATTTCTTCTTCAACTGTGTCAATATCGTCTTTTTCTTTTAGAAATTCTTCTCTTTCAGTTACTAGTTCAAATTCTGGGAATAAGTACTTTTTACTAGGTGAAGAAGATTCTTCATTACCACATATTTTCTTGTGATTTTCCTTCCAATCCCAAACTTGATGAGAACGACAGCAATAATTAATTTTTTTACATTTGGAACAGTGATTAGATGAAAAAATATCACACACATTACATGTTTTGGTCCATTTATTTACATCTGAAATTAAAAATAAATGTAAATACAAATATAAACAACGATTTACATTATATAGAATAAAATAAAAAATTATTAACTTATATCAGATCTCCAATCTTTCTCTTCAACCGGTGGATCTGGAGGATAAAATTCATTTGTACGTTCTAACTGTGATCGTAACACCTTAATATTGCCATTGCAATTTTCTTTACAACAATCTGGATTTTTACAAATAAATACATACAACGTTCTGTGAAATGCTTTAGCATCTTCTTCATACGGTGCGTACACTTGACACAGAAATACACAAGGATTTTCACAATAATCACATGCAAGTTGCTTTGCATCAGGTATATTTTTTAAATCTAACCATGCTGGTTTACCACCAATTTTACTGGGGAAAAATCGACTTTCCAATCGCCAAGATTCACATTCTTCAACAAATCCAATATCAATTATATCGCTCATTTTTAAAAAATATTATTAAAAATATTTACAAGTTCTTTTTTCTAAAAATTAAAAAGCTCTCATATCAACAATAACATGTGGCGAACAACCACATGGTTTAAACATTGTTACCAACTTTTCCCAATATAATCAATAAAATAAAATTTTTTCGATTTAAAAATTTATAAATGTATCTTTAAATAAAATACATTGGAATCCATTTAATTGACTAATGAATTCCGATTGATATTTAGTTTAAAACCATCTTTTCCAAATATTTCATATAAAAAAATTCATAACAAAACTTTTAAATTTAAAAATTTTAAAAACATCTTTGAATATACACCACAAGAGTACTCTGCCGTATATTTTCATAAATCTAAAATTCATATGCTTATCTATAACTTTCATAGTCAAGGAAATAAAGTTATTCATTGTGTTTTTTGTGTGTTGCTTTGCACTTTGCCAAGGAACTGTCACTTCTACTTGTTGACAATTTTCCAGTAAAGTTTTGTTCAGAAAAGATTTTTTTCGATTAAATAAATAAAGTAAAAAATGGCCTCGTGCTTGGAAAACATTCAAATACCAACGTGCATATGGTTTGATAGTGGCGAGAAAAGAAATGCCGTGGCTTCAATGGTCGCGGGGACATTGGTTAGTACTAAAATGTTTGTTTGTATTTATGGGCGCTTCCTTTTTTCACCCCTGATTTCCACTTTGTTACTAAAAAAATATCTGAAATTTTTATGAGTCAGCATTAAATACTTTTATTTAATCTTTTGATAATTTATTAATGCTGTGTTTCAGTAAACTTTAGATTAGATTTGTTAGACTGGAAAATAAAAGTTTTTTAAGTGTTTTGTAACTAAGATAATTATATTCTATTTATGAAAAATATTATTACGTATTTTATAATTTTCTAATAATAATTTTGTATGAATTTTTATTATATAAGGTTAGAGAAAAATTATATATAAATTAATAATTAAGAGTTTCTAGGTTTATTTGATAAATTTAAGTTTATAAGATTATAATATTAATTTAAACATATAACCTTCATATTGTTATTTATTTCAATTAATTTAAAAATTAATTTAAATATTATTTTTACAGTTTTTCTTAGGATGGTGGTTCATAATTGATGCTCATGCAAAATATCCAAAGGAAATGTCTAATGCTTACCATGTTTGCGGCATATTTGGCACTATATCATTATTAATGTAAGTAATTTTTTCTGATATGAAAAATAAAATAAAATGATTCGTAAATAATATTAATAATCCTATTTTTATTTAAAATTTGTTTACAGGGTAAATTCAGTTACAAATGCACAAATTCGTGGTGATGCATATAATGGAGGTTGTTTAGGAGCTCGAGGAGCTAGAGGTTGGCTTTTCATTGGTTTTGTTATGGGTTTTGCAGCGGTTATTGCAGCTTGCTGGATTTTGTTTGCTGACTTTGTTGCTGCTAGTTAGTATTTTTTTTGATATTGTACTACTTATTAGTTTTAGAAAATATATGGAAATAATTTGAATTACCAAAAAGTTTAAATTAAATACATTTTTATATAACTTCCTAAATTATTTTCATTCACAGGTGGCGTACAGCATCAATGGCCTGGAGTTGGATTATTTTTACAGAATGTGTTCATCTTTTTGGGATCACTAACTTATAAGTTTGGACGTTCCGAAGACAATTGGGGTTGAATAACACATATTTAATAAATATTTATTATGTTATATTAACAGAATAATTGATAAGGTTTTAATAAATATCTGTTTTTGATGTACATACATACATAAAAATATGTAATGATTTTTTTTTATGCTTTTTACAAGTTTGATGAAATATACACAATTTTTACACAGATCACTCATTCATGAAACTAAAGTTATACAACAATGATGTATATATATGTATGCTAATAAATGATTTTCATAATTCTTGTTTTCTAAATATTAAAAGACTAAAACATTTATAATTGTGATCACATGGATATGAAGTATTAGTAATGTAATGTTTGCAATTTAAATAAAGAATATTCGTTTCAGTATAAATGAAATAGTGTTTCATTATTAAAAATTTCGTTATTATTCAGAATTTGAATTCTAATAATGTGTATTACATATATAATAGTAAAGTAATAGTAGGTGTTAAGGAGTTGTGTAAATTAGATACAAAATATATGTCTATTACATATATATATATTTCAACCTAACCTCACCTTGAAGTTCTGTTGTATGTAAGCTATGTAGTTTATGGCGCGCAAGTAATCCACGTGTTGAACATGTGATTAAATTTATTGACGATTTTAAAACAAAAATTAACATCTTTAAATAGTTATTAATAAAATATGTCGTGCAGAATACATAATGTTAGGTTCTATAACTTAGAACCAAAATCAATTGTATGTTTTTCTTACGAACCAAAAAGTAAAAAGTTAGCAGTTGCAAGGTTAGTTGCTTATGCCTATTGTTTAAGGCTTTTTTTATTTTTATTGTTAAAATTTAATTCAAGGCAAAATATATGCTCTATAAAAAATATTTGTAATAATATAAAATAAATAAAAAAATTGTTCTTTAAAAAGTTGTTTCAATGTTAACAAACAATATCACTTTTCAAAAATTAATTAGAATTTTAAATCTATTATAGATAATAATTAAAAATATTTATTTGTTGTTTGTTCAAAAATGAAATAAAAAATTCATAAATGTGTAAAAAATTAATTTTTTCCAGAAATGACAATTCTTTAGAAATTTGGAATATTGGTAATGCTCCTTTTATCGAATCAACAATCGTTGGACAAGCAGAAAATTCTATTGAAGCCATATTATGGATCGGTTCAAAGTTGTTTACATGTGGTCTTCGTGGAATGATTGCAGAATATGATTTATCTTCGTTAAGTATAAAAAATGAAGTTGCAGTAACGGGAGGCGCAGCTTGGTGCATGGACATTAATCATGATCAGACTCGTTTAGCTGTTGGAACAGAAGATGGTTACATCAATACTTTTTTTATAACAGAAGATTCTTTGATGTATGAAAAAATTTTTGATAAGCAAAAAGGAAGAATATTATGTATAAAATGGGACAATACAGGAGAAATGATTTTTAGTGGTTCTGTTAATACAGTAAGAGTTTGGAATGCATCATCTGGCCACGCTATACATAAAATGACAACTGCTAGAAAAGAAGCTAAAAAAGAAACGATAGTGTGGTGTTTAGCAGTGACTGATGATAATATGATTATATCTGGTGATTCTCGAGGTACCTTATCAGTATGGGATTCAAATATGGGTACATTATTAGAATCTCATGATAGTCACGCAGCAGATATACTTGCAGTAACAATGTCACATGATAAAAATGTTGTTTACTGTGCTGGAGTTGATCCTGTTATTCGTACTTTTTCTAAAGTAGTTTATAAATCTACTGGAAGGACTCAGTGGGTTAGAGGTATTGAAAGAAGATTACATATACATGATGTACGTGCTCTTGTAGAAGCAGATCGTAAATTATATTCAGCTGGGGTGGATGGTTATTTAGCACAATCTAGTTATCCACCTAAAATTCTAGTCAAATATCCTCCTCTTTTACAACCTCCATGTGTTTATGTTTGTTCAAAATCAAGATGTATATTATTACGATATCACAACTATTTAGAATTATGGAGACTTGGAAGTATTGTAAAAATCAATGAAGATTCTGATATTGTACAACCAGGATATTTACACGAACTAAAAGAGGAACCACTAAAACTTTTACAATTAAAAAGTAAATTAGATGAAAATATTATAAGTTGTGCTACTACTAAAGATTCCAGAATTATAGCATATTCAACAGAAAATCACCTTCAAATCTTTAGTTTTAATATTATTGATGGTGTTGCTCAACTTTCTAAACAACTTAGTGACGTACCTAACAAAAAAGTTCAAAAAATGCTATTTAGTTCAGATAGCAAATTATTTGTTACAGCAAATAATGATGGAAGTAAAAATATTATTACTTTATATTCAGTGAACAAAGAATATTATTTGACTTTCCATGGTTCTTTTACAACCGATAAAGATAATATTAAAAACATTGGACTGATGTGTTTTTCACCTGATAATAAATATTTAGTATGTTCTGATCATAACAGTCATATAGTGATATATAATATTGAAAGCGATTTAAGTTCAGAATCTGTTGAATCATGGATGTTACCAAAATACACTTGTCCACTTACAGCAATGGCTGTGCAAAAAAATACGAATAATTTAGTCATTGTATATTCTGATCATAAGGTAATAAATTTATATGATTATAATTACAAATAACAGATAAGTTTTTTTTTTATTAATTAAAGTGATTTTACTTTTTTTTACAGATTATAGAATATAATATTTATAGGCGAAAATATACTGAATTTTCAAAGAATTTGCAAGGTCGTTTGCCAACACAGTGGCTAGCAAGATCGTTTCCTATCACTAATATTGCTTTTGATCAAAACAATGAAAATATCATAATTATGCACGATGATACAACAGTTTTTGTTATCAATAAGTGCAGTGATCTTCCAAATTCAACAGCCAAAATTCCAAAACTTGAAACCAATGATTATAAAGAGGAAAGTAGTACAAGTTCTAGTTCCCATTCTCAACATGCTATACAAGTTGTAAAAAAATATAAGGTATTCATTAATGCATATTTTTTTATACTATAATTAATTTTAATGATTACTAAAAAGAAAAAAATAATAACTTAAAAAAATTTATTTGCAGCATTTAGTGCATTTGGATTGGGTGAATACCACAGAAATGGTAGCTGTAGAAGTTAATCCCACTTCGTTATCTGAAAAATTACCACCAACTTTAAAACAAAAGAGATTTGGAATGTAAATAAAATCATGTCTTTCATTTAAGTAAAATTTAAAAACTAAAGCTTGATTCAATAGTGAAATTACTTTTATGATGCTGTTTTTCATACAATTAATTATGTAATTTATAATTATAAAAACGAGAACTTATTTTGCTGATCCAGTAAAATAGTAAATTTTACTTCGATGTATAACTATTATCACTATAAAAGTAGATAATTTTTATTTTATTTAAATTAAATCATGCATTAATTATAAAAACAATGAATTTATGATGATTCACAAAATTCTTTTAGATATTTTTATAAAAATTGTGTACATAAATAAAATATCAATGTTACATTCTTTGCAATTTATAAATAGGCTTAATATTAAGTAAAATCTTTTATTGTAAGATTCATAATAAAATATTTTATAATAAATATGAATATCTATATTTTTATTAATCCTTATTTATTTATAGCTTTATATATTAATTTTTATTTATTGTTAAAAATTCAAAAAAAATAAATTGTTCCAAATGTTTGAATTTGCGGAATACACACAAGAACATCAACTTGTAACTTTTCATTTCATAAAAAAGTTTAAAGTATCGCGGGTATTAATTTATCAAGTATCCGCAGGAAAAATGTTCTGTTCGGCGCTAGTGTATCAAAAAGTAGTCAAAATTGTACGGACATTTCTCGACTCCGTTTTCTTACCAATGCATGCACGCGGACTATTCTTTTACAGGACGCCTATAAACAACGCGTGTGTAGTGGCTGTACTAGAAAATCCTTGTACAATTAATATACATATATACTCCCCCGCGTGGTACATGTATATATTGTAGTCTCAACTACATTTTTTTACTTGCTTTCATCCCCTTGCGTGAACGTAAATCGAGTTTGTTCGCTAAGATTAATTCGTTTACTGGAGAACAAACGGAAAAAAAGTTTCAAAGTGGTGCGCATGAAAAAAAAAATCGGCGCCGTTGGAACCGGCGTCAAAAAAAGATCGTAGCCCAAACAGCTCCTCTCGTGGAGTTATCGCTTCTCTCCAGGACCGAATGGCGTTTTTTTCACGATGACAAAAGGACTTTAAGGTTATTTTTTTTCTTGAATTCAATCAAGGGTGAATTTCTTTATCAAAACCAACGCGTATAAGCTTTTTAGTGATAATTTTATGAAATAATAGATTATCTCATGTGAATTTATTAAAATATTTTATATAGATAGGACTATAATTAGATAAATTATTAAACTTATAATAATCAAATTATTTTATATTTTTTTTTGGTTTAGAAAAGTTTTTTGGTGTATTTTAAAATTTAGTTGAAGAATAGGATAATTTTGAAACTATGAAGCAAGTACAAATGTTAATTTTGTTTATATATTAAATTTAAAAAAATAAAAATGAATTGTTTTTAAAAATAATAGAAAAATTAGATGATATTATTTTTTATTTATTGATTTATTAAGTAGGTATGAATAACGTCAAATCATTAAAAATAAAAAATGTTTATTGCCAATTTACTAAAAATTTTAAAATCTACTATGCAATGATTAGTGTTATTATACTACATTATTTAAAATGTATAAGTAACCAGTGTTCAGTATATTACATTTATTTTACAAATATTTTATTTCATAATAATTTTAAATTAATTTATGTTTTATTTTTAATTTAGCAATTATTTAAGTTACTGATGCCATTTATTTGCCAATTGTCAAAATGAATTTCTCTGAGCAAACTGCTCAGAGCACACTGCCACAATTCTCAGAAATATCAGCACGCACGAATGTTACAAGTTCAGATTATGCATCTAGCGGAAATGATCATATGCAAGCAACTCAAAATATTGTTTATACAACTGCTACCGATTCAAATACTGTTAAACAAATTGTAGTAAGTTTTATTGTTTATTTTTTTATTTTAAATTTAAAATAATTTAGTTTGGTTTATAATACACATTTAATTAAATTAAAGGAAGAATAACTTTGTAATAAAAGCTATTATAGATTTTTAATCTATACTGAAATATGCAATTTTAAATGGATTAAAATTATTTTTTCAGATTAATTCACCAAATAAATATTCTAATACAATATTAAATTGGCCAGACCCTAATACTTTAATGCAATTTTGTGAGAAACAAGGTTTTCAAACCATAAACATTCCAGCTTATAGCCAAAACAGTACAGTTTTGGGTGTCCAAACTCATAATTTGCCTATGAGAATTATTCCAAATGTTTATGTGCCACAGGTTGATAATGGTCTTTCAAAAAATGATATAAATCATATAAAAACTGATAATGAAGATTTAAATTGTAGTACAGTAAGTTGGAAAATATTTTATTTAGTTTTCAAATTAAAATTATTCTTGTCTTCAAAATAAAACTACTAACGTTTAATTTTTATTTATCAATTATAGTTAAATTCTCAAACGCTTCAACAACAAAGTTTAGCAATGGCAGAGTATCTTCAAAAACTACAATCTTCTTCAATTCCAATAACATTACAACAATTGATCAAAATACAATCTGAACAAGTAAAGAAGGAAAAAATCGATGATCAGAAAAATGATCAATCTCAGAACAATATTTTAAACATTCCCAGTGTGCCAATTTACAAAAGCTCACAAATACATAATGATAATCATTATTTAAATAATGATCATTCAATAATTTCTTTAAACCCAAGTGATGTTAATGTTCATATGGAAGAACAACCTGAAAATCATAACACGCAAGTTCAAGCTCAAACTCAAACTAATAAAGTAGAACAAACAGTACAAACAGAACCACCGAAACCTGAAAAAAAAATTAAATTTAGAGCAAAAATTGGTGAAATAAAAACTACTATAGCTTTAGATGGTTCTACTTTATATTGCTGTCCAGAATGTAATATTGCATTCACTCAAAAGTCTGAAATAGAACATCATTTACAAGTCCATGTACAGGTGAATTGAAATAATATTCATATAATATCTCACTATTAAAATAAAATTGTAAACATCTAAAGTATTCAATCTTAAAAATTATATCTATTTTGAAATAGTTATAAACTCAACTAACTGCATAAAAAAACAGTCTTAATTAAAAACTTACTTAACTTTTATACCAATAGAAATCTTTAAATCTCTTTCTAAAAAACTTTTTTTTATAAAAATATTTTCCATTGAAAAAAAATATAACATGGATTTTTGTTTATTTTCAGGAACGAAAGTATCAGTGCAAAGAATGTGGTGCAATGTTAAAACGTAAGGAGCATCTAGATCAACATATGCGTGGTCACTCGGACGAACGACCATTCAAATGTCCTGTCTGTCAAAAAGCGTTTAAACGTAATGAACATCTTAATAGGCATTATGTAATTCATTCGGGTGACAAAAATTTCACGTGCCAAGTATGTCAGAAAGCATTTTCGCGTAAAGATCATCTTAATAAACACACACAGACTCATTTAGGTATTAAAAAGTCAAAATCTAAAAAGGATACTGTTGAAGTAGTAGTTCCAACTACTGATTCAAGTTCTTCCATGTTGCTTAGGCCTGACATTAACAATTTTTTGAAAGAAAGTAATTTCAAACAAACGGACACGACGCACTTTTTACAACATATTCAAAGTTTGCAAAAAGATTCGTCAAATTTGATGCAAACATTGTCAGCCTTTAAGGAACATGCGCTTAAAGATGGCAATTTACAGCAACAAGCAGTTAATATGAATGAAATCTTGCCACAAAATACTAGGTATCTAATGCCATCCTAAAATTTTGCTTTTGTCTTTTATTTTTTTTTTTAAAGAGAAAGATAATAGTACATTTCTTGAACTTATACTAACTATTTAATTCAACAGCAATAAATTAGAAATGAAAAAAACGATTATTCTGGCTAGGAGATTTTATTTAAAAAAATAGAAAATATATCATTTGAGGCAAATTTAAACTTAATCTAATTAGTTAAAATAATGTTACATATTATAGCTTTATAATAATACATAAGTGATGTTTTATTATAAGTAATGATTAAATATTAACGAGACTGTGCTAATGTAAATAAATTAAAATACAAAAAAATTTTAGGATTCCTAAAACCTTAAAAGATTATACATTCATGTATTATAAATGAAATGCAGTATTTTACATAAAGTTGAATTTTTTAAATTAATTAGATAACTAATGTTTTTGATTTTGTAATGATCATTAAAAAATTAAACAAATCATGTGCTACTTTATTAGATATATTATAAAGTTATTGAATTTTATTTATACTTTTGTAGATATTAAATTGAAAAAAAAAACATTCATTTATTTGAATTATAAAATATTTCAATAATTAATATCTAATATAGAATAATTTGCTTTTAATAGAATCTTCTGGCCGAATATTATTATTAAATTGATAAGTTGAATGTACCTATCAATACTATATCGAAATTGATAAAAGATATTTAATATTGAAGGTACTCTGCTTAATAAAGAGGTTGTATATTTTGCAATCATGTCGATTTTTTAGGATAATCTATAGTTCTTAAGTAAGAGAAAATAAAATTCATTTAACGGCGTTATAGTCGAATGTTTTTTCGAAGTCTTTCTAGACATCAGGTTATTGATTTAAAAAACATTGATTATCTATTAGATAAGAAGTCCTAAGAAATTTTAAAAATATAAGAGATTATATATTTTAAATAATTCAAAATTATAACATTTTACATCAGGAATTTTTCTTAGTACTTACAATTAAGAAATTACAGTTGACAAAAAAGTTTCTATGTGAATATCCAACATATTCTTCTAATATTGTAATTACAAATGCTTCTATTGAAAGAAATGAAATGTCACGATTTAACTCTCGGAGTTTTGTGCAAAATAAAATTATATTTTGATTTACTTTATTATTTTCTTTATATTATTCCTAAAAAATAGCTGTTGTTCTATGACATTTCATTTGTGTACATAATACATAAGTTATTTTTATCCGTGTGATTAAATGTGTTATTAATTTAGCTTTTTTTTATAGAAAATCGTATAAGCGTATAAGAATATTCTAATTATGTCATATTTTGAGAATAATTTGTAAGTATACATGAAATGATAAAAAAGAGAAACATAATTATTTATGTTTCTCTACGTGATAGAAAATATTTTTACATTTGTATAACATGTTCATATGCATAGCATCTCAAAGCATTTGCATTTTAACTCTTTGTTATAAGCAATTTATAAAATTTTAATTTTTGATCTCTGTTAGAACTTTTTACTAGTACTATTCAATATTTGTACTTTTTATTTTAATGCTGATAGTATCTATTAGTTTCTACATCATAGTAATGTGTAAGTGTACTTTTTATTTAAATTCAATATTAAAAAATTGTATTTTTTATTGATTACTCGTTTTTCTTAAGCTCAAACTTACCATAATCCTTATTACAAATCTGATATAGTATAAGAAATTGTTTTATTTCATTTTTTTTTTAACAATAATTATTTCAATTACTGTTTATAAGTACTTACATAAATATAAAAACAAATGAAACAATTAGAAAAATATTTAAAATGGCTTGAAAATGATAATAGCATAACACAGTGAAATTCATTAATATTTCATAATAATTGGTGGATTTATAACTTGTATGTATAATAATTACACTATACATAATGTTCATTTTCATTAATCTATAATTTATTCAAAATTTTTGTGAAATTCAAAACAGTACCAATGTTTCAATTTGCAAATTTTATCTGTGAAATTTCGAAAGAATTTATTATACAAACCGAAAGTAGGATTATATTAATTTTCATATTATTTAATTTTTTCATAATTTACTTTAAGATACACAGGTCATTCTATAATAATGCATATTTTTTACGTGAAAATTTCCTATTTGTAGAAAATTTGAATAATTTTTTATACAAAAATTTTAATGTTTTATTTTATTATTAAAAACGATTTCTTCGCGAACTGGCAACTAATAGAGAATTTTGAATAAATAACTAAAATAAAAAAAACAACAATACTGTAAAACTTGTTAAAATTTTTTTTTCTTAAAAACTTTTATTAAAAATCCGAAATAAAAATTATTTTAACAATTTTGTAAATAATTTTAATTCAACAAATTGAAGGTCTTGCGAGATCTATTAACATATATTTGGTTTTATAATGCATAAACTAATTAAAATAATGTACAATTATTTAATGTGTGTTGAACAATGTTTTATAAAATACAATGAAGCCATGAGATCCTAAATAATATATATTATTTATAATAAAATGAGTTTTATTAATTATTTTTAAACATTAAAAATAATAAAATGAATAGCATTTTTAAAAAATTTTAAAAATAAAATAAACATTGAAAAAAACGACAAATAATCATTCTTTTAAAATACGTTTCAAATTTCACTTAGATCTAATAACACACAATCAATTCAATAAATTTTATGCACGAAGTTACATCATGTACATCGTCATCATATATAATCTTTTTCTGGAGAAGAAATGTTTATCCAGAATCGTTAATATAATTCTCATAATAAACAGTTATAGAGCTTGGCTCATTTTAAAAAGTCCATAATTTCTTCGGATGATAGTTTTGGCGTGGCTTGAGTTTGCGAATTTGAGTTTTGTATAAATGCCGGCGTACTTGGTAACATCATTGCAGGTGACGTCCAGCCTGTATTGGAATTACCTAACTGCATTGGACTCGTACTCGTATTAAAATTTTGAGGCACGGTTTGGTTCCAGTTCATTGTTGATGATTGTGATACTCGATTGCCAAAAGCTGGAGGTGATGTAACGCCTGGTGAAAAATTGCCCATGTAGTTAGGCGTAGAATTAGGTAGACTGGTTTTGTTAGAGGACCAATTTAATTGGCTCAGGTTGTTGGCCAGCAACGTATCCGTAAGATCTTTAGGTCTTGCTTTTGCTGCTGTTGGTGACGTTATCGTTGGTGCAAGAGGACTTTGATTTTTCATCTTCTGACTCATTTCTTCCTGCTTAGCTAATCTAAAGTTTGTAAATAAAACGATATAATTAACTTTTAACAATGATATTTTATTTTAAAAAATTTGGAATATTATAATTCCATATCAATGATTTGATAATAAATAGTTTTAAAAAGTAAAGAGTAAAAAAATGGCTTTTGCAAAAGCAATTTTTTTTCTTTCCGGTGAAATTACTACAAAAATTAGAACAAAAACAAAAAAAATTTCTGCGAGTTAAGCATCTTTTATGTCTTCATAGTTTTTTTTTCATTTTTTGCTAAAGTAACACCTTTTATCATTCTCAAGTAATAATATGAAATTATGTGAATGTAACTGATTTTGTAAACGAAATTGTTAACGTTATGTAAAATATAATATTATTTTTATTAAATTAAATTTTATATTGAAAATGGCAAAATTACCTCTGCTTTTCTTCTAAACTTAATGGACGGGACTGAGGAGTTTGAGGTTTAGTTTGAGGAGGAGAAGGAAAAGAATTTGATTCAAACATTCCAAAAGAATTCGTAGGTGATGAAACTAAATCTCCAAGAGGATTGGCGGATGACGACATATTTAAAGTATCTGACATGTTCTCAGCAAATTGTCTCGTTTTTTGTAATTGTTGTAAGGCTTCTCTATGTTCCATAGTTACTTGTGTAATCATGTCATTTACTAAAGAAACTAATAATTCATACTGTTTTGGACTAAAACTTTGCTCTACACAAAGTGGTAACAAAAATGGCAATACTTTTGTTGCTAAAACGTCTTTACTTATTCCTAATTTACTATTTGTTAAAATCAGTTTAAAAATACCTGTAGACAAAATTATAATTGATTACTAACAAAACCAGATATAAGTTGTACTGAAAATTAAAAAAAATATACCTATCATTGCCATTAATATGGCTGGTTCTCCAGAACAAGGTATTTGTTGTAGGAACGGTAAAATTTCTTCTCGTACAACCCAAGGATCAAGATTTTCTAAAATTTTTGAAAGACACAACAAACAATTCACACGCACACCTAGACTATAATTTCCAGTTTTTCCAGATAAACATATTTTCTTCATTCTAGGAATTACAGAATTTTTCATACTTGATCCATCTACTATAGGTACAATGTACGGCAATGCCACCAAACAATGCTCTTGAAGTTGTTCTAATTTTGAGTCTAGAGCGCGTGTCATCATTGGCACTATATAATTTTTCACGATATCTGGTGAACACCATTTCAATAATAATTCTATTTTTTGTAGTAATAATAAACTAATCTGGAAATATGTATAATAAATAGTTAGAAAAGATGATTTAAAATTTAATCTTTATAAATACATTAAAATAATTATAAATAAATTTTGTTATTTTAAATATGTAAAAATTATTTTAATTTAATTTAAGTAATTTTGAATCTTTGAAAATAATACCTGTGGTGGTTCTTCAATAACCAATATTTGTTTCAACATAGGAAGAACACGTTCATTAAATTCTTCAGTGGTACATTCCTCCATAACTTGAAGAATACTTGGAAGAAGAAATGGAATCATAGGTGCATTTACAAATTCTTTTTGAAGGGCTGGCAAAACTTTTTGTAAAACAGCTCGTCGCGGAAATTGTTTTAATATTTGAGGTAAACCTTTATAAAACTGAGATTTTTGAAGATTGTCCCATTGGAATAATTTGTCTAAATAAATTAATGTTTTAACTCCTATGTCATTAAAATAATCAATCTGAAATTATGATAAAATATTCAATGTAAAAAATAATTAATATTTACTTAAAATTATTTATTTATATTTTTTTAATTTACCTTTACAAACTGATATGCATCGGGTCTCAATTCAGGATCACCATGAAGCATTAATTTGACTGTATCTTTTAATGATTCTGGCAAATCAAAACTCCTGGCTGATGTAAGCAGACTTTTCAATTCTTCTAAATACCTTTTATAGTTTGATATATCTTTACGAGAATTCCATAAAGGATTAGTTGGTGCATGAAGGTAACAAATTAATATACCAAAAGAAAATATGTCACTTGGTGGACCTATTGTAGTTGCTTTTACACATTCTGGTGCTTGATAATGTATAGAAATTCTAACATTACTTGGAATTGAATTATAGTCTAAACATAACCAACTTGGCTAAAAAAGAAAAGAATGTTTGTTAGTCTTATATTTATATTTCTATTACATAAAATTCTATTGATATTTTGAAAGATATGTGTCTAAAATTTACTTTATCTTCTGGGGATTGATTTGTAGCACAAAAATCAAAACCAAAAATTTTCCAATCACCATGATCATTAACAACAATTGATTCTGGACAGAGATTCCTATGCAACATTTTTACGTCATTATGTAAAAAAGCTAAACTTTCACCTAACTGATAAAGTCCAAATTTCATTTCAAGATCTAATATCTTATAATCGCTCAATGTTGATTGAGCTGATTGTGGTAAATTATCTACATGTCCTAAAATATTTGCTAAACTTGCAAACACTGGTTCAGTAGCAAAAGCTAAACTATCTCTCGATTCTTCTAAAGGATGCTGTACCGTTAAAATTTGTGGATGCCTAAGCTTAGTCAATTGTATAACACCTTTTTTCAACGTATCTACAATATTATCTCTGACTGCTTTTTCTGGCCACTGATCTAGTAAACGTTTTTCAAATACAAATATCGCAGCCTTTTGCTTTGTTGACTTTTTAAAGCCACTATAAACTTTCCATAACAAACCAGGACCAGCACTACATATATGAGCTGTTGCTTCAAATTCTCTTGTTACCGGATTCCCAGGCAAAACACTTGACAATTGAGATAAACTGTGAGCCGTACTGCTGACTGTGTTACTTAAAGTGTTACTAACTGTATTTCTCAATTTGTTAAGTACATCCATCTTTGAAGTAATTTGTTTAGCTTATTTATTCTAGAAAAAAATTAAATTATATCATAAACATAATATAACGAACTATTATTAAACAGCAATTAATAAAATTTATAGGTTAAGTATAAACAAATATTTTTTAATTTACAAGCAATATGAATATTTTCAATAAAATAAACAAATTTTCAATATTTTTTCATATTATATTCAATTACATTAAACAATTCGATGAATATATTACAATAAAAAGTATCCAGCAGAAATGTCAAAAGATGTTTTACAATTTAATTTACAAAGATTTAAATGTTTTATTCCCTTACCAATAAAACTTTATCAGAAAAAAAATTAACTAAACTTTTTTATTAGTTTATTTTTTAATTTCCATACTCTACATTATTAATGGAAAATGTGTTAATTATACGTTTATTGCACTAGCCGAAAAAAAAGTGACAGAAAACATTTTATTCGTCATCGCAGTACCACACATACATATAATGCGCATGTGCATGTAAGTGAATATATGCATTATATGTATATAAGTATTATATATGTATAAAAGAGAAACCACCTTGCGCACACCTTATACGGTATATAAATAGGTATAACTTTACGATTTCGGATAAAAATTGAATGATTTTTAAATTATCGCAACGCCATCGATATATATATATATATATATAGGAATTTAAAAGTTTTTTTTCGATTTACTAGAAGCAGCGTAGTATGACGTCATTGTTAAAAACAAGTTTATACGCAAGAATACAATCAAAATAAATTAGATCCAAATAGAATATTTTAAATTTATATTAATCTCTATTTTTTTATAAAATTCTTTAAAACCGTTAGAAATTTTTTTTTAAATTAAAAAACACGTTGGTTATATTTCAATGATAATAACAAAATTCATATCTAAAAATTCCGTTAAAAAAGAATTTTTATATAATTAAATTCGTATACGATATACACTATATATGTCATATATACTTCATTAAATTTGAGTAAACTAGATGTCGTTTAATCGAAAAGCATCGAAACTTATATTTCAGAAGCTATTCGGTTTGTTTACCTTTTCGAAAATTTATAG
This sequence comes from Anastatus disparis, assembly GCA_017163975.1. Lineage (NCBI taxonomy): Eukaryota > Metazoa > Arthropoda > Insecta > Hymenoptera > Eupelmidae > Anastatus > Anastatus disparis. Next base: position 11,172,426 of record JAFFSR010000333.1, on the reverse strand, counting down.
TAACAACGACGTATAACTGTTAGTGTGATTTAATCGTTACTCGAATCCAGCTGGTTCTGATAAAGATAAATAGTTTTTTTTACACATCATGATCGAGAGGTGGATTTCATAAACAAATTTTATCTATTTTTTAATTTCATTTATATTTATTCTAATCACAAAAAATTTATATTTCAAAGTATCAAGGACGAGATTCTGTCTAACTTCAATACTAGTCAACAATTTTTAGTCAAACTCCTATGCGGTATGTTTTCAAACATTTTTTTTTTTTTAATTTATTAAACAATTCTTTTTAAGATAAGTGTATAAAAAAATTGTGTTAGTATAGAATATTATGAAGAAAAATTAGATAAAGATGAGAAGCTTAACGACGACAATTTAGTGTTGCTTGAAGAAAATGAAAAGTTACAGAAGAAGGTAATCAAACAAATCGAATATTTATTTTATTTATTATTAAATATGTTCAACAATATTAATTGTTACAATATTTTAGGTTTTTATGCTGCAAGAAGCTAATAATGAATTATCCCACAAACTTCGTTCGGCCAATAATATGATACGAATTTTGTCAAAAACTGTAAGTATCCTATACATATACCCGATAAACGTTTTAAAAATTACATTTGGCAAATATAATGTATTAAATATCGTATTTTTTAAAATTAATTAATTATAAATTTTTAATATTTATAGGAAGAAGACGGCACAACTTTTAGTACTCCGAAGAACATGTGCCTTCACGAAGTCGATCGTTTGATAAAACAAAAATTAAATGTGAGAATTTTTCAAATTTTTACCAAAGTTTTAATTTTATAAAATATTACACGAAATTGATTGTTTATTTATTTTCAAGGAGGAACATATTGTCGATAAGCTTAGTGTATCAAATATTGATTTTAAAATAGAAAAAGAAGCGACAACTATTACTTCGACACCTAAAAGTTTAAAAATTCCAAAGAAAAATCAGGAAGTTAAGAAAAAAATCACGCTTACCAAACTGAAGAAAGAATCTCCAAAAAAATTAAAGAATTCGCCAAAAAAATTAGAAAATTCTTCGAAGATATTTCAGGTAATTAAGCATGATAACATTTCTATTTTAGGCTAAAAATTATTTTCCTATATGGTCATATATATATTTAATATGTCTGTTAAAGGGACAAAATGAAATGACGTTGGTATCTACGCAACATTTTAAAATTAGTAATGCGAATAAATCTCTGCTTTCGCCTAAAAAATCTTCGCTTTTATTTAAAAAATCTCCACTTTTACCTAAGAAAACTCCGTTTTTACCTAAAAAATCTTCACTTTTACCTCAAAAAGTATCGTCACTTATGATGAATTCTCCAAAAAATTTCCAGGTAAAACGTTAAAATAACGTAAATATTCGATTAATTAATAAAAAAATCATTTTTTTTTTTATTTAAGGTTAAAAATAAAGGAAACACAAAAGATAAGGAGAATCTATCACTTTGCCAAAACGTATTGAAGAAAAGTGCGACACTAAGGAGACCTTTCAAAGTGTTAAACAATAAAATTCAATCAAAACTTCAAACGATCGAGTAGAAGGTAACAAGGAAGAATGCCTTATGCCTATTATTAAAGTTTAAGCTCGCATAGAATTTTATTTTTGTAACGTATTTTTTATAGAATATAATATTATTCATATTTTGAAGCGCAACTTGCAACGCTAAAAAAATAATCTTGAAAATATTAATTGAAATATTGCAATATGTCAATTTAATAAATTTTTCAACTGCGATAAGGACTATGAAAAAAACGTTAATTGTTTATTTTTTCTAACTATCATAAGGACTGTAAGAAAAACGTTTATTATTTATTTTTTTAATTAACTTAGATTGAGAATTGTTAATTTTATTTATATGAGAATTCTGTATTTTGTAAATTTAATTTTGTAATTCCATTGATGAAAAATTCGTTAAAAACGTTTAATTACACTGTATAATTGTATGTATAATTAAGACTTAACAGTCTAATTATACATGTCTTTGTGTTATCGTGTCGCATCACTAAATATATCTGTTGTTACGTACAAAATCATTGATTAATTTATCTATGTTCATTTAAAATTATTTTATACTATTGCACATTACTGCATATGATCATGAACGGTTTTATATAATTTTTCAAGATTTATATTTTACTGTCTACCATCTTACATTGTAACCATGATCATATTAGACATTATAATACATAAATTCATGTATAATTATATATAATCATATGTAATTATGCATGAAATATTGTTCAACAAAAGCGTTCTAAATTAATAAATAAATGTAAGATTGGCAAATTTATTAGATTAAAATTGTGTTATCGAAATTTCATTAATAAGATAACCGATTTATAGAATATTTTTTTAACATAATTATGCGACTCATGTTTATCAGTTAATGAAATTTTAGTACAATAAGATTGGAAATTTTTAAAATCAAATAAAAACAAACTTATTTATATCAATGATCATAATTTTTTTTATTTATTATTATGAAATTTTTCTGATTTACTTGTAGAGAATCGCAAGTAAAGAATTTGTACTATGCGGATTATTTTAATTTTAAAGTAGATAATCGCCGAGATAGATCAGACAGTTATGGATTAAAGTATAAAAAGAAAATAAAATCGCTACATTTTGCAATGCAGTAATATCGTATTTTAGTTTATAATTTTCAATTTTTTAAAAATTGTTTTTTATTTAGTATTTAAAAAAAGTTTGTACTTATATTTATTATTTTCTTATGTTGTTCCTAATTATTAATCTATAATCAGAAAATTCGTTGAAATATCTAATTAATATAATTTTAAATATTAACTTAAGATTTTTTTATGTATAACATTAAATTATGAATTTGTTTTTTTAATGATTTACTTGCATATAATTATTTATAGAAAAGAAAAAAATAATATTAAAAAATTCAAAATCAAAGCGATCGCCGTCGAAATGGGTAAATGTTTATTTTAAAATGTTCTTTGAGGCTGCACATTTTCTTTACAGAGCACTTATAAAGCTTTGAAGTTTTAAAGACTACATGCATTAAAAGTGCTTATTTATGACAAAATTTTTTAGCTGCAAATTATTTATTTTACTTTTAAATCAATGTTTACATTTCGAAAACAAAAAGAATACATATATGAAACGATAACATTTAATATTTATTTAATATAAACTTAAAATTTAATAATCGATATTATAATGGAGCTATAAAATTAAAATTTTGTTCTGATATTATAATAACGTTATATTGTTGCGGTAATATCCTTTCAAGGGGCGATAAAGGAATGACGTCATAAAGTTAATCTAAAATTTAATTCTATCACATTATTATAATTATGCATAAAATTGAATTTCGTTCTAAAACGGTAAATTAATTAAAAGTCTTTCGTATGATCAAAATTTATTAATATTCAAGGAAATTCATTTCAAGCGCTTTAAATTAATTAAAATTAATAATATTTTTTTCTATCATCAGAAAATTCATATACTTTATTCAATATCTTCAAAAATTCAAATAAACCCTTTTAATGAATAATCATGAAAACGTTTTAATATAAAACAACTAAATTCAACGCTATTATTAAGAATCAGAATACATACAAAAATAGAGTACAAGAGAGAGGAAGAGATAACATCCGCAAAAAGGATGAAGAAAAAAAAAAGCTGGAGAGAAATGACGCTTGCGATAAAACCGCCACGTGCGCCAAGTCGTACATACAAACTTTGTATAACTCTTAACGCGCATGTACCAAAAAAGCCCAAGTTTAGAGAGAGAGAGAGAGAGGCGGCTTTTGCTATTGATTAATTTCTTAGTACACTAGAAAGTAGCGAGCAGTGTCGAACGTTAAAGTTTAAAGGTACAAAAAAAAAACATAAAAAAAGGAGCTTTTTCTTTTTATTTACATGTATATATGTAAAAATATACGTAAACTTTTGTATACTGGATTATGCCAGTAGTGTCATGGAGGACCTCCTACTGCAAATAGTCAAGGAGGCGCAAAATGCCAAATTACAAAATCTCAAGAAGTCAGCACAAGATGCATGCGGTACGTATTATTTTTATAAACAAATAATATTTCACATTTTTATTTGATTTTTTTTCAATAACCAACACATTTATTTGATTCAACGTTTTCAATTTTTATCTTTGAGGGTTAAGTATGTACGTGGGTGGTTTTTATACACGTATGCTAGGATTTTAGGCAGTGATTTTTTAAGGGCAAACATATGTTATGAAAACTTTGCGTATGGACGTATTATTATCGTGAAAAATTGATAGCACTTTTAATTATTAAGTACACTTGCGTTAACATGATACGCAGCGTTTGATAATTACACATTTAAGTAACATAGTTTAAACTTAACTTATAACATTACATTATTAATATGAAAATTAACTATACGATACAAACACTTATGTAATTCAAGTAATTCGACGCATTTGAAGGATTTTTTTACTCTTAATCTTAATTAAACAATAAACAAATACATTTATAATAATAATTATAATAATAAACTTTGAATGTTTAACGATTTTGAATCTCTCGGAAGCGCTGACGTATAAACATTAGCAATTGTTTTTACGTTGCTATAGGAAATAAATATTACTGCTGTATTTAATACCTGCTTATTACATTAAAATTACATATAATATACCTATATTTTAATGCAGTAAATTTTTTATTCTTTTTTTTCTTTTTTGTTTTAATGTATCGTCTTCATATCGATCGGGTGTTTATTGTTATGGAGAGTGTATATGAGGAGCGGGAAAACTTAACTTGAACGGGCATATACATGTGGGTAGAATGACATAATATGATATAATAATTGAAAATTGTTGATTAAGAATACTAAATGGCATATTATACTGGGCGTCTTCTTTTTTTTATTAATATTGTTATTTAAAATTTGTTTTATGTATAGCAGCACTTGGCTGAAAAAACTGTGTTTTTGGAATTCTATGAAAAATTCAGTAGCTTCAAATATGAATAGAGTTACATTTTTATTAATATTTCAGACCTTTTAAGATGCAAATTTTAGTTTATTTATATTTGTAGATGAAAATTAGATTATTATTTATTTACTTTTATTTGTAATTTTTTATTAAAATGATGCTTTTAAAACGTATACAATAAATGTAAAAATCATCCTAATGAAAAAATTAAATTTTTTTCATAAAAAATCTTTCCAATCAAAATTTTTAGTCAAACAGTGTTTAGTTTAAAAAGCACTTATACCGTGACATCTAATTTAAAAAGTCTCTTTAAAAAAATAACGTAGCAATTTAACAAATCACCAAATTATTACGTGTCTAAACTTATGTAACAACGATTACATAATTACTAATCCTCCACCACTAAAAAAAAAGGAATTCAAAATAAAAGTAACTCCAACCCGGTAATTTTCAACCCTTAAATTCAGAAATTTTAAAAACTTTCTCATTAACCCTTTCAGAAAAAAATTCTCTTATACGCGTATACTGTTGACATCTGTGCGCTTTTGCGCTATCACAACACCTGTCACTTTAAATGAATAAACCAACTGTCAAACGTACAAAAATATATATACAAAAATAAAGAACAAGAGTAAAGTGTACACGCAAAAATAAAAATATATTTCTTTTTTCTCTTTATTTTTTTGGGGGTATATGTTTTATGCTCGTGTATACATACAGACTTCCTGGATAAGCAGCAGGGACTGCTGCGCGATCCACCACACGAGTTACGAGCCAAGTGTTTGCGCGCAATTCAGCTTGCTCTCGAAACTAAAAGGAGTAAATTTGTTGCCTTTGGACTTGCCGGCTTACACGTAAGTTACCTTTTTTTTTTCATGTACACGGAGAGAAATTTGGCTATACTACATTGACATAAAATATCCTTCGTAGGTTCCAAAAGAAAATACGTTATATTCACGCGATGTGAACGATAGATTAACATCTGCGTATTAGCCCGTTAACAAACTTTGTTTCTATCCGAGCGAAGTCAAAACAAAAGTGAACATTGCATCATCTCATTTCAACGATGTCAACGAAACATTGACATCGTTGAAATGAGACGATGCAATGTTTACCTCTACTGTGAGATTCTCATTTTGAAAATAGAATGTATTCATTAATCCAATTTAAGGTTATAATATAGTTCGCAATCTACGAGTGATATTTGTTGTCAATGTAGGATAGCCAAATTTCTCTCAGTGTATGTATATATAGATGTATACACGTTTGAATATCCCGAATTTAAAACCGCGGATTTTGCTTCTTTCCAACCCTTTCTTAAAATTATTTTTTTTTTGTTTCTTTTTTTACATATAGGTATACTTTTATAGAATGACTACTTGCACGGCACTGCATAAGGAAAAATTTATGTTCGATATGTGAGAGAATTTAATTTTAATGAAGTAAAAAAAAGTATTGCGGTTAAAAGTTCAAAAAATTGTAGCATTTAAATTATATAGTATTTAATATGTATTCATTAGTTACAAGATGTCTATATAGACGTTAATACTATAAAAGTATATTTTAGTTTTAGTTTTAACGACTTAGAACTCCAAGTACTTAATTTAAACCTGTTTTGATTCAATTTTGAAGAATACATAATATCTAAATTATTTAACAAATCTTTATTTACTCTCAAATGATGAAAATTGTACTGCCAAATATACTTCTCTATTAAATATTGAGGCAGCAATCAATATTCATTGGTTCGAATTGCAACACATTCATTTTTAGAATAATATTTTTAAACTATAAATGTATTATGCTACATTATTTATTTACCGCATTTATTCATTTAAAATTGAAATTGTGAATTTCATAATAATAATTTTTTTATTTTAATCTTATAGTCATTTATATTCTAAGCACTGTAGAATATAAAGTTTACGTTTAAAAACGTTATTTATGTCTAAATACATATTAAAAAAGTGTAGTCATTGCGGCATACTTTCCAATCTAAAAAATTCTTTAAAAAAATGAGGTTCTAGACTCGCAATAGTACTTGGCTTAAATCCTAAGAGTTTAAACTAGATACCTAATTTGGTGGTAAATTAAGTAACACTTAAACTATTCATGAGTATTACGTATATTTAAAAATTTTTTTTAGAAAATGTTACGAGACGACAGATTTCAGTCGCCGTATGAACCGGAAGACGATTCGTTGTGGCTTCCGGCTCAGATGCTGCATGCAATGGGCTCGATTTTGTCACAGTCCGATGACACCCAGACCGACATGCTTAAAGTAAACTATCTTTTTTTCGCTTAATTACGTTTACAAAAGATTTTTTTTTTTAATAAACTGCTGTACATTCCCATGTGATAAAATATAATGTGGATTTTTTTAACGAAGAATAGTTCAACGACCTTTTTTTAAGCAATCAGAGAGTAAAAAACTGATGCATACGACTTTTTTTATAAATAAATATATTTTATGATGAATTCCATTTTATTAATTAATGGTTATTATAAAACTAAATTTAAGATTTTCAATAACATTTATATGAAATAAATTAATTATAGAATTAATTATTAAGTAGAAAAGTAATTAAGTTTGTCTTGAAAGAACTGTAATTATATTCATCACGGTACATATTAATTAAATTTTTAATTTATTGAAAATATAATTTTCATCATAATATATTTAGTTCATGATATGCGTTAAATAAATACAAATTAAACATTAAAAATGTCTGCAAAACTAAAAAAAATAACCAGAAAAAATGTTAAGTTTCTTGTTTAAAAAATTATGGATTTTCTGTTTAGTTTAAATTTAGTAAAATGATATTCTCATTAAAGTGAAAATTTACTTTAATAGTGTAGAATTTCGCTTTTACTAAAAACTTGGAAGTCTTTTTACTATAATTTGTTTAGCGTGTACAGTTACATTACGTTACATTATACATAAATCTATAATGTTTCCTTTGCTGTTAAAAATTCATATTTTATTTTAACACTCGAAACATGAAAACATTTATCAAAATCAACAAACTCCATAAATAAAAAAAGATCTTATTATTTGTAACATAAATATAATTCCTTGGATAATAAATTTAAAAAAATGATCATTTTTGGCAAAAAAAGGTATTACTCCAAGTGGCATGTTGCCCATACTGGACAATGAATGGCCGTTTGATAATTGCCATTTTAACAACTTGCTGCGAAGCTTTTGAACATGGCAATCAAGCAGTGAGAACTGCAGCACAAGCGGCTACTAGTCAAACTTTACGTTCCTTTTGCTTATTTTTAGGTAAATATTTTATTTGAGAGTTATTAATTGAGTCGTGTATTCATTTAAGAGATTAGAGAAATTAATTTTGAAAGAAATTATTGTGTGATAAAATATTAAGTGATTTGATTCACTGAAAGAATATGATTGAATAATTTCAAAATATATTATTCCTGATAGAAATTCATCCATTTAGAATGGTTAAAAGTCAAGGAATAGCATTAAACTTATTTTGACCAGGGAGATAATGGAAAAAGATACTGTTTTTAATAAAATTTAAATTTAAGCGTAAAAAACATTCAAAGCACAAGTGAAAATTATAGAGAAAATTATTTACCATATTTTGCACGATTTACATTATTTATACGGTAAAATATTTTCAAAATTAAATAACATAAATCAAAGTAAAAAAAAATTCATATTCAAATATAAAATTTAATAAAAATGATGTATATAACACTTGATTTATTCTTTCAATTCATCTAATTTAACAGTATATAGAATCAACCTATTCATCAGTGTTCACTACAAAAGTAAATATTTCTTTATATTTTTTATCAATTTAGACGAGGAGTGCCAAGAAATGGACGAGAATGCGAGGCGTAACAAAAACATACGTGAGCGCGGTGTGTCCTGTTTCAATGAAGCTTTGCCAATACTCCAATACATTTGTTGTAAACTCGACGAGGCACAAAAGTGAGTTATTTTTTTTTTCTATCAAAATTCAATGCTCACTTTCAAGGATGAATAAATCTATATCCACTGAAAAAAAGATTTTTCTTCTCACAATCATAAATAATAAAGCTTTATTTATTGCCTTGAAAAAGGTTGTATATTATTTAAACATTAGGAAAAAATTGTTATTGATAGTATATTGTTTATGAAATAATATTTGAAACTTAGCAAAATCTTTTAATTTTACAATTTTCCTGTATAATAAATATCATATTTAAATCATTATTTCCAGTGCGAGAAACGGCAGTTCGGTTGTATTCCTATTAGAATGTTTGCACACATTGATATCGTCTTTGCCACAAAAGATACATACAAATGCACATTTTACAACATTTTTATGGCAAAAATTTTGTCCGGCGTTAATTGCATTTTTGGGCACACCTCGAGTCGACAAAAGTTTCACATCGCGCGAAGGCAGAGATGCGGAACTTGGTCGTGGTTCTGGTTATCTTAATACGTCGCTTGGTTTTGATAGCCATCAAGCTAAGACTGTTTATAGGTAAATGTTTGAGATATCTGAATTTTATAATGTTTTTATCAGAAAGAAACTTTTGTATATTATTGAATATTTTATTGTAAAAATTCTTTGAACTTTTATGCGATAAATTATTGTTATTATACATATTGTAATCATTTAATAATGAAGAAATTTATTATTTAATAAAAATTAATATTTTTTTCTAAAAGTATTGGAACAGAACTTGTAAGAATTGTCGGCTGTGTTGGTCCACTTCGTCCAGTTTTAGAATCAGTCTTCCATCGTATGTTACTTTATCCACCACCCCAACAACGTTTGGAATCATTGAAAGCTCTGAAAGAGCTTTTACGTAGTCCTAGTCGAATAGTTGATTTCGCAGGTCCGCTTTTGGTTGATGAGGAAAAGTCTAGTCAATTACAAAGTGACATGGCGTTAATGAGATTGTGAGTAATTTTTTTATGAACATGCTTTGATAATTTAAGAAAATTTATATAGAAATAAAAATAATTTAATTATTCCAAACAAAATTTTGACTCAAAATAACAATCTAATCATAAAAATTCATCAATGAAATTTTTTCTATTCATTAACCAACTCTTGAATATTTTAGAGCGATGGATTCAATTGAAGAATCAACGAACGGCGGTTTAGCAGTATTGCAAGCAAGCGTTAGTTGCGTCGTAGCAATGTTATCGGCATTACAAGAACTTTGCGATGGCAAGGCTATAAGTCACGATTATACGTGTACTATCAATGGTCTGTACGATAGTCTTGAATCTTGTGATTATCGCGGCCCTCTAACTTATCAAAGTATGGCAAGGCTTCCGAAGACTTATAGGTATTATTTCAGGATTAATATAATATATGGCTTTTTTATTGGGATCCACTTTATAGAATATTTAATATTATCTTGCTTGATATTAAACTAATCGAAGCAAATAATGAATTTTCAGAACATATGGTTTCAAAATAAAGTAAAAGAAAAAAATTTTAAACAATATCATGCAAAAGTCATTCTTTTAAAATTTAATTAATCATAAGTATATGCATAATATCAAAAATTAAAAAATAAATCATGATTAATATGAAAAAAATTATTTATTATTTGTCACATCGAACAAAATAGTATTGAACATTCTAAACAATGCATCCCATTGTTTTTTTTTAAATTTATAGTAAAAGTTCAGCAAAGTGATGTTATTTTTTATAAAGTTAGATTTATTTTGCTTTGTTAAATATAAAAAAAAATTGAAATTTTCTTCAGTATTTTTTATTGAATTTGTAAAAAATGATTGAAACCAAATATTTTAAAATTCTTATGGACATTCAATTTAGAAATCTTATTAATATCTTTACATAAAATATACACAATACTATATTCCTCAAATAATATTAACAAAAATCTATCTGTAAATAAATTAGAGAACAACTGGAGCTAATGAAAAAGAGCAACGTGTCGGATTCAGACTCATCAGGTCACGGGCCATCAGAAGATGGTGATTCAACGGATACCGAAGGTCCGCCTAATAACGAATCAACCGATGACATTGCCGACGACGGTACCAACAGTTGTCTCGAAGACAACGATTACGCACTAGCAAACGAACGCGAACGTCTTAGATTAGAGAAATTGCCAAAATGTTTGCACGTAGGTCGTCAGTTTGCCGAGGAATGTAATGTTGATGTTGAGAGGCACAATGCGAGGAAATTCTTTAAAACGTTAAAACAAGATCTTGTACCAATGGTCTTAGGTTTAAGGAGTAATATCGAGGTTGATGAAGCATTACAGAACTTTGCTTCGGAGTATTGTCAAGGTGAAAATTTTTTTAAATATTTTGTGGAGAATAGATATATCGTTTTTAATGAATAATAAATTTTTTAATATTTCAAATAAAGTTGTAATTGTTAAATAAACTGCACGTTTTTCAAAAGTTATTTGCAAAAAACAAAATAAAAAAAAAAAGAATTTTCAAAGAGTAAATGTTTTGATAAATTATAAAATCGATAAAATGTTTTAATCAATGATAGTATTGCATTAATAAAATAAAATCACAACTTTTGAGTCAATAAAAAAATAACCGTACATCTTTCCTTTGTTTCAGGAGTTTTTGCAGCACAACGAGATCAAAAAGAATCGAGCGATTCTTGCGCTCTAGTTACTATAATGAATGCAGATGGAATATATTTAGCTACTTACGCAGCGTTATTATTAAATTTGAAATTAATTAGAATGAACTATTATGAAGATGAGACTCGACAGATTCCAATTAACGAAGTGAGTGTCACTGGACTTTAAACGTATACTTAATTAAAATTGTGTTGTTATTATTATGTATGGATTCACATTTTAATTGTATTCATTTTTTAAATTTATTTGATTAATCACGTATCGTGATAAGATGTTTTTATAAAAAATTTTTAATTTGCTTTATTTCCTTGATGGATTGTGAATATGATTTTAATAATTAATTTTTGTTAATTTTCTAGATGATAGATTGCTTATCCGAATGTTTTTGTTTGCATGCACATCATAAATGTCACTCGAATCACTCTTTTCACCATCATTATAAAGTAAACCTATGAATTCTTCGATTTTAAGCTTCCAAAATTCAGCATTCCTTAACTAAATATATTCTAATGTACTTTAGGAACAATTTGTCGAAGAAGTCCATGGATCTGGTGTTTTAGTTTATTTATCAGCAACGTGGCTCTCCGAATTATACCAACAAATCTTAGCTTGTAACCTTTTAGAAAAATGCGGTTACAATCCAACATCGATAGACAACAATGCTCTCGTTAACGTATTAGTCGACGTGGATGGTATATCGGGTAGTCATCCAGGTGGTCAATTATTATCGGACTATTTGCGTCTTGAAAAGGCTCAATTGTCGCGTAGCGAGTCAACGCCCGAAGCCGAAGCTGGCGCTAAATTGTCGAGAAGAGTATTGACTTGCTGTTGGGATAGTATGGTCGCAGTATTATCAACTGGTTTGAATCCTTGCAAGGACGAAACTGGTAAAGGTATTCTAGGTAAAGATGACGGCAGGAGGGGTATTAAAGATACGATTGTTATGGCGTTAGAAGGATTGCATAAAGCTGCAATGTTGAGTAATATTTTAGGTAATGATATTCTATTATCGCTGAGAAAAATTTTCTTTTAACAATCGCAATGAACTGTGATACGTTTTTTGGTCATATTGACAATTCACGACTCTTTTAACGTTAATTTAAGCTAATGTAATTTTTATTAGAAAATTTTTCTTCTTGAATAAATAATCCATTAAAGTTTATATTTTTACAAAGTTTACGTTTCAATTAATTAGGATTGCAAAATCGTTGCGGAGCTATTTTTGCATTGTTAGCAAAGGCCGCGTGTTCAGAGCAGTCAATATCAAAGCTTAGACGTACAAAGGATGTGCTTAGATTGAAGCTTCAAAATAAAGCTACGAATTTACATACCTCGCACGCTTTGAGTATGGAAGTACTTTTAGCCAAAGGTTTAGAGCTTGGTAGTCATGGAAGTGATTGCTGGCCGCATGTTTTTACGTGAGTTATTTATTTATTTGATCTTTAGTTATGTCAAAGTCGTTAAATAATTTATAAATATTTTTTAGGTGCTGTCTTTATGTAAGTAAATTAGAGCACGACTTTTTCGGAAAAAATCAAAATTTAGCACTTCCCAAAGCTGCTAAGAAGGAAAAGAAAGAAATTAATCAATCGAATATTGATTGTAAATCAAATCAAGATAGGCTACGTCTTAGCTTTAATATTGTTGATGATGACGACGATACATGGTAAATTTCTTTAAAATTAACAATTATACCAATTAAGTATATTTACATATTAATTGAAATAAATGAAAATGAAAGATTGAAAATCTTAATGGAAAAAAATTATATAAGAAGTAAATAAGAAAGTCTAAACTGATTTAATGTTAAACTATTCGAACATTATGTTCGTGCGTCGAAAAAATTATTATATTTTTAAAACTCACTTTCAAAGAGATAAAAATAGAAAATGCAAAAAAAGTTCAGTTGCCGAAATTCAATTGTCTATTGAAGAATGTATGAAAAAAAGTTTGAACTTTTTTTCTGGGTTTCAAGTGAACCTGTTGATACCCGGAAGTTTATAGCGCATTAGTAATATACGTGTTTTGCGAAATAAGTATCTGATGAAATAAATCTTTATAAATCTCATTTTAACGGTTATAAAATTTTTCTAACATGCTTTTTTAAATTAAAAGTATAATTATTTTTAATAATATATCTAATGTTAATAATGAAAAAAATACCAGCTCAATATTTGCAATATCAATTCATTACTTATTTGTTATAAAAAAATTCGATATAACTCTATATAAAATAAATTAAACATAATATTTTATATTTCTAGTGTCGACGTTTACAGTTTCTTACAAACGCCATACACCCAAAGCGTTGCAACAGAAACAATTCCAGAGATAATACTAGAATCGAATGCAGATAACCAGTTTAACGGTATCTTGCCAGCAGATTACGCGGCCAAAATTGTTTGTATATTATCACAGCAGGTCGATAGACTATTCGAAGATGCAGCTCTTAAGCTTAATTTACGCGCACTTTGCTCGTTTTTACAAGCTCTCTGCCGTGCTAGTAAAGATCAATTATTCAAAAGCCAAGATGGCTCGCAAGAGAGTAGAAAAATTTGGTGGAGAAGAAGTAAACCACGTGAAGAAGAGTTGAATGTTTTATTACTGTCGAGACTTGGTGAGGTAAGAATGTTCATGTATTTTATGTTGTTTTATTTTTTTGTACTGGAGTTTAGCTTTTATTATTATCTTTTAAACTGTAAATTTTATTTTGTCTATGTTTAAAAAGTTTAATTCAATATAATTATTTAAAGTCATTTTTATATTATTTATTAATTCAATTTTTTAATTTGAGTAAAAACAAAAGTTCTAATTCAAATTAAAAAAATCGTCATAGTAAAAATATTTAAAAAAATAAAAACCTCTAAAAAATTCATGAAAAATCATTGAATATAAACATAAATTATAGGTAATGTTAAAATGTGTAAAAAGTGGACGACCATTGATACACATTATGAGAGTTTGGAGTATATTAGGTCCACATTTTATGGAAGCTGCATGTCACAAAGATCATGGTATATCGAAAAAAGCAGTAGAATGCATACACGATTCAATGGCTGCATTGCTTAACGATCAACTCGAGCTTCCCCATTTTCACTTCAACGAGGCGCTCTTCAAACCATTTGAGAATCTCTTATGTCTCGAACTCTGCGACAGCGATGTTCAAGATCAAGTAATGAAAAAAAAAACCTTTACCCGTTCACTGCATTTTGTTATGTAGTAGCCAATCCAATTTTTATATTAATTGATTTTAATTAATTCAAAGTCAATAAGAAAAAATTCAAATACGATTTTCATACAATAGAGAAAATATTTTTTAAATATCATTTGTAAGCCTAAAAAACCAAAAAAAAATTTCAAAATTTTTTTTCTGCCTTAAAAGTTTATAAGAAATAATTTTTTATTATAAATTTTAACTTAGAATACCTATAAAAAAGTGCAGTGAATGGATTAATTTAATCTTTAAATTTTTAAAAATATTAGTAAAATATCTATGAAAAATTAATTAAAAAAATTTTGTTTCTTTTAGATCGTTAGTTGTATCTGCGAGTTCGTTGAGACAAATCGCACTGAAATACGTTCTGGATGGCGTCCATTATTTGGTGCATTGAAGGTCGCCTCGGTGGGCAATGCTGAATGCGTCGAATCAGCACCATTACTCGAAGTCTTCCGTGTGTTTCTTACAACTGATAATACTCTTGTTTTTGCTAATGCTGCATTGGATTGTATATTATGTTTACTTAAACATGTGCAAGGCATTGGCGAGCCTGAAACTACACAAGCTGACAGTAGTAATCAAAATGTAAGTTACTTTATTAATATTATGGTTTTTTATTCGGGAATGAGTTGTTTAATTGAAAAAGTATTGAAGATTGATATTTAAAATTAAAGACAATAATTAAAATATTTTATTAGAATTTTTTGATATTATGAATGTTAATTTATTAATTTAATTTGAAAATAAAATATTAAGCCAGCTGTTGAATTTCTTAAATTCTAAAATTTATAAAACTTATTTATAAAAGTTTTTTAAACGTGATAACAAATTTTTAATGTTTATTTTTTTACATCAGTACTTATTAATAATATTTATAAAAAATCAAATACTTTTTTTGCTTTCTCGTATAATTTATCAAAATATTCTATATTATTCGGTCTGACAACATCCAGCCGCTATCTACTTCTTCGCTAAATAAATAAATCTTTTCAAAAGCCATAAAAAATCTTAATATCCTAATTTATATTTATATCAACGATTATTTATATATTCAGGAATCAACCAATGATGCTGAGGGACGCAGAATGAGATTATGTTTGGAAAGTCTAAAATATTTATTAAGTTGCAGTGAAATATTAGCATCAATGTACCGTATGCCTGCGTGTCCAATATTCAATTCAGCTCAGCGTATACAAATGTCCGGCATACCTCAATTCGTCGATCCAATGATACCGAATCTCGAGGTTGCGCGTTTCGATAGAAAAACTGAATCTTTGCACGACGTCGTACCTGAAGTTTCATATGAATTATTAACTACAGCACCGAACGCCAAAGTCTTGAGTTTACAAAGCATGGATCAGCCTAGTGGAATTTTGAAGTATGTTAAAAACATCACAACTTTTAAATCGACTTTAAAATTTGTTGTATTATTTAAAATATTAAAATATTTATGAATTGGAAATTTTTAGTATGAATAATTAAGGGGGTAGCCACCTATAAAAAACCAAAAAATAAAAAAATTTTTTCTAAAACTAAAAAAATTATTAGATATATAATTTTGTAATTTTGAGCGTTTATAATGCACATTGAAGAATGCAAATACTTTATAATGTTTAAAAGATATTAGTTGCAAATTATTTTCTTCATGAAAAGTTTTTTTATTTATATAAATATCAAATAAACAAATCCAATGATTCTTATAAATTTAATTAACTGTACTAAAAAATTTCAGAGTTTGGTACTTACTAATCGAAGGTTTGGCAAGTGCGACAATGATTTGTCCGAAAAAATATCAACCCCACACTTTGGAAACTTTATTTCATTTGTTAAGAAATACTTTAAATACTCCTGGACCATTGTTTGGACTGTATTGCATTAATCATTTGTTGTTGCCGATGGTGCAAAATTGGTTGAGAAAAACATCGAAAATTTATAGAGGATGGGATAATTTTGCTCCTAACTTTAAACAATGTTGCGGATTGACTACTGATTTAGTAGTTGATTTTATATCTCATTTGCAAGGTACGTTAATGGAATTCTGTATCATACGTACTATAAATATAAATGTTAGTACAATGTTAATTAATATGATCATTAGATAGTTATTAAATCATTATTCATGATTTTTATTGCAATTTTATAAAAGTACCAATAAAGATTTTTTAATACTCTTTTGCATAGTTTCAAACTGTAAATTAAAATTTAAACAAACCCAAAAATTTTTGTAAATAGTCAAAAACACTTTTTAATAAAGTATTATTTTTATAGGACCAGATGTAGAGAGGAACGAATGGTTTTTACCAAATGCAACATTAATGTTGAAGCAATTGTTTTTAGTGATGGCAGAGTGCGTCGTTCAACCAACAGAAAGTATAGCTCGATTGGGTTGCGCTTGTATAAGGTAAAATATTTGAATATAATTTTTCATTCAATCAAACTTTATACATTTATTTATAAAAAAAATTAAAAACGGCATAATAATAATATTATATGGAAAACAATACTTAAGTTTAACAAGCAGTAAATTTATTGCAATACGATACGTTGTACATAGAAACATTAGCAATGCCTTTAAGTTCATGGATTATTAACTTTAAGACTAGATTTCTAATTTAACGCTTTAAGAACAAATCTCGTCAAGCAGGTGTCTGTCTATGCACACATATAATACGCTCGGTATTATATTTTCAATCTGCAATTGCAATATAAAATTTTTTACACGCTACGTCGACTCGAAAAAAAAAAGAAGTTTATAAGTATCACGTATACGCGCTTATTATAATTCGCTTCTATGAAACAACGAAAGCAAAAGAGAGAGAAAGAAACAGAGCGAGAGAGAGAGAGGCAGATAGATAGATATGAAAAGCAAAAAAAAAAAAAAACAGATAAGAAGTGATCATGTATAAAAGTTTCAATCGCTCAGGTTTACATAGTATCGATGACTAATATATATCAATACTCTCGCAGCAGCCTCGCATGCGTTGTATATGCGAGAGTTTAAAAACTAGCTTCTTCTCATGGGCGTTGCGCAAGCGGAATGTGCTGCGAGGACATGTATATATGTACATTTTATTATAAAGTGTATATAGTACAAGAGGGTAAGAGAGAGATGGAAATAGATGCAAAAAAAAAAATATTAAAAGAATTAGAGAGAGAAAGATAGAAGGGAAAAAAAAGCACGCGAGCCGTAGATCCTTAGCTGTGGAAAATGATATAATGAAGCTTGACAGGCACGAGCGCGCGTGTATATACGCGAATGAGCCACCGATATTTGACACCAAACTCTGTATATACATACGCGGATATGGTACTTCTTTTACCTTATTTTTTTTTTATTTTTCGTGTTGCTTTTTTTTCCTTTTAGCTCTGTCTTTCTTGAGATATAAGAGTGAAAACGTATCTTTGGAACTAGTTTAGAGCTTTAGTTCCTTTTTCGTTAGATTTTCTCAACTGTATCTCATGATTGAGTTATTCAATTTTTAATATCTTCATCGGGTATTATAATATTTTTTCTTAAATTTTTTTCCTAAGGTATTTTTTACATGTACATCTAGTAAGAAGTTTCAATTGAATGAAAAATTCTATGTTACTCTTTAATTACATACGATTTACTTAATATTTCAAATCGTGAGTTATGTCCATTAGTTACTTTTAAAATATTTCTGATAAACAAATAAATACTTGGTCCGTTTTGTTAAAAATAAAAGTTTGTTCGAAATTTTTGCAAATGAACATTTTTTTAAACTTTAAATTTATTTTAAACATTTACATATATTAACAAATTCAATCAATAATGAAATTACAAATGTACATTTTATGATATATAAATTAAATTAAACTAAAATTCTTTTATCTACAATTTTTGATTTTCTCAATCTCATATCTTAGCTACAAGCTTTCGTTTTTTTTTTTCATCATCTTGCACAGCGACTCACACAAGTATCAAATCGAGCTGTAACTCTATCTCAACAAGGTATCAATGTACAGCGATGCAGTTATCCTTTTCTTTCTCTCTCTCTCTTACTCTCTCCTTTTTGCAATTTTTTTTCTTCTTAGAGAGTCGATGATCCTTAAAAACAACGGCACAGGTCCTCGGTTTACGTTATAGCCAACCAGTTACAAACGTATATGTGCATATACGTATAGTTTCATATCACAACGGTCATTCAGTATCTTTATTTTATTTCTTTATGAAAAAAATTAAAAAAATTAAAAAAATTAATAAATAATAAATAAAATTTAACATGAAAATTAAATGTAAAGAAAGGGACTAAATGATGATTGAAATTTCATCTGTAAAGAGTACTTGTTTATTATGAGAATTTATTTAATAAAACGGAGTAAAATAGCCTTGAAAACAAGGTGATTGTCTCTCATCATGTAGCGATACCTTTTGCCGATTTTTTAAAAATAATATGAGCTCTTTTTATATATTATACAATGTAAAAACTGATGTCGATTCTTTTGGAAGCTCCACTTTTAGAAAAAACAAGAAAAAATAAACAAAATTTTGTGTAATTTTTTTTTTATTATTTTTATTTGATTTTATTAATTTGAATTATTAAGAAAACACTTATTGTTCATATTTTACGAAATTCTTCATTAATTAGAATATATTATTAATATTATATTATATGTTGGTCTTTAAAAAAAAAATATTTAATAAATTTTCTATAAAGAATCATAAAATCGACTCAAACATATATATTTTTTATATATATATTATGGGTACAGTGCAAAAAATCTTTTTATACGAAACAATAGTTAAAAAATAAGACTGGAAGTAAACCACACGGCTATTTTGCAATACACGTATATGACCTTCTTAAAACAGATAACGATTTTTTTTTAAATTTATTTAATGTCGCTGTATTTATACTATCATTGCAATATGTTAATTAGCGACGGAGGTCGTCAGTGTGTTTGTGAACAAAGCACATGTTACAGTGGTGCTTGTATCAATCGACCGCCGAGAGCGGGATTAGAACTCGGAACCTCGAGATTACGAATCCATCGCTCTACCGACTGAGCCACTGACGACTTCAAATTTTCAATAATAAATGTAGTACTACATATTTTATTTAATTAAAAAAAATTGAATGCTAAGAAATTTTTTTTAATTAAATAGAATTTTCATTATAATCAAATGTCAGCCTATACAAAAAAAATCGTTAAATTAAAAATTTAGCATTATTTATTTTAATCATTAGAGGACCGCAAAGCCACTGTAAAGACGCGACACGTGTTAGGAACTTTGTACAGAGTTCACGTGAGATACGTGCAAACATATGTTTTGGTTACTTGTCATACAGTTTCTTGAACCCCAAATGCCAAATTTCAATAAATTGAAAAATTTGAAGGGAATGTGACGAAGCTGTTCGCCTTCTAATAATATTTCCAATCCTAACTTATGAATAAACGATGCGTTTAATTGAGTTTTTTTGCTATAAAGAAAAAATTTGTAAGATTAAACTCTAGTGCGGACAACTCAAGAAAACCACCAAAATATTATACATACAAAGTTATAATAAAAACTTTCAATATATCGTATTTTAATGTTAGGCTTGTCGAGTTTGATATCTAATTTCCAATTCAAGCTCATAAAAAAATAACAAGTCCAAATGATTTTTTATTTTAACAAAAATTATTGTACTAATATAGCTTTAGTGCGAACAAGTCATTACATTTGTTTAATTTAAGAATTTAAAAAGATATCGATAAAATAAAAAAAGCAAAACTCGATTGCTGTAGCTCCGACATGCCGTTAAGTACAGAATATATTAAAATCACATAAATTGATGCCAATTGATCTCAAAAATATATTTTATTTTTATTTACTTGTATAATTAATAATAATAAAAAAATAAAATTTTTAATTTAAAATAACGATTTTAAATATTTTTTAAATAACAAAAAATTTGTGTTTAAAATAATGAGTACTATTTTAGTACATCCAACTTTTTAATAAACTTTTATAAAACATTTTTGATGTTCGTTATAAATATTCATATTTAATTAATTTTCCAATCAAATTTAATAAACATCTAATCCATTGTTTATTTGTAATTAATTATACTTAAAATATTAACAGACACGTACTGGTAAGCAGTGGTCCAAATTTAACATCAGAACAATGGGAAGTTTGCGGTGTGGCTTGTCATCGTGCCTGCTCAAATTCTCTCCAAGAATTACATCAATTAACAATGGCATTTTCGCCGAGATCCGAATCATTTTACGGTGACGCAGCACAAGTTAAAGTTGCCGCTAGACGTGACGCTACACCTGAAGAGACCGAAAGACTACGTCAACTTGCTACTCAAGTAAGATATCAAATTCTTTTCTTTTTTTTTAACTTCATTAAATGTAAATCATTTTTTTTTCATCTTTATCTTTTGCTTGATTATACATTATAAGTGCCAAAAAAAAAGAATTTTCTGTGGTTAATTACATATATATAGCTTTGTAGCAGTTGGATATAATGTAAGTATGGTTGAGGATTTTTATGAATGGTTGTAGAAATTTAATTGGTACGTACATATCTTGTAGATGTTGATTGTATTTATAATGTTGCGTTTAAACGAGAGGCTTGTTTGGTTATTACAATTGATATATAAATTAAAATAGTTAAAGACAAATTGTATACACAGGTATATGAGTTTGGAGGGTGATTATCAACTAAGGAATGTAGCTATATGGTATAATATATTGCGAGAAAAATACATTTTTTTATATAAAAGTATCATTCAATAAAGTTGACATTAATCATCGAGGAGGAAGTTAAACTTTTGAGTGAATATATTTTCAAATTTTCTAAAGTGATAAAGTACGAGTCTATATGCCTCAATTTATTTCTTATATCAATTATAAATATTTACTTTGTAATTTTATAAAGAATTAATTTTCATTCTCAAGTCATTAATCCATAAACTCATAAGTAAAAAAAATAGATTTATTAATCATTTTTTTTTTTTGAATAATTAATTAGACTGGAAGTAAACCACACGGCTATTTTGCAATACACATGTGCATGCTAATTTAAACTTGTCTATGCCACCTTTTTAAACTATCAATGCATGTTTTATTTAATATTTTTTAAAAATAAATTTTACAATATTGTATTATTAATTGATCTTTTTTTTATATTTTGTGTTGGTTATAAAAGTTACATCACTTGGATTGATATCACCCTAGATCATGTATATTTTTTTTTAATTGTAATTCGTAATCTCATAAAATGTTGGCTCTGCTTATAACTAATAGTCATGATTAACGTAGAATTTTGTATTATTATCGTAACAATATTTTATTTAAGCTAATCTTCAGAAAGACGATTGTGTCTTTTGAATATTTTCAATTAAAACTCCAATATGCTTAGATTGTACAATTGAAGTACGATATTATAATGATAATTTTATTCATTTCTTTAGATAATACTTTGTAAAGAGCATTCAAGATCAATATTTTAACGTCAAACAAGTTTAATTAACTTTTTTTTTATTAATTTAAACTTATAGTTTTAAAGTGAATATACACTATTGGAAAAATTTCTAATACATGTCTGCAAGCAAATTTAATTGCAGTATATTAGATGTAAATCATGAAGGTACATTAATTTTTTTATTATTTTTGCATTAAATTTTATCACCATATCATTCCAATCAATTAAAAATTTTTAAACAGATAAACATTCAAGAATATTGATTGAAATTTATCAAGGAATGAAAATATCATTATTTTCGTACTACGATAAAACGATCAATGCTAAATAAAGAAAGCTGTGCTAAATAAAAATAAAGAATGTGTGCAATAATTCAACGCAAAGTAAATGAGAACAACCGCTGCAAATCACCACCAAAACTAATTGATATAACAAAAAAAAAAAAGCAAAAAATGTCCCAAATGTAAAAAAATTATCTGCATGTGACCACACGTGTTGCCTCTATAAATCTCTCATCAGGTGAGCCAGCTACGCGAGATATTGACTGCAATCAAAAGGCAAAGCAGCGCAACGTTAAGAATGACGCCTTACCAGGAATCATTGATCATCGAGACGACATTGCTAGATCAGCACACAACAACAACAACTACAACAACAACAACAACAACTACCTCTTATCCTATTGGTACTAGGCAGCACACAACACCCCTTGATTACACTAACACTACTACTACTGCGCCGGCTAACGCGGCTAATGCTCCCTATTGGCTATAGCCAATAACCACGGTAACTCTCGTCATGGATTTTACAAAGTTTTTGCAAAGCAAGCCCTTTATATATATATTTCAAAATTTATAAGTTTTTATTCTTTTTTTTCTTCATACACCCCATGAATTTTTTTTCTTTGTTCTGCTCTTTGTTATATATATAAACCCTTCACCTGACCCAGTTTTGACTTTGTTGATTGCAAATCCCAGTTTGATCAAGCAAGAATGAAAATGCTGAGATTGGTTTTATACGTACCGTGTAGTCATTGATATAAAATTTATTCGAAAAATAGAAAAGAGATATTTAAGGAGTACCGTAAAGGGCGTAGTTCCTGATCAGGGCGTAATTTCTGATCATTATTTATTATAAATCATAATCTTTAAGATTCTAGTAGGAAAAACCTTTTTTTAATTTATGAGGAAAAGTAGATTGAGCATAAGAAATGCTTCGTTTGTGTGAAAAAGAAATATACTTTTACTTTTTTACATGTAAATATGTGATCAGAAATACCTCTTAGGTTATCAGAAATTACGTCCTTCACGGTATTTGCGATATTTCATTTTTAAGCCATTCAATGCTATATTTTAAAAAATTGTATCTTTTGAATGAAATTTTAAGAAAAGCTTGTTTGAGGTTAAAATTTGATATGCAGATTTACAAAATTAAAGAAAACTATATTTAGGATCTTATAAAATTAGAAATATATTTAAAGATATAGTCACTTGTTTATAAGATGTTATATATTGTTACACGAGAAAAAAAGCTATCTTGTATTGTATTTTTAAAAAATGTCATGCCATCTGTTAATAGAATCTAACATAACGTATCGTTACTTTTAAATTCTCAATAAAAGTATAGAAAACTTAAAATTACGGAGTGCGTGAAATTTGCTTTCTCGTGTTTATTTTGCGTGCACTAAGTAGTTGTTTTACGCACAGCATGTGTGAAGTAATTATGTGAGTACGATGTTTAAAAAATAAATCTTTCCTGACCAAAAATAATAAAACTTTTCTTTTAAGATTAAGGTAAAATATCTCTATGCTAAATTGTAATATTAGATGGTTATCTTTCAAAGCACGACATAAAATAACTATTTTCAAAAGCACTACTGGAGGTAGCTCTTTTAAATCATAACAATATATTAAGAGAGAATTAAATAATAATATTCTATGTCCATTTTTACCTTTTATCAAATCAAAGACTATAGTTTTAATTCTGATCTTTTAACGGTGTAATATACTAATATTTATATGCATAAATATATCAGTCACTACAATATCTGTTATTCCAAATCAACCCCTTTTTATTTAATTTGATTCTTCTTTATTTAAATTCAAAATTGTTTGGTAATATTGATTGATAAATTTTAGAAAAAACTTAATTAATTTATTTTTAATTATTATTGCTTTAATTTTTTTTTCATTTTATTGATTAAAATTAATATCTTTAATATATTGACGATTGGATAGCGAAAGGTGTTATTTTCAGCAAGATACTGTAGAAGGTGCTATCTTTGTAAGAGATTTGAAAAATGTTACTTGAAAAACAAAAATTTTTTATTCAAATTTAAACTATGGTTAAAATGTGATACTGTTACAAGGATAAAACAAAAAAATTTTTTATAAGATATAACATTTTTTGACATTTCACCAAGATAGTATACTTTCTATTGTATGTTATTAAGGGGATGTAAAAGAGTATATGATTTATACATAGTTACCGACATTGCAATTTTCTAAACTTTTAATCTTTATTTGAAAATTTTCCAAAATATCTCTATATCAGGTTTTTTATTAATAAAAATGAAAGGATGTAATATAGAGATATATTAAAAACTTTTGGATGAAGAATCAAATATTTGGAAAACTATAATGTCGGTATTTTACATTCCCTTAAGATAATACTTTTTGTCACCAAATTGTCAATCTGATCTAAAGTCAAGAAAAATTTTCTACGCGTTTTTTCAAAGTTTTAATTTCACGCTTTACTGCGTCAAAATCACAAATGCACCCGCTATTAGAAGGCACAGGATTAGTCGACTGGGTCCTTTCAGTCATTATTTGCATTAAAAAAGTTTTTGTTCTGTTGTTAGTATACAGTCATTGTTTTAGATAGTCAAAAGTGAAGATTTTTTATTCATTAAATTATAAGACATATTGTTTAATAATAGAATTAGTGTATAAATGTATATAAATTATTGTGAATTATTGATATTTCATGATAAACATTTATTTAAAAAAATTAGAAATTATAGAAGTTATAATAATGCATAATGAAAAAGCATGAATTTGTTGTGTTTTTACCAATAATGAGTTAAATTTCATTAGTTTTTATTTTAGTTTTAATGACAATTTTAGTGTATCACTTTTCATTTACGTACATCTGTATATTCCATATTCCAAATTTCAACAAAATCCTTAACTGGAGTTTTTAAAATTAACACATTGTAATATAAAATTTTTATTACATTGTCAATACTTTAAAATGTTGTATAGAATTTTTTGAAAAATTTTGTAAATTTTGTACCTCAGCATTCAATTATTCACATTTCTTATATCACATTACTATTACCAATTGTTAAAAGTTGTAAAAAAATTGTAAAAAAAATTAATGAATTTTAACATTTACACACAAATCAAACAAACGAATTTACATTATTTCAACTTTAATGTAAGATGTAATAAAGGACCTCGTCAAAATAACAAAAAATTTAGTATGGCCAATTTAATCATTGCGCAATTAAAAAAAATCTGAATAGCGGCACTGGCAAAGCTAAAAAAATACGCGTGAATCACATTTATCAATAAAATCCATGGCTTGGGTCCATGGCTAGAATTAATTCCTATCACTCTCACAACACAATAATGATAAGAATAATTGTAACACACTGATACTTTGATTATGAAGTTGCGACACCGTTATACATTAATTACGTAAATAATTAAAGGAGCGAGAATAAAAAAAAAAGAAAGAATAATAATGCAGCTTTAGTAGAACGCACACATTACTTCGATTTATATGAAAAATAAGCGACACGTTTTTTGTATTGTTATTGATTACACAAGCCATGATCACGATTATTTTCTTTTATATTTTAGCGTATATCTTATATATATATCATCATCAATGGTTATTTTTATAAAAAGCATCGAACTTGTTACACATTTTGATGTTAGAAATTAGAATACCTAAAAATAAATGTTTTATTTTTATATTGTATTTTGAAAATTTCTTTCAGCTAGTTTATCAGTAATTATGATTGTATATGTTAGTAAATTACTTTAAGAAATGTATTAATGTTATTTATTACAAAAAATTTTTTTATATTATTTTAAAATAGATTGTCTTATATTTTTTTTTATTTCCAAGAATACTTTGTTGTATTTTTACATATAGAATTAGTGAAGAAACAAGAAAAATGTTTTTCATTAAATAATTATTTCAAGTATAGATAAAACTTTCTGGAATATTTTTAAATGTTAAATAGTTTTTATACAATTGTTAGATATAATTGTTCTTTCAGATTCAACTACATTCATGTGAAACATAATGTGCTTTAGATATCAGATAGTTATTAGTATTTATAAAAAAGTATATATTATGTACTCTAAAATATAAGAATGCTTAAATAATGTTTCTTCAAAATCTTGCAGTAATATAACCAATTACATAATTAACCAATTTGGATTATATTTTAACTAAAACTCAAGATTTTGGGGAAAATAATTATGTATAAAAATTTATCAGTTATAAGTTTATTTATCAGCTAAGAGTGAAAATTGTATTTTGTCTTGAACTTTTTTTAACGAAAAAGCCACATTAGTCAGCAAAAAAGCAGCTGTGAAGCAAATCTTTTAGTAAAAAAAAATATATAACTTTTTGTTTTTTAAATTTAACGTATTTTCGCAGGTATTTTTACTAGAGGATCAACGTCTCGAGGAGATAACTGAACCTCTTGATGAAAAATCATATGTCTTCCTACTTTATCCGCCTTCAGTAGCTTCGACCCTCAATCCTGAACTATATATTGTGCGTGTACAAATGAGAGCACTTGTGGTTGGATTATTGGTACATCAAATGTTGTTACATTGTATTGCTAGTGTATTGTTAGAAAGCACCGAAATTTCCATACCAAGGTAAGGATATTATTATTTTATTGTTTAATTTATGCATTGCACTACATATTTTAAATTTTATTTGAATTAATTTACAAAAAATCAGGTATAAAGGGCTTAAGAAATAGGATTATTTAAGTGAAACTTAATATTTTTTAAGTTTGAGACAAAATATCATTTGGCAAAATTATTTCTAAGAACATTAGATATTATGTTGATTAAATTACACATACACTTTTTCAAATACAAATTTTATTTATTATTATCAATATTTATTATTAATTTAAATCAATGAATAATTACATCAATAATAAATTCTATACAATTTTATAAATTTATGTTTAATTACTATTCTTCTGCAATTTTTGAAATGTAGAAGAATATTGGTTTTAGCAAATTTATGCAAAACTTGCTATAAAACAGTATATGATACTCGTGACATAAGTGACCTTCTTGTTGTACGCTCTGGCAGCAACTTTATGTTGTGCTATAATAGGTCACTTATGTCACTAATATTGTTATGTACTGTTATTAATTTGTACTATTTATTTATCTAATAAAATTAGTTTACATTTTTTTATATTTAATAAATAAACTTGATCGAAAGATGTCCAAAATATTTAATCTATAATTTTTTTGACTAGTTTTGTTTAATTTCATTTCTAAGAATACTGTAAATCAAATCTTCAATCAATTTTCATAACGTGCCATTAAACTAAGCATTTTATCGTAAAGTAGATGTTTCACGTCTTTTCCCCACGTAAAGTCAAGGTGATTAAATTTGTTGTGAGGTACTCGGAACTTGCCAATGGCATTTGGCAGTTTATTATATAACTTTTCTACATCCTGCAAAAAAAATAGTATATTTATTAATATATAGTTTATTGAATAATAATTAATAAATTTTTATGCAGAATTTTAATTAAATTAATTTATTTTACTACGATTCCTTAACGGTTCTTAAATAAATCTATTAATCTTTAATTAAAAATTTTTAATTTTCTATGTTTTTATAAAAATATGAGGAAAATTATTGGCAATTATGAATAATATTTTCATACCCTCGTATCTGAAAGAGCATCATTTACAGCATAATGCAGAGCGATTGGGACTCTCAGATTTTCAAATTTATAAGCCGGTGGAGTAAATGTACCATATTTTCTCTTGTTGCCAAACCAACCATAGTCGAACTGACGAAAATGTCCTGTAAATATGAATAGTTTACTTTTTAGAAAGTAAAACAATCGTATTCAATTTAAAATTGTTAAAATATTTATAAAATCTTTAAAAAAACAATTATTAAGGAAATAAATAAAACAAAAAATGAAGGTCAATAAATAAATAAAAATTTAATATTAATCGTCAATCTTCATTTCGTTGCAAGAAGTGTTAGACTTTGCCACAGAGTTGTTAAAAGTGCTAAACTTCGCGTCAGTATTTTGTTTGAGGCGACGATACATACCTGAATTAACTAGTTGAGTAAAGTGAGTGAATTGTTTAACGCTTGATCCAGCTGGAGTATGAGCCAGAATTGCTGGTAGTAACTCCTAGTAAAAATTACAAAAAAAGATAAAAATATAACAAACATTTGTATTAATTATGAAATTTATTTATAAAAATGTTTTATAATAAAAAAGCTTGGTTGCAATATTACCTTATCAAGTTGTTCTTCACTGTAGCCGCATATCAAAAATAGAACATTTTTACAAATTATATTCGTAATATGCGCAGCGTCGCATAATGTAGCTGCGAATCGTTTGAAGAAATCGTTTCCGGGTTGGAATTCATTTTTACCAATCAGTTTATATATTGTCTATAAAATCATATAAATTATGATTAGCTTTAATTAAAATAAAATAAGTAATGTTATTTAAAATTAATGTGATATTCTTTTAAAATAACGTGCTGAAAATATTATTATTTGAATAATAATATTATTCAAATAATATTAATATTTACATTAATAATAGTATATTATGCACGTAGGGAGGTAAAATAAAGGACAGGCCATAACACGATTGAATTGATACCCCAGGCGAAGCCGAGGTGGCAAACTCATGATAGCAAAAGTGGTATTTTTAGCTCACTGTTGAAAAAATTAATTTCATACGTAGAATCCATACTTTAGAACTAACACCTTAGTACAATTTATATTAAAATAGTATGTGTAACGTGAGTGTTAAAAATAACCGTTTTTCGCACCAATTACATAATCTATTATTTAAATATTAAAATAAATAAAACAAACTTACTTCAATAAACGGATAAAGTTTGGCCAAAGTTGAGAATACTGGACTCGTCATACTCGAACAATGAGCTATAGGTGCCAGTGAAAACATTAATTTGACCTTATCATTGTATTCTGGTCGTTCACTTAACATTACGAAAAATGCTGTACTCCCTTGACTGTGTCCTACGTAGGTTATTTTTTCATTTTTAGTTTTACCTAAAATATAATCTATCGTTGCTGGTAAATCGTATTTACCAATCTCGTGCCAACTGAAAATTAATCAAATAATTAAAAAAGAAGGTTGCTTTTTTACAATCGTTAAAATTTATATTGAAATACAAACCTGAAATCCCAATATTCATCACTATCACTAGCTGTACTCAAATGCTTATGTTTGCGAGAGTATTTATTACCTCTGGCATTTCCGATCCATACATCATAACCAGCATCAGCGAGAACGAAACCTTTTGAAAAATCATTTTCTTTGAATATTTTATAATATAATAAATTCATAAATTCATTTTTTAAATAAAGTATAACAATTTTATGAAAGAGTTTTTATGATGAAAAATTTCTTTTTTCCATTTGACTCACCTAAACCTCTTCCTGGTCCAGTTATTATCCAATCTATCGAACTACATAAAAGTCCATGGAGAAGAAAAACAGCTGGTTTTCCATCGGGTTTTGGATTTTTATTGCTACCAGTTATTCTGTGTGCTTCAACAATATAGCCATCATCCGTTTCAATCAAATGTTTTTCGCCGTGGTAATTGTGATAAGCGATTAGTTCTAACTGAAAATTTATTTATGTTTTTCTTAAAAATCACAAATATTTGATGAGATTGAATAATAAAAAGCTCAAAAAAATTGATTATACTTATTCTAAATTTTTTTAATTTGAACATTAATTAAATACAACTAATCATATTACTCACAACATTCATATGTGCGGCTGGATGATCACTTGGTTCTAATATTCTATAATTCGATACATTGAAATTCTCCAGTATATCATTCTCTGTTAATTTCGAATCATAATTCAATATCTCATTTGACACCTGCGCCGCGACATTAGTCGCGAGCAGAGTCAAAACGCACAAAAAACTCGGCAAGTAGATCATTGCTGCTATTGTCCCAGTTACTCGATAAACAGAAATTTATAATAATTGTTTTGTGTATATATACCGCTAATAATCTAATCAAGATAATGTAATATCTACCATCTCGTAATCTGTTAAAAATTTAATCTTTGTTCATTTAGAAAGTTTAAAGTATTATACAGTCTATTCATTAAAAAAATTAACTTATAACGATATCAGCAAAACCGTATTTTCTTTATCAGGTCATAGTCTATTACATTTTTTAAACCAATACCGAGTAATTTAAAAATGTAAATACAGATTTTGAAATTCGATAAAATTTAATTAATTTCTTGACAATTACGAAAAAAAATGACAATAGAAAAAAAGCTTATACTTTTAATTTGTCATTTGACGCATGTAATTTCATGTATTTCATTGTTTATCCTACATTAAGCCAACAACTGATATTTTGAACTTATCGAATTTTCAAGTGCCTGCAGGTGTATCAAATGATTCACAATGTAGCAGATTAATAAATAACTATATTTTTAATAATAATCCACTTGTAATTCGTTTTTATCATTAGATATATACATAACTCTTCTTTTTTTGGATAAAGATTTCTTAAGTATTTAAAGAAGATTTATTTAATCAGTTTTACTTGATATTTTAATTAATCTCAATATAATGAATTTTAATGCTTTAGTATTTTTATAACGAATTTTCATTTGGATTTTGTGTAATATTCAGATTTTTCATTGAGATTTAAAAATTAATGCGTAATAAATTGTAAACCATATATTTTACCTATAAACGCTAATCATACGATCTTAAGTTTTTTATTTGCGCCGAAAGAAATCCTATGGTTAAAATTACTATTTTATTGTAACTTTGAGTTGTGCTTGATTTTGTATAAAAATTACAATGAACATAGTAAAAATTGTTATACATGTGGCAAAAATCATAAGAAATTTTATAGTCATATCACCTATAAAATTTCTCCACGTGCGGTATGTCAAAGCTAGATTTACAAAATCAAGATAAAAAAATTACTTAAGTTCTTTAAATGAAAAACAGGACTTTTTTAAACGATAACTTAGCGGCAGTTATTAAAAAAAATTCCATATGAAATCTAAAATAAAATAATTAAACTGAAATCAGCATACCAACTGATATTAATTCAATTGAAAACTATATTTTTAATTTTATAAATTGTTAAGCAAAAATCAATTATTGTTTTGTATTTATTTCTGAATACTTTAAATCTATTATTTTTCTTTGCAGTCTCTCGAACATATTGATGAGTCCAACAGTTTCATCACCAAAAACTCGATCATCAACAAACTTTTTAAGCAATTTGGAATCACGTAACATTGATACATTTATATCGGCCCTCGATTTATCTTACGCAGCTGCGCTTAAATTCGATTCACGTCCAGGTCTTAAATTTTTATTACAAAAAGTCGCCAATCTACAGAGACCGGCGAATCTTTATCATCAGGCCTGCACGGCGTGGACGATTAAAATTTTTACACTATTCGAGCTTTGTCTAAGCGAGGTCGTTAAAACCGGAGCTGATTTTGATACCGTTAGAACGATCATTAACGACGATAATTACTGTCCTGAATCGAAGTTTAAAACTTTATTGAAATATTTAAATCTACTGCAGACGACTTTTGATGAATTGTGCGGAACTTATGTGGATATTGCGCTGGATAGAGATGGACGTTATACCAAAATTGACACTATTGCGGAAAAAAAATTCTTTTTATTAGTCTCACAGCCTGATGATTATTCCGAAGTTATTGGTAAGTTTTTATAGTTAATGCTTTTTTTTAAATTATACATCAAAGGCCCAGGGAAAAAAGAGGAAATGTCACTTTTTGACAATTTTGAGTTTAATACAGATTTATATATTTTTGGATTTGTAAATCAGTTTAAACTATCTTACTCTGCTTGAAATATTTGTTTTGCTATTTTTTCAAAGCTTTTAATCTCAACGTTTATTTGTATATGATTGATGAGAAAAAATTAAAATAATTTTACATTTTCTGAAAAATGAGATTTGCATAATCCCCCTTTTTGCCCCAGACCCTTCATAAGTATGTTGAATAATTTTATTTTAATGACAAATTTAAAATTAAAAAAACGTAATATTTTGTTAGGTTTCAAGTTTACTAATTAAAATTAATTACAATTAATTAAATCAATTATATTACAAAGTATACAAAATCTGATAGCATAACATTTAAGATAAAATTGGTGTATAAAAGTTCAATGAATTTAATGCACGCGTCACTCTATAATCAGCTATGTCATATCGATTATTAAAAATATTTCAATGATCAAGAATTCTCATTAATTAAAACATTTCTTTTAATTTCAAACAATCATGCACTATATATTTGATAAAAGCAGATCCTCCCAATGATCGATGTTTTTTTTTTTTAACAATGACCTTCCTTGATTTGTCTGAAAAAATAAATAAATGAGAAATATAATCCATTAATGCAGCACGTTAACTATATAGTTTTGATTTAAAAATCAAGATAAATTGGTTTATTCCTCGAAAACCTGTTTAACTTTCACCGGAAAAGTCACGCGTATTAACGGTAATGCATTATCCGTAATAATGACGATAAAAGTGACGAATAAAGCTTTTAATACAATCAATACATAACTTACCTTGGAAATTATTATCTGAATTGAAAGAAACGCTCGAATGATATAAACATAATATTGATCACTTTTAATGCTCGTTTGTTGTCATTGAAAGTTATGTATGGATCTTATGCGTGCCAAATTCATTCAAAATTTTGATCGTTGATTATTTTTTTGAAGGTTAAAGCTTTATCTATATACATGAAATTAAAACAAGATAATATTTGAAAAATGATGTTTCAGGTGACGAAGAAACGAACGAGAATAATCGCGTGGTTTATAGCGTAACTCCAAATTCCGAAGATGATTATCAAGAGGACGACGGTAATGCGAATTTCGATGAAAGTGCTTTGAAAGATCTTGGCGTTAACGTTGGTGACGAGGACGAAGATGCGAGACCGTTTCGTTTATCCGATTTAGCTGCTGAGTATTCAACGGATTCGGGTCCACAATCGGAACCGGAAACTGATGATTCGAGGCCGGCATCGCGTATGGGCTCGAGTAATTCGCGTGGTGTTTATCTGGATAGATCTGGTGGTGCTACGAGCGAGGATTTTGTTGAGTCTTCGAATGATTTTGTTAACGATACACCAGATTTATTGGAAGAAAGAAAAGTTTTTAGGCCGAAAAGTTCGTTTAGAGATGCTAAAGTTTATACACCTGATGATGAAAAGATGTCGGGCAAATCGGTTGATATTGCGGAAGAAGGTATACCGTATCCGAAGGAGAAATTGAGAAATAGCGATGACTGTTTGTTGTCTAGAAGGTCAGTGAATTTATAACTAGAAAGATAACTTATGATAATATTTGTGTCACAGGAAATTTAAAATTGTTAAATTAGAATATATAGTCAAATATTTAGATAGAATTAATTTTATTTTGCATTTTAAGTAAATATTTAGTTATTATTAGAAATAATAATTATTACATAAATTTAATGTTTTTAGTTACGAGATTTGATTATATAAATTTTTTATTTAGAATGAAAATAATTATGAAAATCGTTAAAATATAAAATATATAAAAAAAACGTACTGGAATAAATATTTTGAATTTTAATAATAAAAATCTTAATATAAAAAATTGTGTAACATAGTTATTATATTAAACAAATTTTATTCTTTTAATTTTAAATTACAGGTACAACCTGAAATTCATTCAGAAAGGTGAACTCGATTCTTCTAAAAAGCAAAGTCTCTATTTCCGATCAAAATCCATGATGGAATTACGCAAATCCAAGGATCCCCGTGTACCTCGTCAAATATCCGAAATAGCTAAAAAATCATCCGATTTACTTGAAAACGAATCCGAGCAAACCCAATCTCAATCATCACCTTGTAAACGTATTCCGGACAACGTAGAAGAGCTTCTCGAAGAATACGAGAGGAGTAAACGTGGTTTTCGTACGAATCCATTTTTGCAAGATGAAAATGAAAAGATGCTCATCGCTAACAGATGTATGACCAGTATCGACGATGATTCTCAGCAAAGTAAAGAGATAAATAAAGACAGCGAAACGCACAGGAGAGCTTGGGCTGATACGATAGGTGCTTCACTTGAATTTGCAATGGCACTTACGGTGAGAATTTCATTTATTTCTTTAGAAAATTTTATTTTTTCATCAATGGTTTGATTCTAAAGTTGTTAAATTAATGTTACAAATTGCATTTCTAATGATAAAAGTCAAGTAATCTCTAGTTTTCATCGTGTATAATTAAAAATATGGTACACTGAAAACGTGTTTAGTTTTACAAAATAAAATAAAAGTTTTAATAGACAACAACTAAATTAATCATTAAAAATGACATTGCTTTAATTATAGTTTCTCTATGATAGTTTTGAAATAGTCGCTTCTTTCATTAGAAAAAAAATAGTGCAGTAAAGAATAAGTGCCACCAATTTACTAGTTGACCTTGAAAAATTTCTAAAACTTCCTAAAATTAGAAAAAGAAGTAAAAGAACAAAAATAGAGAATCTAACACGACAATTCTGGATAAAAAAGAAGGAAGGAACCGCACGTTTTGTTATATCTTTCTTTTTCCACGAGATCGATTATCGATAATTTCTTTCACCAAAAATGACACACGTCAAAAAAAAAAAAAAGAATCTGAAAAAAAAACAAAGAGTCTCTTCACTTCTTTTTATTTGATTTTTTCTTCTATATTTTTTGGTTCTCCGTTTTGTAGGACGAAAGATTGGCGCCGTTACTTCCGGTACTGGTGGGCGGTGTACGGATTTTGACGCGACACGCTTACGAGCCAGTGTTAAAGCAACGTTTGTCGGCACTTTACCATCGTATCGCTCAAATCTACGGACTGACCAAGAACAACGCATCAACAGTTACAGCTACAGCTAATGCTACAGTTAAATAATATCTCATAAAAAGTGAATTACATTCATTGAGTGAACGAGAAAATGTAGAATGAATGTCGAATATGTAGATCTAAGGGATGAATTTTATTTCTTCTTGATAGTGTGAATGATTACAGTAACATTTCTTTTGTTTATTAATTAGCATTCACAGAAAGTCATTTTTTGTTTAATCAAAAATAATATATGTTAGAATAAAATAATATACATGTGGTAAGAAATAAAATTTCTTATGTTTTAAATCTCTGATTATAAAAATAATAATGATAACATTAAATTATTTAGATTTTATGTTTAAATTAAATAAAGAAAAAAATATTTTTGACTGAAAAAGATGACTTTTTGCTTTTACAATCTAAACTCAGGAGGCCGTGCTTAAATCTCATAGTGAGTAATTATTTATTAATAAACATTCGTTTGGAAAGGTTTACGGAAAACTTTCTATGTTGGATTAATTTTTATGATTTGATAAAAAGACTGACTATTCATTAAAATTTTAAAAGACAATATTTTTTGTCTAATTAACACTATTATTTTCTTCACATGTAGAATAACTAATAAATATAAGATTGTAGTTTATGTGATTAATGAATTAAAAAGAATTGTATAGAGATTATCTAAAGATCAATTAAACCAGTATTATTGAATAGATAGTATAGTATATTATTTAAACATTCAGTTTTTCCTGTTCTACTGTGTAAAACCTGTAATATTTAATTTTCCGTAAACCTTTTTCAGAAAATTGTTTTAAAATATTAAGCTTTTATGGTTTACATAGTCAAGCTATTTTAATATAATAGTATGAATTAAGGAGTGTTATGAATGATAATTTTTTAAACTGAATAAATTTATGGACTTGAACGAAAATGACTGATTTGAGAAAGATTTAATGATGAAAAAAACTAATTTATAATTGAAATAAATAATCCTATAAACTGAACACGAGTTTCTAAAAGAAAGAATAAATTGTAATTTAACTATCGATAATTTTATCTAAATGCTATTGTCAAAGTTATGATTCACAAGATTTTATTTTTGTTGAAAAATTTTGTTTACTACAATTAATTTTGTACTGAAAAAGAGGTAAATTTATCTAAATAAAAGTATAAAAAATAAATTATCGAGCAATGTAATTTTGCCATGTCCAGAAAAGAAAAAATAACAGAGATCATATATGTTGATGAAAATTTAGGTACTTAATAATTATTATTACAAATAAAAATGTTTTATATTATATAAACAAGAAAGAAAAAGGTAAACTATTGCGAATTAAATAAAAATTATAAACTTCTGTAACAAATAGTATTAAATATTGCCGAGGTTACAATTATTGATTGTGTGAAAATAAAATTTTATGCAGTTGAGTTGATATTTTCGTTGGCTCGAGTGCTCAATATACGGCTGTGGTAGAAAACGAAAACAAAAAAGAAAAACCAAAAAAAAAGAAAGAAATAGAAAAAAAAAGTCAACTATAAACGAACAGCGCAAATTCGAAGAAAAATATAGATAGATATACTATTAACGAGCGTTGGTTGCGTTCTCTCTTTTTTTTAAAGATATATCGAGAACTGGTGCTTCAAAAAAATTGCAGGATCAATTGTATATATGGATTCCTGTTAATTTAAAGACTAAGAAAAAAAAGCCTAGCGTAAGAAAAATAAAGAAAAAAACTAATTATGATAAATTTAAATAATCGTTTTTCTTTTTTGTTGTGATAGCGTTAAGTTTTAACATAAGCTGAAAAATCTACTAAGAAAAAAGCTTTTCTATTATCATTGTGTATTGCACAGTAAGATGTTTCATTAAAAATTTAATTTTTAAAACTTGTAAAACGGTTAATTGAAAATGGCTTATTATATGATTGTAGTTTTTGTATTATTTGCAAGAAAATTTTTACGTAAAGTTAATGTTAACTTTGCTTGGATGTATAATTAACATTTTTAAAAATTAATCACAGTATTTGTGTAAAATAAGATAATATTTTCTGAGAACTAATCAAAAATGAGTTTTAAATGACTATATGAATTAATCTTCATACCTTTATTGGTTTCTTTTAAAATTATTAAAATCACATAAATGTTTATACATAAATGTGTTAAAACTAAATTTTTATCAATTTTCGTTTTCCTTCATAAAAGAAAATAAATGTCAAACATGTAATTATGTTATCTAACATAAATGTATAGTTGATTCCTAAATTGTAATACTAATTTCCGATGAGATAATATGGAGGGACAAGAGATAAAAGCATAGTAAAAATGACAAAAGCGAAAGTATATATATATATGTATGTAATGAATGTACTATAAAATCTAATTATATTCGTATGTTATAAATGTCGAGTCCAAAATTGTGTAATCGACAAACAAAAACTATTGTATCCAGGGGGATTTGGGAGGAACATGTTCTACAAAGAATTGTTATTTCAGTATTTTTGTGAATGGCAAGCAGAATAAATAAACGACAATATGCATAATAAATAAAATCTCTCTTTATTTTTTTATTTTATTTATAAACCCTAATTTGTTGGAAATAATACGAGTCACCAAATTTCTTTTACGTTTAAAAAATATTTTATATTGAAATTTCTATTTTTCTATAATTTAAAATTTAGTGAAAAGGAACAAATCCACATGTTTTTTTTTATTTTATTTAACGTCGCTGTATTTATGCCATCAAAGCGATGCTAATTAGCGATGGAGATCGTCAGTGTGTTTTTGAACAAATTTTAATATAATATCAAGGTTTTATATTAATTTGTTTGATGTTTTACTATTCATAAGTATTATTATTTATAAAATGCATTAGAAATTACGTTAGAAGGAAGAAAATATGTTTGAATATTGTTATATAAGTTTTAATTCACTAATAAAATAAAAATTAGGAATAAATAAATGATTGCATAATTATCAATTGTAAAATAATTACATGAGAATAATAATAATACGTAATAATAATACTAAAAATGAATAATAATTAATAATGTTTATAACGAAAACTTATATTTACATATCCAACTCAATTTAAAGACACAACTTGCAAGAGATTTGTAACGGGACGACAAGCGAAGCAACCAAGACAGATAGACTTTTTTCAAAAAAAAAGGAACAAGTCACAGAAAGATGCTGGAATAGTCTACATACAAAGAAAGAAAAAAAAATCTTTCAAGTCCATATCCCACACGTTAACACGTTTCATATAAAGAAGAAAAAAAAATAAAAGAGAAAGAGAAAGATGGAGAGACAGAGAGAGAGAAAAGTTTTGCGGTCGAGCAGAGTCATCCGTGTAGCTCGTAAAGAGAGAAGCTTACGAGCGGTGCCGCCTCTCGTATTCCGCGGCTTTATTCCCTCATTGGTGCTTTGGTTGTCCGTAAATAAAAATTAAAAAAAAAAAAAATAAAGTCTTCGCTCACGAGAAACTCGACGACAACGACGAAGTTAAGAGAGACAGGAAGAAAAATCTCATA
Source organism: Anastatus disparis (assembly GCA_017163975.1). Classification (NCBI taxonomy): domain Eukaryota; kingdom Metazoa; phylum Arthropoda; class Insecta; order Hymenoptera; family Eupelmidae; genus Anastatus; species Anastatus disparis. Next base: position 11,133,506 of record JAFFSR010000333.1, on the reverse strand, counting down.
CGACTTAGAAGTTACAAAAAGAGATAAAAAATAAAGATATACGCTTCTATTATCATTTCAAAATTTGTCGTAAGCGTCTTAAGGTTTGCTTGCAGGCTTACAAGCTCTCGAAAAAAAATAAATTTCGAATTATAGTATAAATTTCTTATATTTTTTAAAAATTTAATTTAACGTTGCTGTATTTATGCTATCATTGCGATGCTAATTAGCGACGGAGGTCTCTCAGTGTGTTTGTGAACGAAGCACATGTAACGTACAGTGGTGCTTGTATAAATCGGCCGAAAGCAGGACTCGAACTCGGGTTCTTGAGATTATGAATCTATCGCTCTGCCGAATGAGCCACTGACGACCTCAAATTTTATAGTTAATTTTAATAGTTTGATTTTTTCTGAAGTAATTTTTTCACAAAAGTATTCATATTTAAAATAATGGAATTATTTATTTTATTGAACAATTAACTCTTAATTCGTGAAACATTTGTTTTTAATATATCTATTTTTATTGTAAAAGTAATAAATAAAATTTATTCTAAATATATTTTTCTTGAAATGTTTTAGTTTTGAGAATGATCAATAGAATTTAAAAAAAAGTTCTTGAATGCTTCAATAATGCGCTAATCAAGCCCAATTCTTAATAATTCATAGGTCTTATCGATACTCCATCTCAGTGCCACACCAAATCTAAAGTGAAAATAAAATTAAAATAAAAAAAGAAAGAAAAGACAAAAAAAAAAGAAGAAGTGGTACACGAAAGTACTAAACCGCACATATTCGTTGATCGGTAGACAAAGAATTGGAAGAAGAGTTTCACGCTCTGCAAAGTGTAAAAAACAAAAATCTAAACGAAAACAAAAAAAAAGAGACAGTGCAATAGTATAGGTATTGGTACTAAGAGAGAAAAAAAAAGAAATATCCGAATGAGAAAACGACCGATATATAAATCGCAAGAGACGACAAGTACAGAGAGTGATAAATACTCTTTTTTTTTTTAAATTTTTTTTTATTTTTTACGAGCTATGCTTTTTTTTGGATTAGTCGTGACGAAAGAGCCTATACATTTAATATTTAAAGGTTGCCACGAGTGACGCGCGCTTCTCACCCAAGAGAGAGAAAGAGAGAGAAAGAAGCTCTTTGGGGAACCCGACGGATAGTTGCGGTTTTACCATATACACTATTGCCAGTGCCATTTGACAATATGTATTGTGTATATGTGTATATATGTATGTGCGTGTGTGTGTGTGTGTGTGAATTTTTTTTGCTTTGTATATTAGCATTACGTTTTAACCCTTTTTTCACGCCGTATGGAATATAACTTTTCTTTTCGTTCAGGGCTCTGGGGTTAAAGTTAAAGTTACAATGAGCTTTGCTGTTCTTATGGTATTCGTTCGTTGGTTTTTTTAATTCTTATATTTTTCGTGTGATCTAAAAAGTTGATAGTTTATACTTATTTTGGATAAAAAATAAAAAAATATATGGACCTAAAATTTAATGATATAATCATACAAAAGAAAAAAAGGTAGAAAATATTTAAAAAGATTCATATGATTGAAAGTTTGAAAAATAAAACGTTTGATTTGGCATTGAACTGATACTTAAAGTTAAAATTTTTGAGAATTATCTTAAATCAATAAGATTTAGTGATCACTATCATATTGAAATGATCGGATTGTACAATTAAATTTAAGATAAGATTTTATTGAATTGATCTAACGATCTGATTTGATCTTATTATTTAATTATTTTTAATATAGAATTTAATTTTTCATTTAAATAACATGAAACTTTAATCTTTCTTATTAAAAATTGATACAATTTTAATGATTATTATTCAAATTGCGTGGTATCACCAGAGTAGAAATTATTCTATTCTTTTCTCTTGCATTTTGTGTTATACATTATGCAGTTCAAGCTGTAGTATCTTTTACTGTTTATCTTTATAATTTGATATAATGTTTTTTATGTAATTTTAAATAATGTTATTTTATTCACTTGTGGGTGCACTTGTGAGTGTATCATTATATCTAATAGTGCAGCTTATATTGGCATCTGTATTTTCATAGATCATTTTCTCTTTTCTAATTCATTTTTATTAGAGAGATTTTCAATAATTATATAATAATTTAAAATTACTTTACTTACCGATTCTAGAACCAAAATGAGAAAGACAACAAATAGGTTTTTGTATCAAACTATATCAAAATACAGAATTTTATCAATTTTCATATTACAAAATAATTCAATCACATTTGTACTCATATAAAATATACATAAAAATCTTTGTATTATTTATTTAAATAGTTTATAATAATTTAACTATCCGAAAATAATTCCGTAAAGTCTAGACTTTTATAAATATGAAGTCCTAATAGAAAAATTTTTTTTAGTGTTATTTAACAAAACAAAAGTTTAAAAATAAGGATCATACAATAAATTTTTTTGTCAAGAAAATAATGTTTTTTTTTTTAAATATATTTAACGTCGCTATATTTGTGCTATAATTGCGATGCTAATTAGCGACGAAGATCGTCAGCGGGTTTGTGAACAAAGCATATGTAACGTATACAGTGGTGCTTGTATAAATCGGCCGAGAGCGAGATTCGAACTCGGGACCTCGAGATTATGAATCCATCGCTCTACCGACTGAGCCACTGAAGACCTCAGTTATATATACATATATTTTAAATTTTAAAATCAATTTTCAAAACAGGTGCTCATTAATAAAGAACATTAATTCTGAATTTCTTGAAAATGATATTGAATTTCAAATAAAATATTTCGACAATGTTAAAAATTTTTGTGAAAACTCTTTTATTCCCAAGACATTAAAATTTTACGCTTTAATCATAGCAAAGTTAGTAATCAATAATAAAAATCATGCGAAATATTGGGGGTATATTTAAAGATATAATAAAAAAAAAATGAATTTTGAAATTTTATCAAATAAAAATATATTGATTCCACTTTGAACAAAAAACTATATTATTAATGTTCTCATAAATATTTTATGTTATAATAATATAAAAAAACTAAAATAAATAATAAAATAAAAGAAAAATGTAAGGAAAAAAGGTATAGCACATAAATAAATGTAAAATCAAGTTAGGAACGAATTCGGCAAGATTTTTATTTCATGGAAAATATCTGCGTATGTACAATATATTAAAGTCTCTTCATAATCACCTTATCTCTTTCTTATTCTCTTTTTTAAAATTTTCTTTAGTTTTTATTTAAATCCCATCTGCTTCCTCCATTCACTCTGTCCCGTAGAGTAAAAATTAAAGGCAACAAAGGGATGTTCATAATAATGTGTGCATGGAAAAACGCGCGTTCGGTCACGCGTGATTAAGCGAAGTTACTCTTATCCTTTCGCCTTCTCCACTCATATTTTTTTCTCCTCCTTCTTCTTCTTTCTTCTACTTCTTCGTTTTTTTTTTGTAATTGAGATCCGATCGACGAGTTCCGCTCTTTCAAACTCTTCTCATTTTTTTTTCTTTTGTTTTGTTTTTTTTTTATTTTGAAAGGGTTTTGCTACTACAGAAACGATGTGTATGCTATACCCTTCATTGAGTCTTCTGATCTCTCATCACCTGCTATAACGTTGAGGTATACCAGGCTCATCTTGAGTTTATATTGCTCACACAGGTTGACTCCTGCAATGATTTAAGAACAAAAATTTTTCTTTTTTTTTTAATTGTATTGATCAATCTTTACACGTGTGGTGCAACATTCTTATTTTATCAGTTGATATTATTTTAATTATATAAATTATTTTAGTACAAAATATTATAAAATAATGAATGAATTTTGGAAATTGCATGAATACTATTTATTTCTATTACTTTTTTAAAATTATTAATAATTGAAAAAATTTTCACGCCAAAAATAATAGCGTAGTAAGTATATAAAATGCATTTTTAATAATATGTATGAGCAGCAAAACATTATTTTCTACATTTATTTGAATACTTGATGTATTTTTTCCAAAAACGTATGAAAATGATAGCAGTCATAAAAATCATTTGAAATATAGGTGTCCTCTTAACTAAAATTCGCAATGCTGCTTAAAATTTGCTTTTTTTTTTAATTGAAATTGATACAAACATATTTTATTTTTTTTAAATAACCATGATTATTTTATAATTTAGATTTTATGAAACAATTAAAATTATGTCATATTCTAAAATGATACCTTTTTTTAATGTTTTGAAAAGTGGCACCTTTTTTAAGTTAAAAAAATGATTTGAAGACGATTTTCTTTGAATTTTAAGGTATTCTAATCTAAATATAATGTTACATTGAGGTAGAAAAATTATGAACGTCATATTGATTATAAATAAAATATGCTTACCAGAACTGACCATAGCTCGGAGTTGTTCCCGTAATGAAAAAAGAATTCCTTCAATACGGTCTCCAAACGTCATTTCTTTGTTCGTTTTCTTCGCCAAGACCAATTTCCAATCTATTGCTACTTATCGTTAAATTACTATTAGCCAACGCCTCTTCGCTCAGATGCAAGTGTATTTGATTTTGATTGATGGTACTGGTGAATACTTGCGGATAGAGTACCATAGGCGCTGGGCTAATGTAATTCTGCGTAGCTGGATTCTGATGATAGTAGCCTTGATAATTCGGATTGTAATTGTGGGCGGCCGTTGCTGCTGCCGCCGCTGCAGCGGCAGCGGCAACTGGTACCGGTGTCGTTGGTCCTGGTCCAGTTGTCGTCCAACCGCCGTAATGATGATAACCGCTTGGGCTACCTGTTGACGAGGCGCAATACATATCAGTTGATTCGCTTATTGATTTTGCTGTTGATATTGACCCTGTTTGCGGCGCTACTAATGGCAAAGATGTGGTTGTCGTTACTGCAGCAACACTTGCGTGACCTGGATACATTGATACACAATTCGGCGTGTACGCGTCTTGCTGGCCATCTGACGGAAGAACTGTTTAACAAAAATAAACGATTTTTCTTTTTATATTATTGTATTTATTTATTTTTTTATTTTAAGGGATATTTTAAGCAATTTCATGCAAGGCATTTAGGAAACTATTATTAAACGCAAAATGAAATATGTCATTTATTTACCGCAATCTACTGTATTTCAATGGTTTAGAAAATCGAAGTATTTTAATCTAACCAATTTCAATATATTTTTCATCTGTTTCTTCATCTGATTATATTCATATTTCAAAGGGAAATCACAGTTTGTGATATTTTTGTAATAATACATTTATAAATTTATTTCTTCATTTCTAACTCCTAAAGTTTCGATTCTGTACGATAGAAATTCCATGCATAACAGATGAAATTCAATCATACTGAAATCATATTTTAAAATATTGCAATACATTATGTCAAATACTTTAAACCCATTTCATTAAAATATTTTTCAAATATCAAAGAAATAATACGCGCATAAAAGATTCAATTTTAAAGAGAAAAATAACTTCACTAAAACTTCTAAACTCCCATACACCCAGATATATTGCAAATGATAAAAAAAAAGACACTGGTACAATTTGCGGTATCCGCGACGGTGTAAGAAAAAAAAAGTGAAGCAAAGACAAAATAAAAAAGAAAGAAAGAAATAAACATGTAAAGAAAATAAAAAGAAAGTTAAGAGTATATAGTCCTAAGAGCCGTGCACGCAGAGCAATCAATTTTCAATTCGCACGCTTATGCATTCAAAGAGAGAGCGAGTGCTTATACTTTTGCTTAAAGGGAAAAAATCCACGTCTCTTTTTTTTACTCCGTATACACACTCTTCTTTCTATTCATTTCTCTTTCTTTCATATTATAATATATGTGTACATTCGTTTTTCTTCTTTTTTTTCATTTTATTTTTTCTCATGGGCGTAAAGGTGTTTATTTGCGGTCACGTGTGCAAGCAGTCATCGATAAAGCACGGATGCTACTCTTAAGGGATTTATACATATAATGCATGTATGTATGCATGCATATTGTCGCGTGTATATACAAGCATAAAGAAGAAGAAGAAAAAAAGCGTACATGTGTACATATATAATATACATAAAGTTCTGTTTTTTTATCTGTTTTGATGACCATCGAAAGGTAGCATTTTAATATTATAATACACGTTGAGCGATTTTTTATTCTCTCTCTCGCTTTTTTTATTCAGACATAGTTTAATACTACGTTATTAAAAAGGGGGCTCCTCGAGCTTTTATTTTCTAGGTTTGCATTAGCTTTTCTTGGAAGTACATCATAAAGATATGATATTTGAGGTTGCATATATATACATGTGCATACAGGGGGGTAAGTGATGACAATAGTGCCAGTGGTTTTCTTTTCCTTTTGTTTTCTTACTTTCTTTTTTTTTTAACTTAACTTAAAGTTTCAACTTGCAAGTTACTTTAATCAGAGAGTTGTTAAAGTTTGACGAATTATTTATTTAGCATAAGTTCTTTCACTTTACAGTACAGCCGGTATAACATTTTAAATTTTTTTATTTTTTAAATTTACTAGCTATTTGCTAAATATTTGCTAACTACAATTTTTATTTGATAGTATCATTAATTTAAACATTTTTATCGATTTTGTGAAAAAAAAGTTAATGACTAAATAATTTTTTTTTTAACACATAACGAGAATATAAAGTTTTATCGATATGAACTTTGAGAAAAAGTATGAAAATGATTGGTTATACACAGTTGGTAATAATTTTTATTAATGATGCGGTGCGTAATCTCCATAGGCAATATGAAAGGAAAACCACACGCGATACCAATAGGTACGTATTTTTATCATTATTGAATTATTTTCAATAATAACGATGATGAATGTAATTTTCTACAAATGTACAAAATAATGATGATAATTGTTAAGTAATGGCAAATCACGTGTTAAACGATAATAAATAGTTTTTTATTTAACCACATTTTATTTTAATAATTAGTTGAATGATGAAAATTTTATTTAGCTTGAAAGTAAACGAGAATGTTTTTGTTGTTAATTAAAAGCTTGAAGAATAAATAAGAAGAATTAATGAGAATATTTAAAGTTTATTTTTAAAATAATTAAGAAATAATTATTTTCTTTTTGTAAATTAATAAATTTTTTTCATTATTTAATTGAAAGTTAAAAATTTAATAAAAAAATCTGTTGGGTTTGGTGCTGTATAAAATATAACAAATTAAAATTCTCTAGACCCAAAAGATTTGAATAACATTGATTCTAAATGTGGTATTAGATTTGTAAAAATAACTTATCAAAATACGTTAAATAAATGAATTTTTGTAAAAATCACTCGTTTTTTTTATTAAAAATTTATATTTTCAATCTGTTACATTGGATCAGGAATATGAATTTTCGCGATCCAACAACAATGAATTTTCAACAAACAAAAAATAAATATTAAATTAGTAATATATTCCTAATTATATCAAATAATTTAACAATGTAACAAATAAATTATTATATTCCTATACGACGTGTAAAATGTACACATGTCATCGACAGTTTGACATTAAACGTATTACGTGTATACACGTCACCGTCTGCGAAAGGGTTAAGAATGATTGACTGAACTAAATTATAATTTAAAGTAAGGGACAAAAATACTCTAATATTCAATTATAATTAGACTGTTGTGCATTCATAAATATTAATCCAATAACTCAATGAAAAAAAAATGTATTCTTTTAACGTGATTAGTCATAAATATATAAATTAAATATTACTTTTTTTTAAACTAATTAAATAATGTAAAAGTACTTCGATTATTTTTTAGATATTATAAATCATCCATTAAAATAAATTGACGTACATAAAGTATTTATAATTTATAAATTTTTCATGGATTGCACGTAAGATCTGATATCTGTACTTTAAATCATTATTTTTATTATATCCTATAATTTTTATTAATTGTATCAGCATGATAGGATCAACATATGTGTTACGGCGGTTGTCTTTTTTAAAAAAAAAAGATATGGTATCTAAGAACGTTCTGAATTAGAGATAGCGATATCCAATTATCACAGATTATATATCATGTAATGATTACAAAAACAAAAAAAATTTAGGATGGTCAAGTTTTGAAAAAGAAGAAAAATTTACTTGACTTGTAGATTGAAATTTCATTAGTTCTAACTTACAGAATTCGTTACTGAAGTTGAGTTTAAATAAAAATTATTTTGTATTCTACCAGCTCAAAGAAAAGTAATCATATAATAATCAATAAAGCAAAGTAAAGGGATCGCATACCATAAAATTATGATAAAACCCCTTTTAATAAAGAGCTCGCGAGCTTTCGATCAAACACGCGTTTCCTTAAAATGCAAAAGAGAGAAAAGAAGGAAGAAACGAAGAAGAGAGACAAAGGTGATAGAGAGAAAGGGAAAAAGTATATAGATAAAGAGAGGTAGTAAAGAGAGAGCGAGGAGTATGTATGTGTATATAAGCGTATTACCAGTTGGAAGGGGCACAGGCTCAGTGGTTGGATGATGGGCGAGTGCTTCGCCTGGATAAGAGAATGCGCCACCTGGTATAGGCGAGTAAGAGCCACCTCCGCCACCTCCGCCAACACCGCTAGTTGCTGGAACAACAGTAGTTGCTGTTACGGCGCCTCCACTTCCCGCTGTAGATGGATAAGAAGGCGCCGCTGATGGATACGCCCATTCTGTTGTCCCTGTTGCTGTTGCTGTTACTGTCGCGCCGCTCGTATCTAATATCATTTTTAAAATAAGAATATACTTTAAATCACACGAAAAAAGGAAATAATTATAATAACTCTAATAGTTAAGCCGGAAGTTTGATTTTAGTATATGGGAATTTCTATATCAATATTTGTTTTATGGGATAACTTCTTTTTTTTTGACTTATCGCTGATAAAATAAAGTGCGATCTTTTTTCCTGTACTAGAATTTTTTTCCTAACTTTGATAGTAAAAGGAACATGTCTCGACAAGTGTCTTTGATTTTTCTGTTCATTTATCTATACTGGAGATTGAGATTGGTATTTTAAAAATAGGTAGTTTTATTTTATTTATTATATTCTATTTTTATTTTAAAATTGTTTTTAATAATATTTTGAAATCTTAATTTAATTTTGTAACTTTCAAGTAAATTTAAAACTAAATTCAAATTTTGAAAGCTTTTTAATTAATTTGTAATAATCATTATTTTCTATGGCAAGTAATATGTCAGAAATTTAAATACGAAAAATATAAGGAGCCACAAAAGCTCATTATTATATAATCATAAATAAGTCTGTCTCTTTCAATTATATTTAACCTTGAAAATAAAATAGTTCTAAAAATGAAATTCAAATGTAAATATTACAGTATTGTTATTATAGAGTAATTTATCTTAGACAATATTTTGATAAGTAATGACTTCTTGTTTTATAGATTACAAAAGAAAAATATATTCATCTACAGAAGAAACTAGATAATCAGCATTTGGAAAAATTACTTCTAGAAAGATTAATTTCAGAGCCATTTCGCTATCAATTAAAGACCAAAAAATCATCCCACTGTTTAAGAATGAATATTTTCTCTTTTTGGAGTTTTAACCAACTTCCAAATACAATGTTATATAAGTTATTGTTTAGAGTATATTTTTAATTCCTAAAAAGGAGTGATTTATTCTTAAAAATAGTGGCATATCATTCTTAAAAATCTAATCAGAAGAGTGCTAGGAGCCTATGTCGTTGATTTTCCTAAAATTTTGAGAGATAATTTTAAATGTAAAATTATGAAAAAAAGCCAAAATTTTAGACTTGAACGGTTAATGTTTTTTCAGTAACAGATAATTAAAGGATACCACTGGAAAAGCTACTGGATTTTCAAACGTTTACAGTTCTTTACATTAATAGCTAAAAGCTTAAATTTTTTTTTAATGAAAACTTAGCTCAAGTCCTTTTGAAGTACTAGCTGTAGTAGAACGAAATATAAATTTTTTCAAAGTTAAAGCATAATAAAAATTAGCACAAATTTCAGATTTTATTATTAATAAATGTTTTAAAAAGGCAATTTAGGTCTAGTTTTAATTAATAGGCTATAACTGAGGTCGTCAGTGGCTCACTGGGTAGAGCAATGGATTCGTAATGTCGAGGTTCCGAGTTCAAATCCCGCTCTCGGCGGCCGATTGATAAAAGTACTACTGTACAATACATGTGCTTTGTTCACAATACACACTGACAATCTCCGTCGCTAATTAGCATGGCAATGATGACATAATTCAGCGACGATGAATAAAATTTAAAAAAAAATTTAGTTTTTCGATAAATTTAATAATTAGGCCTGAGTTGAAGTCTGGAAAAAATCAGATTTTGTTTCTTATGATATTAATTGATGAAACTTTTTTTTTTGCCTAAAATATATATTAAATGTAAGACTTTAATCCATAAATAATTTCAAAAGATCTCATTCGATGGTTGAAATTCTTTTCTTTTGTCGAAGCCTTGATTTTTTCAATTTTTGTAGTTACCGCAGGATTTTTCAGCCAATTATCAACAAGTTGACTTCAAACTTTTAAACTAAAAAAAATCGCTGTAACTTATGTCAAATATAATATTTTGATATACTGCTATTTCGCACGAACTTGAGCTCAGTTGAAAAAAGGTTTTAAACGAAAAATTCTAAACGTTTGAAAATGTCGTAACTTTTCTAGAGACATTTCTTCATTGCCATTTACCTATATAATTAAGTGTCAAAATCTAAAATATTGGCTTACTTTATGTTTCTAAATCCAGAATCTTTGTAAAGTTTAAAAAAAATCGGGGAATCAAATTCCTTTTACTATTTTGGTAAGTCCATTTTCATTTTGTTAAAATGTGATCACTTAAAATCAAACATGATTTGTATCACTTATTCAAATATTAGTACTTAAATTTGTAGCATTTTCTTGTTAATAACTTTTATTTTCTTTATAATTTCGTTCGCCTAAGCATAATAACAATAACATTTTTCTACTGATAGAGCTTTATAGTATTGTTAATATTTAGAAATGGAATTTAGAAATATTATTGACCAATTTACTTTTGTTTAACTTGTATACAGAGTAGAAATGATCTTCCGTATCTATTACAAGTACGAAAAATCTTTTATGATTAAAAAATATGTATGGTATGACTAATTTCTGTTTATACAGTAATTTAAAATAATTAATTTATTTACTTATTTTAAATAATTTTGAAAATAGTTTTAAATGTTAATTTATTCTCCGAGTTCATTATGCTGACAAAAATAGGCTCTTGAGTCAAGCAGAAAATCTTGTTACTTGACGACGTAATAGAGTTTACTTTTAATTAAAAAACAAAACCTATTGAATGCACATTTATTTTACGTATACATAGTATTTCTGCTTAGTTCTAACAAGAATCCATTTGAAAATGAAATATAATGTAATAGAAATAGCGTTAATGTCGAATTAATATCATGGATAGAAAATTCATTTTGATTCTAGCAGATTTCTTTTAATACTTAAACGAATTTCAATTAGAAATTAAATAAACATTTTGTGGACCAACAAAAACTTCTGTTATATAAAAGTTACTTCTGTTTCTGTTCTTGATTTAAAATTCTATTTTTCTCAACTTACAATTGACATTTTTTTTAATTGATACAAAAAGACGGAAAACAAGACATAGTCCAAGGTAATTAACTTTCTTATCAATTATAAATAATAAATAATTATCAAAAGTAATTACTGTATACATTGTATAAATTACATAGTTTAATTAATCACAGTCACTTGAAGAAGATGTACACGATATGATAATTGATGATGTTGTTACTTATTAATTAATCTACCAAATCAATTAAGATGAATAGATATTTACTTTGTAATTAAAAATGATATAATTATTAAATAAGATGAGTGATAAAAACTTAATAATATAAAAACAAATATAATTGTCGTCAATCACAAGCTTAATCAAAGTACTAAAAGAATTTATGTTCAGTAATATATTAATTCATTGAATTTAATTAAATAATACAACAATAAATAAATAATAATTTTTCATTCTAGACAAATCTTTAGTCATCGTACGATATACATATTATAAAAAAACAGAAAAGAATAAAACACTTTTCTCGCTGATATGTAATTCCTATCACGCGAATTGTTTTCTGATTCATCGTGAAATACAACAAAGAAAAATAAATTTAATGTATATACGCGTATATAAAGCAACAAAACTTCTTTTACAGCGTTACATATAAAACTTAAAACATCACAAGCTTCTATGGATTTTGATATATAAAGGCTTTTATAGTTTAGTAAAAGTTGTAAGTACATCCGGTACAATGTATATCCGGTTATTATTCGTAATGGCCGAGATATATTACGTGTATATATGTATACATTAAAAGTTATAAGGATAAATCGACCAGTAAATCAATGCCATTAATTGAACCAACAAATTAAGCGTTTTATTAAAAATCTAAATTTTATGTTTTTATTTAAGAATATAAAGTTAATTTTTTTTGTTCTACATATAATAGGAATTTTTATTGATGAAAAAATATTCTTTAGATAACATGAATATAACATAAGAATGAAAATATTCTTGAACGTTATAAATCAATTTTGTGGTTTGCAACGTTTGTCTGTTTATTTTTTCCTTATCGATAGGAACTTCTTTAGATAGTAAATCTTCCACTTGGTCAGGAAAAAATATTAAAATGTTAGTATTATGGTCGTGGATGCTTTTTAAAGATTTTTTGTCATTTTTAATAAATATATAAAATTTTACAAACAAAAAATTAAAACAGTACATATAACAATAAAAATTAATGTTTAATAAAATTGATTAAAATCAATCGACCGAACCTATATGATTATTCAAAGTAAAATTTAATATTTTATATAAAAATTAAAAAAATCATTTTATTCACAATTAAAAAAAGAACAAAATACTCGTGTCATGTTTAAATAATCGATAACTAAGTACTTTTTTAAATTATGTATTTATTCAATTCTTCGTTCGAAATAGACTTTGTATAAATTACATATAGTTACTAAATTAAATACGTTCAAATAAACCGATAAATAATTATAATCGCAATGTAAAAATTAAAGTTCAACATCAAAAATAATAGTTAGTTAACCATTCGAATACATTTCCTAAAATATCAAAATAAAATAAAAAAAAAAGAGAAAAATATTCTTATTAATAAGTGACGATGAGCTAATAATAATTAAACAACGGTACCATATACAGGTAATCCCGTCCACTTTTTTCTCAAAATAAATTGGGGAATCACACCTCCTTATAAAAATTACTATTTCCTCGATCTCTAATGATTTTGCATAAAATTTCGGAAGTATCCATTAAAACAAATTTAAATCTCGCGAAGGAAAAAAAAGTTTAACGCATGGGAAACATCGAATGAGTAAGATGCTAACGGCGCTGCTTATTAATTAGCTGACGCTCGCGTCTACGCGCATATACGCTGCATACGTAAAATGAGTCAGTCGAGTTCAGAGTTTCATTCGAATTATATATTCGTGAGCGAAGCTATACCGGAATCGGAACGACTTTAATTTATTGTTTATTATAAGTGCAAAGTTTTTTATTACATACGTGACGATTGACACGAAACGAAAAAATAAAGACGAGCCTTTCGAACGATGAATTTTAATAAATCGCTTGACATTTGTGTACGATTTTACTTATGATGCATCAAATTTTCTTAGAAATATGTATAACGTTTTATTATATTGATGTCAAAGCACTTGGTTTGTTACGAGGAGCTCGTAAGACTTGACCTTATTTATTTTCAAGGCTTAATACACTTGACACTGTGAATTAAATGAATTACGTATCGAGTAGAATTGTAATTTATGAGGTAATTATTGTGTGCGTTTGAGAAAATTTTATTTAATGGCATAATAGTAGTAATGTCAAGGAAGAGGAATCTATTTGAATAAAAAAGAATATTTTTGGGTTCCATTTGAATCAAGAAGATCTACTTTGGAAATCATTATAATTCAAATATATCGAAACTATATTTCTTCTGTATGTTATTATAATTGGATGCGTTATACGTACTTATTTACCTAACCCTTTTAAAAACCAATGTTAAATTAGTGATATTTGTTTTTTTTTTCAATTATTCAAAAGTAACTTCAAATTTTTTTAAACAAATATATGGATTCTCTTAAGGGGATGTAACACGGACACTACACTAGTACTCATAAATATTGCCTATGTTTTCATTTAATTGCAAGATTTTAGGAAAATAAATACATTAGCTTGTAGTATGTACAATGAACATTATTCAGTTAAATTTTAAATTAATTCATTCATTATTTTTTAATAACTTTGGATTATTCCAATATCGTATATTAAAATTTTTCGATTTTATACCAGAAACCCAAAATTATTAAAAGCTAATGAATGAATTTATTTAAAAAAAATTAACTGAATAATGTTCACAATACATACTACAAGCTAATGTATTTATTTTTCTGGAATTTTGCAATAAAATGGAAAGATAGGCAATAATTATGAGTACAGGTTACATTTCCTTGAAATAGACTATTTTCGATCTCAAAATGAAAGCCCTAAGTTATTATGCATGTGATAGAAATTCAGGAAACTCAAAAAAAAATTTTATCGCAAAAATTGTTTAATAAATGTACACTGATCATCCTAAAATGATATCAGAATATTTTCTAAAGAAATAAAAATTTAGGTCTGAAAGAGTTAAGTTATTCAGAATTATAATAGATTTTTAAATTTAATTTAAGAAGGAAAAGGAGATTAGCCAATATTTGATTTTGTATGAAATATCATTGAACGACAAGAATTTATTTTGTAATATATATATATATTTATTCTACATTTGCATTATTGAATAGCAGGAAAAAATACTAGAGAGCAACGGAATTATACGGTAATTATCATAAGCACTTAAATGCTTCTCGAGATTAAAATCATGTTTCTATTCTCGTATAAAATTATTCAATATTGGCAATTTTTTTTATTGCATGTTACTATTTTTATCTGCAGATTTCAGGAGAATAAAGAAGCTATTTATTAAAAATTAGCTTTTTATTAACAGCTTTGGAAGAATATTAAGATAATTTAAAAACCTATATTTTAAAAATTTTTATGATTCTTTTTTCATTTTTATACTACATACAATTATCAATTCATAAAACACCAAATTAAATTTTATTGACAATGAATAATTTGTGTTATTAAAAAGGTAAGAATAATTGTGCATTGCTAATAGTTTATTCAAAATATTGAAGCAATAAATTATTTACGTTTTGAATACTAATAAGATGAAAATTAAGGTATAGTCATTTTTGAATCAGAAAGAAACTTGCGACAGTATTAATTAATTCATTGAATCATTAATGATTTAATTAAATATTAAATTTGAATAAATAGTCACGTATCGATTAATTTGAATAATAAATGCATAAAAAAAAATGAAAATAAACAAACTATCATCATTAGAAAGAATAAAAACAAAAGAGTTTCATTTAAAAATAATAACAGAGTAAAATTGTAATAAAATTGTATATTTTTAGTTCGACGATTAAAAGAAAAAAATAAATAAATACCGAGAATAGAGAATAAGGAAAATGCCAAGTTGCATTTCACCAGAAATTAGCATATTCACAATGATGACGAGTTAAAAGTTCGCTTGTGGAAGACGGAAAGTCCATTGACGATTGCCGGCTATTTAAAAGACATATTATTATTGTGCGCTCTGTCTGTCCATGGAAGTTTCTGTCTTTAATAATTCTGATATGGAAAAAAAAGAAGAGGAGATTGTGCGAGTTTTGGTTCGATATACGAGATGTTTACATAATCATTAATGAAGATGGAAAGTTGTTAATTATTTTGTTTATATTTTTCAAAGATAAATTTGATAATAGGATTATTGAATTATTTATATATTATAATTAATTTTAAAGACTTGATAATGGGAAATTCACTAATTAAATTTATTAAAATAAATTGTGTAATTATTGTAAATTTTACTGATTTTTTCAAAATTTTAAACAAAAGTAATAATAATACACAATAGACTGATAAAATGATTGATTTTAATATTTTAAAATATTTTTATTAAATGGTTGCGATGTTGAAAAAAATTAATATTATTATATTTTCTTCATACATTGAATAATATTGTGTGCTTTATATATCTTCAGTTATTCTTTCAAAATAAAAATCCAGTATCTCACTAGATATAGTTGTAAGATTATTACAATTCATTGCAATATGATTGCATTTAATGATAGCATGAACACAGCGACGTTAAAATTGAAAAAAAATTGTATTTAACAAAATGTAAAACTATTTTGTTTATACTGCGTTTTTTTTTTTTTTTTTATTTAACATCGCTGTATTTATGCTATCATAGCGATGCTAATTAGCGATGGAGATCGTCAGTGTGTTTGTGAACAAAGCACCGCCGAGAGAGCGGGATTCGAACTCGGGACCCCGAGATTAATAATCCATCGCTCTACCGAGTGAGCCACTGAAGACCTCACAAAGTTAACGTAATTTTTTTAATGAAATTTCTATTACATTAGTAATATTCAGCCAACATTTTTCAATACTACGTCGTTTCATGACTACGTTAAAATTATATTTAAATTAATCTCAAAATTAGATTAATCACAGCATGATACACTTAATTTTTTAATGAATACAGAATAATACTTAAAATTAACGTAAAATTAATAATATTTTATAATATATAAAATAATTGAATTGGAATAATTTAAATTTCTGCAATAGGTACACGCCAAAATTACATTGAAAATAGAACGTATAGTTACTGATAAAAATAGTCTCGAAGAAAGTATATATATATATTTCCAACAGAATCTATATATTTAAGTTAAATTCTCCGAAAATATCCATCTCCTTTCTCTATTAGGACAATTTCATATAGGTCGTCGAAAAAGTTTTGAAATAACGGAGCGAAGAAAAGACAGAGGAGCGAGTGATTACCGAGAGAAAGAGAGGAAACGATTTCTTTTTGGGCGAGAAATGGAACAGTTCAACCGGAAAGTAGTCGTCGTCGTCTCGCACGTGAGAAAAGAATGAAAAGAACAAGAGTTTAAGAAACTAGGCCCGGTCAAAAGAGTCTGAATAAAGTTCTTTCTTTTTTTTTTCTTCTTCTCTTGTTCCTCGTACTTTTTTTTCATCTTATTCTCGTTTCTTTCCTTCGTTTTTTTTTCTTACTGGTCTTCTCATTCACGGACTGCTGGAATTATCGTAAGAAAGCCAAACGCGCGCTTTGTTAAGCGTCAAAAGTGTATGAGAGAGTTTAATGATCAAGAACTTTGGGCTACACCTGTTTCTTAGTTTATTTGGCAATGAATTTAATGCTTGTTAATAAATATTTATTTTATTTAATCAAGTATAATTTAAACGTTCTTTAAAGTTACATCACATCAACTTTTTACAAATATAAATTTTTCTTTCTCGAATAAGAAAAATTCAATGTTATATAATTTTAATATAATAGCCTTACAGAATTTACAAATTTTGTTTAGAAATTTAGATGAAAGTTTAGAATGTATTGAGATTATTTTTGAATTCATAAAATTAAATATTTATTTTCCATTTAATAATAAAAAAAATCATATGTTTTTATTGAAAGCATACATATTTAATTACTGAATATTTTAAATTAAAAGAAAAAAATGCTAACACAAGTATTAGGCAGTTTGCTATGCAAGCTCAAAGTAGGTGGCGTTCTGAGCTCTAGCGCTGTCATGGCGGCACACTCGACGTATGTGTGCATGGATGAGCATATACGTGTAGCTGTGTGCGTGCAACGACGCGCAACGCTCTGCTATTAGAGAAGGGGCTTCCCCCACTACTTTCAGATGTGACGTCATTGAATACACACGGATAGACTCATTAATACACTTATACATGTTAACACAGCAAGATTGTCGTAGTGTGACCGCCATGACAGCGCTAGAGCTCAGAACGCCACCTGCTTCGAGCTTGCATAGCAAACTGCCTAATACACTATCATTCAAAAGTTTAAGCTTGATCATTCTACAAAGCTTAATATCTCTTCAACTACTCATCGCTGAGGATTTTTGTATCTATTTATTTGAAAATTCTTGTGATAAACTTTCGAAATACAAAGGATAATTTTTTTCAACGATATAAATAGCTGCTTCTGTGCATGCCTGAAGTTCCATAGTTGATTTGATAGCTTTTGTAGTTTACTTTCAAATGATCTTGATCTTCTTTAAGAAATGTTTATTTTTGACTGGTGTACAAATGGTCAGAATTGCACCTCAAAATGTTTATAATCTTACAACTTTAGGTATGCATAGAAGTAATTATAAGCATTGCTAAAAAAATGATCTTTTTATTTTAAAAATATACATCATCAGAGCTTTCAAATGAAAGCTACAAAAGTCCTCCGCGATATATACTCGAAGAAATATTAAACTTTTTAGGCTTCCTTCATTATAGTAACGTGAGCTTAAAGTTTTGAGCGGTAGTGTAAAGTTGAAAAAAAAAAGAAAAGGAAAAAAAAAATATTTAGTCGCAAAATAACCACGAGAACGTAGCGTAGTGTGTTAACTGCTGATTGCGGTCGGCTAGCTTGGAAAATTAAACGCGCCGCGCGACGCCTTGTATATAACATTTTTCTCTCTATTCTTATTTTTTTATATTTTTTTTTCTTAAAGAGAGAGTTTACTTATAATTTCTATTTTTCTTGTGCGTTGAAAAATGTTCTTTATACTTATTATTCTGCGTAGACGCACGGAGAGCGCTCTGGCGCAATCTTAATGTTTTACAACGACAATGCAATTAATGCGTTGACGTATGATTTTTTTTTTCTTTCTCTTTTTTTCTTTACTTAACGCTAGAAAAGTGTTTAGAAATGTAATGTTAAAGTGTCGGCTTAAAAGTGACAGTTTCTTCTTTTGTTGTGTCATTAGTTTCGAGTTGTTATTTTACTTTTATAATCTGGGTTAACAGAAAATTTGTTAAATGTTGTTAGTAGCGAGTTACTAAATAAATCATTATACACGTAATAAAAATTATCATTTAAAATATAGTGATCGTGATGTATCTTTTTTACATCTGTAACATTTTAGAAAATTAAAATGAAGAATATAGTTTATTTAATTTTACTCTTTATCTAATCGAAAAATAGATTCAATTACAATCAAAAGAGTTAATGATTCGGTACTTTCTATAAGAAATTATGATAAAATTAAGAAACAGTCATCATCATGCACAAAAAAAACTGTCACTTCCCATGGCTACTTTTTCCAAGCAATCACTGCACGTCATTGATGACAAGTTGCAAATTATTCATAACTTTTTCTCATAATTATCATTGTCGTCATCATCATCATCATCATCATCATAATTATGATTATCGGCATCCGTGTATGCACAATACTATACAAGTCATGTATATACCCCGAAAAAAAAGTAAAACCAGTTTATGTACCTCTGCCGAAAAGAGCATATAGAAAAGAAAGCGAAAGTGAGAAGGACCGATCGATTGGTTTTTCTCACGACATCATCAAGTATACATTTGGGTATAAGGTAGACCCAAGCATATAGGAAACTATACGGTTGTTATTCTTTTTTTCTTCTTCTTTCTTTCTTTTGCGGTTCGACACGTCAATGGGTAATGCAACTTATTTTCTTTTGTCATGGCATGCATTCGATGATAGCTTGTAAATTGTCTCTTAGCTTATGAATGAATATTTGGGTCTGCGTATGTACGTTTATTAATTTTAACCGTCGATGACATGGGAATTAGTCCGGAAGCTGCAAGTTTTTAATTTTAAATGCGTGTGAAAAATAAATTATAGGGTTGGAAGTTTTTACTTTTTGGAACTGAAATTTTGAATATTATTTTATTTTTTGACTTATATTCACATGGAGGGAATTGGTATAGAAATTAGATACATAATTAAGGTGCTTTTCGATAAAAAAATATTCATTTTTCAATTTAATATAGTACACTCTTTTAATGGGTTTCCTTTTTATAACATGATATATTCTTTAGATGGTATTTATGTTAGACAATATCTTCAGTAAGATGCATGAGTTGAATTATTGTGAGTGTTTATTTGCAATCTACATGAAATGCATATGAATGAAATAATTGAAAAAGTTAATTTTTCAAAATTTCAGTATTAAAATGAACCGTGGAGAATATTCCAATGACTGTTTATTGAAAACATCAAGCTGTTCTGGTTTTGATATTCATTAGATTTGAGTAAATTCATAAATAAAAAGTAGATAAGCTTTCAAAAAAGAGATTTAAACATACTTAATTTATAAAGCCATTGAATTACCATTAGAAAAATATCCTTAATTATTACCTCAATAAAATAAAGAATTTCTCTCATTCCAAAAAAAAAGAAACAAATTATAAAGAAATACAAAAAATGAAGTTAAGGTGCAACCAAAAAAAAAAAAGAAATCTGAAATAATCCGGTACAGGTACCAAAGTCTTTTTATATCTCTCAACAATAGGCCTCTGGTAGCTCCGAAAAAAAAGAAGGAAGAAGAAGAAAAAAAAAACAACAACTGTAAGTACCCAAACAGTACATCGAGCGTCAATTCAAAGGCAATATGGATCCATAAAACAAAAGTTATATACAAAAATACAAGCTTCCTTTACAGTAGATATATATAAGCATCTCAATTAATAACCCTTTGAACTTTCCGTATATACCATGTTGTACAAGTCCATTTATATATTGGACTACCCTTTTTTTCCTTTTTTTTTAAACTTGTACCGGCTAATAATAAAGAGCTGGCAATGTTACACTAAAAATCCCACAGTTTATAAAATATAAAGAAAAATAAAGATTGTTTTTAAAGTTAAAGTAGCAAAAACCAGAAGAGTATAATAATTCATGAACGAGTAGTTTAAACATAGATTTTATTATACAGAGAAATACATTTAACGGAAGCACTTGTCTTACATCGTTACTGAATTTACCAGATGGTGTATATGCTCGTTAAAAGGTGCAACTATTCATTATATCTATGATGTTGGCTTATAGTCATTTCATAATATTTCTTCTAAGATGGACTAAATATATTGGTGCTTAAATTGAAAAATTAAATGGACACTTATAAAAGTGTAAGATGATTTTCGTGCTAACAGCTGTTACTGATTTTAATAGGTTTGATTTGTAATTTAAATACAGAATGGATAAAGTAGTTGGATTTCTTCCGATTTCTCGAAATAATAATTATAAGGGGAAGAAATTATTGTAGTAAAAATTGTAATAGTTCATAATGAAATGATCACAGACAAACATCATAGCTGAAAATTACCATAACTACGTGAACTTTTATCACAATGTAGTCTGTAATAGCTTTGCTACAAACTATCTTAAGTTTCACTAGAATATTTTACTCCGTGTATAATTAAATTTCTTAAAATTAAAATTATTACTTTTAATTTTCAATGCATAAATATATTAGATGTAGAAATATGTTAGGTGTAAAATTAAGTTTCCAAATGGATTTGTAGATTTAATTACATAAAACATTGATTTGAATTATTTTCAAAATTGATTAATTCTGTTTAAATTGATGTATCAGACTATATGCGGTTTTAAATGAAAACAATCTTACGTATACCATTGTGTACTTATGTATAGGCACGCATTTATGCATGTGATTCGATGCCGGAAGGTCGGGGTCGTTTCATCAAAAAAAGAAAGAGAGAGTAATACCGATTCAAAAGATACCGCATCAATCTATAGTACACATATACACACGCATACAAATTTATAGTAGCTTATATACATATTTATATGTGTATATATATAAAACTGTATCATTTGAAAAAGAGTAGGTGTGAGAAAGAGAAAGCAAAAAGCATAATAAGGCGAAAAAAATATGAAATAGGTAAGAAAAGGAAGAAGAAGAAAAGAAGACGTTCAAGTGATTACCGAAATCGGTCCAATGTACGTGTACGTATGTGTGCATTCGTGTGTTCGTGTGTATATCTTACCGTAATTACCGGAACAACAATAACCAAAACAAAGGTATAGTAGTGTTGTATAGCGAGCTAAGAGAAGAAGGAGAGAGAGAGAAAAAAAAAACAAGAAGGAGCCATCTGTTTGGAGATATAATAGCTTCGATTCGCTCGACACAACGACGAAAAAGAAGAGGCGCAATGTTTCGCAGGAAAACAAGTCTTTTTTAAGTTTTTTTTTTCTTTTATATATATATATTGATGATGGGGACGACTTAGGAAGAAGAAAAGAAGAGAACGGAAGAGAGATTGAAGAAGCGAAGAAGAAGAAGAAGTCTTTTGTGTTTCTCTAATATTTTTTTTTTCTTCTTTCTTTCTTTTACTTTTACTTTACTCTTATTTTTCTTGCACTTGTATACAATCGCTCCAGGCGACGGCATCAGACAGTTATAGAAGAGACAAGTGATCTCTGCGACTTTTTTAATTTTTTTAGCTTAACAGGTTCAAGCTTTTTTTTGCCAACCCTTTAAGCTGTATTTTACAGGTGGATATTTTTTTCTTCTACTAATGTTATGAAAAGGCATTATATAATTTGATAAGTAACTTTGTGTGTAAAGTGAAACATCCTGTTTTTAAAGAGAATAGAAGTTGTTATGATTTTTAAAAGATCTTAGTTACAAAGAAAATTTTTTAATCAAAACAGAAATTTTTGTTAATTTTAAAGGTTTAATAAAAAATATGATCGAAACAGTATTTGTTGAATTTTGAAAAAGTAATTTTAATGGCAGCTCATACTAATTAATCCTAATTTTGTATACATATTATTTAGACTTCAATTTTTTCACAAACACGTTTTCCGTTCTCCAACTGAACTTGTCAACTGAATTTTTTAAGTGCCTTTCATTTTTAACTTCATAAAAAAAATTTTAACTTTTATTAGCCCACAAAAAATCGTTAAAACAACACCTGATCCTTGATCCAAGAAGCCCTTGTTACATTAACATTGCGCTTACCTTTTGCTTTGACGTGAAAAAAATTTTTTTTCCTCTTTATTTTGAAACGCTTTCTTTAAGTTTTTTGCAATTCCCAGTGCTCCATCGACTATAATAAAGCACGCGTAAAAATTTCAGCTCGTGCGCTCAAGCAAGTGTCAATCGCTCGCGATATAATACACACGCGCCTATGATACACGCACACTTACACGCATGCACACTTACGTATACATAAAAGTTTCGAGCTCACGGAAATACAATATCCCCTTCTGTGAAGCGATACTTTATAATATAATATAAGAAGAAGAAATCACGCCGATGTCGTGGGTAAGCGATACCATAAGAGAAATCTCGAACCCCTTCCTCTTTTGCATCGTGTGACGATATATAGATGTATACATCGTTTATATGCAATTTTATATTGAGTGTTTAATTTTTGTTTATAGTTAAAACATAGAATTTTGAGGTGACATTTATTCAATTATTTATTTTTAAAATAACTGTACTAATAAAAATTTTTAATTCCTAAAGACACAAAAATTGCACAATACACTAGAAATTAATCAAGTTATAAGAAAAATCGTTATCTAAATTTCTAATGATTTAATCATCAGAAACCAGTTTATTTTTTCATGAGGTCTTCGGTGGCTCACTCGGTAGAGCGATGGATTCATAATCTCGAGGTTCCGAGTTCGAATCCCGCTCTCGGTCGATTTATGTAAACACCACTGTATATATACATGTGTTTAGTTCACAGACACACTGACGACCTCCGTCGGTTATTAGTATCACAATGATAGCATAAATACAGCGATATTAAATAAATTTTTAAAAAATCGGGTTTATATCGATTTACAATGTTGTTGAATGGTTCCTTATTTTTTAGTGTTTGTTTCGTATAAAAAGATTTTTGGCACTGTGCAAATCCCAGCCTCAAATTTTCCCTATGATACGAAACGTTAAAAAAAAAATAGAAAAAAAAATGTATTTCTTTATTTAGCGTTAAATATTTAATTTTTAATAAATCTATAATGAAACAGCCTGTATAAATAAGATTTTTAAGCATCATAAGACTTCGAAGCTGTTACAAGGTATAGTCTACGTCACGCACGCATTTTCCCCTTATATGCGTGCACTTATATGCATATATACGTATATATCTATGTTATAAGCATGAAGAACGCAAGCTTTGGTTATACGTATATGGGTATATATATTATTGCATATCGACTTACGACAAGACGTGCGTAAGGTAGAGCATATCTATCTCGGTGGGAACCGAAGCCCCACGCGACTTCTTTCGTTTTTCTTCTTTTTTACTTGCTCTTTTTTTTCTTATTCTTCTTCTTCTTATTTTGACGACGTCTTCCTACACTCGACTTTCTTCTTTCTATTTTTTTTTTATACCACTTTTTTTGTTCTCTCGTAGCAACGAGTTTTTCGTCTCCTTTTTTTTACTTTTTATATTGGATATTGTCTTTTTAGTTTGTTTAGCGTGGATTTTATATATCTTTTTTTCATATTTTAATGCGGTGGTAAAGATATTTTAACTCGTCGATTTTGGTTTTCAAGCATTCTGAAACTTTTTGATTTATATTATTTTTAATGTAGAGTGATATTATAATTATATTGTTTTTTATTTATTCTTTATATATTTTTTACATCTATACACATTAAAAAATAGTTTAAATAAAATTAAAAATATGAACTGAAACATTTTCTTACTTAAAAAATGAGATTTATAGGTTCCGTTTTAAATTACTAAATGACATTCTTAAAATTAAAATCCATATAAGAATGAAAATATTCCGGAAATGACCTTTAAATCGTACCCTCATCAGCCACGAAAAAATTAAAAGGATGAATAAAAACAATCTTAATGACTTTATCAAAAGAGATCCAAATATAATGACCAAAAAACTTGGCGGCAATTTTTTTGTCATCTAAATCATATACAATTGATGAGGTTAAATTTTTAATTTAGGTGATTCACGACACAACTTTTTTTTTCCTAATTTCATAAATTATTGATGCTTTTCTAACGTATTTATATTTAATTAGTTTTTAAGTAGATATATTAAATAAAATTTAATATTTCTTTGAATTTATTTGTACTAATTATGTATTTAAAAATTTTTTTAATGTAACTTTTTTGAGAGATTTGTCTTTAATAATTTGTTAAATAAGGTATACGAGTTAATTTAACAAAAATTAAATACTTGTATTTTATAAAACTTTAATTAGAAATGTGAAGTTCTATTGAAAATCATCAAGGTACAGCCAAGACTAATTTTAATTCTGTACCTATTGTTCTGTTGTGATTTCAATATTTTTCAATAAAAATGAGCGAACCAATAGTATTATCCAAATAAAGTCTTATGATTTTAAATTTGTAGTTAAAGAACATTCAAATATACTACCATTGAGTATACTTTGCTTTTAAATAAAATTCTTCTTAATTGACTAATTTGATGTTAAAACCATATGAGCTTATAAAAAAAAACAAATAAAAATGATACGTAAACTTTTTTTTTTTTCGTCGCTATATTTATGCTATGCTATTTTTGCGATGCTAATCAGCGACGGAGCTCGTAAGTGTGTCTGTGAACAAAGCACATGTAACGTACAGTGGTGCTTGTATGATTCAGCCGAGAGCAGGATTCGAACTCAGAACCTCTAGATTACGAATCCAACGCTCTACCGCCTAAGCCACAGACCGGCTCAACACGTAAGTTCATATTATTATTCAAAATGATTTTAACGCGATCGCAATGCTTAACTTAAAATCTAAATCAATTTCCCCTATCCAATATTGATTCTTCATTGAAGATATACTTCAAAAAAATATAAAAAAAACATTTCCAAAGGCAAAAATAGTGGTTTTAAAAGTATACGAATGTTGGCCTCTTCTCTCTGCTCTACACTAAGTAGCTGACTTCGGAAAAGGAGGACTAAGCACCGAAACCACCGTCGCTGTGGTTTCACACCCGCAGAGTTAAGAGCGAGACGGAAAGATATAATAACGCTCAAAACACCATGGTAAACATACGTATATATACATAAAACAACGAAGAAAAGAAGATGAGATTGGTAAATTTTTTTCTTTTAGTTAAGATTTTTAAGTGTCATGTTATATGGATTATTTTGAAAGCCGCTTGGATTATTGTTATTATTTTATAGGCTGAATTGATGGTTATTAAGTTATGATCTAAATCAATTGAAAAAAAGTTTTATATCATATTTTAAAAATTTATCATTTTGTTTCTTTTTATTATACTTTAGCTCTGTCTTTTTGAATGGACAATTTTCGGTTAATTATTTTTTTTTCTACTTCTTCTTCAATTAAAATTAAATATTGAAGATTATAGTGGCAACAATACACACAGAGACTTTTAATAAACCCACTGTTAACATCTTTTCGCCATTTCTTCCGAAATCCTTTATTAAAAGAGTCCAAAAAAACAACAACAAAAAAATAAGAAAAAAAACATATATGAAATGCAACAATAATGGGCCAAGCCACTTGTAACACGCATCCTGTGTCCAGTGTGTTACACATGCCTGAGAGCGAAAAATCTTTCTCGTTTCCAGAGTTCTTATTCTTTTTTCCCCCATGAATCTGTTTAGCAAAACTCTCTTCTTATACACACGTTTTATAAAGACCAGCTGGTCAAAACGCTTCTGTCTCTCTTTAGTCTTTGTTGATTTTTTCTCTCTCGTCGCGCACGCAAAAATTAGCATCTGACAATAGACGATTTTTGAGGAAGAATAATGAGACGAGTTGTCAGAAAAAAAGTATAAAAAAGTTTATATATATTCAGCAAAATTCTGTTAAATTTCCAAAAAAAAAATAATAAAGATGAAGAAATGATTTCAAAAAGAGACGAGCAATATATATACATGAGATAAATATAAAGAAAGTCTGAAAGAAATGCGAGAAATAGAAAGAATTGACTTACATATAGCAAAGTTTTTTTTTTGAATGAAAACCAAAGTGTTATATAGTGAATGAAGAAGGTGAGTCCGAGTCACGTAGTATATATAGTAAAGGAGAGAAAAATCGCGTGTCCGGAAATCGGGTATACCCGTAGATGATATGCTGTAGTAAGAATTATAAAAGAGAATTTAATGTTTCTTTATATATATTTTTCCTTTCTCTTTCGTTTTAAAACTTCTTTTCATTGAGCTAATATCGCCGCTGCTTCTATTTTTATATGTAGATTTTTTTTTCCTTTCAGCGAACACAATGTGTTGATTGTGTGTTATAGGGTAATTTATATTATTAAGTTAATTAAATAAATCATTGGAATGATTATTATGTTTATTGACATATCTGCACATTGAATAAATTGAATTAAGAGAAGTTTTTCTTTATAATTCCAGATGAATTTCTGAATTTTTTAATATTGGTCCTCAAAATATCTTTTTGTTTTTTACATGTAAACCAAAAATTAATTATTTGTAATTAAATAAGATTATTTAGAACTGTTTTATCAATCTGATTAGGTAATACTATTTTATAAAAGAAAATAAGTCATGCTAGTAATTCTATTTAGATATTCAAAATAATATAATACTAAGGTATACATTTTTTGTTTTTAATATATGTTTAAAGAATAATTTGTAGTTGAACATCAATGATTTCAATCACGTTCATTTCAAATTTTTTAAATAAGATAAAAAATTATTATTAAAAAAAATGTCATTATAAAAGAACAAACTTTTAAACAACTGCCAATGAATTTTTAAGCAATTAAAAATATCTTAATGTAACTGAGGAACTAATGATATTAATGATAACTGTATAAAGTTTAGAAAACTATTGTTCCCTCTGATAAACGTCTAAAAAAAGGGATAAAAAAGAGGAAAACGTTAGTAGCATCCTACAAAAGGACCTCACGCGAAGAGAGATACGATTGTCATGATTGTTCGTTTGATTCTCAAGAGGATAATATGGTTGACATCGGTCCTTTTACAATTACATCGAATTCACGACTAAAACTAAAGAAATGCGCCTTTTACGGTTCTATAACAGAGAGGAGGTTTATATTCGGCGTGTATACGGAAAACCGCAGTGAAAGCGACAGCGAGCGTTAATCAATTAAACACGCTTCAAACCCTCAGCGCGCACTGATTGGCAATCAATTAAGAATCCTTGGCCACTTTGGCATATAACAAAAAAATATACATCTGTATATATATATATATATATACATACATATATACATACAAATCTTAGCAGTTCCGTTACCAAGCTATACGACAATAACAGTCGAAATCGTTATACCTGATTTTCACCGTTGGCTCCATTTCTTTCCTTCTTTTTTTTTTGTTTTCGTCAACGTTTTAGTTCTTTTTATTCTTTTTTTTTATGTTATAGAGGAGTAGCTGTTATGTACAGTGGTATTGTGCACGTATGAATCTAGGAGAGTTTCCTATTGAATTGTCGTCGCGCGACAATGATTACTAGCCGAGATATAGTTTTTCTTATCACGATGATCTTGTGATCTAGATTTGAGTGTTTGGGAACTTTAAATTTATTATTTTTATACTGAATTTATTTTTAAGTTTATTTTTAAGTTTATCTTCAATAGGTCATTTTTGATCGCATGTATAAGCATCTCTCGATAAATGAAAAGGTCGTATTATGAATAAAGGTTTATTGAATAATGTATAGGAGAAGATGAGTATTTTAATTTAAAACGTTTTTATTTATGATTCTGATAACTTTTTGTTAATAAGGTATTCTTTAGATGAAATAAAAACATTTTTTGTATACACATAAACTTTCACATAAACTTTTTAAATTTATAAAATTAAAATGAGTCGATTTTGACTCATGAAGCAGATACTGTACAATGGAATTTATGTTGTATATATTTCTATAAGTATAGTTTTTTTGTAATTTTATGCATGAAATGTTCTTAAGAATGTAACAAGATTTTAAATTTTAAGAGGAGGTCACGTATCTCTGTCCTTTTCTAATCAAAGAAATGATTTTTTTACAAAAACTAATAATTTTATCAAAAAATGAAAAGAAAGCTGCATCTTGTATCAAAAAAAGCAATATTTTCTTTGATAAAAAAGAATTAATTTTATTGCTTCGTTCTCAAGAAAACCTTGAAAAACCAAATTGTCCACCCTAACCTCTATGATTTAAGTTTTAGATTGATTAGAAAGGACAGAGATACGTGACCTCCTCTTAAATTATTAAAAAAAATAATATAAGTAATTGATTTGCACAGATTATTGTGTAAAGATGGTGTGTTATTTGATAGGAAACTCATTATGATTTTTTGAAATATTATGATTATAACTAATAATTAAACATTACATTAAATATTTATAAAATATTTAAATGATGAAATTGTTATTAGTCAATTTCGAATTTCTTACTTGATTAGATGTAGTATTAAATTTTTCATTATTCTAATACTCAATGGGTCATTTTCGACCAACTTAAAAATCGACCATTGATTTTTATTTTTATTGGGACATTTTTTGTGTACGCAACAGAGCTACTGGATTATAATATAAATTAAAATTATTAAACATAGATAAATTAAACATAAATTATAATTAAAAAGGTTTTATAGATAATTATGTTGACAAAGATTAGAATCCAACTGATAAATTGCAAAAATTAATATTATATTTTTTAAACATGAAAAATATACATTTTATATTATCTCATCTCGAAAGAATTATTACATAATGTTAAAAATATTTTTCATCAAAAAAAAAAAAAAAAAGAATATTAACTACTCAAACTATAATAAAAATCGAACTTCCATAATTTATTCATCAAAGAATTGTATCCCACTATACAATAAAGCATTAATATCTTTTTTTCTACTTTATTACTTTTTTTTTCTTCTTTTCTTCATCAGCCAGATATCGAATCGCAAAAATAAATGCATTATATATACATCTATAAGGTAAAAACAATTACAATTTAGCTCGCATCGAAGGAAGTTGCGTCGTCTGTGTACTGCATAACGCCCCGCTGTGAATTCATTCAAACGTAAAACTTCGCTAATCGCTTATCTCTCTCCTATACCCTGAAATTTACTACGAGGATACAAATCTAGTTACAATTGAGGGAAAAGGATAGAGAGAACGAGAGTTTAATCTTGTGCCTTCTCGAGCGTGCATCACGTAACTGCGCTTATCTCTCTTTCTTCTTCTTCTTCTTTTTTTTCACAACTCGACACGTCTTTTCTTTCTTTTTTTTATACCTTCGTTGGCTCTCTTGGCCGCGTAATTCTCACTGTTTCGAATTCGATATCATTTGTAATTTCATTCAGATTTGTAAATCATTATTGTATGCATCAAAATTTTTTTATTAAGTTTTTGTAATTGTTAATTTTTAAATTAGAATTTCAAATATTTTAATTGAAAGTTTAAATATAATGAAATATTATTATATAATTAAACCAACAAAATTTGATATTATACTGAAATTAATCATAAAGAAATATAACTCCATCTTATGTATATCCTTTTTTAAACATATTTTTTCGTTCTTTTGTATTTCAGCTTCTTGATTTTTAACTTTAAAAAAAACAGAGAGAAGCACGTGAATTCAACGGTCACAGAGCGTTACAAAGGACAAGCTAAAGAATCTGAATGCATGCACTTGTCGGTAAGAAGAGTATGCAGAAAAAAAAGGAATAGCGACTAAAAAGTAAGAAAAAAAAAGTTGCATTGTGCAAAGGGCTTCTTTCATCGATCTTGATTTAAAAAAAAAATATATATATGAAAGTATCAGTTACACGCAAATAAAAATATTCGTTACGTCTTGTAAAAAATTTAGATTATTTTACCGAAGTATGATATATACATTATTAATAAAAAATTAAAAAATAATTCATTGATAATGGCCTTGATTTAATTAATTACTTTTTTTAATTTATTTGTCGTCGCTCTACTTATGCTATTATTGCAATGCTAATTAGCGACGGAGGTCATTTCAGTGTGTTTGAGAACAAAGCACATGTAACGTACATTGGTGCTTGCATAAATCAGCCGAGATCGAGATTCGAACTCGGATCCCTAAGATTAAGAATCCATCGCTCTGCCAACTGAGCTACTGATGACCTCGAAAGTTTTCAAATTTAAAAGGTGAGTATCAAGTAGAGTTTAAGTAATTTTTTCTCGTAAAAATTATAGAAATGATGATATTGACAATATCTTGGATAAATTTTTATAAAATTCAAAGAGATGCGCTTGTTGAAAAAAAATGTATACCGATAAGTAACGTGTTATAAATCTCCAAAGCCAAAGAAAAAAGTAAAAAATTTTAAAAAGAAAAAAGCGAAAAGGGAAGACAGGCTCTTTTAAACCTAATTCAAGATCAACATAAAAGTAAAAAAAAAGAAAAAAAACATCTCCTACTTCCGGTGCTCATGAGTTCGACGACTTTTCGTTGGTTTAAACCACCGGGCCAACTTAAGTTTCGACTTCTTCTTTCCTTTCTTTCTTATTATTATACTTTTTAGTTGTCTTTTTTTTCTCTTAAATCCCTTTTTTTTTTGTTTAGCCCTTAACCTCAAGGATACGAAAAATTTTGAGATCACAATACCCATTCAATCTTTTTTTTTCTCTCTTTGCTCAACTTTTACTTTTTAAGTAAAACGATATATATAAAGGCTGTATTGCTTATTATGCAAATTCATTTTATTTTTATTTGGTCACTAGTCTGCCGGCTAACATTGGGGCTTCCCCCGATCGGCAAGAAGGACACGTACGATGACTCGTTTTTAATACCGCGTTAATTCAGTCGTTCATTATGCAATGCAATATATCAATTCATTTTGTATTCGCTGTATTATTAAGTCGTTTTTTTAATGAAATGTTCTTTTTATAAACGTGGTATTATTAGGGAAATTTTAGTTAAAAATAGATTATTCTGACGTGCTATTGGAAATTAGTTTAATACGAGGATGAAAAATTCTTAATGCAAAAATAAATGTCGGAAGTTTTATTTTTTAAAATTATTACTGGGAATCCTGAGGTTATAAATAGCATATGGAATTTTTTGTTTAAATAAAATATTTTTTTATGATTTTATCAAAAAAATGTTATTGCCATTTTAAGCAATGTATTGGCTTTTATCAGATAGATTTTATACCTCATTTTAACGTATATTTCTCTAGTTTAGCTCATATTATTTACATAAAAAAGTAAGCCATAGCTTGTTAAAATTAATATAAAATAAACAAAAAATTCAAAGTAGAATCCTAATTTATTAAAACCGTTAAAAATTGATTTTTTCAACATTTAAAAATATGTTTTTTTTTATTCTGACAAATAAAAAAATTATGCTTTTTTCTTTGTTTTCCAAAAATGATGAGTGTGTCTTCTACGAAATCGTTAAACGTGAATATAATCAATTTTTATTAAAAAAAAGACATTCTAATCAATACGAAATCCAAATTTGGCAAAATACATAACTGTTATAATAAAAATATAGCTTTATTTATAAAAAAAGTTATATGTATAAGATTAGATAAGCAATTTATCATTGATAAAAAAAAGAATTAATTTCTTTTGTACAAAACCTGTATTAAGAGAAAGCTTAATGTATTTCTGCTGAATTCTTTCTGGTAGCAGTGAATCATAATTTAGTAGAAAAATAACATTAGCATTTTAAAAATCATATCATTTTAAACTTGGGATTGTGATCCATGCCATGTTCGTTGATCTTTTTTTATAAAGTTTTCAGAAGTTCATAAAAAATATATACAAAAAATTGTTAAATATTCAATTATTTATTTGTTTTTTTGAATCTTTGTTGTAATTGAACATAAATTGATATCACCACAAAGATGGCAGAAAGTTGATACTCAATAATTCAAAATTTATATTTTTTCAATTTACGTATTCTCTTTAAAAAGAAAGAAATAGCAACAAAGAAAAAACAAGAAAAACAAAAATCTTCCTACAAATTATGAAAACGTATTAACAGTTTTCAGCACAGGATGTGACCAAAATTTAGCAATCAATTACCCAAATTTACCCACTTACGTACATAAAATTTTTCTTCGAAATCAATTACACAAGCTACAAGCTTATAAATCCATATTACTTTTTAAAGTTATATATCACTATACCGAGATACATAAAAATCTATGAATCATCAAGGCGTATATAAACACATACATATATAGAAAAATTTCATATACCATATAGTAGAAAATTTCAATGACCTCCATAATCTAAGAGCAAGGCCGTTCGCTTGTCCGGAACTAAAAATTCCTTCTTTCGAATTTTTCTATACGTATAAACGAAAATACAGGCGTATAGTTTTGGCGCCATTAAACGCGAACGATGACTCTTGGATATATCATCGCGTAAATGAAAGGCATCGGTATACACACATGTGTATATACAAAGAGACATTCACAGCTGGGCTTTCATTAGTATATGTACCTGACGTCAGGCTTACGGCGATTTCTGGAATGTCCGGCGCACGTTTAACAAACCGTCTGTTTATTATGCTACATAACGTGTCTTTCGTTTCTTTTTTTTATTTTATCAAATACGAAAGTCCCCTGTGGATCGCGATTAACGCGTTGATGAAACCAAGCGTATACCGTGGCTAATGTGTATAGTAGCTATGAGAACGATGATTATTGTGTATACGTTTATTTTATACACACATGTCAGATGCGAGATTTTGGGAAGCTGGTTATGTGTCAATCTAATTTTCCGTGAATTTGTAGATGAGATTTTATGTGAAGTTTGGCGTTGTGAGAAAAATGTATGCTTGAGAATGAAAGATTTACTGTTGTTTAAAATTTAAATTTTTTTTACATGTATAAATTTTTATTTTTTCTTAGAAAAATCATTGAATGATGAATTTTTAAGTATTTCTTTGTAGTAATTGGGAATGAATGTTTTAGGAACAACTCGTATTTAAAAATTATCATTACTTTTTGATGAATTTTCACAATAGCATGATGCGATTTGTACAAAATAACTAGATTTGATAATTATTTAAAAACTACTTTGTACATTAAAGTTAATTTTTAAGTTTACCTTGCAATCATAAAAATATAAGATATAAAAAAGGTGAATCAATTTTTTAAAATGATTATTATTACATAACTAAATTTGAGTGCATCTCTATTCAAAATTTGTTTAAAAATTATTTGTTCATTTAATATTCTTAACGGGATGTCGAGGTACTGCTGGGAACAATTCTTGATTCTTTATTGATTTTTTTTGTATTCATTATTTACGCTCCGTCATTTTTGACCGAATTTTATCATCCATAATGAATGAAATAAAAATGTAATAAATAAACAAAAATTTGAAAGCTACACTGTTAAATTTATTTTTATTGTAAGGACGTTTCTATTTTACAATTAAAGTTACTTTCCAAGCTAAAATATTTACAATGTTAAATACATTTATATATAAATATTGTTGTCGTAAAAAATAACGTTTTCATGAAATAAAAATTAATGCGTAAACAGGCTATATAAATAAAAAAAAATTCCAAATGTAAATAAAAAATTTTCGAAAATAAAAATCACGCAATATTCAGAATACAATTTCAAAAAGTGAATAACCGTAAAATTTACACATGTACGCTCATTTGCCTCGAGAGTCCATAAAACACATGAAAAAGAAAAAGAGAAGAAAAGACGAGAAAATAAAGAAGCAGTTGTTGCAGAAAGGTGCAAATAGCCGCAAAACGCAAGTGTATTTAAACTGAATGTGTACGCGTCATATTTTAAGTAAGCACGTTTTCTGTTATATAGGCACAAAATACTCTTTTGCCCGCGTTCATTTTCGCTCCGAGCATATATAATGCACGAAGCAAAGCGTTATATACGCATGTACCATATTTTCTCATAAGTTGAGCGATTAGATGTTTCGTGGTGTGAACTACGAGCGACTCGTTAAAATTGCGTATATTTTGAATTCACGCGCGCTTATGCATGTCTTATTTTTTATTTTTTTTTACTTTTATACAAATGTGAATGCACGTGTTTAAGTAGCCACGCCGCAAAATGTTGTTTCTGTATAGGCTTGAAAACGATGACCTTTTTAAGTCCGTGAAAAAATTTTTCTGTTTGTTGGCTTTATTAGAGCTGAAATTACTTTTTCCATTAGGCTTGGATTGTGTTAAGAAGTTAATAATTATTATATGTATATGCATAACATTGTGATAATGCTGTTATTTATAAATTTCGAAAAATGTTGAATTGCTTCATAATTACAAAAAGTAAACAAAAATTATTGAAAACTTCAAAAACTTTCATATTTTTATATAATAAATAATTATATCTTGCAAGAAATAAAATTTAAATACGAAGAAAGATGAAAAATTAAATATTAAAAAATTGTTTAATGGTTTATTATTAATTCATACTGCGATACATTCAATATAAATGTTCTTTTTAAAAAAAATTTTTAAAAACAGCACATTTAACGATGCAGATGCGATTGAAAGATCTTAATACAAGGACACAATAAACGAGGAAACCTCAAAGTAATCGGTATATACGAAACAGTAGCGCAACTTGGTTTCTACTGTATTTTGGCGATCATTTGTTGTTGTTTCCTTTATGATAAATTACGAGATATGATCGAAAAATCGAATTGTTCCTTTTTTTTTATTTTAATGATTTTATATATACGTGTAAGTCGAGCAGTTTTTTGATATTATTATTGATATTAAATATTAAGATTCATGGATATCGATAATGGAAACGATATATGATTTCTTTTTGCTTTAACTTTGCAAGTATCCGTTTCAAAGTGATCCTTTTTATCCATATTGTATTTGATCGTAGTTTTTTTTAGTGATTCGATTATTGTTATTATATTTTAAGTTGTCGTGGATACCTGAAGATTTTTCATCTATATTCAAAGTATATAATCCCATCATAAAAACAAAAAAAATTGTCCATACCTAAGTTGACATGCTATAAAATGTAATTCATCAATAAATAATCTAAATTTTACTCCGATACCAACAAACTAGACAGTTAGAAAGAAAATTTTTCATTAAATATGAAAAATAATTTCATATTTTGATTGAAAAATGTATGATCTAATTATTAAATAATTAATTATTAATTTAGATTCTAATTCTAATACTAATTGAAACGATATAATATCGATAAACATCTGAATAATAGTTAAAAGATAAATCTCAAAAGAAAAGTGGGATGTATAACAGTTGCGCGTAATCATTGGCCCGGAACTCTTACCAATTTATACCGAGTCAACGTGGTGTGTCACCGTGGGAAAAACAACGGCTTTGATTAAAGCTTTACATCATTGCCGATCTCTTGAGAGAAAGAGTAAAGATCTCCTTCAAGTGCGCTCTTTTTTCTTTTTGGCTTCGATGTTCTGTTCTTTTTTTTTTCCTTATTTTTTTTTTCTTTTCAATCCTTGTATATATATATATATCTATATCTTTAATGTCCTTTCACATGCGTTCGCTGTGGCGTTTCGTTGAAGCGTGGTTCCTTTCCTCTCTTTACTTTTTTCTTTCTTTTTAGTTTTTTGATAAATTCTAAGCAAAACGGACTTTATTGTTTTTTTCCCTATTGATGGTGTTTTTGTTTATGAAAAAAAAAAAAAAATTAGTACTGCTACCGGAATTAACGACGGTCAATGTTCTTGAATTGAAGCTTAAGAATGGTGATGGTTTCTTAATTGGTTTCACAATTTTGTGTGCTCTATAGCTTAATTTTTTTTATTACTACAAATTCATGATTGATTATAAATATTTTGGATATAACAATTAAAAGCGGAATTAAGCGTATTAAATTTTAAGATATTGAAAAATATACACGGGGAGAAATTTTATGAGTAAAGTTACTATATTCCATTATAACTATGGAAATGTTTAAAAAAATTTGTTTATAAAAACCATTATGAAATTCTGTATAAAAATTACTGCGATGCATCGTAATGAAATAACGCGATAGCTTTTTTTCTTAATGATTGTGATAGCATCCTATAAATTTCATCGTCCGTGCTTGTGCACATATAAAATTAGACGGTTGAATATTTAGTTTTTATATATTATTCAATAAGAATACCTAGAAAAATTACAATACTGTGTTGTAAAAATTATAATTATACTTTCATAAAAACTTACTAGACAATCGTAAGAATTATTAGACAAATTTGAAATATTTATGTGTTTAGTAATATTTAGAGTAAGGTATATATAAAGTATCTGAGGATTGTAATGACGGTCATCGTATTTTTTATTAAGAAATTTTCTTTGTATATAAATTTTGAAAATTAAAATTAATGAACGTTATTGTATGTTTGTTAATTTTTCTATCTCTGAAGTTTGCAAACTTTTACGTTCTGGAAGAATCTACTAGTTCTATAAATGACTAGCTATTTTACCGCAACCTATTTTACGTAATAAATCGGATACCTTATTAATTTTGGAAGATAACAAGTTCATAGAAGTCAGACAAAAAATTTACTAAGGTGGTTTTGAATCTACTCGGGTTTGTTTTTAATAAAAAAAAAGATATCAAAGGAAATCAGTAACCATTTTTTTTTTTATAATTTTATTTAACGTCGCTGTATTTATGCTATGATTGCAATGCTAATTAGCGACGGAAGTTTCTCAGTGCGTTTGTAAACAAAGCATATGTAATGGTATACAGTGATGCTTGTATCATTTGGCCGCCGAGAGCGGGATTCGAACTCGGGACCTCGAGTTTATGAATCCATCACTCTACCGAGTGAGCCACTGACGACTTCAATTAGATTCAAAATAAATATTAATAAATTAGATAAAGAATTAAATTAGATTTTTTTTTATCAATTTCAAAAGAAATTAGAAAGTCATGTTTGAAAGAAAAGAGAAAATGATACGATGTGATTTTAATTGTCACTTTATTTTATTAATTCTTACGCATGATAATGTCAACAGCAAATAATCAAAATACACATAGTAAAATTATAAATAGATAGATTCAAGAGCTAAATTTCACTGTTTTGACGCTTTTTCACATTTTTTAAAAGCGTTTTACTATATCATCTTCTAAAGCTCAAAGTATTTGGTTGATACTTTAAAATGAGTCGTGATAAGATTTAGAAATTCATATTAACGGTAAATTATATAGGTAGTAGTTTTTACCTTCTTAGAGAGTAAGCTCTGCAATAATAAAATAAAATTTGGTATTGTAAGATTATACAATCTTCGAAACAATGTTTACGCACGTATTTATGCACGAACCTGTACACATCTGTCCGTTCGAGCGCATGTAAATAAAAGTCTGTGTCTTTTTTAGCGAATTTACGTGCCTATGCGTTTATAACTTCAAAAACGGATTCGAATGACTTTGATCTAACACAATTCTGTATTTTTTTTCGCTTTTTTTGAAACAAGAAGTATGTTAATTCTGCAGAATTCCAATCTAGAAAAAATGTAAGTTTTTTAATAAAAATAATGGAAACCAGGTTTCACGATTCATCATAATGGACTTTAGTTTCTAAAGTATTTACTTGTCATCAAAGGAGCAATATACACTGAGAAAAATTCTATAGAAAAAATTACTATTTTTGATAGTAGCCATGGGACATACTTTATATGTATAAAAATTACTATTTTAAATTGTAAAAATTGCTATTTCAAATAACAATTTTTACTATTTGAAGTAGTAATTTTTGTACATATAAAGTATGTCCCATGGCTACTATATCAAATAGTAATTTTTACGATAGAATTTTTCTCCATGTACATACATGCATACTTTTATAGTATGAATAGATATATTGTACATAAATATATAAGAAGTAAGACTCATTTATGCTGAAATATATACTAACGCCCGTTTTATATTATTTAGATTATAAAAATATATATTAAAAGATAGTCGAAAGCTTTAACTATTGATTTGTTATTTCTCTTGTGAAGAGACAAATAATTTGATTTTAGTTGAGATACTTGCTTATCTTGTTTGTGCTATAAATGCAACTGATTTAATTGAAACGAAAAGAGATACGTTTACAAATATTAGAAAAATTTAGTATTATTACAATATTTTATTTGTTTAAAAAACTCCTTTTACGTTATAATTTTCATATTTCATTTTTATTTTCATATTTTCTAATTATAAAAGGACCTAGTTACTTGAAATTATCGAAAAATAATTATTTTTACTTGTTCAAAAAACATTTTTCAATTCGGAAAAAAAAATTTGAATATTTTTGTCCCAATAGACCATCGTTTTTATCATTGAAGGTTTTTTTAGGTGAAAAAAAAAATCTTATCACCAATATAGTTGAAAAAGTTGTTTGGTTTTATGTGTCCGATTTATCGCGGTTATACTTTTATAACGCCAAGAACGAACTTTTGCCACGAATTTCCTTAAAGTTTATTTCTTTCTTTTTATTTTTTTTTCTTTTTTTAACTTTTCGATCAAGTAGGATGTTGTTGCCAGGATATAAACATGACTATATATAGTTAGCGTGATAGCGTTTTGCTTGACGTTTTACCGCAAACTTAGGGAGGAGAAAACATTTTCAAAATGGCCAGTTTGTTTTGCGGCGGTAAACCAATCAAATGATACCGGGGGCTTTTTCATAGGGAGGAGAAATGATATGTTACTAAGAAAAAGTATTTTTATTGGTAATTTAGAGCTGTGAAAGAGAATTTTAAGAATTTTACTTTCATTTCCTTATCGCTCATTTTTTTCTTTCTTTCTTTTTCTTTTTTGCAAAAATTTTAAAAGAGTATATACGAACGTAAAGAGTTCTAGGTTTTTTTTAGAAAATAATATTAATATATTAATAAGTAAGAACTAACTTTATTTATATAATTAAGTTTGCAAATATATATAAACAGGCTGGATAAATGTTAAACAAAAATTTTTGTACTTTCTAACTTTTATACTCGGAGAGAATTTTTCTATAAAATTTACAAAGAACTTCTGCATAAATATTACCACATCATTTCTTTCTAATTATTGAGATGAAATTTTACAAAATTTACGGAGAAGTTTTGTAAAAATTACCGCAAATACGGTAAAAATCATTGGAAAAACTTTAAATTTTATCCATATGTTCGATAAAAACTGAGAAACGTTAATAACGTTTTCCTATTGTAGTAATGACCTCCGTAATTTTTACAGAAAAATTCTCTCTGTGCAGTAAGACGTCTATCATTTTGTAAAAGTCGAACTTCAAACGGTAACAAAAGCTTCAAGTTAATATCGAGAGTTTAGATTAGAAAATTTGGCTTATCACGAATGTCTGTTTTTTCTTTTTAGAAAATATGAATTATCTGTACAAGTCAAATATTTATAAAAAGCTCTTAACGTAAGCATACTTTTCAAGATTCTTGAGGCAATATGTATATATATATTGGCTAAGACGGCGGCATACTGCCGGCGACGGATTTACGAGTTTAATTAAGTTCTGCGGTCACGTTTGTCATCTTAGCAGAAAGTCATCGACGACTCGTTTACGTAGAGTGAAAGAGAAAGAGAGAGATAGAGAGATTCTGGTACTATCTTATAAGTCGTTGGACAAGAAAGCCCGAACTTAAAAGTTTTTACTCGAGAGGTCCAGTATATATCTTGCATTGCAATTACATGACGAAGAAAGAAAAAGAAAACAGAGAGAGCCTATTATGTACCTTTTCTTTCTTCGTATATTTCATTTTGTCTGCTGTTTTTTTTTTAAATTTATTTTTAATTCTTTCTTTTTTTTTGTCAAGTTTCGTATTTTACAATGCTAAGGTACACGCGACACAAGCACGCTGGCGCCTTTTCATGATCTACGAATTATCATTCCGTTTGCTTGAATGGAAATTGACAGGCATTTTTATTCAGCTATTTGAACAACAGTAGCTAGACTTGTTATTTGATGATTGCTGATGGAACTTTTCGTATAATTTTAAATGATTTTATTAAATGTATTATTACTTTTGTTGCTGTAAATATACATTTATGATGCATTTTTGTAAGTAGTTTTCAAATATTTTAGATTTTTATGATAAAACTTCATTTTCGTCAGGTTTCGGATTATACCATCAAAATCCACGATAAGCCTATTTCACGCCTTTAAAACAGTATACATGGACGTATACATTTACACATATACATATAGGAAGGTTGCTTTTCTTAAAGAGCTAGCCGTTAAGTGCGCCGTACTATATCTAAAGAGTCAGGCAATTAGGCAAGTGTCACATACACTGCATTAACATGTCTACCCGAACACCCCCCTTCCTACCTTTTTCCGAGGCATATCGTGTTGTTAACCCTATACACACCGGAGGGGTTAATATAAACTTTTTGAAGGTTTACAATATATAAGGTACAAGAACTTATCCTTATGGTGTATTATATACGTTCGAAATGTTGAGATAAACTTGAATTTCGAGAAAGTTTATAAGTGAGAAGGTGTTCTTGATTTGTTCAATTTACGTGCAAAGTTGCGTACTGGACTGACCGATTTTCGAATAAGTTGATTGTAAATCAACTTATTCAATGAAATTCACTATCATTGTAATAAATTTTTACATATGTATGGTTTTTACTGTAAAAATTTTAAATATGTTAAACTTGATTATTTAAATTAATTAAAAATGATTTTGTTAAATAAATTATATTAATAATAAATAAAGTGTACAGTAATTTAAAACAATTGATTTTATAATTTTACTAAAGTTAACGTAACTTCAATAATAACTAATTTTAATTACAACATAAAACATATAATAATCTCTTTTATAATAATTTTATATTCAATTTATTGATAAATGTTACGAAATGCATTGTGATGGATTAAAAATATTAGTGAAAATTTAATTTTCATTCTCTATTTTCATTTTAATTTATTTATTGTTTCGAGTTCTAATTAAAACTTGATCCAAAACTTCAATACTTTTTGCATAAAAAACAAAAGTTTAACAACAAAAAAAAAATGGAGAAAAAAATAAACAATGGATTTAAACACGCTGCTTGAGAAATCTCATTATCCTCATCATTTCACCTCTCGTTTTCCTCAACATTTTTTTTTTGGATCCCTAACAAACCAAGTTAAAACAAGAGAGAGTGAGAGAGAGAGAGAGAGAGAGAGAGAGGGAAAAATGTATAAAAGATAAAGAAGAAAAAAGGTCACCTTACCAAGTAAAGCAAAATAAATAAAGACGGGGGCGCGAAATTACACTCTGGCGCCTATAATACATATCCGCATTATTACAAACGCAAAGTAGACAAGAGAATAAAATCTCTACTGCTACTGCTACTACTGACTACAAACAACAAACCTTTTAGAGTATATAAGCTTTAAAAATGACAAACTAGGCATCCTCTTACCAACGCACGTGGGAATCCGCGCGATAAAGACAAGAGCGAGAGAGAATATGAAGAGAATGGAAAGAAGAAGAAAAAAATGAAGAAGAAGAAACTCTTTTCTGCCGAGGGAGTAAAAGAAGAAGCCGCATTATATAAGCTTTTATCCTCTATACCACTTTCTATCTCTCAACCCTTTTTTTTTTCTTCTTGTTTTTTTAAGTTGAGAGGTTCATGCACAATGTTCTTTTGCAGGTATAAGTAGCTACACGGGTAAATAGGTAAAGAGTCATCATGGAGTTTGCCTTTTATGTTGGAGATGAAAATTATGATAAAAGGGACAAAGTTAAAGTTCAAGAGACTATAAGATAAAGGATGTTTATGTCTAAAATTAAGATAATGGAAATAATGAAATATTTCATTAAAATTTTAAATTAAATACATTATAATAATTCATATGAAAGAGTCATTGACATTTTTAATGCTGTTAATTTGCTTTTAAAATTTTCGTATCATTAAAATCAATTTTGATTATAATCTTAATAAAGATAAAATTTTCTAATACTGAAATAAATTCTAATTATTTCTTCATTTATTTGATTCTACATTTCTTCCTTCCATTCTTTTTTAAGATAAAACTAATTAAATTATGACTAATTACAAAATAAAATTTTAGTTTCTTTTGTTTTATCTTCATTTCTTTGTACTGTAACTTTCTTTCTTAGCATCTCCTTATTTCGACTACTGTTTATACCTGCCACTATATACATCTTGAAATTGCGCCTCCTCTCTCACGTATTTCCGTGCATTTCAACTATTTGCGCTTAAAACAAGAGAAACAACGAGGCGAAGAGGAAAAATAATAAAAAATAAAATTTAAAACAAAGAAGAAAATAACGATCCTTCTATGGCGAGAAGAAAAAGAAGAAAAGAAGAAAGAAAGAGGGAGTGAAAAAAAAAGTGGAAATATAATGAGAAACAACGACAACGTTTATCATTTCAAGAGTATATATCACGTGGAAATTGAAAAAGGCATAGTGCGAATAATATGAGAGATAAAAAAGAAATATATGTGTTAGATCTAAAAGGTGCGAGGATACATAATATACGGAGAATCACGCACGCGTACGTGTGATAGTGTGTATATACAATTTCTCTCTTGGGTAGGTGAAACGTAAAGAGAGAAAATCATCCAAATGATTCGAGAAAAAGAAGATGATGATGAAGAAGAAGAAGAAGAAGTAGGCAGTAGTAGGAGGAGAATAAAGAAGAGAAAAATAAAACAACGGCCAGAAAGAAGATAATAAAAGAAGAAACATGAAATGGAAATGTGTATTATATGCATAAAATAAAGCCGGTAAAAGAGAGAGAGAAGAAAAAAAAATAAAGATTCGAAACAAGAGTCCGGTATGTATAGTCAGTAAGTCTTATAAGCGTAGGAGCGCACGCGCGGAAAGTACAATCAGTGTAATTGTTTGACACCCCATAATCAGCGTCCTTATACCTCCCTACCTCTTCTTTTCTTTATTTCTTTCTTTCTTTATTGCTTTTTTTTTCTTCTTTATCTCTTTTTTTTTACAATTCTCGTTTTCGTTCTGCCACTGCGCGGGGCCTCATTAACCCCCCTTCTCTCTCTTACCTCGATCAGCTTCAAAGAGAAAAAGAAAGAGAGAGATGCGAGAGTGTAAAAGAGACAAAAGAATCTTTCCGTCGGTCCATTGGAGGTTATATTATAAGAGACAGAAAGAAATAATACTTTACTTCCCTCTTTTTTTTTCTCTCGCTCTGACTTTTTTATTTTTTCCTTCTTCTTCTTCTTTTTTTTCTTCTCTAAGTTGATTTTCTCTTTTGTCGAGGTCGTTCGAATATATGTATATATATATCTATATCTGTTAATGCAATATCTGCTTGAGTTCGTATAAGAAGCGTTGCGCTTCTTGGTTTTGGAGATGCGTACACCTACGTATATAGATGTTGTACGTGCGAATTATTTTAATGTGATCTGATTAGTTTTGCTAAGGATGAATGCGATATTAAGTGGTGCCGAAATTGGATTCATCAATTTTCTCTCGCCCTTCTTTTTTTATTGAAAGTGTTTTTTATATGGATTCCTATT
Organism: Anastatus disparis; assembly: GCA_017163975.1. Lineage (NCBI taxonomy): Eukaryota > Metazoa > Arthropoda > Insecta > Hymenoptera > Eupelmidae > Anastatus > Anastatus disparis. The sequence goes on along the minus strand of JAFFSR010000333.1, from coordinate 11,089,163 downwards.
ACGATTATGAAAGTTTGGATTGAATTAAAACAATTTGATTGAATTATAAAAAAGAGAAGCAATATTATGTTTTTACTGCACAAAATAAAAAAAAAATTCGTGAAAAAATTTGAACCATCGACACTTAAGAGATTAAAAAGTAGGTGATTAGGATTGATAAAAAAATCTACTATGTAAAAATGAATTTCATAAATGATTATAATCGTCAAGCGTTTTCTATGTGAATGTAATATTTTTTTAACTTATTATTTTAGTTCTTACATTCTTTCACTTTTTTTTACATTTACATTTTATTCGATCTCCGGTCGATAATTCGAGTAAGACGTGACTGACTTACTTCATTTGCCTTATATATAAAAATCATAAATCCCTACAGGATGGTAATAGAGATTTGAGTTGTTGGTGAAAATAAAAGAAAAAATAAATAGACTTAATAAAAAAATATGAATTATAATATGCTTTATTTTTTTTTTAAATTCTTTCTGCTGTTTAAAAAAGGATAAATGATTTTAAAAAAATATAAACTTCCTATAGTTTTGGTTTGCAATATACAGTTGATATTTGGTCTTTTTCTCTCATAATTATTTATTAATTGATTGATTGACATGAGCATGTAATTTTCCATTTTCACATTTTAGTGTTCGAATTTGTATACAATGATTGAACTATTTTGCTGAATATTTTTACTGGATATGTAAAAAAAGATTTTCAAACGTATTAGTATATTTCAATTAACATGAAAAAAACAAATCTTGTAAGAATAATATCACATGAAATCATGAAAAAAATTTAAATATTGAATTATTCTTATGTTACATAAAATGCAAAATTCTCAATTAACGTAATAGAAAATAATTTACAAAATAAATTCAAAGTGCTTTAAAAACAATAAGTAAATAGAAAAGAAACAAAATCATATCCATATACATATACGTATGGATACCTACATATATATGTATACAGAATAACTAAAACAGTAGGTGTGAAAATGGAGGTGCGAGCAAATGAAACAAGAGAGAAACAATCAAAAACCACGAAAGTGAGAGAAAGAAGAAATCAATCGATTGAATCCCTGGTATTACGCGGACGTGCAATTCACGAAACATTTCTCTCGCTCTCACTTTTGCGCTCTTTCTCTCTCTCTCTTTCTCTCGCTCGCTAGGATATGTATGCACTCACGAGTTTTCAGTAATAAGTTATAATCGAGCTTCCTGCCGATTGTATTTTCGAATATATATATATATATTCATAATAAACATAAAAGAAGAGAAGGATTGGCAATCTCTTGAATTATATCGCAACCCTTCCAGGAATCTTTTTCTGACTCTGACTTTTTTTTTAAGAGTGGATCTATATATGTATATATATATATAAGGAGCGAGATATATTTTTGAGTTGAGATCAATTTAAATCTGCATGTGCATTGGCTGAAAGCTGTTATATATTATGTGTGTTTGTATCGATGGGTAATATAAAAATTTTGAATGTTCTCGATATCCTTTTTTTTCTTCTTTTTTTAATATCGACGAAAGTAGTCCCCCAGAAAATTTCATACATTTTTTCCTTTTATTGTTCAATCGATACGGGTCGAATAAAATAAAAGTTGAGTTAATTTAGAGCAATAAACGATGAGAAAAAAAAGATTGTTTTTGTAATACGTATGATTTTCTGAATATGAATTATCAACTTTTACGAATGCATATACGTTCATGAAACTTTCAAAGCTTCTTCCAAGTATAATAAAGCATTATTTTCATAAATTGCTAGAAACTTTTCGTAGTTTTTCAAAATATTGTTAAAAAACAAAAGAAAAAGTACATTATCCCTAGTTTTGCATTGTCATTAAATTATTATCCATATTCATTTTTCAAAATTAAACAAAAATAGAGAAAAAAAACGATATCATGTTTTTATTACAGTAATTTCATAAAACCGTGAAAATTTAATAAAAAATTTTTTACCTTATCGACATAATTGCATAATGAAAAAAAAGAGAGCTAAGAAATCTTTATCCTTCATCAATCAATTTTATCCTCTATTTATCACGCTTCCATTCTCCGCGATATTCCGCGATAAGCGCAAAAAGCCCATAAAATTAACATAGGAAACCATAAAGCGTTTTAAACAAACAAAACGCCGACAACTCAAACAAGATATCCCCCAAGCGATAAACTGAACAAGCACGAAGAGGCCGATAATTAACAAATGAGAGCAAAAAAAAAAGTAATAATAAAAAAAAAAAGTTAAACTACCTTCCACCTGTTATATTGAAAGACTTGAAGGAGCGTGTACCAAAACAACAAGAAGAAACGACTAAAAGGAGTATACTTAACAAAAAGAGAGAAAAAACAAAATAAAAGAAGTATAACCAATAGAAAAACCGTCCCTTCTATTTTATAAAAGGGGGTTTCGTAAGTATGCCTCATACTTGGAAAAAGGCTCTTTTCTTTTAACTCAATCATTTTCCATTATCGTTTACCTAGAAGAAAAGAGAGCAAAAAAAAATTTTTTTTTTTTTTTTTCAAAACCTAAAGATTCATGGTTTCTCTATTTTTTCGCGACAGGCTTTAAACACAAGCTAAATTTCAGAAAACGCGCGTGCGCGCGAGCAAGGGGCAAACGAGGTAATTACGAAAGGTAAAAAAAAAGAAGAAGGTTAGTTATATAGAGGGATAAAGAAGAGAAAAAAAAGAAAAGAGAGAGAGAAAGAGAGTTTAAGGGCAACAGAAGAGAAAACCGCAACTTTGCTGCCTTCAAAGAGGCCTCTTGCGCTCTCTTTCTTTATATATATATATACATATATATATAGCCAAGCAAAAGAGAAAGAGAAATAGGTATATAGCAAAAGGGGCGCGTCTACTTAACTTTGATCAGGTCGAGAGACCGCTGATGCGAAACGAGAAGAAGAGAAACGCTTGAGGAAGGCATATATATATACACACATAAAAGAAAAGTATAAGATTTGATTCGGTAAACTCATTTATTTTACACTTGTGAAATTAATCTGATATGTTTAATCGAAAGAAGATGGTTTTACGTATTGATATTGCGCTCTATAGGCTTTGTGTATTTGAATCTGAACGATTACTTGACTAAGAAACACAACCTCGAATATCTCTGAATTATTTATTCAACTTATGATAGTACATAAAAGGTTATTTTCTTTTTTAGTAAAATTATACTCTCCCTAGAGTTATTGTTATAAAGAGTTGAAATTTTAATGAGATAGAGTACTTATTGTCTCTAACAATAAATTACATTTACTTTTTTTTCTTCAAATGCAATTGAATTCCTATTCCTGCTCGGTGCAAGAAGTTTCTAACAGTTTATAATCTAAAGACAAATCAAAATATTATTGATTACTTTTGTCTAACAATATAATCATAATAACTGCGTGTTGAGCTTTTTATTAAGATAAACAAAATGTGTCCGTATACTAATTGAAAGGTTACTAAGTATGTCTTACTCATGTCGAATTTTTCTCCTGATTCATTAATTGGCATTTATCGTTCGATAATTAAACGAATCAAACGAAAAAAGAAACAGTATAAGATCATGAGAAAAAAATGCTATACAATATAAATATAAGTTAAAAGTAAAAAACTATCATATTCCAATCAAAGTACATTTAACAAACAATAAGGTATTATCCGTTCAAAAAAGAAGGCGCACAGTGTATCCGACAAAAAGGGAGCCGATTATAAACAATGAAGAAAAAAAAGCAAATTAAATAAGTATAGCATGCTTTTATAATGACGCCGTGTAAAGTACAAAGTTCACTTATATCTACATCCTTTGAGTTACAAGAAGAAAAAAGAATGAAAATAAAAATAATCCCAGCACCTGTAGCCTCCGTTCTACTTAAAAACAGATTCTATCAATTATGTCTTACAGGTTCGATTCTCAGCTCTTGTCTTATTTATCCATTAAAGAGCCATAATGGATCTAACGCTTCGAGCATGTACTTTTTCTTTCTTCTTTTATCATTTTTTTTTGGAAAGATTTTTTTCTTTTTTACTTTTTATTTTGTATACGCGAGAAAGATGTATCGAGCAAATCGCGTGCAATGATCGTGTTACAAGGCGTCGGGCGATCGTACGTTATAATCCAGTGGCATAAAAAACATGCAGCTTGATCAATCAACTCCACCTTCTCTTTTTACTTTTTTTGCTTTCTCTTTAACTTCTTATTTTTTAAAAATCTTCCTTTTCCTTTTTTCTTCAAGACATTGTATCTTAATATTGTAAAATTATTATTCAGTAATTTCAGTGTTAATGTATTATTAATTTTTACTCATTAATTTTATTTCTGAATAAATTATCATCGAATTATTCTCTTTTTTTCCAAATTATCTTCTTAAATTTTTTATACACGGTAATCAACGTTATTACGCACAATATTATCATGTTTTTTTTATAATTAAATGGTCTCATGGTATAAACTCTTTAATTATTTCTTTATATTATTGGTGCTGTGTAGTTTTGCCGGTAGTTTCAAATAAGTAGGTATATATAACAGATGTACGTAATATGACCACAAATTCATGAAGAGAAAAAATACGCAACATTTATTACCTTACATTTAGTATTAAGTGTATCATTATTTTCATTTGTCTTAAGTATAGGTACAATAATAATTCTGGAAGAATTAGTTAGCCGTTCAGTCAAGTTTAGGTGGATTATCTTATTATCTTAACGATCTTTAAAAAAAAAAAAAAAAATAATATTAGAATGTAATCAATGTTACTACTGGTAGGAATTTAAGCTAATTTCGTAGTTGATTGAGACGTAAAAAAATGTTTACATTTTTTTTCGTCATTGTAACGGTTTATCTGATAATTTATGGATTTGAAGTAGCATATTGTGTATCTAGGGAGGAAAAGTAAAGAATGTCCAAAATCGTACGTAATTTATCACCCGAGCGAAAGACTTCTTTATCTTTACTTTTTTTCCCTAGATACATAATATAAATACACTTATCTACGATATAATTCATTTGACATTCTGTCAAGCGATTATTTTTAATTCAGAAACTTAAATTTTAACTTTCAATTATCCGGAAAAATCATTGCAAACAATCTGAGGTAATTTTATTTGAGTATGATAGAAAATTTATATGTTGAATAATATTTTGTATGCTCGTAATAATCGTAAAGTAAAATGAATTATTGAGACACATTTTTAACGATACATAATTAATATTTTTTATTCTTAAGGTTACAATTATAAAATGAATGTTTGATTAAATTTAAAATGTTTTGATTATCACTTCACTTCCTTGAAGTAAAAAATAGCATCATTCAACAAACTAGCATCAAATTTTTTTTAAATATTTATCTTGGCATACTTAAGAATAATGAAATCCGTCAGAAAAGTAAAAACAAAATAAGGTAAAAAAATTGGAGAAAAAATAAAGGAGTAAAAGACAACAGGTAATGCTCATCGTCAACTGCATTCGTTGCTGCAGCAGCGCAGCAGTAACAACAGCAGTAGTAGTAGTAGTAGTATGCGGTAGATACGAAAAGGCATATAGAAAGAGCGAAACAGTATAAGCAAAAGAGAAAAAGAGAGAGAGAGAGAGAACGGCAGGTTGAATGTCGTTATTATGCTGAATTAGAGGGTGCAGAGCCGGAACGAGGTATGAAACTATTACCTCGCGAAACGGTACGCATTCCCTCTCTTTCTTTCTCTCTCTATCTCTTTTCCCTTTTTGCTGCTTGCCCTCACAGCCTTGCCCCATTATCATTGGCCTCTCTTTGCCAAGCTTGTAACCCCCTGCTGCTATTGCTCTTGCTGCTGCTGATGCTTTTATGTTAATGTATATATAGATATGTATGTATACACAGGTCAGTTGGGAAAATTTAAATCCGTAGAAATGTTTAACTTTAGCTTTCTAAGGATTTTATGAAAAATGTGCTAAAATAAGAATGATTCGAGATAATAGTACGACGTTTAAGTATATTGATATTGGTTAAGACACTACTATAATATATGTTTAACGTATTGTAAATTTTTTAATGGATTCAATACTTTTTGTTTAATGATAGATTATAATTTTTTTTTTAAATTCAAGAATTCACGTAATCTTAAAAGATGTAAAAAAAATGAACAAACAATTCTTTAGATTCCAATTACGATTAGTATATTTGTTTGAACGTATAATATTAAATTAACAGAATCGCAGTTAATAAATTTTTATGGAAGCAAATCACAGAAAGTAGTAGCTAAATTATAATTTAAGGTAATTTTGCGGGATGAATTGTATTTGTACATTAATTTATAAACGAGTTAAAAAAATATTAGTATCAACTTTTTTTCAAGTTCAAATTCATCAAATTATTTACATGAATTATTTAAACGAGTTTTCAAAACTATAGAACAGTAATGACAGTTGCTAATAAAGTTTTGTTAAAAAGAACAATGTTTGTCGACGTGAAATTAATATTATAGCATGAATTTTATATTTTCAGTTCCTAAATTAATTCAAAGATTTATTAAATCCAAATTTCTAAGATAGTTAACACTAAATAAATATTTAAAAAATTTATATTATAATTTTAATTTCAGACTCATTTATTCTATATTAGTTGTAAAGTATGATTTTATAAAACATAACCAACGACAATATATTTAACACTAAATCATCATTAATATTAAATGTAAAAATAAATAAAATAATCTTAATTCTGAACTCACCTCCGTGCTGAGGGCTGTGTTTATAACAGTCTTGATGTGTCGTATTAGTCATATGATTGCCGGAAGACGGTGAAGTGGTTGAGGAATTAGCATTGTTGATATTATTATTACTAGAGGTTGCAACAGTGCCATTGCCAGTTGACGGGCTGTGAAGTTGACTCGTCGTCGTTTGATGGTGGTGATGGTGATGATGATGATGCTTCGTACGACGAAAGGATTCAAGCTCGCGCAAATGACTTGTGAAGGAACTAGGGGCATCGAGATAAGGACGTTGGCCAAGACCTAATGCACGGAATTGCTGATGCTGTTGTCCTGAAAAAGGTTATACAAATGATAAATATTGATATTAATTTATTTACTTTGGAATGAAATTTGATGGTTTATTTTGTAGAACTTATTGTCAATTGAGTTCTATACAGTAGCATTATGATTTTTACATAATTTCTGAATAGTGGACTAAATCTATTAAACTTTTTTGGTTGAATTTAGTTATTTTCAAATAAAAATATTTTTAAAAGAAGTGTTGAAACTAAATTGAAATTCGTAATTAATTCGCGATGTAACATTATCCAAACATTTACACCAGTTCACATATATGACAATCTTCGATTAAAGCAAGATTTCTCTGAAAATGTTACGCGCATTGAAATTAAACATAAATCAGATACGTTGATGTTTCAGTTTAAAATAGAAATTGACAAATCAATCTTCATCTATGATGAGTTCAATATGAATATAGGAATCAATAGGTAGTTTAATATCCGATCATAGAGCGGTATAGGCAATACGTGTCTATGTATATATTGGGGAATAGGGATTGTTGCTTGTCCTTATAACTAAATGCCTATGGAATTCATGGTATTCTATTGAAGTTAAACGCAGTTTATAACAGAGGGTTGTGTAAGCTCATCGACTTTCTTAATTAAGGCCGCCCTCTCTCAATAAGCTTCATTAATGATTCGAGCTTTCATGTATAGGCGCATAGGATGGATATATATATACATCATGTACATCAAGAGATTTAGTTTTGTGGAAAGATATAAGCGCGTTTAGTTTTCGAAACAATGACGCTTATAACTATGCAGACTATCGAACATTGTGCGTATGGGTTCGCAATAACTTCAAAGATTAAAAATACTTCGCGGTCTACGCGAGGCTGTATTCAAGAAGGAAATTTTCTTATAATTACTATTTATACTATGATCATAAACTTGAGACATGGTGCCAGTCTGTAAAATGTTATATTCATATATTTGATAATTATTCTAATGACGACTAAATATTATAGCATTATCATTATTGTTATGGAAAAAACCCTATGGAATACGTATGAGAATTAGATCTACTGAGTTGTAAAGTGTAATGGTTCTTGACACGTATATCAAAAGTTTCTAGAGATATAAGCTCTGAAAAAATTTGAATTTCGGAATATATTGAAATGTTTAAGCTTTTCGTAAACAATCGAGTTTTTAATGTAACTGTACCTATATACGTGTATTTGTGCACACATCTTTACATTTATGTTCAATCACATGTTGGATACACGAAAGGATATGATTTCTTTTATTATTTTATGTAATAAAAAGTATATCAAAGCCAGTAGAAAATTCTAAATCCAAATATTATTTTGGTTTTTCGAGATGCCATTTTAAATCTACTGTCTTGAATTATGCACTTTTAGTACTGGATTTCAAATTAGTAATTTCGAGATCTCTATATAAAAAAAAATACAATTTATATTTTTCTAAGTTTTAAAAAGCAAAATGATGAAGAATTTACGTTTTTTGGAATATGTCTTATTATGAGATTTTTTATATTGTTAACTAATCACTTATTAAATTATGTATTAATTGTAAATTTGAATGAATTTTAATTTGGAAATTGGAAAAAAGATACTAAAAATATTTTTCATGCAAAAATCTATATTTTAAATGAATTCATGTAAATTCTTATGAAATGATGAAATTTCGCAAGTTAAAATAACTACCGAAAAAAAATGGAGAAAATAATGAAAGTATTGCCTGGCAACACCTTAGCCAACTCATAAAACTTAGTATTAAGCACGCAATACAATTTTAGTTTTATACATGAAACAGAATATAATTTATCTAATCTTAAACGGAAATGCGCCGTCGTGAAACTTAGTAGACTTCTTTCTTCTGTGCTTAATACGTTATAGTTCTTAGATGTTAATGAATAAAATTTTATTTATTCTATAATATTTAAGTTAAAATTTTTAAATTCAATAACATTATTACTAAATTTTTATGTGGAATCGTCAGATATAAAAAATATTTTAAAAAATTGTGTTATTACATCAAAATTATCTCAAATAATGTATTATTCTCTTTTTATAAAATGTACTTTTTTATAATTATCGCACTAAACAAATAAAAGTAAGTCACGGACACAAGAAACCATATGTTAGTCGTCTTCAAAATAAAAAAAAGTTAATCCTGCCTATTCTATCAGTTCCAATTTTTTCCTTTCCTCCCCTTATTTTCTCCTCTCACGTGAGTCAATTTATAAATACTAAATACAATAAGCTTCAGCCTTCTTTTTAAAAATGTATCACGCAAAATAATAATAATGATGAAAGCAAAAAAAAAAAGCATAAAAGAAGAGAAAAAGTAAGCTAACAAACAAACAAAACGTAAGAAAAAAGCAAGCCTATTATGCTCCCGGAAACTAATACAAACTGGAAGAAAAAGGATCCAAAAACGATTAGATACTTGTGTGTATGTATAAACACGAGCACGTATGTAATAATAGGGGGTGACAGGTGTTTGTGAAACGCCCTCCAAATAGTACTGTATACTAGCATGAAAAAAAAAGTTAGATGTCTTTTTCTTTTGCATTGTTGCACTTTTAGGACAATAGAAGCTTATACTTCCTTTTTAGTATTGCGATTGTAGCATTATTTTTTTGTTCGAAGTATTATTTTCATTTCTGAAACGCAGTGATATACAACAAAACCTATGCATTATAGATAATCAAATTTTGAAAGGAAAATTACATGCGATTGCTTGGAGGTCTTCAGTGGCTCAGTCGGTAGAGCGATGGATTCGTAATCTCGGGGACCCGAGTTCGAATCCCGCTCTCGGCTGATTAATACAAGCACCACTGTAAGTTACATGTGCTTTTTTAACAAACACGCTGAAAATCTCCGTCGCTAATTAGTATTGCAATGATAGCTGAAATACAGCGACGTTAAATAAAATAAAATAAATAAAAAAATGTGGAATTGAAATATCGTTAATTTTTTTGTCTATTTTGGAATAATAATGTTTCAAAAAATTTTTAAAGAGGATAGTTGCATAGATAGATATGAATGAGCAACATTAAATTTTAGCAGTTTAAGGGTAAATATAAGAGAAATAGATAACATTGGGAATTTTAAATATGATAAAACGTATGTATTAAAATAAATATATAAATCTGTAATTTTATCAAAATATATAGTTAATCATAGAGTTTTCAATGGCTCGTTTTATAAAGTGATGGATAAATCATTTGATTGATGTATAAGCGTCTCTGTACGTTACATAGACTTCGTTTAAAAGCACTTTGAAAATCTCCGTCGCTAATTAGCATCGGAATGATAGCAAAAATACAGCGAAGTTAAATAAAATATAATAGATCGTTAATTTGATTGGTCTGGTGCAAGTACATCGACCTCTAAGAAAGCTCCTTAAGTTACGAAATCTCGAATATGAAATACGTCATTTCTTAAAACAAGTCCCTCGCAGGAAATATTAAAATTACGAATAAAGTTATAAAAAGAAGAAAAAGAAGAATGAAAAAACAGCAGACAATACACAGTAGCGACAACAGAATTCTTATGTATGCATATGTCGACCTTCGCGGTGGTGTTAACCCTCACATTTTTTTAATATTTGTATATACGCATGTATGCAAGAACCCCGCGAACCGCGAATTTCCCTTTGCTTGTTGTATATATTTTTTTAGGAAACAACATACATAGGGTACACGTAAAGTAAATGAAGAACGAGGAAGAGACCGCATAACGACTGAGAGCTGGCGTTCAGCTGACACTTGTGCCAAAAAATTCGTCCAACTTCCTACTTCGTATTTTCGTCCTTTTCTTATTCATTTCTTACATACATACTCGTCTCCTTCTTTTTTTTGTTTTGTATTACACCCTTTTCATTTCTTTTTCCTGGTTACTTATGGTCACTGTGGCCTGCTCTTTAAAGAAAAAAAAATGAAGTTTCAAAGGGTTAAAAAAAAAGAAGAAGAAGAAGGTGTGTCGTTGAACTTATGGCATCTTGCATCATACGATGTGCATATATATAAAAAATTTTTTTTCGCAGTTACATATATTTTGCTTCCGTATTTTTTTTCACCTATAGTTATGTAAAAAGAAAGCCAGCTGGTAACCTTTATAGATATATATTGAGTTAAATTTGCCTTCGAGTATAGCAGACGCGTGCTGCTCGTTAACTGTAAATGTGTACATTTTGTATGATAAATTCTTATGCGATATTCTTCGGCCGTGCTCGTACACGCGTGCTTCGTTCGCGGCTAGTTTAAGAAATTATTTTCGTGCGGTGGATATTATTCGTCATTAAGTTTTTCGTATATGCGTATAAAACTTTTCCGTATTGCAACGGTATGTGCATGGTGCACGCTGTGGTGTACGAGGGCTCATTGACAATTTAACATTTTTTAATTGATTCGTATATTTTAATTGGAAGCAGTTGTTGAGTACATTTTTGAATAAAATTATCTAATTATCTTGCCAAAAGAAAAGTAATTTGAATCAAAAGAAATATTTTTAATTGTTAAAAATTTAGAAATAAGTGTCGGACACGTTGATTGTGTCTTTTAACAAGCTTGTAGTAAATACCAAAATGTCAAAAATAAACAAAAAAAGTGGCAAGTCAAAATTAAACAAAAAAAGCAAATGACCAAATTAAATTAATTTTTTTTTCTCAATGTATAATAAAGATGAGTAATCAACATTATTAGTTTTGATCAATGAGTGTTAAATATATGATTTTTATTGAGGTATTAGAGACCACTTTAACTAAAATTTTTTAAGAAATTCACTTTGATACATGAAAGTATGCACAGTAAATTATTGCAAAAAATTGCATTTATTACAATCAAAGATTTGATTGTGATATACAAACTTCAAGTGTATCAATGAAATTTTGATGTTGATAAAACAAATCGTCTTATACGTGTATAATTTAGATTTGACTTATGAAAATAACGTAATTAACGTTACTGATCTCAAAAAAGGTAATTACAGTTAGTGTAAATTGTTAGTAGAGATATTATATCTTATTTATAAGGTATTGAAAAAGTAGAAACGTACCAAAATGATTATGTAAGAATAAAAAACCTCTTGCAATAATCATATTATGAACAACATTAACCCACTTGTCAAGAAAAAAATCTCCAAACGACTTAAATAAAACGCTGCCAAGTGCTTTGGCGGAATGCTTTCTCATAGAGCTCTTTGAGTTTCATTATTATTTTATATTTATTTAAATGTGATTTTGATATAAAAAAATTGTCCATCATTAATATTTATTCATTTTGTACTTTATAAATTTTGAATATATATGCTAGTTGATTGCCTTTTCAACATTTTGTTTGGGTTAAATGTTAGCTTTTAAAGTGTTTAATTTTGTTGACTTTAGCTAGCCTTATACATAGGTTCGAATTTATTATTTTTGTTATCTTGTGGATATCTTTTTATCACGACTAAGCTTGGTAAATCCAAGTAGTCAATTTTAGTAACGGTAATTAAATTCAGTAGTACTATTATAAATTTTCAAGAGTAACTCAGAAAACAAAAGAAGTGATCAAAAAGCTACGCTAATAAAATTATTTATTTAAAACTTGGTTTATAAAGACAGTAGCAAATAACTTGTATACAAATTTTAGAGTAATTCTATCAAGTACTTTACGTAAAATGGAAAAATACTGAAATATGAAAATTTTTTAAGAAAATTTTTAAAATTTTCTAAAAAAGAAAACTACGCTAAAAAGATCGGTTTATAAAAGTTATCCTTCTTTTGGCAGATGCAAATTATTCCCATGGAAATCTCAAAGCAAACTCATCAATTAACTTACGTAAAATACAAAAAAAAAAATTAAAAATCGAAAATTTTTTCAAATTCTTAAAATGGCTCTATAATAAAAAAAATACACTATGAATACAAATTTTCTATAGCTTCCCGCCTAGTTATACAAAAACATAGATGGTATACAAAATTTGAAGCAAATCCATAGAGTAATTTTCGAGATCTAACTGGTTAAATAAATAACATTTTCTTTTCAAAATTTCTTTTTAAAAATTTTAAAAATGCTCTAAAATTAAAACTACGCTATGAAAATCAATTTTTGAAAATTTCCCTTCTTTTGGCAGTCGCAAATAATTTCCCTGTAATTTTTAGAACAAATCTATCGAGTACTTCACGAAGAATAAAAAAAAATAAGAAAAGAAGAATCAAAATTTTTTTAAAATCTTTAAAATTCTCTAAAATTGTAACCACTCTAAGAAAATTAGTTTCCAAAAGCTAATTTTTTTCAGACAATAGCGAATTAATTGTATGAAAATTTTGGAGAAAATTTATAGTATGGTTAACGCAAAAAGAAAATAAATGAAAAATAAAAATTTTTTTGAAAATTTTCAAAGTGTTCTAAAATTAAAACTGCGCTGAGAAAATTAGTATTCCAAAGCTTGTTTTCTTCAGATAGTAGCGAATTAATTGCATACAAATTTTGGAGCAAATCAATCGAATGGTTTTCGTAAAATAAAAAAAAATTAAAAATAAAAATTTTTTAAAAATTTTAAAAATGCTCTAAAATTAAAAGTGCGCTAAGAAAATTAGTTTACAAAATTTTTAATAATTTTGGCAGTCGAAATAAAGTTCCATACAAATTTTCGAACAAATTCTTCGAGTAGTTTACGTAAAATACAAAAAAAATGAAAAATCGAAATTTTTTAAAAATTCTTAAAATGATTCTAAAAAAAAAACTGCGCTAAGAAAACCAATTCCCAATAGCTTCCGCACCAGTTCATCAAAAAATTGAATTGTATGGAAAATTTGAAGTAAATCCATCGAGTAGTTTTTAAGATTTTATTGGCTTAATAAATAGAAACATTTTTTTCAAAAATTTCAAAATGCTCTAAAATTAAAACTGAGCTAAGAAAATCAGTTTTTAAAAATTTATTTTATCCGGGCAATCAGAAATAAATTCCATGCAAATTTTGAAGCAAATTCATCGAGTAGTAAACAAAAAAAAAACCAAAAAACGAAAAATCGAATTTTTTTTTTATTTTTTAAAAAAACTTTAAAATGAATACTACGGTGGAAAAACCAAATTATCAATAGCTTCCCAGCAAGTTAATCACAAAACTAAATTCCATGCAAAATTAGAAGCAAATCCATCGAGTAGTTCTCGAGATACAGCTTACTAACTGAATTCATACATCCACACACACACACACACACACACACATACATACAGACATTTTCTGGAAACCACTTTTTTCGACTCACTGAGTTCAAATATGTACAAATTAATGAAAAAATAGGAAAAAATTTTTTTTACCGATACAATGCTTTCTCTATGAGAAAGCAAAAAGACTAAAAAATCTAAAACTCAATGAATTATTTGGAGCTTTTGATCATTAGAGAAAGACAGATAATATCCAAATCCCGCGTGATAAAGTATAATACATCTCGAAAAGCTTAAACATCATGAACAACTAACGGCAAATTAGCCATGTAAAGTAGCTATACTATAGAAATGCAGACGAGTTTAGTTCGCTAGCCGGGGGTATACGTATATATATATATATATAGTATGGCAAGCCAGTGCATCATAGCGCACCATCTGCTCGATAATGACTCCCCATTACAACGTATATACGCACACACTCTCTTCCACACTGGACTTTCCTAGTGAATTATCGAGGCATTTTCTCTTTCGACATTGTCGTAGTAGTTGTTGTTAGTAATAGTCTCTCTATCACCCCCCACACAACCTGAGTTTACGTTAAATCTCTGTATGGATACGTGCTGTACTGCAGTATGTAAATCCTTCTATCTGTAACTCGATCTTTTTTTATGTGGTGTAAAGAATTTTATTTTATCATATAGATGATTTTAAAAGATTGTTAATGATGTGTTAAGGAAATTAAAATGTTTGTTCGAGGAGAAAAAAATACGTGGTGAATATCAACCCCCTGTGAAGTCAGAATTTTAATTACATCATTGTAGCTGTTTTTGTAAACACGATAACGAGATTTGAGATTTATTTCAATATGAATTTTCGGAATCTTTGGCAAATGAGCACATTTTTTATATAAAGATAAAGCCTCAAAATTTAGGGTCCTTTTTAAACTTTAAAATATGTACACTGTTAAAAAAAACATGAAATTTAAGGAAGAACTGGAAACTTTGTTTCAATTTAAGCATTAATTTTTATGTGAATCAACATTAAAATTAATAATTTTACCGTAATTTTACTGTACGATTGCATAAAATTTAAAATAAAAATAAAAATTTCAGTGATGTACTGGAAGCGAAATTCAATTTTTTTTAACAGTGTATTTTGGTTACAAAACAAAGAGAGCGTGAACATCACCAAACTCAAATCATAAAAGTTTTGTAGTATATAAAATTTCATTCTACAAAACATTAAAGATTTGAGTTTTGAGAATTTTATGTTCTCTTTGGTAATATTTTTTATCATTTTAAGTTAAATTTTTAATAAACAATGACAAAATTTTCATTGATTAATTATTTTAGTAAACAATGACTTAAAAGATAAGTCAAAAGTGTGACTTACTTGTTTTTGAGCGTGGCTCTCGAGGACCATCGACGGTAACCTTAATAGCTCTTGTGTACGTTGCTACTTGTGGTGGCGTTGTCGAGACCGTTATCGTTATGCTAAAACTTTTCCCTGTACATAAAATAAACATTCTAATCAGTTATAATAGTCAACGAATTTTGATTTTTTTTAAATTTTATATTAGATCTTAAAATAATTTTTTTTTTTAATGTTGGTAATATCAACTATGACAATTTTTTTTTAGTTACAAATAAAACTTTTTAATTAATCTTATGAAAAATTAGAATTTTGATTAGTGATATTTTAATGATTTTATCTGAATGATCAATTTGTTATTTCTTATATTTAAAAAAGATTACCAAGTTGATAATTACTACATTTTATTAATGGTTTTTTAAATTGTAAAAAATTTCATTACGTATATAAATATTTAAAAATTTAATAAAATCATCAGATAATGTAAAAAACTTTAAAGAGTAAAAAGTTTTATTTTAATTATTGTCTTTTGTTAGAATCAAATATATCTATAAAGCTCTTGAGAATTAAAAGTCTTCTAAAAAATTTTCATGCAAATACTCTGCTAAGTACAAAAGGTCAAATTTAAAAGTAAAATATTAAATATTAATGAAAATCATTTGAGCACTTATGACCATTTAACTCTTACACCATGCAAAGTCAAGAAAACTATAATACATTAACCAAAATAAAAAAAAAAGATGAAAGGAAAATAAAACTCAAAGAATAAGAGAAACAATGTGTAAGTGAAAGAGGAGAGAAGAGAAGGCAAAAAAAAAGTCGAAACGAATATAGAAAAAGGGTGGTTACTACGCCGGCGTGCGTATATCACGCAAGACGAAGGTTCCTCACTTTCGACTAGTATATACGTATATAGAAAAGGGTTATACGAGAGGTTGTGTCCAGGTATATTAATTCCCTCTCCATAAATGTCTGTCGGAGAGATTGACTACGCGGCTCTTAAACGCCGCCAGAAATTCGTCGTCCTTTTAACTTGCTAATATGTATTCAGTAATATTCGCTAAGAGACTATTTTTTCTGCTTCTTTTTTTTTGTATCATAAACTTTGTGCATATAATATACCTGTGATCAGAAAAAAAGTTTTCTGAAGATCTTTAAAATGGTTGATTACGTTTTTGTTACGTGATTTTTTGTTGTAGTAGCTTTTTTTATTGACTGTTAAAATTTGTACGGATTTGAGAAAAGTGATATATGAACTTTTAAATGGACTACGCTCGATCAATGTTATTCAAATTCTTGGAATTGTGCAAGTATTTATACATACATATGAAGAAAAATTTTATATGAAAAATTACTGTATTACATTGTAACCATGGTACATTCTTGATTTTGTAGAAAAATTACTCTTTATCTGAGGAATTATTCTTTATCTCTGGAATTATACTTTTAATTCCAGAGTTACAATGTAACGTAGTAACTTTTCCTATAGAATTTTTCTCCACGTAAGAATTTTTTTTTAACTTATTGATTGCAAACGTAAGACTTGACTACTTGACTGTAGATTTTTTTTTTAATTATGTATATTGTAATTAATCTATAGAGCCTATAGAAAAGTTTCTTTAGAATTTATGTTTAAAATTTTTATAAATAGAGATATTTTATAGAATTGTCTGCAGATTGACTTTTGATATTATACTTACTAATATAGTAATAAGAAAAAAGTTAGTACTCATGGTGAATTTGAATAAATGAATTAACAACGAACCATTTCTGGAAGACAAGGTAAATGGTCATTTGTTTTGTCTTCTACAACAATAGATATTTTCAACTGTATTTTTATTTAGTTTGACTTACTAATACAGCATTTTAATGCGAAAGATTAATAAATAATTTCGCTCAATATTCAAGGGTTTACTGAGTTATTTAAAAATATAGTTTTTTTATGTGATGATTGGACTCGACTGGTTATTCTTAAGTTTTCCAAATGGAATTTCAAGTATCTACTGATCACCACGAGCAATAATGATTTCGCTTATGGTGATCAATAGATGCTTGAAGCTTTACTTTTTTTTATATTTTATCCATAAATATTGAATATTTTAACCACGAGCATTAAAAAATATGATCGAATCTAATTTCAAAAAAGCACAAGTCAAAAAATCGATACAAAATTTAACGATAAATTAAAACACTTAAACTGTGTTTGACGTAAACTATCCCATCCGATTAGTTGAGCGACACGTGTATCAAAAGTTAAATTTAAACTTGTCAAAAAATATACAATCGCGGTTACATTATCTTTTAAAAAATTCCGTCTTTTTTTTTATTTTTCTTTCAACTCAGCTGGTTGTTGTTGCTGTTGTTGTTTTTTTTATTTTGAACTAGGAGACATTTAAAAGGTAAGATCCTTCGGAGCGTTTAATTTATTAACTGCCGTAAACGACAGGCGTGTTGCGTATAGAGAGGCATTTAGGTGAGACGGTTTTATGGTATTCATTATCTCATTTCTACTCCAAGCGCCTTTACCGACGGCTTTTAACAGACTTTATATCTATCTTTATTCTTTTCAACTCTTGAACAATTACTATCTTGTGAGAGAGAGAGCGAGAGAAAGATTTTGACTTTTTTCTTTACAAAGGTTTGATGATTGCGATTTCTAGCGGTTAATGTTAATGCGATTTTTAAAGTGTTTTATTTATGTTATTTTTATGAGCATTATTGTCTTCCTTTTTTTCATTGTTATTTATGTCAAAACATTGCGGATAGTAAAAAATTTTTACAATGTTTCTTTGTAAGAATAGTTAAATTGAAATTCAAATATATTAGTTTAAATACTTTTGTTTCAAATAAATTTTTATGCTTTCTAGGTACATTTGAAATACATACAATGAATTTTACTGTAGAATAATTTTTTATTTTGTATTTTCAAGACTATAATTTTACATTCAAGACTGGACTTTTCGAAGGTTAAAAAAATTTTTGTTTATCTGATATAAGATATTTTTGTAGTTTTTTTCTAATACAATAATACGAAATTTCATGTATAATATTTTGTAAATCACAAAAAGTGAAAATTCATCCATAATGACAAATATCTAGTTAAAATTTTTTACGAAATTGATGTAATGATTTGCATCTGTATTAAATATTATAGAAATTGTTCTTTAAAACGATCTCTAAACCAAACGAAAGTCAAAAATCCATACATACAAAAATCTAACAAATTCAATAAATCAAAAATTTGTATCTTCACTCTCTCTTTTATCCATCAATTTAAAAAAAACACACACACACACATGAACATATACACAAAAACATTCATCGTTGATCAATTTGAAATAGCGCAAAGGAACCAAACTGCTCGTTAATCCCGCGGTAGAAAATGTTTCGTTATACACACATGTATCGCGCTTTTTGTCTAAACCTGGGGAAACTGGTATATGTAAAATTGTCAACGATTTGTAATTGTCTGGTAAACGAAACAATAGAGGAATAAAATTGGTAGATTCCAGAGTATATAGTTCTAAACATCGTGTCTGTCAACATGATAACCAATATCAAACAAACCCCCCCCCCCGTATCACCTTTACATTCATTTCTAGAAATGTATACATGTATTTAAAGTATATATATATACACGTGCGATGGTATATATTTCAACTGACTGTGAAATGCAATGCGTTATATTGGTGCAATATACTCGTTATGTTTGAATGGTGGTGTACATGTATAGGTGTATTGAACCTTCTCTTGGGGACGTTTTGTCTTTTAATCGCTTTGGATTTAGTGCTGTACGTCTTCTATGAGTAATTAAGTGATTGATAAGAGTTATTGTATACGTGCGGATTTTGGATTTTGTCAAATGGAATATGTACATGTACGAGTGCATAGATGTTTTTCCTTTTTTACAATACGTGTAGTCAATGAAAATATTTGTATCACAATATTTTCATTGACTATTCGCACAAACTGTGTATTCATTTTTAAAGTTTTATTATCAGAAATATTGAAATAATTTTATGGATATACTTATTTTATTTTAGAAAAATAAGCTGTGATTTAGAAAATGTTGAAAATTTTCTATCATAATAATCATATAAAAAGATTTTTAAGAATATTAAGAAGTTAAAGTAAGACTTTAATACTATGAGATTATTATTTTGCTGTTTGTAATTATGTTTGCATATTATGTTTGTGATTAATCAGCCATCTGTTAATTTCAAATTATTTTCTTGCATTGGAATCATAATGTTTTTAATTAAAAGACAAATAGTTTTCAAAGTAGGAGAATACCGTTTAGAATTGAAAAAATGTTTAGTTTAGCATAAATAAGTTTTCTTTTTGATATTCTAATCAAGAATAATTTTCTTATGCCACAGAAAATTTTTTTGTGATTACCTACAATAATTATACTTATTGGACAAAATTCTATACACACAAATTGTATTTTATTTTTTATCCGAAAATCATTTCGTAAAGATTCCTAAATTCGTCAGTTTATTAAAAAAAATAAAATTTTATCTCATATAATTTTACAAAATAGAATATATACTAATTTATTTTCCCAATCTCAAAAACTAAATGTTTTACATTTACAAAAGGGCATTAATAAGTTCGTTCATCGTCAATTTTTCAATTGAAGTCCGAAGCTAGCCATAAAAATTAAAAGTTGGTAAAAAAATCAATGACAGAATTCGAAAGCAAAGAAGAGAAAATCCAGAGTTAGCCGCAAGAGTAACATGAGCATGTATATCGTCCTTGTCATCATTCTCATTTCAACGATGACAGTATAGTGATTGGTACAACGATTTGGGTATATAGTAAAAGAGGAAGGGAGGGAATGGGGTACTTTTTCGGTTTATCTCTCGTTGTTGATGATTTGCCGTGGTTTGTTTGACAGTTTGTTTTCAGCTTCATTTCCGAGTTTGTCATATTGTTTCAATTTTACCTACGTGTTATCGCTTCCTATGTAAATGCTTTAACATTTAAAACCGATTGTTTTTATTAAATTTCTTAAGTTAACTATTATTTAATATTCTTCGTATTTACCTCTAAAGCTTATTTTTAAGTAAAAATTAAATCTGTTTAATATAAGAAAGTAGATGTTGAATAAGATGATAAAATAAAAGCTCATTTTGAAATTAATTGAAATGATTACTGATAAACGGAAAATATTGTTTTTGTCCAAATAACATGTTTCTAAAGAAATATTTCCTTTACTTTTATTGATGATGATTTGAATGTAAAGAAATATTATCTAATTTAATATACACAAATTTATATACATAATAACAAATTATTAAAAATTATTTAAAAATGAATTAGAATTATTTGAATGTAAACACCTAATTAATAATGAATTTTTCATAGTTTCCATTTCTGAAGTAAGCTGAACAGATTTTCGAAAAATTCAATTTTTTCGATTCGTGTATTTCTATTAATGTAAAATAATTGCGCGTGTAAAAGATATTTTAATGGAAGAATACTATCATTATTATTTTTATAATTTTAAATAATTATTTAGATAAAAACAAACTTCGATTGTATACTACTTTTGAGTTAAAATTTAAGATTGTTATATCTTCAATTTTGTTTAGTTTGATCTCAGACTCGTTTCTTTTGTTTACACAAATCATTCTTACAAACTTTTATATTTGGAAAAAGCAATGTTGAATTTTGCAAACATACTTGGCAAAGAAGATTATTCTGAGTTATTATTAGTAAAAAATAAATATTTTTATGATATTAATAGTACGAATAATAATAATAATAATTACTATTATTATGAAATCGCAAAATTAATATTACATCATGTTTCGTTAAATACGCGACAGCAAACCGTGCGCAAACAATTTAAAAATGAACTCTTCGTTACATTGATTAACATCCCAAAAGAAGCTTGTTTTACCACGATTATGTCAAGCATAGACGAGAATTTAATACAATTAAGACATGTTTTCCTTTTTCCACTTATACAGCCAACAATTGCATCCGCTTTACTTGCTTTAAATACCCGTACTTTCAGCATCGTATGTATATAGATACGCGCTCAGCTTGTGTATATACTATATACAAAACCAAAATCCCTCCGTGACTCTTGTATAGTACGTCCATCTCTTTGAGCGTTAAACGGCTTAGCACACGCTTATGGAGTAGCATACAATACCGTATATACCACATACACTAACATCAGTTAAGCGCCTCGGAATCTCATTTCTGAAAATCCCTTTGGAAAATCTCTCTGTTTAAGCAACACATTCGCGCACATATATGAACCTACGTAAAAGCAGGTAAAAGGTTACCGCTATATACTTGCTTTATATATTTTCTATATATACATATACTCAATGTACGGCACAATGGATTTAGGTATATTTAATGCAGATTTCTTTGATAATTTTACTAAAGCTTACTGTTTTGCCTTTTTCATTAAATCTCTTCGGGTAAATTATGTTTAAATGATGTACAAGTTTTGTTCATAATTAGATGTAATTTTTTTTTCGAATAAATATTTTTAAAAAATAAATATTTCAATATAATAAGTATTCGCAAACAATAGAAAAATTTGCATACGGACAATTTAATGAAATATAATTTTGTTCTGAAAAATTAATTTCAATATAAAAAATAGTCATTATTGATAATAACTTATTCAAATGTTCAATAATTCTAATGTCAGACTTTAACTGTGAATGATATAAGTCAATGATATAATGTCATGTAATCTACAAACTATAGATGACATGATGTATAAGTGCATTTACATCTTTTTTTTCATATTAAAATTACATAAAATTCTATACTGTCTAACATTTAAAATTTCCAATTTATCAGTTTCATATTCAATCAAACCTTAAGAAAACTTATAGAAAACAAGTGATAGAAATTACCTATAGGTGCGCATTTTCCATAAATATATGAAAAGTAATGGATAAAAGATATCCTCAATTGACGGTATAGTTAGGCGCACGAGGGGGTATTATGAAGAGGGTAGACAAAAAGACCGAGAGAGTATATATATCCCCAGTATGTGTATTGTGTATAAGGGTGGTGATGTTGAATGTTGTTGGTGGTGGTGGTAGGCATAGGCTAATAATGCTATACAAGAGAGATAAAGGTAGAAGGATAGGTATATAGATAGTAGTAGCGAGAGAGAGAGTCGTATATACACAGGACCGTCGGAGTTGTGGTTAATACTCGATGATGGGAACGGTCATCTGCAGAGACAGGATACAGAGAGAAACGACGAGAGAGAGCTTACGAGATGTGAACGTACAAAATCGGAGCCATATACGAAGTCTGATACAAGCTTTACATGTACATATATATATCTGCATATATATGTATATATGAGTGAGTATATATGAGAGAGAAAGAGAAAAGGGATGCTAGATTGTTGAAGTGACTGTAACAGCTACCTATGTGCACATAGATATAGGGATCGCATCAACGATGTACCAAGAGACGTTGTCGTACTTGTTACCTAACGTCGTCCATCTAGTCGACGTCCTGGGCAATGGTAACGATGATCACCATCATCATCATCATGTGCTTGTGCTACATTCTCTATATCATTGAGAAATTCAAGAGAAGACGAGCTGTTTAAAATGTTTGCGGCTCCTAGAGGAAAGGAACAAGTCGTCTGTGAAAGAGATGAGTTTGTTGGGAAACATTTGGACTAAATAAATTGATGATGATTGGTGAAATATATCAAAATAAATTTAATTGTTAAGGTCAATATTTCAGATGGTTATTATCTGATATTGATAATGCTTGAAATGAATGATTCGAAAATTGTTAAGAATAAAAATATTTTAATAAGTGAAACCTTTTTTTATAAATTACAAAAAGATAAAAGGACCATGTACAATCAT
Source organism: Anastatus disparis (assembly GCA_017163975.1). Lineage (NCBI taxonomy): Eukaryota > Metazoa > Arthropoda > Insecta > Hymenoptera > Eupelmidae > Anastatus > Anastatus disparis. The sequence goes on along the minus strand of JAFFSR010000333.1, from coordinate 11,065,780 downwards.
ATTTATATTCTATTACGTTGGGTTTAAAATTTTATTATATCTTTTTAATAATTAATAATAACGTTATTCTTCGAGCTTGAAACAATCATCCTTCACTAAAAAATGTGCTAAACTATGTACAAACTTATGTATAAAATACAATTTTTTTGTAGAGTATTCACATAAGATTTTTTTACAATCGTTCAAGTAATATTGTTTGGGCAGTATTGTTTAAGTAAAACTAAAAATTTAAACATCATTTCAAACATAGAAACACACGTTAAGTCCTTAATAGGATTTATAAATTAATTAATTTCTAATAATGTTGTATCTCGTAACAAAACATTGAAGATTTTGATCAATTTTCTTATAGCTAATAGATTTTTTTATGTAAGAAATAAACAAATATTGTTACATTAAAGAATAAGTGATGAGACAAAGTTCATAATTTTGATATCGTAAGAAACTTTACAAGAAATGACACAACTTTAGCATTTGGTTTTCTCATATAGATAATTATATAACAAAAAAATATTATTTAGTCCTTAATAATATTGATATGTAGATAACTTATGAAAATATTAACTGCAAACACCCGAGATCTCAGTGGCTCAGTCGGTAGAGCGATGGATTCATAATCTCGGGGATCCGAGTTCGAATCCCGCTCTCGGCGGCCGATTGATACGAGCACCACTGTATATACGATACATGTGCTTTGTTCACAATCACGCTGAAACGATCTCCGTCGCTAATTAGCATCGCAACGATAGCATAAATACAGTGACGTTAAATATATATAAAAAATGTATACATTTTTTATTCGTGAATTTTACATGGAAAGTGTAAAGAAATAAAATTTTGATGGTGAGAATCACGTCAAATGCTATTTGAGAAAAAAGATTCTCACCTAAAGTTTTAATATTTACAAGTAATTCAAAAGGATAATTAAAAATTTTTTTTTAAATTTACTGAAACGACTTTAAAATTCCAACATAGTATGAAAACCAATTAAAGAACCAAAAATGATGAATAATCTTGATTAACATACTAGTGATATCATACACTGGAATTTTGGGATTTAGTTACAGAACAATTGAGCTACTTATGCAATTGTACGCGCAATCTTGTCCAGATGCTATTGTCCATTCATTTCTTTTCTTGTGAAAGTTTTATTTTTATTTTTTCGTTTTCAATGTCATGTCATTATTTAGCATTCAATTGCAGTTCCAAAGCTCATTACGTAATCCACCGCGCTCGTTAGCTATGAATGAGCTTGACCTTAACCTTTTATTTTTTTTTCTCTCTCTGCATTGTTAAAATTTTTCTTTTATTATTTATCTTTTTTTTTTGTATTTTTGCTTCGCTTTCACATATTGTAAGCTGCATATATTTCATCGCTTGTTATATATTAGTTGTTTGGGGGTTGGCTTGTAAATTGCAGCCAGAAGTAGAATTGCGTGTTTTGGGCTTTTTTTTTCCTCATCGATCGCGGATATCCGGTAATTGAATTGCATGAACAAAGTCTCGCATCTTCAAAATTTTATATCATCGTTGAAATCTGTCATTTTTTTTATTATAAATTAATTCTTTTTTAATAAACAAAATTTTTGTAATAAAATTTTGGTAAAACGATATGACGAAAAAATTTGAGAAATGGAATTCTGTTATAATTTGTATTTAAAAGAAAACCAAAGGTTGTGATGGGTAAATGTTCAATATTGTAAAATTTTTTTGAAATCATTTTAGTTTAAAAATTTTAATATTTATATATAAAATAATAAATGATTGCAATGCAAAGCATAAAATTATTTATTATTTGTACTTGTAATTATTCTAAACTGTATTTGTAATTTTTCATTGTCTGAGATGCATAGTATTACTGTTCAAAGTAACCATTTCACGTTTTAAAATTCTAAAAACTTGATAAATTACACTGGGTGTATTATGTTGTTATTTAAAGTAGCAATAAAAAACACTATTAATAAAAATTAAAAAAAAAACTAATATAATTTACAAATACAATTTACAAAACGTGTCATTCCATAATTCAAAATTATTGCTAATCCATCAAACGTAACGATTATCACTAAATAAAAAAAGCATAAGCTAAAAATCACATTTATAAAACATGAAAAGAGAAAAAAAAATCAACAATATCAATATAAAAATTAAAAAAAAAAAAGAACTTTCGACATAAAGTCAACTAATTTTGGAGAAAAGACTTTTGGCATTACCCGACCTATAATCCACACAAAACAATCCATATATCCTCTTTACGCTTTTTTATTTGATATTTTTTTTTATTCACTGCTTTACCCAAATATATATATCATAGCGATTGTATCGAGAAATCACTAAAAGCAATCAAATTAATAAACGCTCGCTTTCGTAATACCAATGCGATATACGAAACTATCCTCTCTTGCTCTCTCTCTCTCTGATCGCTGACAGTATAGAAAATCATACGTATATCTGTATAGAAGATTCACACATCCCGCGGTTATATTACGTCCACGCCACAGGCTATTCGGTCAATCGTCGAAATTGGGAATTACGGATTATTCGGCCGCGCAATGCATACCTTTATCTCCAATGCTTGTTTAACTATTTGTTTATATTTATATTACTCATTTTATTTCTATTGCTTTATTGCGCTGGATTTTAAAAGAATTTTAAAATAATATAAAGTGATGACACGAATCGCGTGAAATCGATGCAGATAATCATGGTAGAGAAGACAAGTCGCCTTTGTACTCTTGAAGTATAGGATAAAGATATGTCAAAAGTAATACTATTAAAGATTTTTTTTCGATAAATTGTCGTAACTGCTTTATATTGAAAAATTTAAAAAAATCTAGTCTATAATATGATCCAGATACTATAATGAGAAAAGTAGATTGTAAATTGTATTACGTTTGCTTTATTGAAATTTCGGTAAGAAAATTTTCACATCATTTAACCCAAATGTTTCAGCGACCCTAAAACGTTCTATTTTATTTAATTTTATTAAAAATTAATTTCGATAAAAGATTTAAAGATGATTCTGATTGTGCGAATAATCATCAACATCTTTCAGAAAGTCAACTCATTGAACAAAAAGCTTATCAATCACGGGAGCTTTAGTTGCAGTAAGAGGATAATTGACAAATAAATCATACAATTGAATTATCAAATTGATTATTATTAAAGCAAATATAATAACGAACGATCATACAACTGTTTAAAATTTCTTTAGCGGACTGCGATATACGTATTTCATTGTATTAGTTATCCGTTCCGAATTCATTATGTGTTACAAAGTATTTAAAATATTTTTAAATGATTTGAATCTTATTTCATCAATTTAAAATTCTAATTGACTTTTTATGTTTATTTATTTAATTAATAAGATTAATGGCAACTTTATAATATTTATATTTAAACCGTTAGGCATATTACTTTTTCTTTATTTTAAATTTTATTGAACTTCTGTTCTTTTGTTTTCGAGTAGCATTATTTTCTTTCAAAATGATAACTAGTAAAATTCACCATCATTCTATGTATGACTTTATTACTTTCAAATTTTAGTTGAAAAAGCACGACAGAATCGACTGATTACAGAATGAATAAACTTTCGACAATATATCAGCAGCCATCAACCTTATTGTCAATATTTATTTGAATTAAACAATCATTAAATAAATAATTGCGTATCGCTAAACAATAATATTTTCGAAAAATTGATAAATTTATAAAAAACTAATATGCGTCACTCATATCCTTATTTAATTTTAGATGTTAAATCAAGTATATCCCACTAACTCGATCTCTTCATTATCAATTCATTATCCCATCCATATAAGAACAGGGCCATCAATGCAATAGCATAATTCCCATTCTAAAAGAATGAAAAAAAAAAGAAAAGGAAGAAAGAAGATAGAATTGTCGAAAGTGAAAGCGCATACTGTATGCAGCGTGGAATCATGCAACGAAAATCAATCGAGAGAGAGAGAGAGAGAGAGAGAGAGAGGTTCGCATGTGAAAATTTTGGAATATTCACACGCCCTATAACCCTTCTATAATATACTTGTAAACGTTATAAAGGGTGAACAAGTATACGATAAAATAGTACACGCGTACATATATACATATTCTAGTGTCCAGTACAGAGGAAATCGTAGATATACACGCACGGACTCGTATACGCGTATATAGATGTATTGGAGCGAGAGTTTTGAATTTAGCAAAAGGTCTCCGGTAATGCAGCGCGAAATGACGAAGCCGCTTGAAAGATAGATGATGCCATTCGCAACAAGAGAGATCCTCTCTTTCTCTTTTCATTCTCTCTCTCCATCTCACTCTCTTGTTGAGCTTTCGAAACGACGTGTCCGTCAATCTATAACCCATCGCGTATATATAACTAACTCTCTCTCTCTTTCTCTCTTGTTTTACCCTATCTATCTGTTTTTCCTTGTGTGTATGTAGATGTGCTTTAGTCTATATACTGTATATACGTGCGTGTAAAAGGGCCAAAAATTGCTCTATAGGATCGGGCTATTGCAGTATAAGGCACGAAACCGAAAAGCTCTAAACAAAATTTTGTGTGTTGCTTTTGGATTGAATTTTTATATGACAATCTTTGGACAAACAATCTTTTGCACAAAGCTTTTGTTGGACAAAGTGATGTTGTGAAATTTTGAAATATTCATTTTAAGATTTTACAAGTTACATTTTGGTTGAAAAATGACTTTATACTATTAGATTTATCAAATTCATAATAGCAATTTGATAAGTTTATGAGAAAGTTCAATATATTTATATTTAATACTAAATGTATCCTACAGTCAATCAAATTTTTTTAAAGACATTCAGAATATTCAATGTTCAAATAATTTTTATTCATATAGTAAAAATAATCGTATTTTTTGTTTTAATTTACGTTGCAAATTTTAAGCGTATATTCTTCACTGCTGCAATACAACCCATCTTAAACTTTAATTAAATTTTGAATACATCAACAAAATTTAACAAATAATTAAACATTTACGATATGAGTATCCATCAAGAGCAAACGAAAATATCGTTGCCCAAGATTAAAAATTAAAAATCCATTGGTTTTAAAATTAAATCGAAATGACTGATGAAATCAAGAATACATCATGCAACAAAATGACAAAAAACATTTTTCTCCGTACGCAGAAAGAGAGAGAGAGAGAGAGACGTCCCTCTTTCCTCTCTTTTATGAACGTTGATTTTACCGATGATTTCTGATTAACAGGACAGTTGTTTTAGGCAGGCAACAGTATAAGCAGTGGAGCAAAGCGGATATGTCGAGTAATGACTCTGGGGCGATGTTGGTCGCTGCGCAACTCGCGAGATGCTTATATATACATATACATATATATCTACGTGTATATACAAACCACCGTGGCTGCTACTGCTGTTGCTGCCAAAACCATGAGAATGATCCGAGAGAGAGAGAGAGAGAGAAAGTGAATGATAGAGAGATGGGCATAAGCGTGTGCATTTGTTATCCTTTGAAGGCATTTTCCCGGTGGTTAATGAAAGGGATGATAGGCTTTTTGGTAACAAATTTTGGATGTTTATAATGGGGTTATTGTTTTTTTTTCTCTTACTTGATAGGAAAATTGAGGATATGGAGATAATATTTTGATTCAATTTTTAAGATTTTAAGAAGGAAGCTCTCATGAGATTCGTTAAAATATTTGCTAATTGTATAAATTTTTAATTATGTGATTATTGGTTTTAGTATGAAATAGCAAAGATAAAGTAATGTTAATTTCTTTGATTTTGGTTGTTAGGTTATGAGTGAGACTATTTTTTGGAGATGGTAATTATTTCCAAGAAATTCAGGGTTTCTTTATACAAAATTTATGCCTTAAAATTGTATCTAAAGTGTTTTAAATAATCTTTGATTTCACTCAATATGGACTAGACCCATCTCTTATAGTTTGGTACATTGTAGAACCAAATGCAATAAAATGTTTGAAAAAAAAAAATACAATTAATGATTTGATATGATTTACTATTTTTATTAATAAAACCTCTATTCAATTACATTATTTGATAAAATTTGGAAATAAAAGACCATGGTAACATTTTTCAAATATTAAATTGTTAAAATCTAAAAAAATTGAAGCAATCATGAAATACATCCACATCCCACATGTATCCTCTAATCCTCAAAAAAAAAAAATAAAATAAAAAAAATAAAAAAAAAAGACCAACATCCAAGCAAATCGTATAAAGAATCATGCAAAATTGCATATCAATCAATTCCAAAAGGAAATACCACAGAGAGAAAGAGTAGCGCACGAGTGAAAAGAGAGAAGCGCGCGCGTGGTTCACAAATGAAAGCGAAAGGGACTTCCGATAAAAAGGCAATGGCCCTGCAGGCGGCAAAATGATCTCTCAACAACAACCCAGCCACCCAATGCCAATGGTAAATAAAGAGAAAGAGAGTTACTAAAAAAAAATGCATAAAGGAACAGAGAAAGAGAAATGGAGATTCATCAGTAAACGAGAAAACAGTCTATATATGCTTGATATTTCAGATTGGTCGAAAGAGAGATGAAGTGAAATCTTTTATTTTTTTTTGTTTTGTTTTTTTGACTAGTCAATCGGATTGATATAACATGTACGTAGTTAAAGTGGTTTAGACCCTCTTTAAAATCATGGTTATTGTAATCATCGTCATCAAGTGACCTTTCAAAGACCCTTTACTCTTCACTCTCTGTCTCTCTTTTGTGTATCTCGTGATGTAACATGCAATGTAACTTCCCTGTCACCGACAAATGAACAATCCAAAATACAAGCTTTCCTTTTATGGTTAATATACTATGCTAGTAATCATTTAAAAATGATGCTGTTAGTGAGCGTTGAGTGCGGATATTACTTTTGTTTAAAATTCAATTGCAATTACTGTTGCGATGCGTAGCATTTGACGATTTTGAGTATTCTTGATTTTGGAAATATTCTTAAAAATGTTTTAACAATTACGAAATGCTATTAACAATATATAAAGCATATTTTTTTTTTCAAGTTATTTATGATAACTGCATTAATTTAAAGCACTGCACTGAGAGGAAGAAATGATTAATTAAAATGTGATATAGTAACTATTACATTACGCTCTCTGATGAATAGTTCAAATATACGTTTAGTTATACTTGCAATATCTAATTTGAATAGAATTTACGGCTCAATTAAAAATCAAATATTGTATATTAATAGTATCACTTATAATAATATATTTTATTTTATGATATTGTACTATGATTTAATAAATAGATTAATTTTAAACTTGAATTTATTAAATTAAAATATTTAAAAATTAATGAATTACAATAATACTTTATTAAAAGAAATAATTATGAACTAGTATGCATATAAAATTTTTCATTAATGATTTTCATAGATCAAAATAATCTAAGCACGAGAAGTTTTCATTGGTTCAATCGGTAGAGCCATGGACCTAAGCTCTATTCTCAGTCTTGGCCCGATTGATACAAGCACCGCTTGTACGTTACATTTGCCTTGTTGACTAACAAACTGAAAATCTTCGTCGTTCATTAGCATCGCCATGATACTATAAATGCAACGAAAAAAAATCTTAAAAAACTAAACTTTAAATATATGCGCTAAATTTGTGAATATAGCAACGATAGATAGACTATTTAAGTATAGGGATAGTTTCAATTATTCTTCATTTAGTAACTATCAATTCGCCAATATTTTTTATTATTAAAAAAATTTACTTTTGTAAAATATAATCACCATTATTATGATATTTCCCTATGATAAATATAAAGAAATCACTAAACAATGGCTCAACAAAATATATTTATTTGATTCAATCGTTTCTTCCTCCCAGTGTAAAAGACAATGATAATAGTCTATATGGAATGTATCAGCTTGATTTCCCACTGTTAATGTATTTTCTAAATTTTATATTTTTTATTCTTAAGAATGTTTAACATTCATCAATTCCATTATCACGAATTGCATTAACGCATTTTGAAATCAAACAAATTTAAGACTAAAAACTCTTAATTAATTGAGGTAAAGAATACTTTTTGAATAGACATTAAATTTTAAGTAAAAAAAATATGCATTCATACCAAATAATAAATTATTTTAATCATAATATTTGATACAATATCAAAGCAAGTAATAAAAGACTTACCCCTTCCACTTCGGCCGACGAACCTAAGATCGTTAAATTTAGCCACTTGATTTTTCATAAGAGCAGTTGAATTCCTAAGCTCGGCGCAGCAATTTTCGTCGTTGCCCGCCCTAACAGTAACTAAGGTACCATCGCCAATTTCACCAAGCGCCACGACTTTAAACGCAACCGGAAGCGTCTTATTCGATCGCCAGTGCGTCGGAAGCTGACTACAAAGGAAGTACGGAGAACCTAAAAACATAAATACATGTATTGAATTTTTTTTTACGTATTAATGAAACGTTGCGATGTTATGAAATGGTTTTTTTGTGTACTACTTATAGAAATTGATTTTGCGCAAGAATTCTTTGCGATATTATTGTTATTTTGTTGCTGAAATGTGAAGTAAACAGTTTTCAAATTACACTTGCAATACCGGTCACCTGTAACTTGGACCTTCACTACTTATTAATATATGTTTTTATAACTTAAATAATGAAACCCATGTTCTAGAATTTATTCTAATGCGTCTTATTTTTTGAGATATTTGATTATCTTCGTGTATGCTCTGAATATTTATCTAGACATTTTTGTAATTAAATATCTTTAAAAAATAAGATCCATTAGAATAAACTTTGACTACAAATGGGTATTATTCTTGTTTATACAAAATTATTTGATTTTGGACAAAGGGTATCATTAGATTAAAAAAAAAATTGGATGATTAATTATTAATTAAAATTATTGAAACAAATTCAATTTTAAAGGATTAAAAGGTCTTATTATTGATTTGAGATATGTAAGATCCATAAAAGTAGAACTTTTTTTATTTTAGATAAGCTTTGATATATAACATGGACGACATTGTAAAAGATGTTTCACCAAAACTATTTTTATTTATAATTTAGAACTGTTATCACCGTAAAAATTATTACCGTAAAAATTGAAAATAAATTTTACGAAATAGGTTTTTTTTTTCATCATTCATCGAAATAACACCTTTTACAATCTATCGACGAGATAACATGTTTACTATTCAATTTTCAAGCAATTAAGCTTCGTGCAAAAAAAAAAAAAACAAATTGTAATATCGAATGTTTGATACAGCTAAATGAATGAGTGATAATTAGATTTTTTACTTATAGTTTGACCAGACTTGTGGTTCTTTTATAAAATTTATATGTATTGAAATAGATTGATAAAAATTTCAATTCTAAGATATCTGTCCGTATTCAAGATAAACCTTATAATTAAACTTAGAAACTAAATAAAGAGAAACTACAAAAATAAACCTAAACTTCAAACCAAACCATCCGAAAGAAAATTTGTCGAACTACGTCTAAAAATTCGTTTTATTTTTAATCGTTCTTTTTTTCTTAAAAAGTTAAAAAAGAAAAATTTTGTCGGTTTAACGTCTTGTAAATGCAGGTGGTCAGCCAGTTTCTCGGGATATATTCTCTCTAAAACGGAACTGAGTAAAGTCATTATAAGCCAAGAAATGGAAAGAGACGACACTCATTATATACGTCGACAATATATCTATATCTATATCTATACACGTGTTTTCAGCACGTATACTTATTAGGCAAGTCGAGGGGCTAATTGGCAGGGTCAAAGTGTGGGAGGGATACACGAAAAGGAGACCCTACCAAGGATTTTAGATGCTGCGAGAGAGAGAGAGCATATCTTTGCGGCAAAATTTTAGTACATATAGATATAGGTATATACGAATGAGGCTGTAATACGTAGAGAATCGAGATAAGTTTGCAAAACTAATGTTATGATTTATGAGCAAAATTTTATTTGTTTTGAATTAGGAATTTTTAAAGATTTTATTTTTATTAAATTAATTATTGACAGACTAATTACGTGTTGAAAGTAAAAATAATTCATTAAAAAATTGTCAGCTTGTTTTGAGATATTAATGGCAGTGTTTATTTGATATGAGCTTTTTACTTAGAGGTGTTTGGATCAGTGTTTATTATACTTAAGAATACATTTTTAATTAATAGTTTTAATATTTAATTTTCTGACGAATAATACGAAGCATACAATCATTAGAAAAATTCATATCATTAATAGTTTTTTATGTTCTTAAATTTAATTTTAGAAATAAATTAAAATTCCACAACAACGACATATACTGCTTATTATTATTACGAATATTAAAAAACTTATTCTAATCAACAAAAAAAAATAAAAAAAAATGAATTTTTAAATATTAAACACAATGCATGTATGTAGCCTATAGAATCGAGCAGAAAAAAGTTTATGTATTTCTTCGGCGTATACACGTCCACCACAGGAATGTTTAACTCGACGCTGCTGCAGCTGTTAAATGCGCTGATTTATTGGGTACTTCGTTTTATAAGTCGATTATAAGAAAATTGTTAAAAAAAAAAGAAATAAAAAAAAATAAACCGCTATTATTGAATGTTCGTAAACTAAAACAATCCATATACGCGAGCCTATTATTTGCAAGCTCTCGTTCAATGTTTCTATAAATTACTTATATTTTCGAGACGTAAGTACTCGGTTTATAGTTATCGAGCGTTACATAGTAAAGATAATCCTTGTTGGTAAAAAATGTATTGTATGAAGGGTATTGAAATTTATAATTTTAATGTTAATTTTTTTGTTCTGTGCTGCGTTGCTAATAGCGTTCGTAAGTAATATTGTTTTTATCGTTATAAATTTATATAAGTTTATAATAGAAGACTGAATTTACAGGATCTCTATATTAAAATTATTAATTGATTCTTTATAGTATCATAGTAATTTTGTTAGTTCATATTTGTATCAATCGATCCATAGAACTCTTGATCTTCACGAGTGTGAAATTTAATTTTCTAATAAATGATACAATAGTTTTCATATGCATGGTTATACAAAATACCGCATTTCTGAAAAATTATTTAAAGTTAAAGCGACAATTGCATGTTTTATTATATTCTCATAATATTTTCGTAAAAATTGATCATTTTCAAATTTAATTAGAATCAATCAATCCATGGGTAAACTGATCTTATTCTAAATGTGCGTTAAATGACCATTTCTGATATAAAAGAAACATTGAATGAACAGTGTAGCCTCTACAAAAGTAATAAGAATTATAAATTTCAAAGTTTTGAGCAATATTTATTGTTTGTTAATATTATCATTTTTATAAGGCTTATTTTTTAAATATTTATTCATGTAAATATATCTTTATAGTCTTGGGTCCATCTATTTATAAAAAAAAATGTTACTGTATAATAACAGAATGTTTAATATTTGCAACAATTAAATTTTGGTTTTGATCTACCAATGAATACAAATCTATAGTTATTGAATTTATTTATAAATTTTTTAAATAAAGTAATTTTATTTAATCCTTTCCATTTCACAATGATTGATGAATGTTGTAAATAAGGACAACATTCAATATTTTCAATTAAGTAGAATCATGTATTTAATAATGGATTGATAATTTACATAGGATTTCAGGCATTCTTTACTTTTGCTCCGTAGGTGCATAATATACTATTTAAGTTTTATAAGAGAAACTAATTAGTTTTAATTATTTTAACCCACGACTTAAGGTCCAATATTTTATAATAAATATTAAAACATCAATTCAATAATTTCAAATAAAAATTAGCTACTGTAGTAATAAAAGATTAATATTTTTTAATATTTTTGTAATAAATTTTTTATATATTTTGCTATCAGTTTAATATTTAAGATCCATATTTTCTTAAAAATGATTTGAACGTTTGGTTTATAAACAATAAAACTTATAGTATAATAATATTAGCATGAAATTACAAAACTACCAACAAATTCAAAGTTTATGAGTTTATTACAAAATAGTTCCTCACATATATCGTAAAAAGTATAGATACTTTTATTTGTATTTTGTACAATAATTTTTTCTAATTTGTTGTTTAATCTACGGTGCGCCTATAGAAAAATCTGAACAATGAAATTTTGCTGGTAAAAATTTTGAGCAAAGATAAATTTTTGTATTTTTAATTTTAAAAGGATGCTCACACATATACTCATACATGTTCACACACTCGTACTCTTTCGCAAGCGGGTGCATACACGCACACATGTAACATTATTTTTAAAAATTTGTGTTGCTAAAGCACTTTAATTTGTTTAAAAAAAATATATCGAAAAATCATTTATTAATATAATTAAAGAGCTCAAAATTACAGATCCTGGTTTGTCTCTCCCTTTTATACCCTTTTCTTTCCATCTTAAAAAAAAGCAAAGTACAGATGAAACTAACCTGTCCTCACAAGTTCACCAGGATGTTCAGCTTGGGCTTCACCGACGAGTCTCTCAGTCCACCAGAGCTCGCCGACGGCCGCAGCTTCACTCATTTCACCGGCGGCACCCGCCGGTCCTGGTTCAGCAACTTCTTCCGTTAATCCTTGCTGTTGATGCTGCTGTTGTTGCTGCTGCTGTTGCTGATATCTTCCTTGCTGTTGATTTTGATGCTGCTGTTGTAATTGTACTAAATTGTCGTTATTATGATGATGCTGATGCTGTTGATGTTGGTGTTGCTGCTGCTGTTGATGATGGGAATGATGCGGCTGAGGTTGCTGCTGACCCAAGCTGCTACCGAAGCTTTCGCCACTACAGCTCACCGATCCTACCGGGAGATGCATCCCATCGGCTGCCGTATCTTCCTCCTGTGTCCGGTACGTTGTGAATGAATCTTATTGATCTTGTGTCACAAAATTTATTTATTTGCCTTTATTAGCTTTATTTTACGCTGGATAGCTGACTTTTTTGTACTCTGATTTAATGTGCTTTTTCTTTTGTTCGATCGGCTGGTTGATTTGTGCTTGATATCTTGATATATTTTAGGATTGTTTTGCTTTGTTACTTGAGTGTTTTCATCGCTCAAGTGATTATGCTACCGACTTGATACTTGATGATTCGTATGTGTATAGACAAATTTAGGATTTTTCTTCATTTTGTGACATACAGTATGATACTATTCTTAAATAATTTACAATTATTCAAAAATTTTCTACTTCAAAAGCTCAAGATTGATTAACAATGAACAATTTATACTTTTCTCTTGTTACCTTTTTTTACAATCAAAAAGTAAATAAATTTTTTTAAATGTTGCCTTAGTAAACTTATTTCTAGCTTTTTACAATTTGAAAATCCATCAAATCGTTCACATTGATAACATTTAATCGTTGAAAAATATCAAAATTAAATTTTCAACAACTAATTCACTTTCCTTTCTGTGCTAATTGTGCTAATCCAGTGATAAAACCAAAATTCTGTAAAAATCTTGATTTTTTCCAATTATCTATTAATATAAAAATTTCCTTATCAACATGTAACTAAATGTCGTCTTGAGAACACTATACGGTATATTCATTAAACCTTATTATTTACAATCTATATTTATTCTTTATATCCTTTCAACTATTACACTACAAGGAACTAGCATAACTTTCAATTACTTTATGTACACAGGATTTTTAAAAAAACAACAAAATAAATTAATATACACTCGATGAATCTTGATTAAATTTCGAAGATCGATGGACGATCGATCAGTTTCATTCACCAGGATTTCAAAATACCGATTTTCTTCACATTATAATTCTTCTACGTTATTATCACTTATCGTCACTCGCGTTTACTGTTACCGATTTTCATCCAGCTCAAATCCTTAACCCATTATACTTCGGCACAACACATTCGTTGAAAATAAATTCAATATCACCAAAAACAAAAGATAATAAGTAATGTATCTGAGAAACATTGAGTTCTATTTTTTTTTAAAACAGAAGAAAAAAAGCAAGGACTACGCGCACCGATAATATCGTATGCTTATATTATGGTTATCCTCTGAAGAACAATTGATGTTATTAAAAAAATCATCCTCAAAGTCCGATCACTCGTCACATAATGATCGTTCATCCTCTCACCTTTTCGATTTTTCCACTTTTTTTTTATTATTAATATTTAATATAATACAACCGATGATATCTTCTTTTCTTTTAAGGAAAAACCGCGTGACGCGCTTGTATGTCAATACAGCAAAGGAGAACGTACGTATGTGTGTATGCGTAAAACGAGTAAAAATCCACAGAATGGTATATAATCACACGCGTGGTTTTATAAGCGCGACATACGTCAGTCGCGCTCGGCGGCTCGCGACGTAATGCTGTATACTATAGGCTTTTAGGCTTACGCTTGGAAGAGAGAGAATCCACGTTTCCCTCCACTACTTTTCAAACCTTCTATCTCTCTCTCTCTCTCTCTCTCTCTCGCTCTCTTTCGCTTGTACTCTTTCGCTTTTGCTCGCTCGTGTATATTCTTCTGTCTTTCTCTTTTGGCGTGCCGCGTGTTCAAGCGCGCGGAAGTCTGTATACCGACACACACACACAGAAGGACTTGCATGCAATGTGAATTAGACGATTCTTAGCAAGCGTCAATTTCTCTCTCTCTCTCTCTCTCTCTCTCTCTTTCACTCTGTCTCCTTCTAGCCTTTTGCTAAAGTCTGTATGTATGAAGTTCCTTGAAGTATAAAAGGTTTGCTTTCAAACAAAATGGTAGAGTATTTTAGTAAATAAGAGTTTGTTTTGAAGATTAGATATGAAAGTGTTGATTTTAAAGTTGCTGTTGTAGTTGAGATAAAAAAAGATGATTCCAATCAAATTGAAGTTAAGCTTTAAAGTTATATATTAAAATAATTTTTCTTGTTCATTCAAAAATATGTTTTATAATCTTAGAATGGAATTTAATTTTTTTATTGAAATTAGGTTGAACAATTTTATTAGTAGATATGGTCGTTAATGACCAGACGACTTTGAATTTTAATCTATTGAAATGAGTCTAAATCTATTGAACAAGGAAAAGATAAAAATACTATGACTCTTAAAAGAATTTGAAGAATTTCATTTTTGATACTTCAATATCACCCGTTCTAGTCATATAATAATAAATAAATTTCCTTAAATTATAGAGAATTCAAGTCAAATAAAAAATATTATTTAATTTAAACTATTTTATTTGTAACATGTATAAAAGTGTTCAATTGAAATAAAAATTATTTTCAATCACTGAGGAAATCCATCAACATAGCAAGTTTTAAATTTTTTAAAAAGAAATTTATTGATCAGCTCATTGATGAATAATTTTTAAAAAATCACTTGTTCTAGTTGAGATCAATAAATATCTTTGCACTTGTGAGTTTTTTTGCTCGTAATTAAACTCAACCAAACAGGTTTTCATTTTTTATTCTAAATCTCATTTTTTTCTGTGTAAAATAATGTTTAATCTCTTCTATTGATGGACTTGCGTAAGCGATTTGTTGATTTATTGAGATATGTAAGGAATATTGATACATGAATTAGTATGTATTCGTCATATATTTTTAAACGTTTAACAAAGTTTTAGTAGAATTATGATTTAAAAAAAGAAAAAAATAGAAAGTGTTTCATCAAAGTAATGAATTTTGCTTTATTTTTAAACTTATTATTAAGAATAATGCAGTAGTTGCATTTTAATAAGCTGTCGATTTTATTTATATTTGATCTAAAGTTGGATAAAAATTGAAAATTTTAAATAGATTTTTTCATTTTCTCATAAATTTTTTAATTTTTATAAAAAATTTTTGACTATGGAAAAAGGATGTTCCTGTAATTTTACGTCAAATATATAGTTCACCAGATTCACTTGTTTTACAAGGTATTTATTTCACGTTTTTTAAATCAAACTTTGCATCATGAAAATAACGGTTAAATAAATTATTGCAATAATAATAAAATATAGCCCTTATTCTAAAAAAAGTTTTAAATTGTGGTGTATGCAAAAACAATATTAGCGTTATACTATATTTGTTACACGTGAATTTAAAAATAGCGTTAGATCAATTATTACTAATTTTAGAATTATGTGATTTACAAATGTGATTCAAATATGAAAATGTATTATTCATTCAAAACTAGTTGCTCTTAAGCCTAACGTCGAAAACTAGTATTTAATGCAAATCTCGTAAGATGCAAACTTTAAATTCTGAAATGCAAATCTTGGGATATTTTCATTTCCTATAATCTTCATTAGAAACCTATCGTTTACGCTATTACATAGTTAATATTTGACAAAATCGTTAATACTTCTTCCATCATACGCTCGATGAATAATTTAACGTTTAGATTTCTTTTTAAGAAAGGAAGTCGATGAGTCAGTTTGGGGAAAAAATAATCACTCGCGAGATGATTCCATGAGATTTTGAGAATACGTGAAATTATTGCTCATAATTTTGAGCACACTCGAATTTGTAATCGTGTCAATTACGATAAAAATAATATCTCAATTTGATTGTTTGTATAAAGAGATGTTTTATCTTATCTAAATCGGTTGCTAATTATTCTAATTCTACATTGTTTTGGAAATTGATGCTTAAGGATATAATCGACTGAAAAATCTTAGCGTTTTATAAGAGTACGATTAATGAGTTTGAATAATTTGTCTGCAATTGAGATACATAAAACTTATGAAATATTCACAATCTGACAAAAAAAATTAATAAATAAAGTCTTATCATCATCATATACATTCTATGAAAGAAATAGGAAAATCAATGAATCGACATAAATTATCACAACTATGAGTCAATGAGACAAAGAATAAATCTTCCGTTTTAGAACAAATTCCTCTTTCCCGTCCTCCTTGCGATTAAAATTAAATCACATTCGGGCAATTTTTAGCTATCACAACATTAACAAGCGTGACTAGCCGGCGAGCGGTAAAAATTTCACACGAGATAAGAGAAAAAAAAGTATCTAAACACGCGAGATGTATGCAGATTTTTTTTTTCGTTCTTTTTTAATCAAGCAGCGACTTGTTATTTGGGTCAAGGAGTAATTAATTTTAAATGCTACACGTCTATACACGTTTTTCAGCTTTGAAAGCGAAGAAAACAAGAAAAAAAAAGTAGACGCAAAATGATTTATCATTTTTTTTAGTTATTATCACTCACGTATGGCGTCTTGGATTTTTCGTAATAACAATAGGAAACAAATATATATACGTGTATAAAAATTAAAGCCTCTTATCACTGACTTTCCCACGAAACCAAAGTTTCGCCTTATTTTTATTTTATATTTCGTAAAAAGGGAGAGAGGGAAGGCTTGGCTTGTTATATCGCGTTGTGATAAATTTGCCTGCCGCGAGACTCATTTCTTTTTTTTATTATATATATTCTCTGTAATTTTACGTATACGTGTGTAAGTACCGCGTGTATATTTAGACCATTTTTTTTTCTTTCGCTGATGTTTATGTTCCACATGTGTACGAGTGTAATCTAAGCGGAAAAAACAGAAAAATCGCATCGATATAAGAATCGGGCGTGTGAGAGAGAAAAGAGCAAAGAACTCTATGGAAATATTTTTCTACGATTTTATGCTGGCTTGGTGATTTGATTCAATTAATTAAGTTGCTTTTACAAAGTAAGTGAGTAACGTTAGTTTTTATACGAGGAATCGATGAGTAAATGAGAAAACGTTTAATTTTTATTTTAATGACTGATGATTAATTGACATGCGTGCTTAAGAAATAGTAAATTGTTATTTCTAATCTTATGTTTTAATTAATATTTAACCATATTAATTTGTTTAATGGATTTTAAAATCTATAAAATAATAACATTAATTTATAAATTTATGTTTTAATAATACTCTATTAAATCATCATTATTTACATTGAATTGATCATATGCGCTCTTTATATAAAAAGTGGAAAAGTCACTTTTGAGTAGATAATGTCCAAGATCAGTAAGACGTACTCGATGCATATCGATACATTGTAATTTAAAAAGGCTAAAATCATCCTTTTATAAACGAAGCTATTAAATATAGATATTTAAATTTTTCCTTTTATAACAGATATTTATACGCATTAAAACATTTAGATTTGAAAAGGCAAGAATTACTTGTTAAAATGAAAAGAATTTTTTTTATAAATTCTATAATGAAATCCTACCTAAAATTTAGATTGTCATTACACCTTAATTATTGTGATAAAAACTCACAAAATTTACATGGTATGGTAAAAATTACTGCTATGAGAATAAAAATTATGAAATAAATATTTAATTTTTTTTGTGTTTTCAGTAATATTTAAGGTACATATCTAAAGAATAACTTATAAGTATACGTATAAGTAAATTATATATGTAATTTTCATTGGAAAATTCTTTTCGTATACTGAAAGAATATTATATTACTCACTATTTACAGTTTTCGATATATTTATATAAAATAATTTGTTGGCCAGTGTGGAAATAGTACATTTTGTAACGGGTATGAAAAGGCTTTATTTACGAAACGAGAAGTTTACGGCCCGAGCCGAAGGCGAGGGTCGTAACGAGTTTCGTAAAAAAGCCTTTTCATACCAGTTGCAAACCGTATTTTTTGCCATGAGAGCCAAGAAAGAGCAACGAAGTTGCGATTTTGGGGTTAGAATGGCAAAAAAGATATTTTAATAGTTGAGATATGTTGAAACGATTCACGATATTTTTTATAAGTCAGAATAAGAATAATTTTTTTTTTAATTTAGAAGAATTAATGAAAGAATAAAATATGTATAATATATTCGATATTCTGTTTGAAAAAAAAGTAAAGCCAAATATTTAATGTTTCATTTTAGTTTATAAAATTTTATATCTGGTGTCCGTGTTTAATAGAAATTTACGAATTCTGTTTTAATTATAAAATTAGTATATATCTGTGAGGTAGTCAGTGGCTCAGTCGGTAGAGTAATGGATTCGTAATCTCGAGGTCCCGAGTTCAAATCCCGCTCTCGGCCAATTGATACAAGCACCACTTTACGTTACATGTACTTTGTTTACAGACACACTGACTACCTCCGTCGTTAATTAGCATCGCAATGCAAGCATAAATACAGCGACGTTAAATGCAAAAAAATAATTTCTGAATATAACAATAGTTAAGAAATTGAGAAAACTAATTTTTTATTTAAAAGATTAGAGATTATAAATTTATGATTATCCTCATAAAAATGGTTTAAATAGTTAGCATAAATAAGCATAATGTAAATATATAATTCAACATTTAATTCTTTGGTGACTATGCAGTATTCATTTAAATTACATAAGCACTTTAAACAATAGCACTAATAATCTTTTGTTTTTTTTTAATGTTAGAGGTATTATTAATAAATAGGCATATTATTTTATGAAAATATGCGAGAAGACGATAAGTGTTGTTGAAAAAATAATTCTATCTAAGTCATTAAATTTATTATTTAACATAGTACATTTTCATTTATTTGTGATTAATAAATTTTTTTTTTTAATTTAGTATAATTTTATGAAAACTCTGAAAACATTTAAACATGCTGAACGAAAATTGATGATAATTTTCTCATTCGATTGACTAGCATTTTTGGTTGCTTTTACATTTGACTCGATTACATTAGTTATATTGAGTCTATATTCATGCACGATTTATATATACTTTTTTTATTTTTTATTGTAATGCTGCAATGTTTCAAAAACACATAATAAAAGAACAACTATAAAACTTTTGACAATAAATATCTTTTTTATTTTATTCAGTTATGTTCATATTCTTTGATATGATTGAAAAAATAGGAGATCCATTATTTCTATATTTCGTTTTGAATATTCATATGCACTTCAATTTTTATCTCAGCAACAGAATAATCTACTATCCATCTAACATTATCGACCATACTTGAAAAGTTGAAAATAATATTTCTCTATTCTATCGTAATTATCTTAATATATCTTTCACGTCATTGTCTTTTTTTTAATTTACAAAATTTTGTATTCACATAATGATTTATTATTGAAATTTTAAGAATAAAAGACCACAACAAAATATTAAATACTTTCAACATCCTTTCTTACTTCATAAAATTTTCCATTAATAACTCTGGACTCGTAACAATTGTTCCAATTATTTTCTTATCCCCTTGACATTAAAACCAAAATTATGTTAAATATTTTCATAGAAATCAATTAAATCCACCCTTGCCCTTAATTTCTTTTTTCAACCTACCTCACCGTAATTTACAAGTTTTTTTCTTTCTTTTAAGTTCACCCTCTCGTACGTGCATATAGATAAGTTTAGTCATTTTATAATTAAGTTTAACTTTTTAATATCATTTCGAGGTATAATACGTAAAAAGAACGAACAAGCGTGAAAAAAAGAAAGGAAAAGAGAAGAGAAAGAGGTAAAGAAGGAAGAGGAGAAAGAGAGAAAGATCTTTACGAGGCGTAACAAGTGTCCGTGGCCGTGACGTCAAAAGGCTTACTACTACGTGTGTATATATATATACACGTAAAAGCCGTAGGCGGAGCTTAAAAGGCAAGCCAAAAGGCGACATTTGAGGTGGGGCGTACTATAGTACACTTTGCTATACTACTTCATCCCCTCCTTACTTACGTAAAACCTTAAAAAAAAAGAAGAGAAGAAAAAAGAAGAAAAAAAAGCACGAAGAAAAAGAAACCTCTCTCCCTTCCCCCTCCCCCCCCCCCGCTGTGCGAAAAGAACGAACGTCGTCGCGCGCACAAAATTCCTTATGGTATATAAAAGAGGAGGAGGATATTAAATAAAAAGGAAAGGAATAATTTATACAAGATAGACGATAGAAGGATAGTTTGAGCGTAGGAGGTTGCTTATTGGGCGGAATTTTTTCATATATTTTTCTTTTTTCATTATCAGAAAAAATGAAAAAATGTCGTTTTTTTAGTTTGATATTTTACGTGTCATGGGAGAAATTAGTTGTATGCAATTTCGTTTAGTTAAAAAAATAAATTAAGAGATTCAGTCGAATTTACACGTAGAGCGTACACAAAGTTATACTAGTTTAAAAAAATAATCTTATTTGAATTTTGTTAAAAGAACAATTGATTAAATTAAGCGAATATTATTATTAACTATTCAATCATACCAGTAAAAATGAATATTGAAAAATTTAAATGCTAGAATTTAGTGCTACACTTGAAGCACGTCTGACCGTACCGGGCAATTTCTACTTATCCGTCTATCTTCATTTTTTTCTACATCAATCACCTGTTCTTCTTAATATGGACAATAAATGGTTTTTAATATTTGTTGCACAATATTTACTGATTATTTTTTATTTAAGTTATTATACTGCAAACATAACCAGAATGATTTTAAAATTTTGCTTTATTGTCAAAAGCCAAGTTATGACAATAACATGTTGCAATAAAACAAACTCTCGTTAACAATAATTGACCTTTGGTAAAATTAAAAGCTTATTTTTAACACATTAATCGTAACATTCATCATCCATTAAATGAAACCTTCGTACATGGGTTTTCAATAAAGACCATGAAACTCCAAAAATAAGAGCACAAGTTATGAGCGTAAACAAAATGAGGATAAAAATATGTGAGAAATAAACAAAAAGAAAAATAAATCAAATTTTGAAAGAAGAAAAAAATAATTTGATGATAGTGTTATGCCAAAAAGTTTTTGGGTTCATACAGTCGCTTCCGTCCTTATATCCTTGGACAATAAGAAACAAGGTTTGTGCCGCCTTAGGGGTCCCTCCGCAAAATGCTACCGTTTATTGCGCTGTGGTCTACTAAAGCCCCATGGAAGAATTGAGCGAAGAAGATGCGGTTTCACTCGTACTTGCTTCTCTCTTACTCTTTTTGGTTTTTATTTTTTATTTTTTTATTTCTCTTCTTTTAGCCGATCCATTGCCAAAGAATGTAATTAACCTATTGCACGTACCTTTCTTCATTCATTTGTTTTTTCCTTCTTCTTTTTCTCCTTCTTATTCTTTTTTGTTTGTGTTAAACTATCTTTCTTGTTTTGTGGCTCGATTTCTGTTTTTAAGTTCAATAAAATCATGTTATATTATTGCGTCCTCCATGATAGCTTGTTAAAATTGTGTGATGATGCTTCAATGATTGGCTTGAGTGCGGCTATAAGCTTTGGTTACAGAGGACAGTAAATGTGGTTTTTTTAATGGTAACATCCCCCCCTTTCCTTCCTTCCATCTACACTGTGGAATTTTGTTTGGAACGAAGTAGTTTGAGGTTGTAAATGATTTAATTTACTAATCGCCTTTGAATCAATGAATGCGAACTGGCTGCGGAGAGATAAAAAGCTGCGAAAGTATTTTATAACTAATAATAATTGGTTTTTAAATCTGTTTAATTTTTAACGACTAATTTTCTATAGTTACTTTTTTGCTCTATTAAAATTTTAATAAAAAATCAGATGGTAAATTGATTACACATAAATAGAGTGTATGGAATAATTCATTATGCAATATTTTTCGTAGATAGACCAAATTTCCTTTTCTTACATTTAAAATTATGATATCTTAAAATACTATAATATCTAAATGATTCAGTAGCACGTGGACGTATTACAGCAAATTAATTAGTATTATTCGATTTGGCTATAGAATAAAACAAATATGTTTTATTAAATTATTTTAAAATTCATAAAGTTTTGTTAGTAAACAAAAACACTTGGCATCGTGACACATAATAGGTAAAGCTATTGTCGCTATTTGCCAATTATTAAACTTTAACTAAATGCATCTGCTTCTGTGCGTACTAAATAATACATTTTAAATTGAAAAAATACAAACATTTTTTATCTTTTAGTTTCCAAATATCTTTTAATCTGACTTTACATGACAAAATTTTTTATTTTATGATTTTTAATTCAAACCATAGTAATCGATTTATCTGCAGTAATAATTTGGCCTAAATTTTGCCTTGCCTTTGCTTTCAAATTACAAAAAAATTATATTTTTTTACCCCCTGAGCGAATGTGCGTAACTCTTGGACTGATTTTACTCCAGAAAGAATATAACTTTTGTTACCTGTTTGACCAACGCGCGCTTCTGACTGGCTGTGTGATTTTTGTGGCTTGTTGAGTAGAAGTGCTTGCCGCAGCATTCGTGCTACAGCTTAAAACATCATCTCGTGTTGTGGAAGCGAAAAAAGTGCAATCAAAAAGAACCAAATATCTTGATCTGATTGATTTTTTTGAATAGTGAAAAAAAATTGAAAGCATTAAAATGTCAATATCTATTGAAAATTTTGCAGTTTTATTAGTTTTTTTTGTGTTTTTCATATCCACCCTAATCAGCTCGATTTCATCTTGGTGTTGCAAAAGTTGAGAGGACATCAAATTTCTATTTAATGAACTAGTCAGCTAACGTATAAAAGCAGAAGGAATATAATTTATGATTGAACAATGATTCAGTATTTTGATATGCTATATTGCAGCAGTCAGAAAAAAATATAAATATTTTTTATCAATTAAGACCTTTTTTGCACTAGAAATTCTGAGAGTAGTTATTATATTTTTATTATTGAATGTGCTATCAAAAAGTTTCGTTTATTGTATATTTTTGAACGATAATTTATGCACGCGTATTTTAAGAATTTTTTTTAGTGCGATACAAAGAGAATAACAAAAAGCTTTTAGCAAATTTTTACTAAAAATATTTATAAATCTTCTAATCATATATTACAGAAGTATTTTTCTAAAAAATAATTAAAACTATAAGTAAAAATTTTTTTTAAATCAATTTAAAACTTGCAAGTAATTTTAAATTGGTATTTGTAATATAATTTCCAATTTAATGGAATTCCATTTCTACGAATAACAAAATGACAATTTAAAGTTTCTCGATCTCAATAATGCCAAAGTAAGTCCTTATTCAAAAACTCATTTATCATGATAAATTTTTCTGCTTGTTAGAATAATTTCAAGAAAAATCGTGAAATACTCGAGAGACAAGGTCTATAATCATCGCGTTTCTCGAGTTATGAACTTATTTTCAAGAGGCCAGAGAACAACGGCAGACATGAACGATGCGGCTTTTTCGCTAAGTACGTATATAGAAATGAGATTTTGCCGTTGTTTCATTAAAAGCAAACAGATATCGTCGTCGCCAGGTGGGACGAGGAAATTATATGACAATTTTCTGATTATTTTACTGAATAGTATTTATGGAAATTTGTTTTTCATATTTTTATAGATTTTTCTATTCTTTTACGAGTAAGTATTCAATTTCCTTTTTTTTCTAATTCTGTTACAATGTTTCATCAAATTGAAATTTTTTTCTAATGAAAAAGGCATTCAAGATGAGTGGAAGATGTTTGTACTTTAATAAGTAAAATAATAGAATACCGAAGAAAAACTAATCATTGCATAATAAATCTAATATCCAGATTATTTTAATTAAAGCGTTTCTTTCTGGTAGAAAATTAATCATTTTTTGTCATAGTTGCTGAGCTAAGCATGTTAAAATGACACTTATCTAAAAATTCTGTTTAAAGTATTTCCAGAATTTTTAGATAAGTGTGATTTTAACATGCTTAGCTCAACAATTATGACCAAAAAATGGTTAATATTGTACCAGGGCTGTTATTCTGTAGGTTAGAAACTGATTTTTTGTGTTGCATTACATTTTATTTCTTTTTGGATATCAAATTTCTTGATGATTTTTTTATTATTAACTAAAAAACGATCCTGTATATTACTATATTAACATTAAAATTTATATTAAAAAAGAGAAAAATATAGGCGTGCATAAATAAAAGCTCTTTCTTTGAATATCGTTAAAATAAATTTAGTTTTAAAGAACTTTTCTTTCTTCCGATACAACATTTGTTATTATCAACTAGATGCGGTATCCGCTTCGAAACCGTAGATAGATTAAGCTAGTATCAAAGAATAATAAATGTTGTTTTCAAATAATATAGAACTCCTTAAAATATTTTCTAAAATTTAAAGAAATAAAATTAAAAATGAAGTTATTGAAAAATATTAATTTTTCGAATACATAAATTTAACTATAACTTTTCTTTTCTTTCTTAATTTTTCTCTTTCATTTAACTCCTTTCAATCCTTTCCTCCTTCTCCTACATACTTTTTAGTAAAAGGACCACGTTAATCAGCCTTTTGGTGTTTAAAGCTTTCCTAATAAGCCATAAATAAAGGAAAGAGAGAGAGAGGGGGAGTAAGAAAAGGACCTATAACACGTAAATCCGCCAAGTTGTCGGTTTTGGTCAAAAGCTTTCTCCTCTACTACTACTAGTTGACCCTTTTTACGCCTTACAATTAATACATACCTTACTAAATCAGGGCTAGATATATAAACCTTTCTCAAGTACGATTAGATGACCTTTCCTTTCCTTCTCTCTGGAAAGCCTTCCTCTTTTGTTTATATGCCGGACTCATTATAAAATCCATGTGTACTTCGTTAATTTTGGATGATATTAAAGGTAAATGTTGAATACATAAGAAGTAGTAGCTAAGGCAATGAAAACGGCAAATATGATTATAAGGAAAATATAAATCTCCCCTGTGAAAAATTGTAAAAATATTAGAAATTTGGAATAAAGTAAAATATTGTATAGTGGTATAGTTTTAGATGTACAAATGATACAATTTGTGATTGCTATATGAGTTTCGGAATTTTTTTAGAAGAGATTTAGATGTGATTAATAACAAAGGTATGCTTAAGTTCAATATGAAATAATTGTTATTACAATAAAGTGTGTGAAATCAAGATATGTTGCTCCTATTTATTGACGCAACAATTGTTTGTAACTACCCATATGGAAATAATTTATGTGAAAAACTGTAAATAATAGTAAATAATTGTAAATAACTGTTAAAAAATGTAGGAATTGAGACATAAATAATAGTTATTTACAATTATTTACTATTATTTATTATTAATTACTATTATTTACAGTTATTTACAGTTATTAACTGTTATTAACTGTTATTAACAGTTATTTACAGTTATTTACAATTATTTACAATTATTTACAATTATTTACAGTTTTTTATAATTATTTACAATTATTCATAATTATTTACAGTTATTTACATTTTCAAAAATTTTTGAATTAGTGGATAATTTAATGTTATTAATAATTATTTACAATTATTTATAGTTATTTACAGTTATTTACAGTTTTTTACAGTTATTTACAGTTATTTATAATTATTTACAACTATTTACAATTTTCCATAGTTTTTTACAATTATTTACAGTTATTCACATTTTTAAAAATTTTCGCCTATATATAAAATTATTGAATAAATTTGTGATAATTTTCGAAAATGTAAATAACTGCAAATGATTGTAAAAAACTATAAATAATCGTAAATAACTGTAAATAATTGTGAAAAAAGTGAATAAATGTAAATAACTGTAAATAAATATAAATAACTGCAAATAAGTGTATATAACAGTTAATAAGTGTAAATAACAGTTAATAACTGTAAATAAGTGTAAATAACAGTAAATAATTGTAAATAATTGTAAATAACTGTTATTTATGTCTCAATTCCCACATTTTTTAACACTTTTCTACAGTTATTTACAGTTATTTACATTTATTTACATTTATTTACAGTTATTAACAGTTATTTACAATTATATCCAAAAATTTTTTCCATATGGGTATTAACAAAAGATTCTTATTTTGTATGTCTTTTCTGCTAGATGCATCAAAATGCTGATAGACTATAATGTTTGAATGTATGTTTGTTGCTGATACAAAGGTAACTATGATAGAATTTCTGTAATGGGACTGCACCTAATAAAATCAGACTAATCGTATTTTTATTAAATATTCTTAAAATTATTTAATATTGAAGTTTAAATAAATTATGCAATTAATTAAAATAAAATAGATTCAACAGCAAAATATATTGTGGTTTAATTGAAATTTTTATCATATCAAAATAATCTGAAACTTATCCAATATTATAATTTACATTAAAGAAATGAAATAATAATAAAAATTAACAAGAGAAATTATAGGGTTAAAATTACTATATTCCATGCAACTGTCAGATTTATCTGATTTTTTATAAAAATTACTGCGTCCATGGAAATGTTGTTATACATGTAGAAATTTTTACCATGTATGTAGTCATTTTTATTTCTAACGGAATATAATAATTTTACTTATGGAATTTCTCTCCGTGTGATTATTATTTTTGTGAAACAATATAAACGTTTCATTTGAGAACTACATTAGTAATATTGAACATTTCTGTGAGACCAAAAATAAATTATTAAAAATTGAGATAAAAATTAACCTTAAACTTGATTTTTGTATTATTCTTATTTTTTCATAATTTTAGAGTCAATAGATCTTTTTAAATACATTTTTCTTTTTATTTTGATCTTAAATTTCATTTGGTTCTTATAAAAATCTTCTAAGATTATTCATTACAAAGCTATTTTGATTTTCATGTTTGCAATTCTAAGAAGAATCGACAGCTATTGGAGAAAGAATGATTTTCAAACTACACAATAATTTATTATTATTAAAATTTAAATATGTACCACTAAAATTAATAAATCATTTCATTTTGATTCTGATATAAAAAAAATATATAAATATTTACTTTCTCACAATAAATTACGACAAAACAAAAGTTTATATTTTTGCTATTGTTGAAGCGTTTAAAGAAATGTTATTTTTTTACACAGGACGCGTACAGTGGGTACTTTACTCCCTCCTAGCGAAAAGTAAGGTACCCACTGTACGCTGCCTGTGTAAAAAAATCGTATATTCTCCACGGGAGTAAATGAAAAATCCCTTAAATCGTATGTTTGTCACCCTCGCCTTCGGCTCGGGTGACATTTAACATACGATTTAAGACATTTTTCGTTTTTACTCCCTAGGTGAATAATATACTATTTTTAGTTTTACAGTGATATTGCAATGTATTTTTGGTGACGAATTTTTAACCTCTAAAATGACACACCTTTAGTTCTAAATTTTAGAGAAATTGACGAAACTTATTTCTGACACTTCAGAATAAATTAATATTAAATATTATTGAAATGATACGTCTAAAGATGTAAAACTTTTTGTTCGTAAAATACAAAAATATCTACAATTTATTAAATTTTTATGAAAGCTAAAGTTTCTTAAATTTTATTTAAATTTTGAGAGAAGAACCTGAGAATTTTGCTCTCATCTGGTTTAAGTTATTTTTAATAATTTGATGAATGAAATAACCATCCGATTCTTTTTTAAAATTTATGCTTTAAGAAAAGATGCAGCTAGTGTAAGTATTTTGGTTTAGAGATTTTTGTACTATACCAAGCATATTTGCTCGGATTTCGTGTGTTAAAATTTAATTCTGTTATTTAGATACATTTTAAGTAGGAATAAAAAAATTGAATTTGTAATCAGAACACATACTATAATAATGCTAGTTTGATATAATACAAAATATTATTTGAAATATATCGATGATTAAAAAATTTTACAATATTGTTTTAAAAGTGAAATTCATTCAAGTGAAAATTATTTATTTCGAGGTTATGTTCGAATTATTTTTATCTTTGATTCAATTAAATTTATGACTAATGAACAGACAATGAATAAAGTTTGATTAAAAAATATTCATAAATTTTTTAAATTATTACAATAATATTAAAGATATCGTAAATAATATTTACGTTTATTATTATTTTTATTGAAATCATAAAAAAATAACAAATTCTAATGTGATTTTACATCTCGGTGCTAAGAGACGCTTCGATGGTTTTATCCGTTGCTTTCAATTCAAATCCGGGCACGCGTGCAGTTAATAGAACCTTTTATTGTGGTTTTAGGTTGTAAACACGCGATAAAAGTGCGAAGAAACTTCCAGAAATGAAGCTAAAAAAACGTTGACTACGCTTAAGTTTTCTACGAGCTATCGGTTAATGAAAGGACGAGCAAGCGTTTTGTGACTGATATTCATTTGGAGAAAAGTTTGATCCTTTTTTTTCAAATTATTGAATAAATTTTACTATCTCTATAGTCTTGATACTATTAAAAATATAGATTGGATAAAAGTCAATTAGAGTGGATACGAGAGTTATTGTAAGTACTATTTTTTATCAAATATAATAATTATGTATAAAAATTTTTTTAAAAAAACTTCACATTTTTATGTATTATACCTCAGTTGGGGTGCTTTCAACTAACTCTTGTCTAACGTGTTTTAAGGTTATGTTTTCTTCCATACTAAATTTTACGAAAAACTTCCCCGCTTAGAGAGTGTTATAGGCAGGCACTAGATTTTATAAAAAAATAATCAAAATAATGTTAAAAACACAAATTTTCAGTTTTATTAGAAAGTTGTGTATATATTCTTTGTGTTGCTGTATTTATGATATTGCGATATTCGTTAGCAAATGGTTTTTTTAGCGTGCTTGTAAACAAAGCCCATATAATGTAAAGTGGTACTTGTATCAATCTATTGAGACTAGAAATCGAGCTCGGGCAATCAAATTACTAATCCATATAACTCTATAAAATCAGCTACTGAAGATTTCCTGTCTAAATACATTTGACTAAAATGCATTTATATATTATCAAAGTATATTTCCTAATACTTTTGTAGAATGTTATTAAACTAGCAATTTTTTGCACAATAAATGCATAAATGACATCGTAACAATTTCAAATAATACCGAAAGTCGATATACATAAACATATTTAGATTTATTAAAATATACAAAGGATACAGTAATGGAGAGAGGGCACAGTAACACACATTTGCGATAGTTAATAATTTTTGCAGAAAAATCAATTCTTTAATAAGAAAAGGACAGAAACATGCGATTTGTTCTTAAAACGTTCTAGTGACATAACATATAAGTTTAAAGCCATTTTTATTGTACACACTCCCCTGGTGGAAATTGAAACGTTTTTTTTACCATTTTTTGGCCAGTAGAAATGAAAACGCTTTTTTTAACATTTATTGGCCATTTATTTGGCATTTTTATAACTAATAACCTCAAATTTTTATACACACCATTTTTAATGCTCACATTTCTACCAGGGTCATATCGATTGTGATAACATCTGCATTTCACCATAACATAAGGCCCAAATATGTATACTTACAGCAATAATTTCTCTGAATAATTGTTAATATATATCGATGACCGTAAGTAACTGTAAATAATTCTTAATAACTATTAGCAATTGCAATTAAATAAGGAAATTAAGACAATAACAGTTAATAACAGTTGTAATCAAATATACACAGTCATTAAATGTTAGTAATAATTATTAATATTTATTTACTGTTATTTAATAAATAACTGTTAATGATCATTAGTTACTGTTGATGAATGTGAATAATGATTAATAACTGTTAATAACTATAAATTACTGTAAATAACGACTGTTAATATATAACAACTAATTTTTATAATAATTTCTTATAAAATAAAGAGCAAAAAGTTTTTTGTCCATAACAATTAATTATTATCAATAACTATAAATAAATGTTATTGATATTTTAATCTCCTTAGTCAACTATTTATTTAATGTCTCCGTATTTATGCAATCATTGCGACCCTAATTAACGAAGAGTTCAGCGTGCTTGTAAACAAAGCTCATGTAACGTACAGTGGTGCTTGTATCAATCGACCAACATCGGAATTCGAATTTGAGCCCTCAGGTTACAATTCAACGCTCTACCGAGTAAGCTCTGAAGATCTCATCATTTTCATATAGGTATACCTGTGATACACATGTAGTTCATTAACAAGCTTAATAAACTCATCGTACTCCTTACTGTCCTTTGACTACCGTTAGTTTATACTGCATTATACGAAAGCATGTGTACATAAATTTGGAGAGAATCAGTTATCCCGAAAAGGCTTTTCATTCTTCTCATTATACCGTCCAGAAATGTACAAAGGTGTCGATTAAAGCCTCTTTGTTCGCTGTATAAGTGAGTCCGTGAACGTAGCCAAGCATTTAAGCCGTATCATAAAGGTATACTCGTGAACTTCGTATAATTTTGATACTTTACAGAAATTTCTAGCATTATCATGTTAAATCAGATTATTTTGCGGTTTTAATATTTTTAAAAACTTAATGAAGATGATTATTTTTTTCAGTTTTTATTTTTAAAATAATTTCAAATGTTTGTTGAAAAACTGAGAATGTCCATAATTATGCTCATGCAATGCAAAGATTTAACAAAGTATATTATTTATATAATTTCAATATACTAATAATTGAGTAGAAAGTGTAATTTCTTAAAAGAATAAAAAAAGTGATTCCGATTAAAAATTTTTCATTTAAACCAATTTATACAATGAAATCGTTTATCAAGTGATAGTTAAAATTTTAATTAAAATTTGGCAATAACTTCTTTTTTATCTTTTAGTAAAATTATATACCATTTAAAATGTACTATCAAAGTAATATCTTCTGTATTATTTACAAAAATATTTCATGATTAAATCTTTTAATCATGAGAAATAAATAAAAGTTTAAATAATTTTGTTCAAAATCATTTATAAATTCGAAGCTTATAATATAATTTTTTTATATTTCCTCTTGAAGACTCGTTGAAAGCTAATTATAGACAGTATTATCTTATGGAATAAGATGAGCTATTGAATTAAAATTTATTTTTTTTTTTAAATTTATTATAAAAATCAGTCAAAGAAAAAAAATTGATTAATATTTAAAATATGAATAAATAATTTAAATTTATAATATAATATAAAAATGTGAAAGATATTTTTAAATTATGAGTTGAATAATTTACAAATATTTTTCATACCGTTATAATAACAAGTCATTTTTTAAAAATTTATTTAACGTCACTGTATTTCAGCTATCATCGCGATACTAATTAGCGACGGAGATCGTCAGTGTGTTCGTAAAAAAAAGCGTACATGTAACGTACAGTGGTGCCATCAATCAACTGCCGAGAGCGGGATTCGAACTCGGGCCCTCCGGTTACCTCTACTAAATCCGTGCCTTTTATTAGTTATAACTAATAAAAGGCACGTATATTATAATAATGTTTTATTAAAATTTTTAATTATCTCTTAAGTATAAATTCACTACCGAAGATAATGCAGAAATTTATTTTATCGATTATTCATGTGAAAGACCGTTGATACATTAGCGTTGTAGGGTAACCGTATAGAGATGCTTTTAAGAATTTTAAGTCGATAAGTATAACATTTTTTTTGGTAAGGTTCATTCTGTAGATAATGCAGATTCTACTATATTAAGGATATTGAAGTTCCGGCAAAATACACAAGAGGCGATTTGTACAAACCCTTTGTAATAAGCGGGTTTAAAATAAGCGTTATTGAAAGAGATCTTTTTGTTTCTATTTAGATTTATAATGGTTAAATAAAATCATGTTTTGAAATGATAATTATAATTATTAAATAATGAGATAAATAAGGTATAGTTAATATGCTTAAAAGAGCTTTGACCTGGTTTTAATATTGTTAAACAAATTTTTATTTGAATAAAAAATTCCTTTTTCCAAGGTCTTCATTGATGTATAATTTGATAAATTTAAAGATGTTCTTTCAAAATAAAAGTAACAATAGCACCAATTAAAAATTGCACGGGAGAAGAGAGAAACCCCTCTTAAAAGTCTGTAAAGCTCAAAAATGAAAACAACATTGTTAAAAAATAGAAAACTACCATTATGTATATACACTACCATATTGGTGGATATACCTAAACAAAGAGACAATATAAAAAAAGGAAAACTTAAAAAATAAAGAAAAAAGAGAATATTGCAACCGCTCGCCGATTAAATAGCATAGATCAGAAATTATACGCTCAGCTTATTTCTCTCTTATACCGGCGGTGCAAGCCATTCATAACACGTATTCGTGATAAAAATCTCCGATTTTACAATATGATCGTATCGCGTCGCGATGACAGGGTAACGCGATCCTTCTTTTTTTTTTAGGGGGTTACAATGGCACGCGTATATGGCTTACACTATATACAGCCGAAAATATTCCGGGTGCATTGTCAACGAAGATTAATGCGATGTTACGCGTATACATTGTGCGTATAATACAAGATTTTTTTTTATTTTCGAGTTTTTTTTGTAATTCGACTTACTTAGTTCGGTTCTTTTTGTGGATGATACTCTTGTTATGTGCATGGAGAGTATTTGAAAAAAAAAATTTTTAATGTTAAAATATTGTGCGGGTATACACTGTGTATTGTTCATTTTTTATTATTTACAATAATCATTTATGATAATGATTCCATTTTATTGAAAACAAGGTTTTAATAAATTGTGATTGTTAAAAATTCTAATCGAATAGTGAATAAACAAAATTGCAATTTAATTTGAAAAATTTGAAATATTTTTTTAAAAATAAGTTTCCACATTTGTCACTTAAATCTATATTTACGTTAAAAATTACTTGAAATGACTTATTTATAAAACTTTGTAATTAATTTTGACAACTTTGTGAATATTTACCAATTTTCAATTTTTCATATTTACTTCATTTCGAATATAAGATTTAAGAAATTTGCTCTTATCAACAATGAGATTGTAAAATGGTAAATCTGCAGTTTTACTATTAGAAAAAATTATGAAAATAAAAACACTATGCAGAACATTTCATGAAATATTAAAATCTTTTGATGTAGTTATCAAAAAAGTATGTTTTTATTGAAAAAATGATTCTTTTTCATCGGAATAACATCAATTAAAAAAACTTCAAGATCTTTGCTTTCTCATAGAGAAAGCATTGTATTATATCATCTATTAGATTCTTAACAGTTCATAACGTCTATTGTATTCAAAGAAAATCATATTTTTTTTAAATCTATTTTTTGAACCATTATATTTTATGAATGACTTATTTTTCATGTTTCACGTATTTTTTAAATTAATTATCATAATTATATAGAATTAAATGTGAATCTTTAGTTTTAATCATTTAGAAATTATTTAAATAACCTTTAATTGCATGCAATTAAACATAATTTTATTATCTTCGTGTATTAAAAATAATCTTCTTTAAATCAATATATAGTTATTATAAGTAAGATTGACTTGGCGATATATCTTCGTTTCTAAAAAACAGTAGTAAATTTAATTTCGTAGCATTTTCAAGTAGCACATTTGAAAAACTACTAACAAAAAGTTACAGATTTCAACACTTATACGAAAATTAGTATATTTTATCAAAAATATATTACTGTTGAGACAGTGCTTAGGTATTCCTTAAATGATAACATGGTGCTAGTCTTTCTTGGACAATTTAAATATGCTATTCTATACCGTAAAAGGTGCAAAATATGCTATTATCCGTTAGAGTCATCGATGTAGCAAGATATGAAATATTATTGAAAAATTTAAGCCCATGAAATATTCGTAAACAATACCTTTTTTAGCATTTTAAAGACTTGAATCGAACGCAACAATAAAATGCTTCCTTTTTGGTTTAATTTAGATCTTCTTATTTTTATTCTATAAATTTAAACATATATAATACATTATGAATAACGTGTACGAGGGAATAAACGCTAATAGAAATTTTATCTATTCATCATCACGTGTGATATTCGATTAACTATTTTCTCAAGCTTTATTGCGTTAATTTACTTATGAGCTTAACAAAATTCAGCCAGCCGAAAATCGAAATTGAAAATAGATTAATAAAATTTCTATTTACATCTAGATCACTTCGTAAATATATTAGATGATTATTATTAATATGCCAGTCAATATTAACTTAAATTTAAAATCCTATTTCGATTACTACGTTTTATTAACGGCTTCAATAAAGTATGATGGCCTTATGTATAGAAATTATCTAAACGTATAATTACAACGTTTTATTTTTATCAAAATCTGATATATAATGCGTTTTGTACTACAGTTTTTCTCGACATAAGTATCTAATAGAAAAAAATTGTTTTACCAGTTATTCTGAATAGGATAATAAAACACGACTCTTGGAATGCTTTAATAATTACAAAACGAAAAAATATGTGTTTACTAAAATCAAATCTAATTCTTCCAAAAATGCGTTATTTAACAAGCTAACAATGAAGTAGTTTTTATTTGAAATTCGAAAGTATTTAGAGTTAAATAAGTGATTTTGTGCAATTTTTTTACAATCGATTTCTTTGGTAATAAAACAATAAATAAAATGAAATTCATCACAGAACAAATATTTTAGTACTAAACTAAGTGTATAAGAAGTGTGAAGGATTTTTAATTTTGTAAAAACTCATCTTCATATGGTGACAGACATGCATTTGAAAAATTCAATTACAATATTATTGTTCTTATTGAACATTATTTAAAGCTTATTTTTATTATAGATGAAATAAATCAACTGCTATTGTCTATGAATATTGCAATGCCTATTAAAATTGTGCTTCCCATTAAAAAACTATGCATTATTTATTTGCTAAAAGTGCGCATTATTTTTTAGTGTAATGAGTTCTTCTGCAAACTTTTGTTAGTGGAAATGCTAATGTATTTATCTTTCTTAAGATAAATGTAAAGACTAATCACAAGTATGTTTAAATTTTGTTTATTGCTCGTTAAATTGAGATATCTTTTCTATAAACTTGATAGCAGTAATTTTGAGGATGAAAAATTTATTGGCTCTTCCTCATAATGAAAAAAAGTTTTTTTTATACTTATAACTGTTTTTAAAATTTATGTAAGTTGTTATTTATTTCAATAAACAAATGCGAAAAAATGTTTTAACCAAGTTTAATGTACATCAATTGGTCACATAAATAATATTTAGGTCACAAAGCCTTTTGTTCAAGTTAAACGTTTTTCAAGTAATGGAACTTGTTATATCAATTATGACTGTTTACACTTCGATCCAAACGCAGTTTTGGATAACCTGGTGGTATAATGCAATGTTGTTTTTTTTGTATTTTCAGTGATGTATGTTACCTAATACAAAGAAAATGAGAATATCAAGAAATTCAAATCTATAAAAAATAATCACCATTTTTGTGATGGATTTATCGTATTACATTATCATTATTTTCTGCTTCAACAGTTTTACGATTGCAAATTTGCCCTGTAATTGGATTGATTATTTATCTCGTCAAATAACGAAAATGAATACTTATCAAGTGACTGTTTTCACTTTTACTAAAGACACCGTCAAAAAACGCGAAAAATGTTTAATCATCGAGCCATTAGTGCAAAAACATTCAAGCGTAATAGTAGATGTAGAATCAATGATGATGAGCAATGATACACGAGTTTTGGATATGCCAGTTTTTAAGAATCCTAGACACGTTAGTCTGAACACGATATTATTTCATGATAATTTTAATGATGTGAAATCACTGATAGATTTACTAATGCAGATATCAACAAAGCATGTTCAACCAAAATGTTTAATTATTTCCTTTCATCGTAACTCTACATCCGAATGTAATATACACGAATTGTTAAAATACTCATGGTCAAAAAGTTTTTTGGACTTTTCGATATTGAATGTGGATTATGATGAAAAAATTTATGATAGCACACCTATTCTTTATTATTTCAATCCATTTTTTAATCGTATGATCAAAAAGTTTTTTAACGATTCAGAGATTGAAATATTTCCCCAGAAATTACAAGATGTCAATGGTTATCCTATAAACCTATTTTACGGTGATTATCCGCCACTATTTTTTTATAAAAATTATAATAACGGAACAATCGATGTAGACGGCTACAATTTTCCTTACATCAAATTCATTTTGATGGCGATGAATTTCAGCATGAAATACGTCTTAGAAGTAAAAAAGACTCCTAATTACACCGAATTTCGAGATACTATGGATAGGATATTGGGCAATGGCAAAGTTGAAATGAGTATATTTACAGATCCTTTAGAACTAGTCGAGGAATATTTATTAATCTATAACGATCAAGAACAATGCCGAAGAGTTATAATTGTCGTACCAATTTTATCAAATTTTGAAACCGGTAAATTTACCATTTCATTTGGCATTATAAGCTATATATTAATAATTCCAAGCATTTTCTTAATTTACATTTATATCTCGCAATTGTTAACGACAATGAAGGAACATGTGAAAGTTATTTATATTGTTCAATTTCTCTTGGGTGTACCGATAAAGAGAAAGCCATTGTTAATGTCCAATAGAATAGTTTGTTTAACAGTTTTGTTTACATTCATAATATACGTCAACGATTTTCAAACTAACATCTTAAATTTGAAAATTCGACAAAATAAGATTCATCTTGATAATTTTGAAGATATGGACGAATCAAAATTGCCCATTCACATGTTACATTTGGCTTATGATAATATCATTAAATTGAACGTATCTGATGTACACTTGAAAAATTTAATAAAAAAAGCTAACGTGGTCGACAATATGACGCCGTGTTTGAAACAACTGCAAAAATCTCATGATATCATGTGTGTCAATAGTTTTCCATTTGCTGTAGAAACGATGGAACAAATTGGTTACGACGATGACGGTGTGCCTATTATGAAGATAGCTAAAGATTCATTTTTATATTGTGAAAATGTATTTTTTGTATTCAAATGGAGATCTCCTTATGTGGAAAGATTTGCGGAGTTATCACGAAGGTTGCATGAATCAGGAATATGGTACAGATTGGAAATGATGAGAAATCTGAAATTTTCGATCCCTAATAAGAACACTATTAGTGATGTAACTGTTGCTGAGGATAATTTATTAAGGATAACTGTATTTGTGTTTAGCATTGGTTGCTCCGTTTCAATTTGTGTATTATTTTTGGAAATCTGTATTTTTCGCTTTAAGCGATAACAATTTTATGATCGTAAATGAAAAGAAAAATTACATTTATAATTACAAAAGATATTTTTTTAATTTATTTTTTTTAATTTATTTTTTTTAATTTTTAAAGATTAAAACCAAGACTAGAAAATTAAGTATTATTTACGGCTATATTAATATTAATTATACAAATGTAATAATATTATTAATACATGATTTTATTCTTAAGACTCTGTATATACTCTTATCATTTACAAGCATAAAAAATTGTAGATAAACATTTCATTTATTTATATTCATTGTAGAAATAAGGTTTTATTGAGAGTTATGTAATTAATGAATTATTAAGCTATAAGGATTAATTGAGTATATTGGTGTTTTTAAACAATATAGACATTTTAAAATAATCACATAAGTAACGTTATTTTAATATCCTCATTTTATTTTACATTAAGGAAAAATGTTCAATATAGTGATAAAAATAAATTTAAATTGTTTTCACAAAAATAAAAAAAACCTTTTAGTAATTTTATGATTTCCTTTATATATATACACACATATATATATATATATATATATATATATATATATATATATATATATATATATATTTATTGTTTGTAAGTAAAGTAAAAAATTTGTATAATATCTACAATTTTATTTTTAAATATATTCATTAACAAATTATCTTTCAATATTAGTTAAAATACTATTTTGATAGCGTAAAGAATAAAGTTCAGTTTATTTAATTAACATATGAAATAATACAAGAATTGGCCAAAGATAATTTAGTTGTCATAACTCTGGTGAAAAAAAGCTTATGATTTCGCATAAAATCTTATAAAATTTTCAAAAAAGGGTGCAAATACACATATTAAAATATGCCTGATTATAGGGTTTATCACATCTTATTACAGTGAGGAACTATAACGATAAAACGGTATCACTTCTTAATCGTATATATATATATATTATTAATAATAAATTTATAAAAATCCTTAATTAAAAATTTTATAATGAATTAGAATGGCCCTATTAAATAATATAAAGTCTTGAATAAGACAAATCAAATTGATTTCAAAGATCATAGTAACTGTAAACTGAATTATGTAGGATTTTTTTTCAAAATGATTAAAAATGTTAGTACTTTTCTTGAATTTTGATAATAACGTCAAAACCTTGGATTTGAAGCTATTATATTTATTATCTTTAACGTCCTAGGATATTCTGAATTAAAAATAAATAAGTCGACCAGAATAAATATTAAAAAATTAATTAAAGAAAATAATTGAAGAATATGTTTTTCACAAGAAATTCATGGATCAATTAAAAAACAATTGCAGAAGAATATCTTATAGGTTAACGAATAAACAGTGTCTAAAAACATCATTAATAAAATTAGACATATTGATGATAATTAATAAAGAATAATTTTATTATTTGTGTTTTTTTTAATTAAGGCTTTTTCACAAATAAATACATTATTTTTCGAAATGCGTGTGCACAGGTGTATAAAAAAATAAGAAATGGGTAAATTGAAACGAACTTTTTGTTATCATTCTAAAATTATAATTAATTTTCACTTCCATTAATTAATCTTCCAAGCATAACATAAAATGCAATCTGAGTCAGTAACTTTATCTTTTATCAATTATAAAATACAAATAAATTTTGTTTCTTTGTTTTTAGGATTTAACCCTTAGAAAGTTAAAATGTAAACAAAATATCCATAAATTGATTTATTTAAAATTACACATAATCATTTCATCAAGATATATTACATTTTTTCATCCTTGACCCCTACATGTACTGATATGATATTTATTTATTGATCACGTAAAATGAAGTATTGATTATCTTTTGAATGTGCTTGAAAACGAAGATATTATCTTCTCTACTTTATTATTTACGTTAAAATTTGTAATCTTATACACAAAAGTATAATTTTTTTGCAGGGACTTTTAATCTTACACATCTGCGCACATACATAATTTCTGAACATAATAATTATTTATGCATGAGTTGACTATAGGCATAGCGGTCATGTTAAGATCAAATCTTTTAGCTTAATATACAGTATTGACCGTAAAAATGATGATGATTGCTTTATGTTGAATGAAATTTTAACGATAATATTTCATTTTAATTTTAATTTGATTTAAGTTTAATATGTCTTTTTTCTAAAGTAATTATTTATAGTTACATTGTTATTTATCTTATTTTATATCCTTATAGTTTTTTTAAACTGACTTTAAAAACTGTATTTATATTAGCTAAACAATACCAAATTCATCCAGTAAGTGATTTCATAAAATAATTGGCAATAGTTAATATATATAATTTTCATTCAAAAGATATACATATTATAATATTAGAAATTAAATCATTAAATCATTGTATATAAATTTACTATTCAAAGGATGGATATGACATACATAATAATGATTTTGCAAATCCATTATTTGCTTTTTTCAAATTTCATCAATTGCAATTGGGTACGTTCGTTATCTCATAAAATATTAGCCAATTCACCTCCTTATCAAATAACTTTTTATACATTAAAAAATATAAAGGTTGAACATGAGAATTTTATTATTAAAGAATTCATAGAAAGACATTTAAGTATGATAATTAATTTAGAAAAGTCCATAATTAGAAATGATACACGTTCTTTGAATATGCCAGTTTTTAAGAATCCAAGACATGTATCTTTAAATATCATACTTTCAGATGATAATTTGAATAATACGAGATCACTGATTGATTTGTTTGTACGATTATCGCCAAAATATATTCAACCAAAGTGCTTAATTATGTTTTTAAATTACAATTATTTGTCTGAAGATGTTATTAAATCTGTTCTTGAGTATGCTTGGTCAAATAAATTTTTGGACTTCTCAATATTGTCTGTACAATACAATACAAATATATTCAACGCTACTCCAGTACTTTATTACCTAAATCCATTTTATGATTATGTAAAGAAAGAGTTTTTAAACGATACTAATGTGGAAATTTTTCCACATAAACTACAAGACGTTAATGGATATTCAATAAATTTGTTTTATGGTAATATTCCTCCATTCGTTGAATACACGACATATGATAATGGTACTATCAAAGTAACTGGTTTTGACTTTTCTTTTATTGAATTCATATTAACCGCTATGAATTTCAGTATAAAATTTAATGTGGAATTAAAACTGGAGAAATCTATAGTTGCATTTCGAATTTCAATTATAAAACATTTAAAAAATCATGATGTTGATATTCATATACTTCTGGAACCTTTCAGAATCGTAAAAGATTTATATATGATTTATGCTGAACACAGATCATGTCGAAGAGTTGTTGTTATAGTACCGATTTTACCATTGGTTCAAATAAGTATTCCACTAGGTATCATTATTTATTTGCTTGTCATTCCAATTATTTTTATGAGTATTAATTATGGATTACAGCACTTAATGACAAATAACAATTTTTTAAAAATCCATAATATTATTCAACTACTATTGGGTATACCAATGCAACATCCTCCATCATTAACAATCAACAGGATGATTTGTTTAACTATTATGTTTGTATACATAACGTATGTCAATGACTTTCAAACATATCTTTTAAGTATGAAGATACAACATGATGAAATCCCTTTCAATACTTATCGCGACTTGGATAAATCGCAACTACCAATACAAATGACACAAAGCTATTATGATCACATATTTAAAACTGGTTTTAACAAAGCTTTAATGAAATTAAAGAAAAAAACTAAAGTGATTGATACTGCAAGAGATTGTGTAAAACAAATAATAGAAACTGAAAATATAATGTGTGTTTCGACTTCAGTGTTTGCCAAGTACGTAATGAATAAATATCGAAGATTTGATGGATCGCCATTAGTCAAAATAGCTAGATGTACATTATTTTGTGATAATTTATTTTTTTCATTCGATTTTAAATCACCTTATACCGAAAGATTTTTGACGATTTTACGAAGAGTTCGCGAATCAGGAATATGGCATAAGCTTGAATTATTGAAAAAATTAGATAAACGAGTTTACTTTTCGGTCAAAAATGGAAATTCAAACACTACTAGTACGTTAGTTAATTTAATTTTAATCATCTTTAGTGTTGGTTGTTCTATTTCTGTTTTTATCCTTCTCGGCGAATTCTTCAGTTTTAAATATAAAATAAATACAAATTTTAAACCTAAAAGAATGTATGACCAAAAAATGTTAATGCGAAATGATAGATGCAAAATTTTTATTAAAAAATTTATTAAGAGAGTAAAAAACATGAGAAAATATAGATGACTCTGACTTTATTTTATTTATCTTTCTCATGTAATAATTATAAAGTTCATAAATAAACATTTTTGAAATTTAAATTTTTAGTATAATTTATTTAACCCTTTCAATAGAAGATTTTTCTTTAAAGAAAACATACTTTAAATAATTTGAGGATTATTTATTGTGATTTAAAAGTACATTTTGCAATAAAAAATAAAATTATTTTCTTTTTCTAAGTTTTTAAGCTTCTAGTGGTTTCTCAAAATTTCAAAAAAGTTATGACGGATAAATATTCTATATAGTGAATATGAGATTAATTAAAGGGTTAATTAGTCTATTTTTCTATTATTATCTAATTATTCATGAATTATTCATGATACAAACCATTTACTATTATTTCTCTATTCATCCATCAGTGTACAATTCGGTTTATTTTTATTTTGAAAATATCTTATATTTGAAAATTGTTATACATCTAGTTTTATGAATTGAAAAATAATTTTGGAAATATTCATTTTCTTATAATTTTGAATGGTTTTTAATAAGTATTATTATTTTTTCAACTTGAATTTTCAAAATTTTGATTGTAACTTGAAAAAGACTATTTTTAAAGACATTATAGTTTCTGATTTTGGATATACGTAAGCAATACTCTTAACCAATAATTCTATATAGATGAATTTTTTATTTTTAAAAATTGAAAATTATTAAAAATAACCTAAAACAACTAAACATACATAGATCTGAAATTAATATTCCAATAATATTCATTCTATATGCAATTTGAGTTACTAATTTTATCTTTTATTACTCTTAAATCATTAGAAGGAAGAAACGTTTTTTAACATTTCCATGATCTTGGCCTTAAAGGATTAAGATGTAAATCAAATCTGCACAAATTGATTCGTATATGGCATTACTTTACCGAAGTACATTTTATCAAAGTACTCTTTAACCGCTTTAAACATTAGTTTTATATTTATTTATTCTTTAAATAAAATGAAACATTTGTTATTTTTTATTAAAAATTGATGCAGAAGTATTTTTCTATCATTGTTCATAGTTAATTATTATTAATGCATAAGATGACTTTGTTTAGAATAAATTATTTTATTTAATATACGTTATTGACTGTAAAAACAATAGAAATTGATA
The DNA here is from genome assembly GCA_017163975.1 of Anastatus disparis. NCBI lineage: Eukaryota > Metazoa > Arthropoda > Insecta > Hymenoptera > Eupelmidae > Anastatus > Anastatus disparis. Next base: position 11,022,570 of record JAFFSR010000333.1, on the reverse strand, counting down.
TTTGTTTTTCTTTTCCATGACTTGGCCTTATGTAATATTTACTTACATGGTTTATTATACTCAGTAGTATATTATTAGTCATAAAATTAAACATAAAAATCATGAACTAACATTAAATACTATGCTCATTTTAGTCAGAAAATTCTGAATTGAAATATTCCATATTTTGTTGGACTCATATCTTTTTTATTTATTTTGTAGATATTGCAGTTGACGTCACCGAGGTCAATTTAAAACCAATGTTTCAATTACATATAATATTTATATTCAATATTAAAGCAATTAAATAGATGTATTTAAAAAATTATTAACTATAATTTTCTGTATCATTTCAATTTAAAAATCTAAATATTCCGATATGAAAATTAATTTAATATGAATACATTACTTGGAGAATGGATGTGACATACGTATTAATTATTCTACAAATTAACATATTATTTTATTCAAGTTTTATAAGTAGTGATTGGACAAGTTTGCTATCCCATCAAATATTAACTAATTTACCTCCTCACCAAATAACTTTTTACACATTAAAAACGATTAAAATTAAACAAGTAAATTGTATTGTGAAAAAATTCATAGAAAAACATTCAAGTATGATGATAAGTTTAGAAAAATCAATAGTTAGCAATGCTACACGCTCATTAAATATGCCAGTTTTCAAAAATCCTAGGCATGTATCTTTAAATATTATTTTTCTAGCCGACAATTCAAATAATACTAAAAAACTAATTGAATTTATAAAATTATCGCCAAATTCAAAATATATTCAACCAAAGTGTTTAATCATTTTCTTTGTATACCACCGTGTACCTGAATCTGTTATTAAATTTCACCTTGAATATGCTTGGTTAAATAAGTTTTTGGACTTCTCAATATTGTCTGTGCAATATAGTTCGAACATATTTGACGCTATTCCTATACTTTATTATTTAAATCCATTTACTGATAACATAAACAAAGAACTATTCAACAGTGCGAATGTTGAAATTTTTCCAGAAAAATTACAAGATGTTAATGGATTTCCAATGAAATTGTTTTACGGTAATATTACTTCACTGCTTAAATACCAGATCTACAATAATACCATTAAAGTAACTGGTTCTGAATCTTTTTTCATTGAATTCTCATTGAAAATCATGAATTTCACATTAATATATAGTGTAAAAATAAAATCAAATTTAACTCTTGACCAAGTCCGACGTTCAGTGAATGAACATATACAGAACCACGATATTGACATGAGTTTATTTTTAGAACCTTTTAGAACTGTTAAGGGATTAAATCTTATCTATGCTGAACATTCGAAATGTCGAAAATTGGTAGCAGTTGTACCGATTATTCCGCTAATTCAGATGAATATGCCGTTTGGTATTACTATTTATTTAATTATCATTCCGATTATTTTTACATGCTTTAATTATGCCTTGTTCTACTTAGAGGGAAATAACAATTTTTTTAAGGTTCATAATATAATCCAACTACTTCTGGGTGTACCAATGAAATATAGACCACAATTTACAGTTGACAGAATAATTTGTTTAACTATTTTGTTTGTATATATAACATATGTCAATGATTTTCAATCATATATTTTAGATATGAAGATGCAAGAGAGCGAAATGTCTCTTAAATCATTCAAAGAGTTAGATGAATCAAAATTATCAATATACATGGTTCGAAGTTTTTATAATTATTTAATCAAAATGGGCTACCATAAGAATCTAAAGAGTTTAATGCAAAGAGCAGAATTAGTTAATTCTACAAGAGATTGTTTGAAACTATTAATAAAATTCAAAAGTACAATTTGTGTTACTTACATTGAACTTGCTGAATATGCAGTAAATGAATATCGTAATCCGGATGGATCACCGATAATGAAAATATCTAAACGTCCATTATCGTGCGATAACCTGTTTTTTTCATTCGATTCCAAATCACCTTATACTGAAAGATTTGTGACAATTGCACGAAGAATTCACGAGTCAGGAATATGGCATATGCTTGAATTATCGAAAAAAGCAAATAATTCAGAAAATCATCACATTAAAAATATTATTAAAAAAAATGAGGGTTCAATAGCCGAATCAATTTCTATCATCTTTAGTATCGGTTGTTCTATTTCTATTTTTGTATTTCTTGTTGAATTTTTCAATATTAGAATTAAAATAAATAGAAATCTCGAATCTAGGAGAATGTATAATAAAAAAATTTTATTTTAGTTAGAATATTATTCAGAAAATTTAAAAAGAAGCATTTTAAGTTTATTTTATTAAAATTATGTATTTGATATAATTCTAAAATTAGTAAATAAATCTTCTATCATTATTTACTCATTTATAATGTGGGGTGAATTACTAAATCATACATAATTTATTTTTTCGCTTTCTGAGCCCAAAGCTTGTTTTTGCGCTCGCATGTATAAAAATGAGTGTCTCAAAACAAGCTTTTTGTACGTCATACGGAAAAATTTTGTTCAACACTCGAGAAGAAAGTAATTTTAACTTGGACGTTTGCACTTGAGCGAAGCGAGATACTATCTCACATTTGTACGCAAATGTTTTTTTTTCGCATTTGAAATCAAACACCGCAAGTATTTAATGAGTCGGGTCAAGTTAAACTACAACAAAAAACTAGTTTGTGGACAAACAAGTCGTGTTTCAAGCAGCTTCCCAGATATGAACTTTTTCAACACATTTCTGAGATGCGACCTTTTTATTCGGAAACGACAATATTTAAATTTGATTTAGTAAATAAAAATGTTGAAATATGTAATTTTCGAACGATTGTATTAAAAAAAAATTTTATGCATACATAGACGTTGTTTATGGTTATATTTCGAACTTAATATGTAATATTAACAGCAGGAATCATAAAAATTTATGCTTATGTATAAAATTTTAATGACAATATTGTACTTCAATTTAAATATATCGTAGGTTTTCTTTTTATTTTAAATGACTTTACTTTCTGTAATTTTAATGTTTTACACATATATATTTTTTCAAATTACTAGAATAACGGTAGTATGCTACTATTATTCAAGTACTTGGTTATGGTATTTACGAACTAACATTAAAAATTATATTTATTTTAAACACACTGCATTACTATATTCAATACTTTTTCGGATTGGCATTGTATGTTATTTTAATTGTGCCGATATTTCATGAATATAATAGTTTATTTCTACAAGACAGGCCTAAAACTAATGTTTCACTGCTTAAAGTATGGATGTGACAAATAAGTTAATTATTCTCCAAATCAATACATTATTTTATTCGAATTTCATAAGTTGTAATTGGATAAGTTTGTTAACTCATCAAATATTAACCGATTTACCTCCTTATCAAATAACATTTTACACGTTAAAAACTATTAAGATCGAACAAGAGAATTGTATTATTAGAGAATTTGCAAAGAAACATTCAACTATGGTGATCAATTTAAAGAAATCCTTGATTAGAAGTGCTAAAAGTTCATTAAATATGCCAGTTTTCAAAAATCCTAGGCATGTATCTTTAAACATCATTTTTTTAGCCGATGATTCAAATAGTACCGAAGAACTAATTGAATTTGTGGAACTATCGCAAAATATAAAATATATTCAACCAAAGTGTTTAATTATCTTCTTTGCATATGATCACGTGTCTGAATTCATTATTAAATCCCTCCTTAAATATGCTTGGTTAAAAAAGTTTTTGGATTTTTCAATATTGACCATGCAATACAAAGAAAATATTAATGCTACTCCTACACTTTATTATTTAAATCCATTTTATAATAATATAAGCAAAGAAGTTTTCAAAAATACAAATATTGAAATTTTTCCAAATAAATTACAAAATGTTAATGGATATCCAATAAAGTTATTTTATGGTATTATTCCTCCGCTACTTGATTACAAGGTACATAATAATAATACTGTTACAGTGACTGGTCTTGACTCGCTTTTTATTGAATTCCCACTAAAAACGATGAATTTTACTTTATGATACTGTGTGAAAATAAAACCAAATCTATCTATGACACAAGTCCGAGATGCAGTAAATAAACATTTAAAAAATCACGATATTGATATGAGTATATTTTTAGAAGCTCTTAAAACTGTACAAGATTTGAATATAATTTATGCGGAGCATTCAGAATGTCGTAAAGTGGTGATAATCGTACCTATTTTACCTTTAATCGGAATAAATATTCCATTTGGTATTACTATTTATTTAATCATTATTCCGATTATTTTCATATGCTTTAATTATGCTTTGCTGTATTTAGAGGGAAATAAAAATTTTTTTAAACTTCATATTATTATTCAACTACTTTTAGGGGTAGCGATGAAACATCCACCGCAATTATCGGTTAACAGAATAATTTTTTTAACTATTCTTTTTGTATATATAACGTATGCCAATGATTTCCAATCACATATTTTAGATATGAAAATGCAAGAGGGTGAAATGTCTCTCAATACATTTACAGAGTTAGATGAATCAAAATTATCAATATTCGTTGCCAAAATTTATCATGATTACTTACTTGAAATTGCTTCTAACAATAATCTAAAGAATTTAATGAAAAAAGTTCAACTGACTAATTCTACAAGAGGCTGTGTAACGCAATTAATAAAATTTAAAAATTTAATGTGTGTTTCAACTCTTGAATTTGCTGAGTACGTAGTAAATGAACATCGTAATTTAGATGGATCGCCAATAGTAAAAATATCTAAAAGTCCATTTTTATGTGATAATGTATTTTTTTCATTCGATTCCAAATCACCTTACACTGAAAGATTTGTGACGATAGTGCGGAGAGTTCGCGAATCAGGAATATGGTATATGCTTGAACCATCAAAAAAAGTAAATAAATCGACAAATCATCAGATTAAAAGTATTGATTCAAAAAATGAAAGTTCAGTAGCCAAACCAATTTCGATTATTTTTGGTATTGGCTGTTTTATTTCTATTTGCATATTTATTTTTGAATTTTTGAATATTAGGGTCAAGGTCAAAAGAAAGCTGAAGCCTAAAAAAATGTATAATAAGAAATTTTTATTTTAATTAGAAAATTGCTCAGGGACGTAAAAAAATGGTAAAAAATATTTTATTTAAATCATTTGTATCATCTTATAGTAATCTGAAGTTAAATAAATGTTTTTTTATCTTTTAAGTTTCTTATTTATTTGTAGATTCTAATTTATTTATAGTCTTAGATTTTTATCAAGGTAATCTTTGTTCAAAGATTTCTTACTTTATTTAAGTGTACCTGCATAAAGGCAACGTGTATATTATTTAAAAATAAAATTTATTACAAATAATTATAACGTTGAGTTTATTTTACAATTTCAAATTTCCCAAGGAATTATAACCATTCAAATAAATTATGTTGATTTTAACGTTTTAAAACATATTTAAAAATTTTCAAATAGTTCTGATTTGATAGAATCAAAATACAAACAAAAAATCCATAAATTGATTTATTTTAAATTGTATCTATTTTATCAAGATATATTTTTTGCATATATAACTGAATAAATGAAAATATTTACATTAATATTTATTATTGCCGTGTACATTCGCGTTTACAATGTATTTTTCGACGACAACTTATATTTATAATTATTTATGCATAGGTTGATTTCGTTAGGACTAAAATTTCAAGTTTAAAGCATATTGTTGACTGCAAGAACAATAAGTATCTATGCTGATAAAGGAAATTATAATTACAATATTATACATAAATTTAAATACATCTTAAGTTTTATTTTTATTTTACTGATTTATTCTTATGTTATTTTAATAACATTTAATTTTATTGTCATTTAATTTCGTTAAATCATTATAATAATTTGTAATATATAGTTATTCGTATCAACATTATAAAATATAGATTCATGAACACTTCAGTTAAAGTCATTGGTAAGTTTCTGAAAAGAAATTACAGTAAAGCGCACTCAGTACAATAAAGCAGTCATTGTCATAACCATAATGTTTCACCAAACTCCGCATTACCAAAAGTTTACGGTAGGTGGTGTCCAGTAGATAGGTCTTTTGATTTGTAGATTACAGGGCTTTTACACACTAAAGAAATAAGTCACGAGGGATAAGAAAATACATTATATTAGTATATCTATATTTGAGAGGTATAACAGAAATAAGCAATTTGTTCTCTCTTATTTTTTACAATATAGATATACTGGCAATGTATTTTCTTATTTCTTGCGACTTATTCCTTTAGGGTATTAACGCATTGGTTATCGCTACTGTATGTCAGGTACCCTTTAGATCTAATAGTCAATACCAAATAATTTAGTAAACTACATCCTAATTTATTTTTCAGTGAATACAATTTGAATTTAAAAAATGATTGGGTTCTGTTACAAAATTTAAAAGTTCGTCATTCAAGGCGCTGTCAAGATCATTGGATTAAGTGCGCATCTATTAAAATATGGATATCAAATATATAACAATTATTTTTCAAATTAATAATTTAGTTTTTTCATATCTTATTGGTTGCAATTGGGTAAGATTACTATCTCATCGAATATTAACTAATTCACCACCTCATCAAATAACTTTTTACGCATTTGAAACTAATAACGAAGAACAAAATTGCATTGTAAAAGAATTTATCGAAAAAAATTCAGGTATGGTGATTAATTTAGAGACATCATTGACTAGAAATGATACGCGATCATTAAATATGCCAATTTTTAAAAATCCTAGGCATGTATCTTTGAATGTAATTATTTCACCTGGAGATTCAAATAGTACAGAAACATTGATTAAATTTGTCAAATTGTCACAAAATATAAAATATATTCGACCACAGTGTTTATTTATTTTATTTGTATACGACAATATATCTGAATCTACTGTTAAATCTATTCTGAAATATGCTTGGTCTAACAAGTTTTTGGATTTTTCAGTATTGGCCGTGCATTATGTTGATAACTTAAATAATGTAACTCCTATACTTTATAACTTTAATCCATTTAATGATAATGTAAGCAAAGAATTTTTAAACGGTACGAACGTGGAAATTTTTCGTGATAAATTGCAAAATGTTAATGGGTTTCCAGTTAAATTGATTTATGGTAATATTATTCCGATACTTGATTACAAAATACATGATAATGGTGCCATAGGCGTGACAGGCGCAGACTATTCTTTCATTGAATTCGCATTAAAAACAATGAATTTTAGTTTGAAATTTAACGTGGAAATCAAACAAGAAAGACCACATGCTCCAATCCGAAAATTGGTAAATAAACATTTAATGAATCACGATATTGATATGAGTGTTTTTACGGAACCTTACCGAATTGTGAAAGATTTTTATACTATTTATGCAGAACATTTGGAATGTCGAAAAGTGGTGGCAATCGTACCAATTATTCCGTTAAATCAAATGAATATTCCACTTGGTATCCTCATTTATTTAATTGTCATTCCAATTATATTCATAAGCATCAATTATGCATTACTGTATATAAAGAAAGATAGTAATTTTTTTAAAATTCATAATATTATTCAACTACTATTGGGTGTACCACTGAAGCACCAGCCATTATTAACAGTCAACAGAATAATTTGTTTGACTATTTTGTTTGTATATATAACGTATGTCAATGATTTTCATTCTCATATTTTAGATATGCAGATACAAAAGGGTGAAGTGACATTTAATTCTTTAGAAGAGTTAGATGAATCCAAATTACCACTTCAGATGTCTAAAAATAATTATGAACAAATTTTTAAAAATATTTCTTACAAGCGGTTAAATAATTTAAAGAAGAAAACACGAGTGTTTTATAGCGTAGGAGATTGTTTGGTACAACTAAGGAAATACAAAGATACAATGTGTGTTACAAGTTTCCATAATGCTAAATACGTAGTAGATGGATATCGCAATTCAGATGGATCACCAATAATGAAAATAGCTAAGCGACCATTATTGTGTGATAATGTATTTTTTTCATTTGATTCTAATTCACCATATCCAGAAAAATTTATGACAATAATACGTAAAGTTCGCGAATCAGGAATATGGTATAGGCTTGACTTATCGAAAAACGTAAGTCAATCCATTTATTTCCAGGCAGAAAATACAAATAAAACAAATAAAAGTTCATTGGTGGAATCAATTTTAATAATCTTTGGTCTTGGCTGTTCTATTTCTGTTTGTATGTTTTTTATTGAAATTGTTAGCACTGAAAATAAAATACGTAGAAAATCAAAGCCTGACAGTATGTGTAATAAGAAAATTTTATTGAAAAAAAAGTTTAGTAAATTTTTATTTCAACATATTAAAAATTGAAACATTGAAATATTTTTAAATTAAAAAAAAACGCAGATACCTTAAACAAGTAAGAAAAGTCTCTAACATTTTCAGGATTTTAGCTTCGCTTACTATCTGTAATTAATATCATAGATGTACATTTTATTCATATTCTTCTATTGCTTTATCAAATCCCTGATAATTTGAACTTTTATAAAGAAAATCTGTAGATTAATTTTTCAGATATCTGCAGGAAAATCTGTAGAAAACTTACAGGAGAATTTAAAGAATCATTGCACTATTTTCTGTAGAGAAAATGATCGAAAAATCTATAGGTTGAACGCAGATGAATTTGCAGAAAAATTTGCAGAATTACAGGTAAAACTATAGAAAAATCTATAATGGTTTTTCTATATTTTCTACATAATAATATATAGAAATTGCATAGATATACTGATTTAAATTTTCAGTGTTTTCGTGTACATCATTTTCTAAAAAATTTTTTGCAGAATTAAAAATTTTTGGCCTTTTAAAAATCTGTATATTTGTGGAAGAATGAATAACTAATACTGAAGCTTAATCCGTTTGAAAATTCTTTATATAATCATGGAAGTATGGCTGAAGTATAATGATCCCAAGAGAGCTTATAATAAAGGTATTTATGTTTACTTTAAGGTAGTATTAACATTTTATATTGAAGTAAAATATGAATGGAAAAATTGTATTTTTATTTTCCGTTTTAATATAGATGTATCCCGCTGAGAAAGAAATTTTCTTGTATATAATGAAATAAGATTTTTTTTGGCAATTAGGTTTTCTGTATTAGATATCACAGAAAAAAAACAAAAATGAGGCAAACCTCGTAGCGTGAGCTCCTTTAAGAACGAAGAGCTTCTACAAAATTACAAAATTTAAACAAATTTCGCCTAGCAAATTAAAATTAAATTAACGTAATCAATCATATCAATTTCAAATTGATTATATTGCTTCCCTGGTAGAAAATTGAGCATAATTTGGTCAGAATTACTGGTCAACAGTAAGTTAAAATGACACTTATCTAAAAAATTTTTTCAAAGAATTTCTAGATATCATTTTAATTTTCGTTGACCAGAAATTCTGCCAAAAATAAGCTCAATTTTCTACCAGGGTTATGTTTAAAAAATAATTTAATAAATTATTAACACATTTTAATGCCAAAAATGTAATTTATTAACTTTCATAAAATTCGAAAATAATATTGATGGATGTAATATGAAAAAAATAAATACAATAAATAATGCTACGACTGTCTAAAAGACCGATATGATTAACTAGTTATTTATTGATTTTTCAATAATTATGAATTATTACAAAGTTTGAATCGTACGTGTTTTTCAGCTCAGTATGAGAAAAATTATATATATCTTTGCTTTGAGAGCTAATTTCACGTAGCATAATATACTACTTACTTTTGACTGAATAAATTTAAAGATATTTTCATCACTTTTAATTATTTCCGTATGTATTTGCATTTGCAAAGTTTTTTTGATTACGATTCACTTATTTCTGTGATTTATGCAATAGACTATGTTAAAATTGAGTTTTCTAACCTAATGCATATTATTGATTAAAAGAACAATGAAAATTTGTGTTTGTGAATGAAATATTATCAATGATATTATATGTGAATGTAAATATATATCAAGTTTTATTTTGATTTTGTGATTTATACTTATAATATATTTCAATCCAATTCTTCAGTGCTGATTCAAATTTGATTTTTTACATTATTTTTATTACAATGCGCAATATTAAATTAATATAATTATTAGAACATTTAAAAGAGTTGTTGAAATGTGAAAATAAGAGACTTGAGTAATTTTGTATAAAACGGATATATTACTTAAAACATGGGTATAAAGCATATATTCATTAGTTTTCAAATTTACAATTTATTTTTTTCGACTTTCATCAGCTGCAATTGGATAAGCTTATTATCTCATCATACATTAACCAACTTCCCTCCATATCAAATAACTTTTTATACATTACAAACTATCAAGGATGAAAGAATAAATTGGATTATAAAAGAATTTACCGAAAAACATTCAAGTATGCTGATTAATGTCGAAAAATCACTAATCAGTAATAATACACGCTTGTTAAATATGCCAGTTTTAAAATATCCTAGGCATGTATCTTTAAATATTATTTTTTCAGTTAATAATTTAAATAGTACTGAAGCACTGATTAGAATTGTTATACTATTGCAAAATGCAAAACACATTCAACCGAAGTGTTTAATTATTTTCTTTGTGAATGATCATGCACCTGCATCTGTTATTAAATCTTTACTCGAATACGCTTGGCTAAATAAGTTTTTGGATTTTTCAATATTGGTCGTGCAATATGATAAGAAGATAAATAATGCTACTCCTATACTTTATTACTTAAATCCGTTTTATAATAAAATGAGCAAAGAATATTTTAACAATACAAACGTGGAAATTTTCCCAGATAAATTGCAAAATCTTAATGAATATCCAATAAAGTTATTTTACGGTATCATTCCTCCATTACTTGATTACAAGATACATAATAATAGCACAATTGAAGTTACTGGTATAGATTATTGTTTCATTGAATTTGTGTTAAAAGCAATGAATTTTAGTTTAAGATTTAGCGTGGAAGTCAAGCAGACTAGACCACATGCTCCAATACGAAAGATAGTAATGAAACATTTAATTAATCACGATATTGATATGAATGTTTATCTGGAACCATATAGGATTATAGAATATGCTTATGCTATTTATGCTCAACATGCGAAATGTCGAGAAATTGTGGCAATTGTACTGATTCTACCTCTGGAACAAATAAATATTCCAGATGGTATAGCTGTTTATTTATTCATTATTCCAATTATTTTTATAATATTTAATTATATATTACGCTATTTAAATATCATTAAAAAATTTTTCAAAGTCCATGAAATTATTCAGTTACTTTTGGGTGTACCGTTGCAGCATCAGCCTCTATTAACAGTTAATAGAATAATTTGTTTAACTATGATGTTTGTATACATAACGTATGTCAATGATTTTCATTCACATATTGTAGATATGAAGATGCAAGATGGTGAAGTGACATTCAATTCTTTAGAAGAGGTAGATAAATCAAATTTATCACTTTACATGTCGCAAGCTAATTATGATCAAATTTTTAAAAATGCCTCACAGACGCATTTAAAGAATTTAATGAAAAAAGCAAGACTGTTTAGCTGACTAGAAGAATGCATATTGCGAATAACCAATTCTGAAAATATAATGTGCGTTACAAGTATTCACCAAGCTAAGTATGTAGTAGGTAAATATCGTAATCCAGATGGATCGCCGATGTTAAAAATAGCAAAAGAACCATTTTTGTGCGATAATTTATTTTATGCTTTTGATTCAAAGTCACCTTACGTTGAAAGATTTGTGGCGATTGCGCGAAGAGTTCACGAGTCAGGAATATGGTATAGGCTCGAAACATTAAAAAAACTAAATCAATCGGTATATCTCGAAATGGAAAATACAAATAAAACCAATAAAAATTCATTAACTAAATCAATTTCATTTATTTTTGGCATTGGATGTTCTATTTCTATTGTTATATTTCTTATTGAAATTGTTATCACTAAAAGTAAAATGCATAGGAAGTTAAAATCAAAAAGGATACACCAGAAAAAAGTTCTATTGTAAACAATATATTGTAGAATAACAAATGTAATATGTAATATACAATTTACAATTAATATTAATTTAAGTTACAATTATAAATTAACATGTGAACGATATTATCATGTGCTGCAAAAACAAATGACGATCAGAAATCAGCTGTATTTTGTCGGTGGCGCGACTCTCTTGTTCTAAGCTGCCAATGCGGCGTTTTATACTCAATTTTGTAAATTGCTCTCATTTTTTTTCTATAATAGTTGAAGGTCTGAATCTTTCTGGAAAAACTTCCTTAATATTTAATTAAACTTTTCTTCGCTGAAAGTTTTCCGTACTCGAAACTTCCTCACACACTTTTTTTAATTAAACAAATGCATCTAAGATTTTAAAAAAAATTTTAAGAAAATTCGATACATGACCTTCTCATGTTTTTTAAAACTTCGTAAATGCTTTATTACTCGTACAATGGCTTAAAGTATATTGTGTGAAAATTTCAGCAAGAAATATTAAAATCCGGCGAAAATACGGCAGGTTGAAGTGAAAAAAGCGATTAAAATTTTTCACTACAAAAACGTGATTTTTCTTTAATAACTTGAAAACTAAAATAATTAGAAATTTTTATTTATAAAAAAGGTGCGCAATAAAATTCTCTACAAAAATCTATCATCAAAATTCTAATTAGAATTTTTCAAAAAATCAGCCCTGCGGACAATAGTTTTCCTCGCGTTCGAGCGCTCGGCGAGTTGTACGATTCGGGGGCTCAATTTGTTTGGTAAATCATATTCTTTTTCGTATTTGTACATTTTCGAGTTTCATTACATCATCAAAAGCAAAATAAAGAATCTTTAACCTCAAACTGACCCCGTAAATCTGATTTTAACAGTTGGTTCTGTGTTTCGTGGAATTTAATATGTATCTGCTTCTTCGAACTTTGAATGAGTGATTATAAAATTTAATGAAATGCCACCTAGCGACTTGAAATAAAATCAACGTAATCGATTTTATCAATCCAATTTATCTAATATTGATCATGCAGCTTATGTTTAAAAAATAAATTTAATAAATTATTGTAAGTACATTTTAATGCCAAAAATGTAATTTATTAAATTTCCTAAAATATGCAAATAATTGTTATGAATGTAATATGAAAAGAATAAATTCAATAAATGTTGCTATTATCTAAAAGGCAGATATAGCTAATTATTTATTGATTTTTCATTGATTCTAAATTATTACAAAATTTAAATTGTACGTGTTTTTAGTCCAGTGTGAGAAAAATTGTATATGTCTTCACCTCGAAAGCTCATTTTACGACAGCTTAAAATGATGCATTTTTATGCTACGTAGGATAATATAATACTTATTTTTTACTGAATAAATTCAAAAATATTTTGGTCAATTTTGATTATTTCCACCTACGTTTGCATTTGCAAAGTATGCCTTGTTCGATCACGATTTATTTACTTCTGTGATTTATGCATTAGCAGACTATATGTTAAAATTTAATTTTCTAACTTAATGCATATTATTGACTGAAATAACAATGAAAATCTATGTTTATGAATGAAATTTTAATGATGATATTATATACAAATATAAATACATCTTAAGTTTTGTTTTTATTTTGTGGCTTATACTTATAATATATTTCAATCCAATTTTTCAGTGGTGATTTCAATTTGGTATTTTACATTCTATTTATTACAATATGTAATCTTAAATTAATTTAATTAGTTAATTAAAAAGGGCTATTAAATATACTGCTGAATATAATTTTAAATAAAAAAATTTTTATGTAGAGATGTAAAAATAATAAATTTTAGTACCCTTAAGGCGAATATATTACTGAAAAAATGGACATGAAGCATGTATTGATTAGTTTTCAAATTTACAATGTATTTTTTTTGAATTCTATCAGCTGTAATTGGGTACGCTTGTTATCTCATCATATACTAACGAACATTCCACCTCATCAAATAATTTTTTATGTAGTACAAACTATTAGTGAAAGAGAAAATTCTATTATAAAAGAATTTACTTCAAAACATTCTAGCATGATAATTAATTTAGAAAAACCATTAATCAGTAATAATACGCGCTTGTTGAATATGTCAGTTTTTAAAAATTCTAGGCACGTATCTTTAAATATCATTTTTTCAAATGATTATTTAAATAGTACTGAAACACTGATAAAAATTGTTGCACTATCCCAAAATACAAAATATATTCAACCAAAGTGTTTATTTATTTTTATTATGTACAACCATGTATTTGAATCTGTTATTAAATCTTTACTCGAATACGCTTGGTCAAATAAGTTTTTGGATTTTTCAATCTTAGCTGTAAAATATGATAAGATGATAAATAATGCTACTCCCTTACTTTATTACTTGAATCCTTTTTATAATAAAATTTGCAAAGAATTTTTCAACAGTACAAACGTCGAAATTTTCCCAGATAAATTGCAAAATGTTAATGGATATCCAATAAAGTTATTTTACGGTAATGTTTTTCCGACACTTGTCTACAAGGTACATAATAATGGTACGATGGAAGTTACTGGCATGGACTATGCGTTCATTGAATTTGTATTAAGAACAATGAATTTTAGTTTAAGATTTAGCGTGGAAGTCAAGCAGACTAGACCACATGCTCCAATACGAAAGATAGTAATGAATCATTTAATGAATCACGATATTGATATGAATGTTTATCTGGAACCATACAGGATTATAGAATATGCTTATGCTATTTATGCCCAACATGCGAAATGTCGAAAAATTGTGGCGATTGTACCGATTCTACCTCTAGTTAGAATAAATATTCCACATGGTATAGCTATTTATTTATTCATTATACCAATTATTTTCATAATATTTAATTATACTTTGCGTTATTTAATGATCGATAAAAAATTTTTCAAAGTCCATGAAATTATTCAGTTACTTTTGGGTGTACCACTTCAGCATCGACCTCTATTAGCAGTTAACAGAATAATTTGTTTAACTATGATGTTTGTATATATAACGTATGTCAATGATTTTCATTCACATATTTTAGATATGCAGATACAAGAGGGTGAAGTAACATTTAATTCTTTTGAAGAATTAGATGAATCAAATTTACCAATACAAATGTCGCAGGCTAATTATGATCAAATTTTTAGAAATGTCTCAAATAAGCATTTAAAGAATTTAATGGAGAAAGCAAAAGTGTTTAACAGCCTAGAAGAATGCGTATCGCGAATAACCAAATCCAAAGATATAATGTGTGTTGTAAGTATTCCCAGTGCTCAGTACGTTGTAGATAAATATCGTAACTCAGATAAATCACCAATGTTAAAATTAGCCAAGGAAGCATTTTTATGCGATGATTTATTTTATGCTTTTGATTCAAAATCACCTTACACTGAAAGATTTGCAACAATCGCACGAAGAGTTCACGAGTCTGGGATATGGTATAGGCTCGAATCATTAAAAAAACTAAATCAATCCGTTAATCCCCAGCTAGGAAGTATGAATAAAACAAATGAAAGTTCATTGGCAAAATCAATCGCAATCATCTTTAATATCGGCTGCTCTATTTCTATTAGTGTATTTCTTATTGAAATCATCAACGTTAAAAATAAAAGATATAGAGAATTAAAACCCAAAAGGATGCTCCATAAAAAAGTTTTGCAAAACAATATGATGTAGGATTCTGTTAATAAATATTGTTAAAAGAGTAAATCACATCATTACAAATTATTTGAATTCTGTAATAATATTGATATTATAAATAAAACCTTATTTGTTTATTCGATAGTTTGTATCATTATTTCTACTAATCAACTTTCACTTTTGTGTATATTTGCATTTGCAAAGTACGCCTTTTCGATTACGATTAATTTATTTCTATGATTTATGCATTAACAGTCTATGTTAAGATTGAGTTTTTTAACTTAATACATATCATTGATTGGAAGGACACAATTAAATATACAATTAAATATTAAATAGAATATGTATATAATACACCTTTATATTGATTTCGGAATTAGTAAATTTAAATGTAAAAGTATGTAATTTTCGATCATGATTTACATTTTTCTACATGATTATTTTTTACAGTATTGATTATTGAAACAAAGAAAATTTATACTGGTAAATTCAATATCAATAATTACATTGTACTTTACGATTGTATGTTTTATTTCTATTTTACATTTAACTTATTTTGGTGTAAGCCTTATAATATTTAGTTTTGTTTTTATTTAAATTATTTTTTTAAATAATTATTATACACATTTGTACGTATACTACTATTCATACACTTTCAAAACTATGGGTATTAGTCAAATTACTCTTAATTATGTAGTATTTTTCGAATTTGAATAGTTTATTGTAATTAGAGTGCTGATGTTCCATTAATGCCACAGCTCTCTATAGGACAAACTTGAAATGAATGCTTCAAATTGTTTCTTTTACCATAAGTATAATAATAGATGAAGTTTATTTAAGAATATTTAAAAACATTTTTGAATGTATTGAAGTATATAAGTCCAAATTAAAAACTGTACATACCGAGATATGAAAGTTAATTAATTATTAATTTATTATTTAAAGCATGAATGTAACATACATTATAATTATTCTACAAATTAATAATCTGTTTTATTCGTATTTCGTTCATTGTAATTGGATAGATATGTTAACTCGTCAAATATTAAATAATTCACCACCATATCAAATAACTTTTTACTTATTAAAAAGAATAAAAAATAAAGAAGAAAATTTTATTATGAAAGAATTTATAGAGAAACACTTGAGTATGGTGATTAATTTAGAAAAATCAGCGTTAAGTAATGATACACGTTCATTAAATATGTCAGTTTTCAAAAATCCTAGACATGTATCTTTGAATATAATTATTTCAACTGAAGATTCAAATAGTACTGAAGCACTGATTATGTTTGTGAAATCATCGCAAAATATAAAAAATATTCAACCAAAGTGTTTATTTATTCTTTTCACGTACAATTATGTATTTGAATCTGCTATTAAATCTCTCTTAAAATATGCTTGGTCAAATAAGTTTTTGGATTTTTCAATATTGGCCGTGCAATCCGATGAAGAGATAAATAATGCTACTCCGATACTTTATTACTTGAATCCATTTTATAATATTGTAAGGAAAGAATTTTTTAACAATACTAATGTTGAAATTTTTCCAAACAAATTGCAGAATCTTAATGGATTTCCCATAAAATTATTTTATGGCAATATTATTCCAGTACTTAACTACAAGCTGCATAAGAATGGTACCATAGAAGTTAAGGGCTCAGATTATTCATTCATTAAATTTGTTTTAAGCGCAATGAATTTTAGTTTAAGATTTAGCGTAGAAATAAAACCGGAAAAACTATATGCTCCTGTTCGAAAGAAGATAATTAAACACTTACTGAATCGTGATATTGATATGAGTGTTTATCTGGAATCCTTCAGAGTTGTAGAAGAATCTTATCCTATTTACGCCGAGCATTCTAAATGTCGTCAGTTGGTTGCAATCGTACCAATCATACCGCTAGTTCAAATAAATATTCCAGATGGTATAGCTGTTTATTTATTCATCATTCCAATTATTTTCATAATATTTAATTATATATTACGTTATTTAAATATCATTAAAAAATTTTTCAAAGTCCTTGAAATTATTCAATTACTTTTGGGTGTACCGTTACAACATCAGCCTTTATTAACAGTCAACAGATTAATTTGTTTAACTATTATGTTTGTATACATAACGTATGTCAATGATTTTCATTCATATATCTTAAATATAAATATACTAGAGAGTGAAGTGTCTTTTAATTCTTTTGAAGAGTTAGATAAATCAAATTTACCAATCCAGATGTCTCAAATTAATTTTAATCAAATTTTTAGTAATGTTTCTGATAAACATTTAGAGAATTTAATGATGAAAACGCAGGTGTTTAATAGTCTAACAGACTGTGTATTACAAATAAGCGAATCCAAAAATACAATGTGTCTCGTAAGTATGCATAATGCTAAATACGTAGTAGAGCAATATCGTAATTCAGACGGTTCGCCAAAGTTAAAAATAGCTAAAAAACCATTTTTATGCGATAGTTTATTTTTTGCTTTTGCTTTAAAGTCACCTCACGTTGAAAGATTTGTGACAATTGCAAGAAGAGTTCAGGAGTCGGGGATATGGTATAGGCTTAAATCATCAAAAAAAATAAAACAATCGATAGGTCTCAAAAAGCGAAATGTAACTAAAACCAATGAAAACTCATTGTCTAAATCAATTTCAATCATTTTTAGTATTGGCTGTTTTATTTCTATTTGTATATTTCTTATTGAAATTATTAACATCAGAAGTAAAATTTATAGAAAATTAAAGTTTAAAAGTGAATTGAAAATTTTGTTAAAAAAGTAAAACTATATGTTTAGTGGATAGCATCATTTAAAATTTTTTGAATTATGTAACAAAAAAATTGTAAATAAAAACTTTTCTGTTTATTTAATGTTCTATAGAATTCTCAATTGATCAGCTTTCTACCTTTATCTACTTGCATTACCGTTAATATGGTATAATTTTTTTACTTCTGTTTTTATCTGCATTGTAATACATCACTTTGATTATAAGACAATAGTCTTAATGACTAGCTACATTTATGAACTGGTTAAATTTGTATAAAATTAATTTCTTAACCTATATACAAGGTGTCCCATTTTAAATGTTGCATCTGAATAATTATACAAAAACTGTTTGAATAAATTTTTAAAAACCTATTTTTATTTATTTTTATGCAAAGTCCAGTAATACAGCATGATTTGAAAAGCTGACCATATTTCTGTGTTCCCGCGCGCGACTTCTCAACCTTACTTCTATTGTTGTATTTATATTACTTGTTCGATATGTGAAGCTCGCTATTCGTAAAGGTTTCAACGTTTATGCATATCGTTAGTGTACATTAAACTATATAAAACATTGAATATAAACATAAATATTTTAATAATATTGTTTTTTTCTTTTGTAATACATAAAAATAAAATCGTAAAAATCAGAGAAAGTGGTAAAGATAATGTTATTATCATGAAACCTTTATCTGTAATTTAAAGTTATTAGTAATTGTTTTTAAATATTTTTAAAATTTTCTATATGTTACTCTCATAGTGATAAGTCATTTATTTGATATCTATATATTAGTGATTTGGATTTATATAACATAATTACGACTGAAGACATAAAGATACATTAAGTTCAGTCTTGGAAATAAAGAGAAAAGGAAAAACCAAAGCTGTTTTATGATGTGTTTATTACCCTACTAAAAAATCTCAGGTGAGAAATCACTTGATTTCTCAGGTGATTTATCATGCCAAAATCTCATGTGACGATTTTTTTGGTTTTTACACGTTTCAAAGCATACTTAGTCAATTGCGAACTATTTTTGAAAATTTTTGAAAAATTTGAACTTAGAAAATTTTTTAAAAATTTGGTCTTAGAAAAAATTATGACTCATTTTACAAAAAATTTTCTAAGTTCAATTTTTTAAAAATTTTCAAAAATAGTTCGCAATTGACTAAGCATGGTTTGAAACGTGTAAAAACCAAAAAAATCATCACATGAGATTTTGGCATGATTAATCACCTGAGAAATCAGGTGATTTCTCACCTGAGATTTTTTAGTAGGGTTATAGGCCATGTAGGTACATCGATGCATTTATATTCTAATAACATAATATAATATAAATGATTTATAGAATTTTAATACTGTGTACTAAAACCGAAAATAAAACAAAATAAAGAATTAAAATGCAAACAAATAAATCTATAAATTGATTCATTTTAAATGATATGTCATTACTTTATCAAAATATATATTTTTTATCCTATACTGAATGGTGAGAATACATAAGAGCATCTGTACTTATTTAGTATATAATTTTCGATCACAATTTATATTATTTAAATTGTTATATTGATCGCTAGACCAATGAAAATTTATATGATAGTAGATGCTATTGCAATAATAACGTATTGAATTTTACTATAGACGTATCTTAAGTTTAGATATTATTTTACATAGCTTATTTGACGTAATTTTACAAAACTTTAACTGCATTGTCATTTATATTATTTTGATACATAATTATAGTATGTGGTAGTATGAGTACTGTTATTCATGCATTTAAAAATGTAGTACTTACAATAAACTACTTGTTAGTAGTAGTTTATTTGTAGTTCCAGGAATATAACAGATCTTTTCAAGACAGACTTAAAATAAATGTTTTATATTCTTAATTATTTTCAGACGTAATTATAAATCAAAAACTAAAGGTTACAGAATGGAAATTAATTCATAATTAATATACTATTCAAAGCATGAATGTAATATATGTGACAATTATTTTTCAAATTAAGAATCTATTTTATTTTAATCTAGTCAGTTGTAATTGGATAGATATGTTATCTCATCAAATATTGACCAACTCACCTCCCAATCAAATAACTTTTTATACATTAAAGACTACAAATAACGAAGAACAAAGTTTTATCATGAAAGAATTCATAGCAAAACACTCAAGTATGTTGATTAATTTAAATGAATCAGTGATTAGTAATGATACTCGTTCATTAAATATGCCAGTTTTTAAAAATCCTAGGCATGTATCATTAAATATTATATTTTTTACTGATAATTTAAATAGTTCTGAAGCACTTAATAAATTTGTCATATTATCACAAAATACAAAATATATTCAACCAAAGTGTTTAATTATTTTTTTCATACATGACTATATATCTGAATCTGTTATTAAATCTCTCCTTGAATATGCTTGGTCACTTAAGTTTTTGGACTTCAGTATATTGGTCGTGCATTGTAATGAAAATATATTTAATGTTACTCCTTCACTTTATTATTTGAATCCATTTTATGATAATGTGAGCAAAGAATCTTTCAACAGTATGAATGTTGAAATTTTTCCAGATAAATTGAAAAATCTTAATGGATTTCCAATGAATTTGTACTATGCCATTGTTCCTCCATTAATTAATTATAAAATACACAATAATACTATCAAATTATCTGCTCCTGAATCTTCTTACATTGAATTCTTATTAAAAATGATGAATTTTACTATAAGATATAGTATAAAAATTAAATTAAATTTAACTCTTGAGCAATTTCGAAATGTCGTGAATAAGCATTTAAAAAATCATGATATAGATATGAGTATATTTTTAGAACCTTATAGAATTTTTGAAGATCTAAATGTGATTCCTGCCGAACATGCGGATTGTAGACAAGTTGTGGCAATCGTACTGATAATACCTCTAGTTCGAATGAATTTTTCGTTTGGTATTGGTATTTATTTAATTGTTATTCCGATTATATTTATATGCTTTAATTATGCCTTGCTATATATAAAGGTAAATAACAATTTTTTTAAATTTCATAATATTATTCAACTACTTTTGGGCGTGACAATCAATCGTCGACCGCAATTAACAGTTAACAGAATCATTTGTTTAACTATTTTCTTTGTATATATAACTTATATCAATGAATTCGAATCATATATTTTGAATATGAAAATGCAAAAAGATGAAGTGTCGTTTGATGATTACAGAGAGTTAGATGAATCAAAATTACCTGTATATATGCTTAAAAGCTATTATGATTACTTATTTCAAACTGCTTTTCACCAGAGTATAGATAATTTAATGAAAAAAACGCAGATACTTAAGACATCAAGAGATTGTGTAAGTCTATTCATAAAAGTAAGGAATATAATATGTGTTGTAGGATCTGAATTTGCTCAGGATACAGTAAATAAATATCGTTATGTTGATGGATCTCCTATAATTAAAATAGCTAAACGTCCATTTGTGTGTGAAAATTTATTTTTTGCGTTTGATTCTAAATCTCCTTACACTGAAAGATTTCTCACTATTTTACGAAAAGTACAAGAATCAGGGATATGGTACACGATCAAATCCTTTAAAGAAGAAAATAAATCAGTAAATTTTCAGGCCATAAGCACAAATACGAAAAATGAAAGTTCAGAGGCCAAGCCATTTTTAATCATTTTTGGTATTGGTTGTCTCATTTCCACTTGTACATTCTTTCTTGAATTTTTGAATATCAAATATAAAATAAAAAGAAATTCAAAACCCAAAAGGTCATGCGATAAAAATGTTTTAACTTTTATTAAAATAGTATATTACGATACGGGCGACTTAAATCACCTATTATTATACGGCGAAGTTAGGGCCCGAGCGTCAGCGAGGGTCCTAAACGCCGTGTAATAATAGGTGAATTTAAGTCGCGAGTATCGTATACTATTTTATAGCTCGAGTGATTTAAATTCGCCACACTACATCTGTACTCTCAAAATTCAATAACAAACAAAGGCTATGCACTCCACGAATGATAATTCATTAAAAAAACGAATTCTATTTACCGGCAAAACTATGTATTCTACGAATGATAAATCGTAAAAGAAAAGCGAAAACTGCAAAAAAGCAAAATCTAAGCACTTCGCGAATAATAAATAGAAAAAAACTAAAAAATATATATAAAACATGAAATAACATTATGTCAAACTATTGAAATTAATTCTGTAATAATAAAAATCTAAATTTCCTTTCATATATGTATTAGAGCCGTAGGAGCAACAATTGGTAACTTATGTATTGTATAAGCAGTTGCGTTTAGGGGAATCACAGACGCGACGGAGTCTTAGAGCGTCGAAATGACTACCTCTTCGCTTCACATGTTACACTGATATTGACTTTGGTTTTACACGTATTTAAAACGCTTATAATTGTTATTTATTTTGAAAAATATTGATATAAAAGAGTTGCAATAATCTACACCTTATTATTATCGATGAATAAACTCTTAAAAATAATCCAAATATCAAAATATCGCTTATTACAAGTGCGTGATTTAAATAAATTCAGCGTTATATTCATTATCGAACAGCGTAAAAATTTATCGTTTAACTATCGGCTCAGCGGGATTTAAGCGCGGATTTAAATCACGCAGTGCTATAAAATTGTTTAGGAGAATAAATAATTAAAACAAATCAACGACATTGATTTTATTTTATTTAAGTCATTCGTATTATAAAAAATAAAATAAGCGGCTATTATTTTTCTACTATTTTTCAAAAATTCTTATATTTGTATTATTATTTAAAACGTCTACTAATGTGAAATCTCATTTTATTTATTTTTTAAACACCGTAAAACGATAAATTACTTGCTAAAAATCACATTATCAGAGAAAGTGTCAAAGATAACGTAAAGACAATATAATCAGCAATAAATTTTTATCAATAATTTGAAGTTATTAGTATTAGCTGTTAAATATTATAAAAATGTACTAAGGTAAAAGTCTTTATTAGGAACCATATTCTAATTTTATTTATTTAGCTAATTAGATTTCGAAAACTACTCGATAAATTTGCTTCAAATTTCACATACAATCTAGTTTTTTGTTTAACTAGACGGGAAGCTATTGAAAATTGATTTTCTAAGTGTAGTTTTAATTTTATATAATGTTTAAAATTTTGTAATAAATTTCAATTTTTCCTTTTTTTTCTATTTTACGTAAATTACTCGTTATATTTGCTCTGAAATTTGTATACAAGTTATTCGTTACAGTCTTTATAAAAAAAGTTTTTGAATAATAATTTCTTCTGATTTTTTATTTAATGCTCTCACTAACTCTTTTCTTTCTTCCTCACTTCCTCTATTTCCTTGTATCTCACCCTAATACTCATTTTTACACTATTTTCATATATTCCTCTCTCCCACTCTTCCTATTTCCTAATCACTTTCTCACTTTCACTCTTTTTTTCCCTTCTTAATTTTTCTCGAATAAAAATTATGATTTTTACATTGAAAGCACATTTGAAAAAATCAAATTACTCTAACTCAATGAGCTCTATGAGAAAGCATTGCGCCAAAGCACTTGGCAGCGTTTTTAGTTTACTTAATTTTATATAGCTGCAAGAAAAAATATTATAATTAAAAATTGTTTCATCTAAGTTTCTAGTCATTAAGTACTTTCTTCCTCCTTATTGAGGTCGTTTCTTATTTTTTTATGGATCGAAAGGGATAAACTAATAACAAACCGAGATTCAGCATGAAGTTTTAAGTTTCGTTTCATTAATTTAGTTCTTTTCGTTTCAAGGTTATGCTGGACCCAAAAATAGGGGCAAATTTCCATGGTATCTCAGGGCTCCTCTTTGATGAATCATTGTTTGTAAGATTTAGAACTACTCTCTGATGATTTTCACGAATAATTCATTCTAATACTTAATATTTGAGAATTTCTATCGATTAATAATTCTGTCGGTAACATAGGTGTTTTTAAGACGCTTTTAACATGCATACAGTGAATGACTATTACAATTTTCTAAATATTTAGAAAATTGTGACAAGTGAAAATTTTGAAATTTAGAAAATATTTCTAAATATTTATTCTGTACATATTTGAGTTTCTATGCAATTTTTCAAATCTCATCATTCCAAACATTGATTTTAATAGAGGAAAATATAAATTTTTCAAATCCTTTTTTTAAATATTTGTATATTCTAAAGAACTGTAAAAAAACAGTCATTCACTGGTAGATGGTCATTCAAATACCCTACATTGTTGGATGAAAATGACTTATGAAGTTACAAAAAATATTAATATTTCGAAAGGCATTTTTTATGTGAAACAAACATTTTATTCTTGTAGAAAGTAAAGAAAATTCAAGAACTCAATCAACTGCAAAAGAAGAATAATATATCGTACTTAAATCGATTCGGTATAATGTTTTCCTAGTGAATGGAGGCATCTTGTAAGATACACACAATTTAGTAGAGACAGGATAAACATTTCCTTATATGATGGAAAATCAATGAACAATCTGATATATTTATTTTTTTTTTAAATTTAAAATAAAAAAGAATAAAGAATCAATATGCAAACAAAGGAATCTATTAAATAATTTATTTAAAACTATGTCATTACTTTATTCAGATAGATATTTTTTATCCTAGACTAAATAGTATGTATACATAAGGACATCTACACTTATTTAGTATATAATTTTCGATCATAATTCACATTTTTTACATTGTTATTACTTAAAGTATTTATCGTTAGACCAATGGAACTTCATATAATAGTAGTTGCAATTGCAATGATAACCTTTGTACTTTACTATACACGTATCTTAAATTTGAATTTTATTTTGCACAGCTCATTTTGATGTAATTTTACAAAAATTTGACTTCATTATCATTGGTATTATTTTGATACATAATTATAGTACGTCGTGTGAATACTATCATTCATGCGTTTAAAAAGTTAGTATTTAAAAGCAGTTAATAAGTAGTTCCATGAATATAGCAAATTTTTTCAAGACAGATTCAAAATAAATGGTTTAAATTTTAAATAATTAATGTGCATTGAAAGCATGAATGTAACATACGTGATGATTATCTCACAAATTAAGAATCTATTTTATTTCAATTTTATTAATTCCAATTGGATAAGTATGTTATCTCATCAAATATCAACCAGCTCACCCACCTACCAAATAACTTTTTACACATTAAAAACTGCAAATGAAGCAGAGCAAAATTTAGTCATAAAAGAATTTATTGGAGAACACTCGAGTATGATGATTAATGTGGACAAAATAGTCATTAATAATGATACACATTCATTAAATGTGCCACTTTTAAAAAATCCTAGGCACGTATCTTTAAATATTATATTTTTAACTGATAATTCAAATGTTACTGAAGCACTTAATAAATTTGTCATACTATCGCAAAATACAAAATATATTCAACCAAAGTGTCTAATTATTTTTTTCATACATGACTATATATCTGAATCTGTTATTAAATTTCTCCTTGAATATGCTTGGTCACATAAGTTTTTGGACTTTAGTATATTGGTCGTGCTTTGTAAAGTAAACATATTTGATGTTACTCCTATACTTTATTATTTGAATCCATTTTATGACAAAGTGAGCAAAGAATTTTTCAACAGTATGAACGTTGAAATTTTTCCCGATAAATTAAAAAATCTCAATGGATTTCCAATGGATTTGTACTACACCAATATTCCTGCATTACTTGATTTTGAGATACATAATAATACTATTAAAGTATCTGGTCCTGAAATTCCTTTGATTGAATTCTTATTAGAAATGATGAATTTCACCATAAGATACAGTGTAAAAATAAAACCCAATTCAACTTATGAACAATTTCGTAGTATGGTAAAAAAGCATTTTAAAAATCATGATATAGACATGGGTATATTGTTAGAACCTTATAGATTTGTAGAAGATCTAAATGTAATTCCTGCTGAACACTCGGAATGTAGAAAAGTGGTGGCAATGGTACCAATGATACCATTAGTAAGAATGAATTTTCCATTTGCTATTACTATTTATGCAATTCTTATTCCAATTATTTTTATAAGTTTTAATTATGTTTTGTTGTATTCAAAGGGGAATAATTTTTTTAAATTTCATAACATCATCCAATTACTTTTGGGCGTGTCAATGAATCATCGACCTCAATTCACAGTAAACAGAATCATTTGTTTAACTATTTTCTTTGTATATATAACTTATATCAATGAATTTGAATCATATATTTTAAATATGAAGATACAAAACGATGAAATGCCTTTTGATAATTTCAGAGAGTTAGATGAATCAAAATTACCAGTATACACGCTTGAAAGCCATT
The DNA here is from genome assembly GCA_017163975.1 of Anastatus disparis. Taxonomy (NCBI): domain Eukaryota; kingdom Metazoa; phylum Arthropoda; class Insecta; order Hymenoptera; family Eupelmidae; genus Anastatus; species Anastatus disparis. The sequence continues at coordinate 10,995,812 of JAFFSR010000333.1, read as the reverse complement.
ATGATTATATATTTAACAATTCCTTTGACCAGAGTATAGATAATTTGCTGAAAAGAGCGCAGCTTATTAACAAATCAAGTGAATGCGCATTTTTATTAAATAAAGTAAAAAATATAATGTGTGTCGTAGCTTCTGAATCTGCTGAGTATGCAGTAAATAGATATCGTTATTTAGATGGATCACCTATAATGAAAATAGCTAAATGTCCATTATTTTGTGAAAATTTATTTTTTGCATTTGATTCTAAATCTCCTTACACTGAAAGATTTCTAATGATTTTACGAAAAGTTCGGGAGTCAGGAATATGGTATACGATTAGATCTTTTAATAAAGAAATTAAACCAGTAAATTTTCAGGCTAAAAGTACTCATACGAAAAATAAAAGTTCAGAGGCTAAGTCAATCTTAATCATATTTGGTATGGGCTGTTTTATTTCTTCTTGTACATTTGTTCTCGAATTTTTTAATATCAAATCTAAAATGAAACAAATTCAAGACCGAAGAGGTTATGCAATACAAATGTTATAACTTTAATTGAAAAATTGTTTAGGAGAGTAAGTAATTAAAAAAAATCAACGATATTATTTGTATTTTATTTAAATTATTTGTATTAAGGAGCAATATTATACAATTTATAAATAAATGTCTATTATTTTTCGGTTATTTTCCAAAAATACTTCTATTTCTATTATTATTTAATATTTCTACATAATGTGATTTTTTTCACTTTTTCAAATACCGTATAATTATAAATCACTCGCTAACAGTCTTACCATCAGATAAAATGTCAAAGATATTGTAAAGAGAATATATTCATCAAGAAATTTTTATCAATAATTTGAAATTATTAATATTTGTTGTTAAATATTTTAAAAATTTACGAAGGTAAAACTCTGATTCATGAACCAGATTCTAATGAAAAATTTAATATTTTACGTTAACATGAATAAATAACCAATAAACCGCCACATATAAGATGTCTACCCACACAGCATGAAAGATTTCTGCAGTAATAATAATTTCATTACTAAAACCTTGCAGTAACCTTTCATGCTGTGTGGGTATATGATATGAGCGTGCTTTGTGGATAAAAACTCGAATACGACCTTCTGTGACATAATAATTATATACGTTATTTGGCCGTATTCAGATTTCACCTGAATAAATGACCAAAGGACATAGATGATTTTATGTCCGAAGTTGGCCGTATGAGAAACTATAACTTATTAGTTGAAAATATTAATACTTTTTCTAATATTTTTTAAATTTAGTTTTAGTTCTATTGATTTTTTCTTTTGTTTCTTAGATTGACATTTTGTAATGAGTATAGCTGCTGTCGAAGCGCGAGTCATTTCTTTTTCACTAACCTACGTTCAATATGATTGCTCTTTGACATATTAAACAAAACATAGTAGGATCGGTAATGCCATATTGATTTCTCCTGAGACATATTGAGTCTCAATATATCTCAGGAGGACATATAAATCTTGTAAAGAGTTAAGGAGTGCATCTTAGACATATGCGATGCCAATACAAATTTAGCATGCTCTTTACATACTGGCACGAATACGGCCTACGAGGACATGAAATTTAATAGAGATAGCAAAAAACATTTTTTTTTATTATAGAAAATCCATGAACAATTAGATATGTCTATTTTTTAATTAATTTAAAATGAAAGAGAATAAAAAATCAATATACAAACAAAGAAATCTATGAAACAATTTATTATTTTATCCTACATTTAATAGTAGGAATACATAAGTGCCTCTATACTTATTTAGTATATGATTTTCGATCATTATTCATACTTTTTTACATTGTTATTACTTATAGTATTGATTGCTAGACCAATGAAAATTTATATAATAGTAGATGCAATCGCAATAATAATATATTGTACTTTATTGTACATGCATCTTAAGTTTGGATATTATTTTACATGGCTAATGTTGACGCAATTTTACAAAAATTTTAATGCATTGTCATTTATATTATTTTGATACAAAATCGTAGTACGTGGTGTGAATACTATTATTCATACCTTTAAAAATTTAGTATTTAGAAGTAGTTTATCAGTAGTTCTATTAATATATTATATCTTCTCAAGACAGATTTAAAACAAATGCTTCAGATTGTTAATAATTAATGTATTATTTAAAGCATGCGTGTAACATACGTCATGATTATTTTACAAATTAATAATCTATTTTATTTTAATTTAATTCGTTGCAATTGGATAAATATGTTATCTCATCAAATATTAACCAACTCACTCCCCTACCAAATAACTTTTTACACATTAAAAGCTACGAATAAAGAAGAGCAAAATTTTATCATAAAAGAGTTCATAGGAAAGCACTCAAGTGTGATAATTAATTTAGACAAATCAGTGATTAGCAATGATACACGTTCATTAAATACGCCACTTTTTAAAAATCCTAGGCATGTATCTTTAAATATTATATTTTTAACCGTAAATTCAAATGTTACTGAGACACTTATTGAATTTGTTTCACTATCGCAAAATACAAAATATATTCAACCAAAGTGTCTAATTATTCTTTTCATACGCGATCACATATCTGAATCTGTTATTAAATCTCTCCTTGAATATGCTTGGTCACATAAGTTTTTGGACTTTAGTATATTGGTCGTGCTTTGTAATGAAAACATGTTTGATGTTACTCCTATACTTCATTATTTGAATCCATTTTATGATAATATGAGTAAAGAATTTTTCAACAGTATAAATGTTGAAATTTTTCCAGATAAATTGAAAAATCTTAATGGATTTCCAATCGTTTTGTACTACACCAACATACCTCCATTACTTGATTTTAAGATACACAATAAAACCGTTAAAGTATCTGGTGCTGAATCCCCTTACATTGAATTCTTATTAAAAATAATGAATTTCACAATAAGATACAGTGTAAAAATTAAACCCAATTCCAGTATTGATCAGTTTCGAAGTATGGTAAAAAAGCATTTAAAAAATCATGATATCGATATGAGTATATTTTCAGACCCATATAGATTTGTAGAAGATCTAAATATAATTCCTGCTGAACACTCGGATTGTAGAAAAGTAGTGGCAATGGTACCGATAATACCATTAGTCAGAATGGGTTTTCCATTTGGTATTACTATTTATTCAATTGTTATTCCAACTATTTTTATAAGTTTCAATTGCGTTCTATTGTATTTAAAGGGAAATAATTTTTTTAAATTTCATAATATTATTCAACTACTTTTGGGTGTAACAATAAATCGACAGCCTCAATTAACAGTTAATAGAATCATTTGTTTAACTATTTTCTTTGTATATATAACATATATCAATGAATTTGAGTCATATATTTTAAAAATGAAAATACAAAATGATGAAATGCCTTTTAATAATTACAGAGAACTAGATGAATCAAAATTACCAGTATATATGCTTGAAAGCTATTATGATTTTATATTCAAAAATCCATTTGACCAGAATATAGATAATTTGCTGAAAAGAGCGCAGTTTGTTAATAAATCAAGTGAATGTGCATTTTTATTAAGCAAAGTGAAAAACATAATGTGTATTGTAGCTTCTGAAGTTGCTGAGTATGCAGTGAATAGATATCGTGATATAGATGGATCACCTATAATGAAAATAGCTAAATATCCATTATTTTGTGAAAATTTATTTTTTCCATTTGATTCTAAATCTCCTTATACTGAAAGATATCTTATGATTTTACGAAAAGTTCGGGAATCAGGAATATGGTATACGATTAAATATTTTAATAAAGAAAATAAACCTGTAAATTTTCAGACCACAAGTACAAATATAAAAAATAAAAGTTCAGAGGCTAAGTCATTTTTAATAATTTTTGGTATTGGCTGTTTTATTTCTTCTTGTACATTTTTTCTTGAATTTTTCAATATAAAATCTAAAACAAAAATAAATTTAAGACCCTAATTCTTCAATTAAAAAATTGATAGGAAGTGATTTAAAAAAAAAGAAACAACGATATTGACTTTAGTTAATTGAAGTTATTCGTATTAGAAAACAATATTATAAAATTTATAAGTAAATGTCTATTATTTTTCTACTATTAATCAAAAATACTTATATTTACTTTTAGCATGATTACAAATCACTAACAATCACATGATCGGAGAAAATCTCGAAGATAATACACAGACAATTGATAATGATATATATAAATTTTCATAAAAAGTTTAGAAATATTAGTATCTGTTATTATTAAAAATATATTGTTTTTTAAGATTAAATATAATAGATTTACTTATTGTATTCCACTTTCGTATTTTGTATCTTAATATATAATAATACCAAAACTGTTGTTACTACATTTAAGGCAAACCTCTAATTAGCTGTAGTTTTACAATTAAAGTCAAAAAGACAAAAATTGTCAATCTTGAAAACAAGGAGAAAGGGGAAACGAAAGGTGCACAATTCGAAGATTTAGATAAATCTCAACTCAAGAAAATATTAAGATTTTTATCAGTATCTTCAAAATTAAAAACATAAAATTCTGGAAAATATTATTTATTTTTATATAATAAATGACGATTTTATATCCATAATTTAAAAAAAATAAATAGTGTTTGAAATCTTTAGTATGAGTAAAATGAAATGTTATTAATTTTATCAGAAATCTAGATATATTGCAAATCAATCATATTATTTTTTTCTTTTGAGCTTTTTTTACCATATTAAATATTTAACAATGAATTATTGATGATTTAAATTTATTAATATTATATTTGCATGTTTCATGTCAGCCCTTGTTTTTTATCTTTTTAATTTTATTTCATTATTTTATGAGAAACATTCAATTCAAAATAATATTAAATTTATTAAATACAATACAAAATTTTAAACTAAGGTTATTATTAGGTTAAATCTATTGTTACACATCTACTAAATAGTAACTTTTTTATTAAATACCGGTTCATATATGATCAATTATATATTCACTTTTTCTGTATGATATTATGCTTATAATTTCAGTGCATTTCTTCAGTTTGAGGTTCTTTAATTTGTTCTAATGAACTTTTTTACAATTCAAAAGAAAATTTAATACAAACATCTGTTTTATTATAAATAATTAAAAAATTCGTAACCGTTATTCACCGATGTATACATTTATTAGTAAATTAATTTACATTGCACCTCCGAAAAATCATAAAAATTATATAAAAAATTTTATGCTATATAACATAGATATCTTCCCGTATTCTTCAATCAAAAAAAAAAGAAAAAAAATAACAATACAAAAAAGGTGCCAAACTCAGCTCATATTTATATCGATGGAAAAAAAGGAAAACGATCTTTGAGTTTCTCTTTACCTTTTCTTTAACTTTGTACACAGTAGCCGAGCTCGGTTACACGCACACCCATAATGGGTGTGTCTTTATCCCCTTTAGTATTGGAAGATATACGGTTACATTTATTCAATAGAAAAAGAAGGATATGCGTAGATATGACAACATATATTGAGTTCTCGCCTTTTTCCGGCTAATGCCCAAAGTTTTGTTATACTTTTTATATACACAAAATTTAAACTCCCACGCGTTTAAAAAAAAATTCTCTCTTTTCTTCGTCTCTTCTTTTATTTTTTATACCGGGATGATGTATATGTCCTATATAATATTATGGGAATATGATCACGATCGATCGGTACAGTTGTCTGTAAATATAAAGACATTTTCGGTGACGATGAATGAAGATGCATTGTTAAGAGAAATTCATTTTGGTAAATGTTGAGGCTTTTTATGGGATATTTAGGTTTCTATTAGTGAGAAAGTAGGGTAGCTTATTTTTATATAGTTTAAAAATCTTATAAATCTTTTTTTTCCCTAAAAGCATTCAACATGTATTGTATTGGAGTCATTGTACAAAAATGATCTAAATAAATCATTAAAGTTTCAAACAATTTAATTATTTTATTAATACAATTCTCATGATTTAAAAATTAAATTAATAAATCTCAACTTTTATACAAAATTAGGAAAATTTAAAAAAATGTGTTTTTCATTGATTACTTACCTAATCTCAATTATTAAAAATACTTTAAAATTGTTATAAAAAGTAAGTTTCTATATGTAATATTTTAATTTTTAATAATGCAAAAGGTAAGTGTATATTATACCAAATTATATATATTTTTGTTTAAAAATATTTCATTACATAATGTTACCTTCTTGTGTTTTATAATATTAATAATTCGATAAATTTTTTTTGCGATGATTTGAAACTCCACGCGTACAATAAAAAAAAAAATAATTAGAATTACGATTTTTAAATAATAAATTTATAAAATAATAATACAAAATTTTCGATTCACCAAAAAAACAGGTTGCCATAAATACTTATCTAAAAAAACTGATCATTTGCTCATTATGATTGAATACATATTTTTTTCCTTTTACTTCTCTTTTTATTCCTAAAAAGGAAAAAAGGAATTTCAAAAAAATGTTGTGAAAACATAGCTTTTTATCCAGTTTCTTTATTTACTAAAACGATATTCTCACCCTTTTTTTTTGCACTCATAATCTCAAAAAAGTAAAGCCACTAAAAAATCCATCGCAAAAATATAAATTACAAATAGAAATAAAATACTTAAGCCCAAAATTTCGAAGTTCTATTCAATAACAATAAAACTAATAATCGCTCAACCATTAAATCCAATACCACGAGTAACGAGTCCTAATCTACAATTCAAGCTGTTACACTTTTTTCTGCGATTTTTTCTGCAATTTTTTCAATCATACACCCCTTACCTTCGATCATCATCCATCGTTTTTCAAATGCCTTTCCTCTTTAACTAGAAGAAAAAAAATAGAGTCCCACAAACTAATCCGCCAAAAAAAAGAGGTCTAAGGGATCTCAAGAAGACTTTATGATGATCATAAAAGATCGTGCGTCGTCCGGTAGCCACTTAGCTTAAAAGTGAGGAAGTCGAAAGAAGAGATATAAAATAAAAACTACCTTACCATTTTTTTTAAACCTTAAAAAGAAATCCATAAAAATTAAAGACTCCCCTTCGTGCGGCATACCGCGTTAGCTATTTTAACTAAAGACGATCCTTTTTTTTTATATAAGCAAAAAAAATCAAAACCTCAAATACCCATACCCCTGCGGTCTCGCGTGCTTTCGAGAGAGTTAAAGAAGTGAAAAAAAATGGGTTCGAAAAAAATGATGGCTTTTCGTTTGTCCTTTTGTTTTTTCCTTTTTTTTTCTGATTTTTTTTTGCTCGTGTGCTAAAGCTCACGCGGTCGTAAAAAGTTTGTGCATTTCCATCTAAGCTCTTTGTAAAAATTGTTTTTCTCGATCGTATATCATTTTGGAATATAAAAGAATGTAAGGCAAAAAAAATAAGCCATTGGTCTTTGGGTTGCACAGAGATAATACTTCCTTTGAGAAATGACTCTAGAAAAGTGAAAAATTTCGTGCTTGGGTTATAAGAAATTTAACGCAGTCCGTGTTTTTTTTTAGTATAAAAAAAAATTTTTACCATTTTGGTTTAAAAAAACATGTTCGATGAAGAAACTTTTCTATGAACTTATTTTATGATTCTTTAAGACTTCTTTTTATGCTACAGAAGTTCCAAAGAAGCTCATCAATTGATTTTTTAAAAATTGACTGGAAAAGTAAAAAAAAAGTTAAAGGTGTTAATATTTTTTTCTGTGAACTAGGGTCTGAAATTACAAAAGAGTTATCATATGAAATATTAAAGATTTATTATGCATCATTATAGTCGATAATTTGACCTGTAAACTTTTTAAAATAGTATATTATTCACCTAGGGAGTTAATTTGAAAAATGTCTTAAATCGTATGTAATTGTCACCCGAGCCGAAGGCGAGGGTGACAAACATACGATTTAAGGTATTTTTCATTAACTCCCGTGGTGAATATGCTATTTTTTGTCATACCCAGACCAAAAGTACCACTTCGTCGATTTTGAGCCGGGAGGAGAAGTGGTACTTTTGGGCAGGGGATGGCAAAAAAGTTATTAAAATAGTAACATAATATGTATTAGAACTTATATTATTCTTAACATGTGCTTTACAATGTAATCAGAATTTTTGAAAATTTTGATCTGTACTATCTCTTTGACGTCGCTGTGTTTATGCTATCATAGTTTTATATAACTTAATATTATTAAAAATTTTTGTTTCTTTATAGTTAAAGATACTAATAATTAACAAAATTTAGCAATAAATACGACTAAAACCTTGGTTACTATGTCGGAAAGTAATTTTGTTTTTTATTTAAAATCTTTAATTACGGTAATCAGTAGCTTCACACTATGTATATTTTTATTTTTAATAATTATTCACCATCAATAATTTAAATATTATTTAAAATTTTTAATATTAATATTTAGATTATGTTATTCAATTGCAAATCAAGTAACTTAATTAAATGCACGAAAAGAATATCACACTTTTTAGCTTTGAAATGAAAAAAATGGTATTAATCTATTTTAATAAATCTTGGATCGCACGATCATTATTCTTAATAATGAAAAATTAAAAATTCATGTAAATTGTCTTTTATATACCTTTTACTCAATATCGGTCTTAAAAAATATGCTATAAGCTTTTGAATTTATCTTTTTGGCAAAGTTTTCAAATATCAGTTTTTTGCAACTTTATGCTGTTGTTTGAATACAATATTTAAAATTTTATATAAAAATTCTAAATAAACGAAGATAAAATTTCAAATAATTTTTAAAGTAATTTTAAATATTAATTTTAACTTATTTTAGAACTTTGGACATGATAAAAAATTAATCATTTACTAAATAAGCTATTCAATACACAATTTTTTTTTCTTTTTATTTTATTTAACGTCACTGTATTTATACCATTATTACGATGCTAATTAATGACGGAGGTTTTTAGTGTATTTAGTGCAACAAAGCACATGTGTCGTATACAGTGGTGCTTGTGTCAATATCGCCGAGAGCGGGATTCGAACTCAGATACTCGTGATTATGAATCTATCGCTCTACCGACTGAGCCACTGAAGACCTCTTCCCTTTCAAAATTAATGTACTTTATAATGTACATTGATAATTTTCTTTTTTTTTAATTGTAAATAAGCCGCTTAAAAATTATTTGAAAAAAATATATGGATGAGTTTAAAGTAGTTAATTTTCGATCAAGAGAGAATTTAATACCAAAAATTAATAAAAAAAATTAACACAAATCATCTTAAAATTGTTAACAAAATATTTAATAAAATTCAATTTTTAAAGGGTTAATATAATAAAATATAAGGGTTAATATAATATAATATATATTCGTATATGAAAATATATATTAAAAACATAGGATCACATTTTTTAATATATATTTCAAAGTACCAAATTTCAAGTTAAAATTTTTTTTATTATAGCTAAACAAGTTTTGTAGTGGATTTAAAAAAAAATTGTATCACATAATGTTACTTAACAAAATATGTTTCAAAATTAGGAAATTGATTCAACATATATTTTGATTGGTAGCGTAATAATCACTTTTTCATTTATCATTATGATATTATAATATCAGAATGTTTAGCTGAAACGAAAAATATTTTCAAAAACATAGATTACAAAGACCCAAAATAAGTATTAGAAACCTAAATTACGAAATGCATCACCTACCTCAAACGACTAAAACATTACCATAAACAATTCCAGCTCATAAAAAAAGAGCAAAAAAAAACTAATCAAAACAAATTCTCAAACTATAACGAACCTAATCAATCAAATCGCGCGTGCCGCTCATCGTAAACTACAACGGGACTTATTTAATCAGCTTAGCTAAAAACTACCAAAGGGTTGACTAAAGAATCTTGTCTTAAGGTCAAAACGTGCCTAACTCAAGCTCAAATTTATAACGCAAGCGAACAGCTGTATAAAGATTTATTTCATTTCTCTTAAGACACACGAGCGAGTTTCTTTTTCTTCTTTCAATAGACTCAAGTGGGGGAAAGACTTTTTTCTTTTCTTTTTCCCTTGAGTCTTAAACAACGAGCACGCGTGCGATATGTTAGCATACGTATAAATCTAAAAAAGAAGGCACGTGTGTATGTACTTTATATTCCTATATATATGCGATGCAAGGAAAGATTTTGGTTTTCTGGATGTATTCTATAAGTATGATTTGCTTTTTTTTCTTCTTTCCTCGTTCTTTTGAGATGCCGACAAGCGTAAAGTTTCGTATTTTAGGGGGGATTCAGATATATTTTTGTCGTTACGGTATTTTTATTGAACTGTTTATTTACGTGATTCGGGGAGATAATCTATCTTTGATTATTTGGTAAATGTTATATGGTTGATAAAACAAATATGAAATAAATATTTACTCGTGCGATACTATTTAAGTCTGAATAGTTAATGAATATCGTCTTGAAATTTTTACTATAAGCTTGATTTTGGATTTTATAAATTTTGTATTATTTTTTACTAATACAACATATTTTATAAAAAATGAATATTTTCTATTGTTGATTATTTAATCCTTAAACTGCACTCTTTAAAAAAATTATGTAAACTGCACACAAAGTCTGATACCCAGAGTGATTAAACATGTTTTGTACAGCTAGTATTGAAATTCTCTAAAATAAATGAATGTATAAGGATATATTTCATTTAAGTATCTTTAAAAAAAGTTGAGAATAATGAGTTTTTTTGCAAAAAGATTTATAACTTTCCTTATTTTAAATATCGTCCTCTAAAAATTTAATTTGAAATAGCTACCGAATGTATAATGCCTGGAATACTAAACTAATCTACTGTACTTACTTTAGAATCTCGATTAACCGCCAGATGTCGAGACATACTCCATTATTGGAAATTTAGTATATAGTTTATTATAGTTCAAAATTGGCAGTGGATATTGAACATCCATAGTGCAGTTAAAGGGAACAATAATTGTGATTAATATTTTTCAATCAATATTATTATTATTATTGTTTAAATATAAAAAATGTTTTCATAAAAACTTTCAAAATAATACATTAAATTATAATTTAATTAAGCAAGGAGTTTTCAAATGAAATGAAAAAAAATTTAATTGAAGCAGTAGAGTGTTAACATTGCGAATTATGAATTTTGGTCTGAATTTTTATAAGTATATTTTTTTGTCAAAAATTATAAAAAAAAGTCACAATTGTTTGGTCAAGTGTTATTTTTTTTAAATTTAAGATTCATATTATCTGTTTTTAGAAAAATTTTTTTTTAAATTATTGTTAACGAGTTTAGCTTCCATAACGAGCTTAGCTTTTATTTTCAATCTTTTTTTAAGAGGCAAGATCAAATTCTTTAAATTGAAAAAAAGGTATTAACAAATTTTAATCTGTTTGAAAGTTATAAAAAAATTTAAAAAAAAAAAACATAAAATTTAATGTTTTGAGATTTTATATTAAATTTCTTAAAATTTCTTATTTTCTTATAATTTTTGAACAAATAATTTTTTAAGAAAATCTTTTGAAATAGACCAAATGGAAAATGGAACGCTATGTTCAAAGAACGTGACTTTCTTCATCACTTTTAAGTGACAAAACATATTCTGAAATTAGAAAAAAAATCAGTAACTCGTAATCTTGAATTCAAGTGCAAAAGAAAGATACTTGCAATTTACTTTTGACGTTCAAATATATTTTCTTCTTGTATATCAAGCTATATGATCATGCAAATTTTTAAAATTACATTCTCATAAAAAATGTTTAATTTATAAATAATTTTAAGAGAAAAAAAGCTTCAGGTCGGGTTGCTTTAATAATCAATAAGAATTAAAATTTTGTGAAATAACTCAATTTTTTCAATCTTTGTCTTAAAAGTTAATCAACATAAATTCTCATATGAATTGCGTATATAAGCACATTCAAAAATTGAAATCAACATTTGTATTTTAATATAAATTATCATCTAATTATAAGAAACATCAGAGATGAGTAAAACATTATTAGACAATGACCTACTCCTAGGAATAAAAAGTAACGAAAAAAGTCAAAATCCATTATTTATCTGTACTCTTACGTTTCTGTGCACATCCACATTTAAAATAAAAACACTTCAATACCTTAAAGCAACGTGCATCTTCACCACATCACCGGAAGTCGTGGACAAGATATATAGCGAGTTAAAATTGAGCAGATGAATCCTGGCCAACTGTTGGTTATGTCTTTGGCAGTTGCAACAACAACAACCACACGGCACGCGTATGCATATACACGCGTTCAATATTTATACACACTTTGAAAGCTGACCGTTCTGGAGAAAGAGAGCGGCAAATGAAAAACAAAAAGAAAAAAGTAAAATGTCTTTAAGGACCCCCCCTGTACTTTATTATCCTCTCGAGGCGACGCTGTCCTAATTGGGGTACAACAAAATGCTATTAGACTAGAACCAATGTCTTCCGTATGTGTGCTGGAAATATTTCTTATAGTTTTACGAACTTTTCGTTACAGCTGATTTGGAGACTTTTTGTTAACATATGGGTATAAAATAATGTAACGTATTAATGTTGAGATAATTAAAGTAAATTTAAAAAAATATGTTTAGAGGATTTAGAGTTTTATTTATTAGCTTTATATTTCAGTTGAGTATATTACTAAAAATAGAATTTTTAAGAGGTAAATTTTTTAAATCAATATCAGTTCAATTAACTGTATGGATATAAAATTTTTAAAATTTTAAATTTTGCATTCAAAATTTTGAAATAATAAGATCATAAAATATAGTTGACTGGTATGAAATTGTATAAATTCACAACATTCACCTTCTTTTAAAATTACATTAATCTGTTTTTTTTTTCTATTAAGTCATTATCAAAGGTTTAATTCGAGATTTAATATAAGATTGCGTAAAATGAGACCTAAAAATATCATCATTCCACAAAGTCAACATTACCAAGTCAAGTACGTCGTCAAACAAAACATAGTCCTTTTTAATCATAACCTTTACTGTATATACATAAAATCCCCTTAAATCCAAACAAAAACACACGTATAACTTTGATATACACAGTAAAGTAAAAAGATAAAAGTTAAAGTGAGTCAGCAATGCGTATACAGGATCATCCCTAACACTTCTATATAAGCGCACACGAAACATACCTAAAAAGTCACACAATATCTCAGCACCTCTAAGAAGAAGAAGAAGTAAAAAAAAAACAATCTCTATTGGTAATCGCAGAAGCGTGACATTATATTTATGTCTTCGTCGAGGCACATAAGAGAACCAGATATGTGTGTATAAAGAAGCTACTGTACATACGCAAGGGATGAAGAAAGAAAAAAAAGAATAAAGTTTTTAATAAGAGGGGAAAAAATAAGAAAAGGTATATAATATGAAAGGGGACTCCTCTCTCGCGGTCGGGGGGCCTTCATAGTATTAGTGCGTATGTCTGCAAACAAGAAAAATTCTACGATATTGCATTTTGGCTATACGCTACTTTATCTTTTTTATTTTGAGAGAAGAGAGATGAAGGAAAAAATAAATGAGAACAATAACGTTTTGGGGAGTCTTCGTACCTGTCGTCCTGCCAAAAACCAACGAATCGAATTGTGATGAAAGAAGTTGGTGTACCTATGCGTTTTTTTTTCTTTATCTATTTCTCTCTCGCTTTTTTTTTCTTTCCGTTATACTTTTCTTCTAATTTTTTTTTACTTTTGAACTGAATCGTTAAAATTTGTCCAAACGACGCAGTTCCACGTGTGTGTTGAATGTTTTCATGTATCGAAAAGAGGATACATGTCTTTTTCTTTTTGATGAATGCAAGACTTTTTGGAAATTTTGATCTTTTACGATTTTTGAACATGTTACGAGTTTCATGGGGACATCTAAGAGTATAGAAATTAGCGTTTTCCTTTAAAGTTTGTATGGAAAAGTAAAATTATACGTATGTGATGTTTCATGTCAAAGTTTCCTTATATTTTAATTCATATCGAATTCTTACATTTCGAAGATATATGGTTAATGTTTGAAAATTTTTTCTTCATTTATAACACGTGATTGGAATAAAATGAGGAAAACCGCTATATTGGAAATAATAACAATGATGAAAAATAGAAAAATTTTAATTTAGATATTTACTATATTCATCATTTGTTATACATATAACATTTGCATTTAAAATACAAAGCTATATGACTTTACATATTAACTACACTAAGAAAAAAATATGATTGTATCAATTGAATTTTTCTGTTAATATATCACAATGAAATATTCTATTCATTTAACAGACGATTTCTGTTAATTTGATGGAATCGTAATATTGATTCAATTTAAAATTTAATTTAATTTAACAGCAAAGTAAGTGTTAACATAGCTGTTACATTTTATTGTATCAAACGTATAAGTTTTCAAGATGATAAAAACTTTTTCATTTATATGAAGCTCACAGAGTTCCAATTTCCAGATATTAACACATAACATATTATAACAGTGATCATTATTCGTTTCTTAAGTGAAATTTTTTTTAACATTCTATTAGATATTTTATACATTACACTATTGATATTTACAAATAAAATCTAACATCGCTCGCTAACAAACTAATCGCATCGCATTTATACATACAGCGGATAAATTCATTGGGTCTTATATACTAACTGACGTACAGTCTTACCACTTGCGGGTTACAAGAAATACGCCATCTATTATTATACTATCGAAACGTAACTGTATTGAAAAGCGGGAGATTTCAAAATACTTAGTGAATAACATAAAAATCTTTATAAAATATCAACGAAATAAATGACAAATATTTTCCATCACAGCGGCCCGGAAACAGCACTTTCGGTCCTGCGACAAAAACACAAAAGTGTTGTTTCCGGGACGCGGGTGATGGAAAATAGTATACGCACCTGCGGGGGAAACTTGTTCGCCCCTTAGCACGCGTTTAACACCCTCGGCTACGCCTCGGGCGTTATTATACGCGTGCTATGGACCGAACAAGATGTTTCCTCCCGCAGGTACGTAATATACTATTCCTTCATACCCGTGCCGGAACTTCGCCTAAAAGTGCCTCTCGTACGGCAGGGAACGGGCAAATTACATTTGTGATTTTCTTTACAGTCACATGCTCAGAAGCCACTGCGCACCTTCATACTACAACAGTTTTGGTCGCTTCACTGTCTGCTGCATGTTCCGACTATATCTATATATACTCAGTATGTCTAACCTCTGTTATTATACATCAAACATCGTTAGACATGACTGTTAAAATTATGAAATACACACACACATGATAATTACACACGTTTTTTTTATATGAATTATCATTAGAATATTTACTGTATATCCTATGTTATCAGCTATAGGATACACATGTTCCGTTTTTTCACATTTCTTTCATGCATACACAATTTTTTTTTAACTCGCGATATTTTTTTCACGACACTCACAACACGCTTTTAGACACTTAAAAAATAAAAATACAATAAAATAATTGAATATTTATGTTCTTTTTTTGTTTCTTTACACGTTTTATTTATTTGAATTGTTAAATAAAACGAATTGTTTATCCTATGTTAACCGCTATAGGACTTTTATTTGCGATTCTCTCTCTCTTTCTCTCTCTCTTTCACGCTCTCAACGTATACTATAGTTGCTTGCGCATGCGCGCTACAACAAACTAAAGCATCAAATGACTTTTCACTAGAAGTCGTTTTCGATGTATTTTTTTACTTAAAAATGAATTTTTATCTTTTTGGGATGGCGAAGTTCCGGCCGGGCATGAAGGAAAATCGTATACGCTCCTCGGCACGAAAAAGGCTCATCATATGCGCGTGTTTTGCTTTGCTCGGCTGACGCCTCGCAAAGCAAACTTACACGCGCATGTAATGAGCCTGTTCCGTACCTCGGAACGTAATATACTATTATTTTGACTAATGTTCTTTTGTGTTAACTGTTATTCAATTATATCAACAGTAGGGCTATTGATATAATTGAATTGAAACATTTGTATTGAAATAATTCATCAGTTAATTTAAGCATGTGCGTATTATTGGTTCAATTTATAAAATTTTGTTGAAATGTAAGTCACACTTTTATTTTGACTTACGTTCTTTTTATTTTAACTGTTATTCAATTATATCAACAGCAGTGCTGTTGATATAATTAAATTTAAAAATTTGTATTGAAATAATTCATCAGTTAATTTGAGCATGCACATTTTATTGATTTAATTCATAAAATTTTGTTGAAATGTAAGTCATACTTTTATTTTGACTTATGTTTTTTTATGTTAACTGTTATTCAATTATATCAACAGCCGTGCTGTTGAATTGGCAGCACGATCGTGATTGGGCTATTTTAACTGCACAGATTCTGTTAGATCAAAAAAATTCAGTCAGATTAACAGCAGATCTGTTAAATCAATAACATTTCAATTGATCTGATGAAATTTTTTTCTCAGTGTATAAAAAATTTAAATGACCAAAAATGGCTTTATTTTATGACGTTAATATCTTAGATAATGGTAGCCAAATTACAATTAGTATCTCAATAATTATCAACTTTATATTTCAAAATCAAAAGATTATTTCATATAACTTAGACATGCACTACAAACATAAATTTTTTGCAAAATTTTTTCAAACATTAATCCGCATAAAATATTTAAGACATTAATTCGCATTGAATATTTTGAAATTAGATGAGTGCGAGGTAATTTTTAAAATTAAAATGTTTGATTACAATGCTTATAATTATAAGTGTAAATTGATCATTTTTATTATATTACCTATGAAAACACGCAAAACTTTTTTTAAATGTGTTATTTATAATAATAGGAATTTTAAATCAACTTGTTAATTTATTACTAAATTATTCAAAGGAAGAAATTAACTTTAACATTTTAATAAAATCATAAAACTTAATATATGTATTAATAAGAAAATTCTCACTTTGTTTCTCTTAACGTAATTGTATCATCACAAGTGATACTTAACGTAATCTACAATAACATTTATTTTGACAAACAAAAAAATATACATCCATTAACATAATTGAAACATATGAATACAATGCTGAAAACCCTCATAAATCGCTGGAGCATTTTCAATACCAGCATAAACGACTAAAATAGAAAAAAAAAGGAAAATAAAAGAAAAGCCATAGAGAGAAGAGAATCGTTGACGTTAACAAGTCAGGGGGGCCTTTCTCCCTCTCTTTCTCTCTTTTTTTTATTTTCTAAGGATCCTATGAAAAATGAGGTTAGGCCATATAGGCGCGCGCCACGGGGAAAAAAAGAAACGTGGGGTCCAATATTTTGGCACTCAATACCTCATACACTGCTACCACTCTCTCTCGCTCTTTTACCTTCTTTTTTTTTTTAACTCATCGTCATAGCATAAAACTGGCGTACCGCCCATTTTTACGTTAAGCTACCGTCTATATAACGTGATTTTTTTTTTCTGGAGAATTTTATTTTTATACTTTTTATTTTATTCTTTTATTACAAACAGGCGGAGACGTATATTTATCTTTTTTTACTTTACTTTTCTTTCTTCCTTTTTTTTTGATATCTCTGTGATCGGACTAGAAAGTCTAGATTTTTTTTCAAGTTGAAGTGGATATTTAGTGCTTTCTTCGAAGAGTTTATGAAAAGGGATGAAAAAAAAAGAAGAGAATGGCTTTATTGATACGAGCTCTTTAGGGACATTTTAGGCATTCATATTACGTGTAAGTTCATACAAAGTATCTCAAAGTAACGTCTATATGATTCTTCTTTGCGAGGGGGTGTGTAGTTTCATGGTAAAAAGTATGGTTGATATATGGGCTGCATTGTTTGCGACAATGTGGAATGTGCTATAAAAATTATTTTTATTGGAAAACTGTGATTCATAAGGTCGTAAATGTAACAAGTGAATACAAGGATTATTTTCTAGATAACTTTCTTTTGGAAAATACACTTGAATTTTTATATAGAAAATATTTTTCTTTATCAATTCTATGTTAATTCAATGAAGAGAACATGGGAACTAACTTACGGTATTGTAAAAGATGAGCTTAAAGAAATTTAAGCCTGGAGATTTATCATTTTTTATTTACTAATAGTAAATTTTCTCATATTTATCATTTATTATTTATTAACAAAGTTTTAATTGACCCAAGCTAAGAAATGTCAAATACCATTTTTAAAATTTTAAGTTGTATTTCTTGATATTCTAATTGTTGAAACTTATTTTTAAACATTTGAATCGATTGAATTTTTCAACTTCAAAAAATTAAAAAGCAATGACAGAATACTAAATTAACACTCAAAATAAATTAATACATAAACCTGCATCTCTTGAAAATGAGTCGTTAAAATTTCGATTTGCAAATGATATAACATTAGCCACCCATAATGAAGCCATTCAAAAAGCTTTCCTCACAACTTTCGACTCGACAATGTATCTTCCTAGTCACGACCGCTAAATATTTGTCACCATAAATACAATAGCATCTGTGCGCAACATAATACTACGCTCGATCGTGTATAAATTTTTAAAGAAGCCACCCTGAAATTCGAAAAAATTTTTCTCAAGTCACTCTCCTGCGGAGTAATAAGCACCACAGAATTTCGTCGTACTAGTTTTTATAAAAACGACATTGACAATCAAACGTTAAATCCCAAAAGGTTCCGAGGACCACCCTTATAAGGGTATGTCTCTTTTTATTTTCCTTGTCCACGCACCATTTAATAAGCTGTTGGCTCTGAAATGTGCAATCGATTATGAGTTCGGATTGGAAAATAGAGGGGAAAATCAGGGTAAAAACGATTGACGTTTCTTTTGGACCTTCTGAATATTGGCCTTATTGTTGAATAAGGTATGCGCATTTTGGAGAAAAAGAAGAGAATACGTGGTAGGCATACTGGAAAATGTTTATGTGTATATGTGTACGTGAAGCACGAAATTGTATTGGATGATTACTGAATCGTTATTGACAGATTAGATTGAAAATGTTAAGTAAGTGATCGATTGTGGACGAAGAGAAATCATTCAAGTGTATACTTTATAACTACTGAACTATTTAGTTTTATACTCTATTTTAAAATGAAATTATAAAGAATATACTTTATGAAATCAAATAATTTATGAATCGTATTGACTATTCGACTATTCATTAATCAATCGTCGAATATTAAAATATTAATCAAATGACTGGTTTAAAATAATTGTATCTTCTTTAAAGATGTAGTGATGTTATTGAAATTGAAAGAATCATTATTTTTAGTATAAAATTTTTATATAAATATAGCACATTATCGAAAAAAAACATAAAAAAACATGAAATTTAATGTAATGTATTTCTGCTAATGAAATGTTTTTAAAATATGTTCATAAAAATAAATATTTACTATCATAATTTTAAGGCTGATCAGTATAAAAATTAATACAGCTTACCATAATTTTATTTTAAGATTACATAAAATTAAATGCAAAAATTATATAGAAATTTCATGCAACCTTACAAAATGTAAAATGTATTGATTTTCATGTAAATCTGTATTGAATTAATGTTAATAAGCATCAATTCTCATACATTTTATACTTCAATACCATTTTAATAGTCGAATCACATTGAATTTCATGTGCGAATCTTGTTAAAAATTATAGCACAAGCATTCAATTCATGTCCTTTTTAACAGTGTCATCATTCATTAAATACACATTTTAATTTAAAAATAGAAAATCTTTCTCATATTAAAAACTCTTATGAATTCTGAATAGAAACACAAACATCCAAATAATATTATCGCTGACAATCTAATCAAACGTTCGAAAATCTATTTCCAATCAATATGAAACAACTCAATTTTCATAAAACTATCGTTCACTACCCCCTCGAGCATTGGTTAAGCAAAGCTTTTCAAAAGTCCAAAAAATAAAAACTAAAAAAAAAAAGAAACGAGAAGAAAAAAAAAGCGAGAATAGAGAAGCAATCACTCTACACTGAATCTGGCCCCGATTTCCTACTCAATACACATGCGTGTGCAACATACCTGCGAACGTGCTTCTTTTCATCGAGGTACTCGAGCGGCAGCTGCGTGCAAAAGTGCATCTGTTATTGTTCAAGTAAACGTATATATGTGTGTATATATGTATGTTGCATAACAGTTGGGTCAATACAAGTATCTTGCGCGTGTACGTGCGTATACATGTGTACGTATATGTGCGTATACACACACGTAAACACGTACGAACACACACGCGCAAAGTTTTATTGGAAGAATAGAGCAAAGATATAACAGAGAAAAGAGAGTGGAGCCGCGAATCGATCGCTTTTCGATGGTAAATGAGAACAACAAGAGACGATAAAAGAACGAAAGAATAAAAAGAAAAAAAAATTGGATGGGAAGGGGGGGGGGATAAAAGAGAGCAATAGAAGAAGTCCCTATAGGTCAGAGGTAATGGCCATGTGCACATTACGCTTGGGAGCAGAGGACATAGACATGAAGTTCTAGTTTTTTTTAGAAAGCTCGCGCCCTTAATGACTGATCGAAGATCCTAAAAAAAGGGAATGGTGATCGAGGTGCTTTGATTTCTGTAAAAAAGAATTTTCTTGACAAAATGTTATTTAAATTTCTTTTTTATTTCTCTTTTTAAGAGGTAAAATATTTTTAATGTTCTTAATTGATATAAGAAAATGATAGATAACAAAAAAAAATTAAATAAAAAATGAAAATCAAACCTATATATGATTAGCTCATATGTGTAAAGGTAGTTTTTGATCAAATCAATAGATATCCCTGACCCAATAAATTTTAATTATTGAAAATTTACAAACATATAAACACAGTTGAATTTATATTATTATGTTTATATACCTTTTAACATTGTTCAAGCTTCCTTTGTTTTCATTTCTTAAATTTTACTTATTTGTTAAAATTTTATCTATCTGATGATTTAAATTTATCATAATAAATGTCGATTTGCAGATTTATGACTAAAAAAATGATAAACTCCTGCATCTTTTCATTCCTTTTAAAATTTTATATTGATATTAAAGAATCATATTTTATCCATGTGCTGGACTTTATCTATATCTAGATTCCTGTGATTTTAAAACTTATTTACATAATTTTGATAAAAAAGCAATTTTTTTTGTTGTTGTAAGAAATTTTGATTCTGGAAAGAAAAGATCATTGGATTTCTTATTCTTTGGATTTTAATTAAACGATCAGCTGGCGCTTATACTAATCTTTGATAACTCTTAAATTATCAGTGTTAAAATCAAAATGCATCAGTTCTCAAATCTACATGATTGAGTGTTCAATTTTATAAATGATTTAGATAAACCAGATTATAAAAATTCGTACTGCGTGTTAAACCTATCGATAATATTATCATTCATCTTAAATTAATTAAAATTAATTCACTCAAATCAGCAGCTTTTATACTGATGCCTCAGTACAATACAAAATTTTGAATTCTACAAAATTCCCTGTCAACATAAAAATTCGCATATAAATCACCATCCATTTCCCTTAAAATAGAAAATAGTTTAGTGCATTTAACAAAAGCCAGCACAGCGTCAGCATAATACAAAAAGAGCGTATGTGTAAACTAGGCGAACCAAAAAAGAAACACATCATTGACGCAATGTCAGCTTCTGCAATGTATCCCATAATAATAGAAAGCAAAAAAAAAGAAAGAAAATCCAGACTGGAGGTCATAGTAGCGTTTAACAAAGCATTGAAATGACATCGTTTAACGCGTGCCCCCCCGTCGGTTCACCGCATTGTGATGAAACGAATTCTTTAAAAATCGCGTGCTCCTTCAATGACTAGACATCATCTACGCTGGACACCCGTGACGAAAAACATCTTCATTACCAATATGTGCCGCATGGGATTTTTAAAAACTTTATATAAATCGATTAGGGTCAAAAACTGTTGACTTATATATTTTTCTATTTATTTCTTTTCTAAGAAGAATGTGTGGCGTATAAGGACTACTGGCTAGTTTCTTACAAAATTTTCGTTTTCCGGTGTTTCAATGTGTCTCTTGATGTAGAGACAGTTTAGATTTTTCGTATGTGGAGCAGTAGGACATCAGGGATATGTAATGGTTTTTGCATAGTAGGGGATCTGTTCTTTTTTTTGATAGTTTTATGGAAGGATTTCATATTAGAGTTTTATAATTTATGATTTAAAAAAAAGTTTTATTTAAGTGCGGATGTATAAATAATTAAGATTCAATAATTAGAAATATATGTTTGATGTATATTAATGTGAACATAATTTAATAAAACAGTAGTCATTATATTTAATAATTACTTTTAATTGGTGGAAATAAAATTTTAACTTTTAGATCGATAAGCATTAAGAGAAAAAGTTTTATCATTTCGAAATTAAAAAAATAATTTCTATAATTGTAATTAATTTTTTTCAGTTTTTAATACCTATATCTTCTGTTGTAATTACTGTTACAAACGAATTTTACCAAACAAAAAAATATTTGATACGAGATACATTAAGATTTAATACTTTGCTTTAACTACATGATAAATTATGAATTCAATAATTTTAATTTGATATAAATGATGTTTCAGACAGGCTTCGTTTAATGTAGAGGTATAGGTCGTCAGTGGCTCACTCAGTAGAGTGATGGATTCATAATCTTAAGGACTCGAGTTCGAATCCCTCTCTCGGCGGCCTTTTGACACAAGCACCACTGTACATTACATGTGCTTTGTTCACAAACACACTAACGATCTCCGTCACTAATTAGCATCGTAATGATAGCATAAATACAGCGACGTTAAATGAATTAAAAAAAAAAAAAGTTTAGTAAACAAATCAGGTGCTCTTGCTAGAAGATGCATAAAATTATTTAAATAATTTTAAAAATTTTTTATTGAATTTTAGTTTTAAATCCCGATTTTTTCTGATTATACTAACGGTATACTAATTTTGCTAAAATGTTATTAAAAAAAAAATTAAATTTTCTATCATAACATTAAATTTATTTGTAATCTTTTCATAACACACATTTTGTCGTATTACGTCGACTATTAAATATCTTTGAAAATTAAACCTTGGTATATAGAATTAAATAGGTCACTGCGGAATTTTTACAATCTCAAATCAGATTCTCACCACTTTAGAGTTTCAATATTGATTTCATATCAAATAAAATGATGTAACAATATAATTTCCCATACATATATGTACATAATTATGCTTTTTCCTAGGATAAAAATTTTCAAAATTTTAATCATTACAAAAAGAATAATAATTCCCAATAAAAACAACAAATTGAAAAATATAAAGAAAATCAAATGGAACATAGAAAATCTTGTTATCCAAAATACCTTTTGCACTCCCCTTCTCATAAATAACGCTCGTAAGTATCCCTCAATTTAAAGCCTCACGCATTCCCGCATTCAATGAACGACTTTGTCCAGTTTCGTGCCATTCTGGCCTATTATCTTCTACCCTATCTTGCTCCTAAAAACCATCCCAAATCCATACATAGAGAAAACCTTTAAACTTTAACGTGACGGTCCATCGTTTAATAGCATGGCACATTGAAAATAAGCCATTGGTCAATATAGACCCGATCCAAGCCCATCCAAATCAAAGTCCTTACCCCAAAGATTGGCACGGATCAAGAAAATGGTCATTGGGATTTAAAGAGCGTAAGAGAATATATATTTCAGGGAAAGTATGAGAAGAAAATAATAAAAAGAAGAAATGCGATGGGTAGAATAGATTAACGTAAGGAAATCAAACGAATAATAGATAAGATAGTGTTTTTATTTAACTTGATTTCATTTTGAAGTTATTTTTTTTTTAGTTTGTTGCTAAGTCTACTTGAGTTATTTTATGATATTATGAAGTTATCTGATCAAACTTTTAAAATATAATAATAGATAAGTAATTTGTTCAAATTTTAATTTTAGTATGAAATAAATTTGGAAAAATGATAAAACAATTTCAAAAGACAATTTCTACATGTGATGAACAGTTTTCTTTCTATAAACAATTAATTCTAATTACGCATTTAGGAGGAAGAAATTAAACAAAAGCTCTTAAAAAATAAAAATATTCAAATTTATTATTAATAGTTATAAAAATACACATATAATACAAAAATATACAATTCTTTTTTATACAACAAAATATAATTTTGGTTTGGAATAGAGTAAAAAAATAATCAAAATAATTTCGTCAATAAATTTACAAGTACCAATCTCTAAATTTATCTGTGCTATCAATATTGCGATTAAAACTAATGAGATTCACAAGCGTAAATTGGCGTTGATGATGAGGTATTTGTTTGTTCAATTCATCTATCACATCTTGTAGCGATTGAGTAACTATATTCTCTATAGTTCCAATTAGGAATTTTTTAGCTAGATTTATTATTATATTTATTATCCAACTTCTTATGTTGTCACCAAAAGTTCCTGATAATTCGACACTAAGTTTTCTGTAAAAAATTTATTAAATTTTTATAATTAAAATAAATTATATATAAAATTATAAAATTTTCAGTATAGAATCTAATTGTTAAAAATTTTTAAATGAATCGGATAAAAAGTTATGTAATAATTCTTTATTATCGATTTATAAGTACATGGTACTATGTACTTCTGAACAAACGTTAAGGAATTATAAACAAAGATAAAAAGTGATAATAATTTTTAAAAAAGATGTTACATATGTAAGAAATCAGTTTTCAAATTTAATCTGCAATTCATGTTATAACCTTGATATTCTTATCAATCAAATTAAATAAATTTTTGTAAGAGTAACTTACCCAACGTTAACTATCTTCAGATCATGTAAGATAATAATATAATTTTTAAAGTCTATAGATAAAGCTAAATTAATTTTCAAGTCTTTCACCCTGCCGTCCACTTCGCCTCTTCTTTGAATGAAAATTAGTTTGAAAAGATAATCAAAATCGTACTAAAATTATTGAATAATATAATTAATACAAAAAATATATAAAAGTAATAATTCATGATTAACATTTTTATTAATTCTTACACTTATTTCTTCCCATCCGACGTTTAGATTGACATTTAATATTTTATTTGTGTATCTTATGATACATGTTCCTGTACGATCCATCGTCGACAGTTTGTTTAATTGTCCATTCGTTAAACCTCCTGTTCCCTAAAAGTATCAAAATAAAGGCTTTAATTATTTGTAATTAATAATATGTGAAGAAATAAAAATATATATATATTACTTACCAATGGAAACTTCACATCGAATAAAGGAACTGGATCAACTATCGACATAACTTGTTGAATAACGTTTAAATTGTTATCAAATATTTTTCCAATATCAAGCTCCTTGTCATTTTTAACGAAAGGACTGAAAAAATTTGCCAATCATTATTTTGCGAATGATGTATTCAGTTAATATCACGAACTTAAAAATAATTTAATATTTAGGTAATAAAATATTACACTTACGCAAAGGATAAGTCCTTATTAAATTTAACTTTAAATTCACTTGCATTTGTCGACGTTAACAAAGCAAAGATAAAACTTAACGTGAAACTAAAAATTATTTTCGACATGATTATTTACTATTGTAAAATTTCACGTCTGCACACTTCATTAACGAGGTTACAATTGACCATTTTATAAGTGGATGCTATTTATTTAAAAACATTGATTTATCTTACGATTCAGCTTATCGAAGTTCAACTAATCAATTAGACAATCTATGATATTACTTAATCTATCAAAAGTATTGTGCGCATTTAAGATGAAATCAACAATATGTTTTTAAGGCTTATATTGGATTAATAAAATATATTAAGATGAAGGATGAGGCTTTGTTTAATTCCTTATTAAAGATGATAATCAGATTTTTACTCTTTCTTATCTTATGATATGTATATATTATAGTTTATAACATAAGATTTGTTGTTATTGATACAAGATTTAATAATTTTTTGAGTGCATTGAACATTCGATTCTATTTATTTTTTTTATCTAGTCTGTTTGAATGTAAGGTAGTTTTTCAAAAATAAAGATTGAGATCGTCAGTGGCTCAGTCAATAGAGTGATGGATTCGTAATCTCGAGGTGCCGAGTTCGAATCCCGCTATCGGACGATTGATAAACAAGGACCACTGTAGTTACATGTGCTTTGTTCACAAACATACTGAAACGACCTCCGTCGCTAATTAGCATCGCAATGATAGCGTAGATAAAGCGACGTTAAATAAAATAATAAAACAAAAGTTAATAAAAAAGAATATTTTTTCATAGTCATAAAATATTAAGATATATTTTTATTAATGAAAATATAAATTATGAAAAAATTTAATATATTATTATATATTATATATTGTTATATAATGCATATTTGCAACAATAAAAAATAGTATTCTATGAATATACTATTCTCATTCTTTTGTCATAATTCGATAAAATAGAACATAAAAAACTAAATTTAATTATTATTACTTTTGAAGAATAAGTTTTTATAAATTTTTAAAATTCAATTATAACATATCCTTTTGTACATCAATGTGTAACAAAATAAACGTAAAAAAAAATAATTAATTTCCAATAGATTTAATTTTTCCATTCGATAAAAGTTGCCTATCCTGGAAAAAAAAGTAAAGAACTTTAAATCCAAGCAAATCTCAAAAATCTCAATAACCCACCCCTTATTTTTATCGAACCCAAGTCTCTCCTTTTTTTTCAACGCTCGCAAAACGTCCAGTAAAGAGAGCAATCTCCTTCTCGTTCTCTTTTACTCTTATAGAGTTTATACATAAAATGAAGAGAACGAAAGTGAGAGAGAAGGAGAAAAGTATAGAATAGCGTGAGGGTTTTGGTGTGGTACCTTGGTGGCCACGGTTCTGTGGTATTACGAGCGCACACACAGAGGCTGACCGGTAACGAGGGCCAGCCTTTATGGCCCGTAAAGATACGTGCAACTTTCAAGTCCAGTTTATACTGTTGCTATACTTGTATACCCCCTTCCTCCTCCCTATACGTATAAAGAGAAAGTGGAAAAAGGGGTTTATATACGTACGTTTTATATTCTTTTTTTTTGAGAAGAAAGGGGTGGGATTCTCTTACGTATATACATTTATATGGATATATAGAAATTGTCCTTTTTGAGATTCACTCTCTTCATTTGTATATAGATCCTTGTTTTTGATATAAGCCTCTTGATGTACGCATACGTACATATTATAGTTTCGTAAAGGTGTGGCTGGTATTGGATAAACTTGTTTTATTAGTCTTTATATGCAGATTTTAAAGTTTATTTTTTTCGAAGGAGGTACGAGGTTGAGTAAGATATTATGTTAGGGAACCAAATTCAGCTTATCAAGTTTTTACGATCTTTGGTATGACAAGAGTTTTATATGGGGTGTAAGAAATTTGCTATTATGAATTTTGAATCTGTTCTGGATTCTTATTATTTAACATCTTCCATATTTTTTTCATAAAACGAGAAGGTTATGATGGTAATTAAAACAATCTTTAAATATTAGATATTTGTACGCTCTGAAAAAACTTCTCGTAATAAACAAACTATTGTTTCTTTGTAAATTTTTTCTCCAAATTTTATATCTTTAGTTTTAGTTTCAAATTGTATCCATATTTAGTTAATTCCTTTTATATATATCCAAAATTTTTTATAATGCATCCATCTAAAACGTATCAAACTGTGTTTTAAAAGTTATGGTAAACCAATGTTTATATCAATCTTTTAATTCTAATGTTAGATTCGAAATGAAAATTAAAGATGAAAGGAAGAAATGAAAAAAAGGAAAAAAACGGAATTAAGCTTGAATTAATACTGTTGTTTAAACAAGAGCTAGTATAAAAGGGCAAAGGTTTATTTCTCCCATTGGTGCAGTTTTACAATGCGTGACTGTGATTGTCAGTGATTGCCCGGTGCCTTGTTATTTTCAAGAGATACTCGTTTCTGTAAAAAAGACGAATGCGCGACTGTGTAAAGATACAAACTAGGTTGAGTTTTTGATGCGAGTGTAACAGCGTATGACAATGAACGAGAAAACGAGAAAGAATTAATAGAAGAAGCCATTTATCGAATGAGAATGAAACTCGCAGAAATTTTTCAAATTATTTGTATACGTAATGAACTATTAAGTATTATTAAGTATTACAAAAAATTATATTTTTATTTCAATAAAAGAAAAAAAATCAGAATACGTATTTGCATACTTATACCATTGCAAAAATTTTATATTTATTAATTAATTTCATTAAAAAAATGATATGTAAAATTTAAAAACTATTTTTAATAAATAAATAATGAATAAATGTACTTGAAATTTAGGTAAAGCTCTGTTTAGAAAATCTAGAAATAAAAAGTTTCAAAAATATCTCTATATTACAGCCTTCTATTTTTACTAATAAAAAGCCTAATATAGAGCAAGATATAGAGACATTTGGGAAAATTTATGGAAAAAAATTAAAAATTTGGAAAACTGCAATGTCGATAATTATGTATAAATCATATACTCTATTAAATCCCCTTAAAAAAATACTATTTAATCAATTAAATGTTAGAAAAATATTGATAATTGCCAGAATCTATTGAACCTTAGACTCATATATTCTTTATGGATTAATATTTTTTTCGAAACATTAATAACAAATAATTGAAAAAGAAAAATCTAATCGATAATAGATAAAAATTTTCATTCGTTAGATTAAACTTTTCTCATTCATACAGATTCAAAACGATAAAGAAATACTAACCCAAAAGAAGGCCAACGAGAAAGTGAGAAACGTCAATTGAAGGCCTTTTTTCCCTATCTTCTTTTTTTCTATTCTTTTTTATTTTTTTTATTTTTTTGCCTTGACCAAAGAGAGGACAGATCGCTTGAAATTACCTCCCAACGTTGACGACGCAAAAGAAGAAAAAAAAAAAGGGCAAAGTCAAAGGGTAGAGAAAAAGAGGAGGTCTCATGCGAGAAAAGAGGGCAAGCGCGCATGTCGAACTGCGAGTTAAAACACGATGGAGAATATAAAAGGGATTGGAAAGAGCGTGGGAGGAGCAGCTACTGTAGCAACGGTTTATATATGTTGGAATTTCTTTTTTAAAGGCTCTCTTTTTACCTCTTTTTTTTGCATAATATAAAAGTGAAGAGGTTCTTTTTATGCCGCTTATCATACGCATCTTTATACGAGTATCCTTTTTTTCTCATCTATTGTAAAGCGATGAATAATTTAGGCGTAATTTCTAATGTTTTTAATTACTTTAACCATCTTAATTTTGCATTTTTATTTTTGCAGTTTAAAATTTACAAATTAACTTATCTGTAAAGCATAGTTTTGAATATTTGGTTTTTTTAAACAAATTTTTATTATTAAATCAAATGTTCACTGAGAATCGCTTAAATATTTAACTTATAGAAATTTTTCTTTGAATGTTATTTGATAAAAAACAATAATATTCAATTTTTTTATTATAAAAAAAATATTATTATACAACTGAAATACGGTCGACATAAAATCTCGTACCAATATTTAAAGATACAAAAAAACACGCAAATCGAAGTACAATTTTCGTAAAATACCTAGCTATAAAGCTAGTAGAAATATGCACCATTTTATATATATTCTGAGATTATATGAAAAGGAACGTGCAAATATTCGCAGTTCGATAACTTATATCGAACACTTGACGAAAAAATTGTCGTGATAAAGTTCACAATTTTATCTAACAAATTGCTTAGAAAATGTAGAACGATAGATATTATGTCAAGTATTTTGGTTTGCATTCTTTAGTTAATTGGCAAAGAATTAAAATTCTTTATTTTTTTGATAAAAACTTCTGTTTTCAAACTTATATTTAATTAAACACGTTGATAATATCGGTTTTTCAAGAGCCGATATCAATAAATAATCTAAAGCTCTTGACTTTTATCAATTATCCGACAAATACATTGTTGAAAGATGTAATATTAATCAACCTGTTTTAAAAATCACGAGCTATTGTGCGCACCCAACTAATATAATACGAAAAACATTTTTTATTCAATGCATACGAAATAATAAATTCTTTTGAAATAATGATATTAATCTTCGTTTGGTGAATGCTATTTGTAATACGGATATTTCAGTCGCGGGATTAATAGATATTTATCAGATAAAAACTTGATGTTTTGAAAGATTTTTAGCTTATCATTAATTTGTTATTATCGTTTCAATCAAAAACGCCCGATTCAAGATTATAGTTCAATCAAAATCGCGTTTAATTTATTTTGATTCATTGACACCGGATTGCACTCGTTTGTACTACGGCGAGCTTTTTTTTATATTTAAAATGTATGTTTACGTATTTTTTATTATTTTATATGTAATTCATTATTCGTTAGCAAATTTAAAAAGTTTAAAGTAAAAGAAAATCTTTTTTAAACGTAATTTTTATTTCTGTGACTTTTCTCAGAGAATTTATGTAATTTTTTATGTTGTGATGTTTTGATTCTGTGTATAAATGTACACATACAAGAAGTAAATATTATTATGCTAACTAAAGAACAATATATTTTTCTTTTTTCTCGTCGAAGATTGTGTAAAATCTATTATGGAAGAGAGACAAGAAAAAAATGCGCAGATTTTTTTGTTAGTACTTTTATTTAAAAATATAGATATGTTTTTTAAACAAAAATGATTTTTTAAATAAAATTTGCGTTTTCCTTTATGAAAGAAGGTGGGAATTTGAAAAAATTTTAAGTATTCTACAAAATTAGCGCTTTTTTTAAAAAATTAATAAAGGCTTGTCAAAAAAAATTTTAATATTCATTTATTAAAAAATTTTAATATTCATTTATTAAAAAATTTTTTGATACTCAATTTAAGACATCAAAAACGTAATTCTAATTGTTTTTAAATTTTATTTAAACATCGCTGTATTTACGCTATCATTACGATGCTAATTAGCGACGGAGGTTTGTCAGCGTGTTTATGAACTTCAGCACATGTAACGTACAGTGGTGCTTGTATAAATCAGCCGAGAGCAGGATTCGAACTCGGATCCCCGAGATTAAGAATCCATCGCTCTACCGAGTGAGCCACTGACGACCTCTGTTTTGATTGATAATGTGTAATGTAAATATTTACGTTGCTAGTATTACAAAGCTTATGAATGATGATTTAATCTTTTTTTCTTCGTACTTTGTAAAATATACTGTAATTTCTTGTATTTTCTTTATCAAAAATACCGTGATAAATAACTTTTTTTCTAATTTAATTTTTAATTTGTTACAAGTAATTTTTTTCTATTTATAAAATCATCAATCAACACTTTTTTCTTGTAGATTCTTTTTAAATTTCATTATAGCTTTATCATGCTATTGTTGTCTATATCTATAACAAAGATAATAATTGAAATTGATCTAAAATTACACTCAAATAGAAAGAGAAAAAACTTTAATCAAACAATTCCTGTTTGGTATTTCCTAAACTCGTCAAAACAACTCAAATAAGATCCGAATACACAGAAGTATCGAATTGCATTTGATACGTTATCGCGTTGTGAAATATAATTGTACGGCAGTGATATGTACAGTAATCACCATTAACAATATTCTTTTATTGCGTCGAAAATCTAAAACCAAACCAGTCGTGAAATCGTATATCTTTTCTCTTGTGATGATTATCTTATTGGATCTCGCTTATCTATATTTTTATTTATGTTATTAGCAAATGATCAATCATTAACCGTGTACCTGCTGCAATGAAAACGTCATTTGAATAATAACTTTTTTACTGATCACTTGCGAATGAATAAATAAGATACGTTAAATCTGTTAAAATTTAGCTGCATAGCCATGGAGCTTTGATTTGAACTTTATAAATTCTGCTATATGAAGCTGAATTCAGAAATTTTGTAGAACACATTTATTTTTGGATAAAATATTTCTATAAATGTCTTTTACTTTATTTATCGCGCTTCATACCGACATTACAAATAACTTTTTATTTGAGCGAATAAAACTTTTATTCTCAATAAACTTTGGAATAATAAATATCGTGAAAAATTGGGTCTTTGCATGAAAAAATGCATTATATCCGTCAGGTAGAATACGGAAAAATTAAAGACCCGTATTTTTTTGTTTTATAAAATATGATGAATTGCAAAAGTTATAGCCAGTAGAAATTAATACAATTTTGATATATATAGATATAGCACCAATGTATATGACGTCACGATTGCTAAAACAACCGTGATGTCACACAATTTTAACTGCTTCTATCTCTTTGAATTTTCATTTTGATGATATAAGAAAAAATACGTGTCTTTTATTTTTTCTTTTTCTAAATGACGGATATAATGGATTCAAAAAAAAATTTTCATGCAAAGACCCAATTGTAATATATTAAAACTATACATTTTACATGTATTTTATTAATTTGAAGTGAATTTAGAAAGTTTATTGTTTACAATTTATTTAATTTTTCATCAATGTTAAAAATAAACAAAAAATTCAACAATAATAATAAAAATAATCAATTTTTTAATTGTATAATGCCATCATTAGATGCTGACTTGAAAACGAAATTTTTTCTAAAAACTTAACCACAAAAACTTTAGAAAACATATTAAAAAATTACTATATCAACTTTCCTTTTTTATGTTAGCCAAAGTGCTAGAATTTTACAATCAATCTGTACCTATCAACATTAATTTAATGGATCCCTTTTAACCTCATTTTCTCTACTATTTTCTACCACGACCACTCTCAATACTCTCTTTTTTTTTTTTTTTTAAATCCTCGCCTCGGCAACCTCATACACTCTATACATTGCGTTCCAACCGAACCCACATTTACGATGTCACTAGCGCGAATTCATCAAACGCCTCCCCTCTCTCTTCCACCCCATCAAAATGTGAGTATGCATACAAACTCACGAGCTTTCGAAAAGCTCTATAATACAAGCGAACGATAGAGAAAGAATATGTGATACACGTATATATACATACAAATGATTGGGAAAGAGAAAATGAGAAAGAAAGAGTGTACGTTTTTGGTTCTTCCTTTTTTTGGTCTGTATATACATGCGTATACATACGTACATACATACACATATAAAAGCAGCTGCATACGAATAAGTACACGTTGATGAACCAGCAGTGAACTAACGCGGTGGGGTATTG
This sequence comes from Anastatus disparis, assembly GCA_017163975.1. Classification (NCBI taxonomy): domain Eukaryota; kingdom Metazoa; phylum Arthropoda; class Insecta; order Hymenoptera; family Eupelmidae; genus Anastatus; species Anastatus disparis. Next base: position 10,962,683 of record JAFFSR010000333.1, on the reverse strand, counting down.
AAATTAACCGTGGCCATCGGCTTTGCGCGCAAGCTCGCTGATCTCGCTTGGTGTGCTGTATATATACGCGTGGAAGGACTGAAAGAGAAAGAGAAATTTTATAACATGCATGCGAAATGTTTAGGCTCAATCTGTAATAATATAAGTAAAAGATTTATTAAACTTTAAAATGTAATTGAAATTTTAATTGATTAAAATAAAATATTGTTGTTTTATAATACGATTGTACCTCGATAAACAAGCGCAAGCTCTAAAAAAATTTGTTATGCGAAGTACTTAATATTAGTACGTAAATCTATAAAAGTATTTAAAACTCATTGTTTTGAAATTGGTACTTTTATCTGGATTAATAATAATATATTAAGCAAAGATAACGCTATTTTTTAAAAATGCCGAAAATCATACTATTTGAAATTAATATACCGTTTCAAAATAAGAACCAAAATCCTTGCTATTTAGTAAGAGAATGATATTTCGTATAATTTTTTTCTAAAATGATATATTCTTTTAAAAATTTGATTTTTTTTCTTTTTTATGTTACATATTCATATATTTTATCAAAGAAAAATGCCTTTTATAATTTTCAGCAATTCTTATGGTATAGGTAGAAAACCAGAATTCCAGCCCCCAATGCTTCCCCAGTTATGTTGAAGCGCAGCCGCGTCTCTTGATAACTAATAACAAAAATTAAATATAAAAAATAATTATTAAAAAATTAAATAATGACATAGTGTGTAAATTTTTTGCTATCTAGCTTATAGATTATTAAAGAAAGACCTTCATGAAAAACACAAAAATGTATGCAGAGAGCAGAGAATTAAGTCACACACTCAACTACGGCTCGCTTAACTCTTTGTATGTTATATGCTCGCGAGCTTTTCCACTATATGTATACATATATACCATACCGATGCAATACATTGGGTTTGCAAACTACGCGCAATGTCGCTTTGGTTATACGCTGAGTTACTCTTTAGTAACATATACACACAATGTAGATACAGATATACATCGAATGTGCTTTGCTATCTCGCTCACTTTGACCACGATTTTCGGGAAAAGGGAAACTAGTTATATGGAAATAGCGATTCATGTTGTGCAGCTACGGCGTTTTCTCTCTGCTTGTTGCGAACCTGTTTTTGGAATCTGTACAGTTGTTGGTTCTTCTTTTGCTTTTTTTTCCTTTTTTTTGTTCAAACTATACATCTCTCATGCGTGTATACGTTTAAGTAAACATAATTGCATACGTTGTATGGATTATTGGCTTTTTTTTTGCTTTTTTTAGCTATGTTTTGAAAAATAGGTTATCGGGATTATGTTTTTTCTTCAATTGTTTCTTCTTAGTACTTTTTATTAATTTTTTCATTTGAACAGTAGATTTAATAAAATTGTTATCGTTTCATATTCAAGTTATACTAAAGACAAAAAACAAGCTGATTCTTTTTAAAATTTAATAATTTAAATAGGCGATCAAATACGTGATGTAATTTATACGTAATTTCATTCTGATGTAATTTCTGTATATAAAGAATCTGTGTTTGATTTAGCTTTATTATTAATGAAATATTGTATAAAAATACTGTTTTAGTACCATGCTATTTAGTACAATATATTCATATATAATACAAAATTTTTTGATAATCAAATGTCAACATTGAAAATGTCAAAAAAAGCAATTAGTAACAGGTGTTATTTGAATAGAGTTTAGCCTTCTTTCCGAATTTTGAACTTTCATAAAAAATTTCCAATAATATTTACAATTTTTAATTTAATTTCAATTCATAAACACGACATTACCGTATATTAGGTAAAACAAAAAATATTTACTTCTCAGAAAGACCGATAAAATTTATAAATAAATCCTTAACATCGATGATATCTAATTAATTATATTACGCTATATGTAATGCTTGAGTGCTCAATTTCAATAATTCATTAATAATTAATTATGTGTATGAAAATCAAGTTTAAATATTTGATTTACGTCTACAGATTAGAGTCAGTATATCATAGAATCAATATCAAAGAGTTTTATCTTTTATTCGATAATTTGTATTAATTTGTATGATTAATTAATTCGATTTTTACGAAACATAACGTACACAAAGTGTTAAGTTTAAATTTGTAAATATTGTGAAATACAATGGTGATCGTGCTTTAAAATTCATTTTGACAAAAGTCTAGTCTTTGTTTTTATGATTTGATTATTGTTGTATTATGTAAAATATAATGCAAAATATAATGTAAAATGATTGATCAAATATGGACATAAAGCTATGTTGAAAATGACGTATTTATCTTAATTTAATTATATATTGAAATTAAACTGAATGGAAAATAGGCCAAGAATTAGATTTCAAAAAGAAAGCGACAGTTGTAGATCATAGATTTTATTAAAAGTTAAAAAATTTCTTAAATAAAATCAATTTCTTAAATAAAAAAATTTGGTCATTTTCTGAAAAATATTTTACTTATGTAAGAATGCTTAACTTACGATTTGAATTCTCAAAAAAAATATTCAAAATATATTTTTAAAGGTATAAATTTGCTTCTGGGTTCTCAAAGAAAGAACTGAAAAATTTAACTTTGTCATTGGAATACTCAAGAGGAAGAAATTAAAAACGTGTATAAATTTTTTGATAAACTTTCATATTAAAACAGTAACTACAAATATCATTATTAAACGCTCTCAGTGCGTTACTTCATGCACGCCCTCAATATGCATTTCTTTGTACGAATAATAACATCTAAATACCTGATCTCAGGTAGCTTATGCACAATAAACTCGGAGATACATTTTACCGCCTTTCGCACTTAATTGAGGTTCCTTACCGCACCAAATCTTTATAGCTTTACTTGTTACAATTCGAGCTTGTATGAAGGTATTAAGGGGGTTAGTGCGATATCCCGATTTCTTAAGAATATCTTAAAATTAAAAGAAAATAAAAATAGCACTATTTTACATATCATATTAAAATTTCAGATAGCTTAGCTTCACCGAAGCCGAGATATGAAGTCTGAAAGTTCGAAAATTTAACACAGCGTCTTATGGGAAGGTTGGTATGAGACAGAAAAAAGCAAACGTTTTCATCGATAACCCTGAAAATTTTCTTAAGAATAAACCAAAAAACTGACATGTTTTTATCAATTATAATTAGAATATAATATTAAAATTTCAGAAGGCCTAGCTTCATAGTTTCGTAGATATAGCAATTTAATGGACTATCTCACCGAAGTTTTCATCGAGTAAAACACGAGAGGGGAAGGTGTGCGTATATAAACAGAATTTTTGTTAAACTGAGTTAAATATAATTGAAGTTACAACTATAATAATAAATTATTTACACTTTTTATGAAAATAATTTATAATAAAAAAATAATATTTTGTTCCTTATTGCGGGGCCCTGAGTAGATACGGTCCTGTGCGCACTAACCTCCTTAATGAATAATCGTTTATACCCTCAAGGTTGCTGAAATTTTTATTTATTTTATAAGATAACTGTACTCTGCTTTTAAGTGGTTTTTTTTATAAATACTGTTACTATTTTATTGTATTATTATACAGCTAATGCGTTTATTATGCATGAAAGGAATGTTATCCAACGTAAAATAAAAAAATATCAACCTATATTTATATAGTTGTATATGGAAAGTTTGAAAATTTAAGTTGAAAACAATAAATAGTTTTAATTATAATAAAGTTAATAATCAATAAAATTAAGTTTAATCTTACATTATAATTATTAATGTTATTCAATAATAATGATTTTCCGGCAAATAAAAATAATCCTAGAAAATAATGAACATTTTAAGTAATCAAAAGAATAATAATTAACGGGCATAACCATTTATCTGAAATAATTTTGTTAAAATTAACTGAACAAATTATGATATTATAAAACAAAATATTTGAAAGAGACTTCTTTAAAAACTGAATAAATTGATACTTAAATGAGCAAATCAGCCAAAGCTTTTAGAAGTCTTTCAACCCTTTTAGAATCAATATATATTACAATGTGCATTGAAAATTTTTGGTTTTGTTTGGCTTTGACCATTTTTCAATTTCGCTATGAAGTTCTGTTATTATATAGAGAAATAGAATTGGATAAGACTCATGGAAAGAAATTTTAATTCTAAAAATGTTTTTTTAAGAAATGTATAATTATTGATAAGATTGATTTATACTTATAATAAGTATGTTAATAATTATTGGCATATTCATTTGATCATTAGAGATATTAAATGTATTAGAGTTTCATATATTGTTTAATAAGCTGTTAAATTTGTGAAAAATCGAAATCAAAAGGCAAATATACAATTATTATATACGTGATGATAAATCAATCTTATCAGTAATTGTATATTCTCACGGAAAAATTTTTAGTTGAATAGTCTAATATTTATTTAAATTTGAGAAATGTAAATTTAACGAAAAACTGAAGTTCTTTTATCTAATATCCCATAAATCATTAATTATTACGAGAAAAGATAACGAAATACGTCCGTTTCGCTTGTTTTCTGGTAACAAGAAGTTAATTAACAGCAATAATTTTTACCGAAAACAATAAATCAATGAAAAGAATAAAAAAGAAAAATTCAACGAGCTTTAAAATAAATTCGAGAAATATGCTTATTCTCATAAAAAAAGAAACGCGCCAATATATATAGTGTCACATTGTCACGGCTATGTACAACGAGCTAAACAGCGCCGAAGTATATTATTATGTAAAAAAATAAAATTTCTCTCTCGTCGACGTAAAAACCGCTCGTTGTAAAAAATATAGATCTTTATGTACCCTCGTTTTTAGTCGAGCAAAAAAAAAAAACAGCGCGAGAATAACCTTTCCATAAATCAGACGTAAAAATGGAAGAAAAAATGAAAAAAAATGACTTGCTATGCTTTTATTTTTTTATTACGTGGCTAGAAAAAAAGAAAAAAAAAACGTTCCAGATTCTACGAGGTTGTGTAAAAAAACGTCCTGTTTTGGTTAGGAATTAGTGCAAAACTTGGCCTTACCTATATAAACGTGTAAAAGTCGAGGAAAAAAAGAAGATTTTTAAGGGAAACTGTTGACCATTTTTAAGAGCAAGTAAAAAAAGAAGAATAGAAAAGAGAAAAAAAACTAATAAAAATATACGACACCGTTATTTAAAATAGTTCAAACCACCGTTAGAATTTCGACCTAAATACGCACAAAACGGGATCCCAAAAAGTGGGATCCCGTTTTTCGTGATTTTGACCAAATTTTACGGTATCTTTGGTAAAGACCGCTACACCCAAACAATGGAAATGTCCTCTCTAAAAACATAAAAATTCACAGAGAGCAGTATAGTTTTACGTATAATGACCTCTTACTGCCATTGTCATATGCTAAAAATGTTCATTGGAACTAGGCTAAAACGTTTTTTTTTTTGCTTTCTTTTGCGCTGTATAAGGACCGACCGTGTACCTTTTTTTACGAATAATTAGCTGTATAAGTTTTCTTTAAGTTAGGCAATTTCTCCTGAAAATGGTTTCCTCGTGTATTCTTTTCTAAAATATTTTTTTGTAATTATTCTTCTCATTATATAATTAAATATTTCTAGCGACGAATATTTTTGTTCAATTTATTTTTTATTAATAAATAATTAATATTTTAGTATAAGAAAAATTATAAGATGATTCATACTTTGAATTTAATTTAATCAATATTACGTTGTTAAAAAAGTTATGGAATTTAAGGTGTATAATGTAATTTTTAATGAAGTTTTCACATAAAATTAAATGTGTTTAATGTGATTTTTAATGAATTTTTAAGATAAAAATGAAAAGTACACATGAAAATTAATGTTTCTACGCATAAAATTTAACACTGATTTGCATGAAAATAAAATACATCTGACTGCAATTTTACTGTAGGATCACATGAAATTTAATACGAAATACAGTATTAAGTCCATCTATATCCAATTATTTTTTTATTTTATTTGACGTCGTTGTATTTATGCTATTATTATGATGCTAATTGGCGACGGAGATTCAGAGTGTGTTTGTGAACAAAGCACATGTATCGTACATACAGTGGTGCTTGTATCAATCGCCCGCCGAGAGCAGGATTCGAACTCGGAACCTCGAGTTTATGAATCCATCGCTCTGCCAACTGACCACTGACTATCTCATAATTTTCATTGAAAGTATTCGTATTTGTGTGTTGAAAGCGAATTTCACTGTATTTTTTTTTTCATTTTTATATGATTTGACAAAATCATGCTAAAGTATATTAATTTGGATACAAATCAGCATTAAATTTTATGTTAATAAACATTTATTTTCATGAGTATATACATTAAAAATTACTTTAACGGTCAAAACACATTAAGTTTTATGCGCAAATAGTATAGTTAACGTTTTATAAAAAAGTAAAATTATCATTTTTAGTATAATATAAAGATAATATATTTTTAAATTGTTACAATTATCTTGATAATTGCTGAATTGATTTAATTTCATCCGAGATAAATATTGAAAGGGTATAACTTCTTTTTAAAACGAAAGCAGAAATTATTTAATTTCAAGGATAAATATCAAATTTGTATTGTAATTATACATTATTGATATAATTATTTCTATTATTTAAGAAATATTAGTAATAAACAATAAGTTTTGTTAAAATAATAAAATATGCGATTTATTTAAAACAATTTCCTTTACATTTAATTTTAGTACATAATAGCAAAATAAATTATGGAGACAAAAATCAGTGAAAGTGTAATTAAACAGATACGCGCATTGTTAAATTTTCTTTCAAAAACATAAAATAACCCACTCAAAATCATCAAAAAGTGAAATTTTTTCCCTTTTACGATTTTTCTTCGTGTCTCGGTCAAGAAGTCAAAAAAAGTATATAGTGCCGTGTCCTGCATTAAAAAGCGGGTTAAAAACGGTAAAAATCTCAAAAAAGGCAGAAATAACCATATAACGGCATAAAATTCACCCGACTTCTGACCCACATCTGCTAAGCTTCTCTTTTTTAAGAAAAGCGGTAAAAACCCCTTGCCAAAAAATAACGTTTCTATATCTTTTTAAAAAATTCTCTCCTTTCCTTTTCATTCTTTTTACCATTTTTACAATATAATTTTTCTTGACCCTTTACAATCCTTGCTGTAAAGGCTTGGAAAAACTCTCACCGTATCATAAAAAGTATAAGGAAAAAGAAGAGAAATGAGAAAGAAGAGAAAAAAAAGGGGCGAACGAGGTAAGGAAAGAGAGAGTTGACTTAATACCGCTAAGCCTTTTTTCCAAGCTGCAGTAAAGTTAATTCAAAAGAAGAAAGAAAAAAGTTAAGGTCCCCGTTAATTTTTACCTACGAGGCTGTAAAAATTTGGAGAAAAAACTTACCCCAAGCATAAGATTGACCATAATGTTTCTTTGGCGAAAAACGGGTTGGCGAAAGGGCTGGACATAAATTCATAAACAAGCTGGCTATATAGGATGCGAAAAAAGGGACTTAAAATCATAAAACGTGATGCACGCAGTTTTTAGTTACTTTTTTTTCTATACTTTAAGTCACATTTTTAGAACGACTAGCGGTAAAAAGGTTTATATAAGCTGAAAGAAGCATATGAAAAAGTCAGCTGTGCGCAAGAAAAAAAAGGGGTCGACTGAACCGCTATAGTTTTTAAAAATTTTTCTCCACAAGTTTAACGCAAAAAGCGTACAGCCGTAAATTGTCGACTTAAAAGAATCGAAAAAAAAGCTATGGTAGAAGAGAAAAAAGTAACGGTAGTAAAGGAGTTAAGTAAAATTGTATTGGAAGCATTACCTATAGAGAAAAACTTTGCTACAATATTATTTATGAACTTTAGCATGTTTGTAGATAATTAACAGTTTTGATTTATGAAACACATGAGAAAGAATTGTTTTTTTTTTCAAATTCTTTGTACTTTGAATGCATTCTTTTTTTGTATTTGAAAACACATAATTTACACATGTGTATTTTAGTGGCAATCCATCATAAAGTACAAAATAAAAAGAGCAAAGAAACAAAAACAACTTAAAATAAATAGAAATATTTGGACATTTCACATAATAGTAGAATGACACAATGGTATTTTGTGATTCAATTTTTTTGTGAATAGAGTCGTAATGATAATGATCTTATATGTCATTTTTTAATTAAAATACCAATTAATCTTCAGATTTTTGGTATATAATTTTTTGCATAATAGTAAATTTTCCCGTAAAAAATGATCTTTATATAATTATAAAGAATTATATAACTGTGAATATCATTGCATATAATCATATATAATAATATATAATCAAATATGACGAGTCAGCATAGCATTTTTTTATAGCTTATGGATATTTTTTTTCATAAAATTATGAAAGATACCATTTTCAATTAATACAACAGACAATTTTTTTAAAATCGTTAGCACTTTTGTATGAATTTGAAAACTTCTTTTTTTAAGTTAGGTTTGCTTTAGAATAGTCAAGATTTTTAATTAGTTGTTCTATATATTTTACATTGAAAATATATTAAAATTGAGATGAAAACTTTTTGAGAAAAATATTTGTTCATAAAGTTAAAATTCTTCAATAGTTGTCAAAGATTATAGATAATGTAAAAATTTAGTTTAAGATGTACATGAAAAATAAATACTGCATTTTATTCTGAATTTTATTTAATTTTTATTCTTTGATAAGTTTTGAAAAACTGTTGATTAGCAAATAAACATTTTCATCGAAAACTTAATCTCAACTTCAATATATTTTTAATAAAAAATTTATAGATGCTTGAAGCTTTGGGATGATCGAGTTTTGTATCTAATAAAAGTGACTTATTTTAATATTTTATGTAAGAAAAATATCCCAAAATCAAAACAAAATAAATAGATAAAACTTGAATGCAATGCATTCTTCTACTTATTAAATGCATAATTATGATTATGCATAATTAGTATGTTTCATGAAAAAATGTATTATATCCGTCAGGTAGAATACGAAAAAATAAAAGGCCCGTATTTTTTGTTTTTCAAAATATGATGAATTGCAAAAGTTATAGCCGGTATAAGTTAATACAGTTTTCATACACATAGATATAGCGACATGGTATGTGACGTCACAGGGGTATATCTCTGTGACGTCACACCAATTTCAACTGATTCTATCTCTTCGAGTTTTCATTTTCACGAAAAAAGAAAAAATACGGGTCTTTTATTTTTTCTTATCCTACCTGACGGATATAATACATTTTTTCGTAAAACATGCTATTAATAAATACTTCTATATAATCTATCAGAAACTTATTCTCTGTTAAACTGATTAATTATATATAATTTTAGATGATTTCACATAACTGTTTATAAACATGTTAAATAATATTTGTTTTAATAATAGTTGTGAATAATTATACACATTACTTTTTTCTTGCCAAGTGAAATTATAAATAATCATGAATGTTAAAAAATATATTAAACATGTTGAGTTTCTAAAGACCTGTACAACAATCAGATTAAAACTGGGATAAAAACTTGTAGTTTATATAAAAAGATATCTATATTTATAAATTATATAAAGAAATAAAGTTCAATAGATCATGCGTAATAAACTATAGGAATCAAATTGATTAAACATTGATTCTTAAAGATACTGAATTCATGATTTAAAATAAACATACATAAGAACAATAAGACATTTTTTCAATAAATTCATTCCTACTATTCATTTATCATAATTACTTATATTAATGTCTTATTAATAAAACAATATGGATGCATGTTATTGAATCAAAAAATTTTATAAAATAGTTTTTAGCAACAGTGAATATTCTTATCTTATTCTAATTATGAAAGGTAAACAAAGATTTTCTTACATTATTTTTTCTTATTTTCTTATAGCAAGATATTGTTTTATGTATTACATAAATTTTTAAGAAAGCAATATGACTTCATTAATTCATGGAAATAATAAATAATGAATTTAAATGTCAATATGTTTCATAACTACTTTTAAAGACGATCATTCTTAAAATCTAAATTACACTTATTATGTTGTAATTTTAACAATAGATAAATCAATTTAAAACTCGATTCTTACTTTATTAGATAAGCATCATAACGAAATCAACATTATTGAAGAACTTGAAATTCAATATTTATAAAAGTTTTACATTGTATTGATTCAAAATTAATACCATCTCATTAAACTTTTTAATGTGAATTTATATATGAATAAAAAATAAGGTGTTGCCTAATACACTTCATTCCTCAATTATTAATTGAGTTTAGATAAAATGTTTATATTCCTCTCTAAATTTTTTAAAATTATAATCTATAAATTTTTCCGATAAGAAGCAGCATGTGGTCCGGTTGGCAAATACTATCAGTGAATCGTTTGATTATATCTAATTCATTAGATAAATTATCGATTTATATGAATTTTAATTTTGAATAAGTTCTAATAGTTTTTGAAATATTATATACTTAATTTCATTTTATAACTTATATAGTACTTTATATACTTCAGAATATTATATTATTTATCTGAATTGTACTATTATTACTTGTAAACTAAAATGACAACATAATTATTACTTTTATGTTTAAATTTTATTTCGTTCAATAATTAAATTTAAACTTTTTATCATGCCTAATTAAAGTGTTCATTTTAATTTCACTGGTAACAATGATACGATCAAATTTTAATACTAAAATGTAATTTTATGACAAAATTTTTTATCTATTCATATAAATAATTATGTTAAGTACTATAATTAATGATAATAAGTATTTAAATTTTTTGATAAATTCAATTGCTAAATAAATAAATAAATAATTCATGAATTAATCGAATATTTTTAACAACACCTTACAAATTTTGCAAAACAAATTTTTGTTATTCTATGACGTTCTTTAAATGTAAACATAATAAAGAGAAACTTAGTCAACAATTATTTATAACAGTTGTATTAAAATTTTTAAAAAGATAAAGAACATTAACATTAATAATCATTTAATTTACAAATGAGGAGTGAAATCGTAATGCATAACTTTAAGACCTAAAAATCCACCAGAGTGTAATTTTCCTTTATGATAAAGACCTGCACCAGACAATGGTAATGGTGGATGTGTAACAATTTCTTGCTTATCTATGTAGGGAACGGTGAATTGTCCCAAGTCTCGGCGTAAATCGTCCATCCTAAAGCGTACAAATTCATTGTTCTTTGAAAATCTGTCTGACTTGTACCATTTTGATGGATCGTCGGGATCGGAAAGAGCGACTTCATGTCTAAAATAAAAAATAATACATTATTACTCACGAATTTTCTATTTTACATGTGAAAAAATTCGCATTGTGAACTACCTGTTATTTTTAGGACTTTCATTAACTATCCATGGTTTAGGTTCCTTTCCTAATTTTCCTGTAGCATAATCAAAAGGTGTTGTTTGAATTTCTAACCTTAAAGCATCATCAACATGTCTGAATCTCAATCCAGTTAATAGTTCGTTCGATGCTTTAGTCTCCAAATTATCTAAATACACGATGTTTTGTTTGTAAGTAACAGCATATACAAGATCGTTTTTATGAAATTCTGTCCAATCGTCATATCTCATTTTTCCATCATCATTTTCGTGCGGATGACTGTGAATGACAAAGTGATGCGACGAAACATTATCTGAAATTAACTTAGATTCTGGTATAGGCGTTACTTTCTTCCATTCAGGTTCACCGTCTATGCTTCCGTTTGCTGCTAGTTTTCCTTGTTGAATTTGAATGTGGAATACATGATTTTCCTTAGTAAGACGTAATCCTGTGACAACTCTGAAAGAATTATCATTTATTAAAATAAGGAAAAATACTAATTCTATATAAAGTACCCTGGTAGAAAATTGTCTAGTTTTATCGAGGTCTCGATTATTTAACATACAAAACTAGACAGATCTAGACAGATCTAGAGTAAATTTCTACCAGGGTATTAATCTAATTTTTAGAATTGTCTACTTGTTATCCGCAATATCTGAAGTAACTTCTTCTAAGCTGAAATAACGATCAAGTGCTCTGCCTTCACTTTCACAATTACATAAACAAAAACTAATAAAATAAGGTGGAATTTCCACAAGGCCTTGCGTATTGTCACATGGGCCATCTCGTCCAAACAATATACCTTCTCCTGTTTTCATCCAATCATATCTACGCTCGCTACCACGAGGCTTTTTGAAAAAATTAAATAGAAATAAACAACAATAATATTATTTTAAATTAATATGTAGGGGTGTAGCGACAGAAAAAAAATTTATGTAACGATGATTCAACTAACCGAATGACAAACTTGCATGTAATGGGAAACTTGTTGACAATCACGTAGGTGTCCTGTACATCTCCTTTCTTCAGGTTGTACTTCACAAGGATATGACTTGCATCTTAATCTGTCATCTTTCAAAGCTGCACATGTGTGAAAGGCTGCATGCCAATTGTTATGAGTGGTATCAACTTCGTAAATAAAGTATGCTTGGAAGATTTCTTGTAGCTTGTCGTATGTGATGTCTGATAACGGAAATTTGATTATTTTATCGTATTATCATTTTTCATTTTATTGCTTACCTTTTTGATGTTTTTCAGGATCACATTTCCAAACTTCTCGAGATGCTGAGCTCATTGCATTTTTAACTTTGTCAAATGTACTATTAACTCGACTAAAATAGTCATTTATTTCTTTATTCTTTCTGAATTCATATGTTCCTTTAAAAAGTTGAATTAAGGCTTCAAATTTTTTTTTAATGAAAAAACTTGGAAATATTGATTATCTACATATTATACTTACGGTTTTCAAAATGTTCCTTAAGTCTATAAGAATACAAAGTCACCATCAATCCTTTGACGTCAGTAAGTATAACAGTTTGGTAAAGATCGTGAAGTAATTGTTGTGATGATTCTTCTCTTATGCACATAGTGTCAGCTGCCTAATAATTAGATTTAAAACTTTGTTTCAGATACGTAAATACAATTAATTAACTCAATAATTATGTCAATAATTCAATTAATAATTGTTGATAAAGATACTTTAAATTCTACGTACCGAACTATCTTTGGTAATAATACTAATTATGCTATCTTTTCTGATGTCTGGATCAACCAAGGTTTCGTGCATCTTTTCAATAGTTGTTCTCATTTCTACTAAGCTAAATGTCGTAACAACTTGTGCAAAATCTTTCAATTCTGTAGATTCATATTCGTCGTGATTTTTTAAGAAATCAACGAATACTTTATACAAACGTTGAACATCCTTGATGTGTGTAAAAAGTTCATCAGTTTTTTCAGTCAATTTGTCACGTAATTGATTTGAAATTTTGTCTAATATTCTATCCCTTAAATCTTGAAAATCTGTAGACAATCGATCTAATTGTTTATAGATTTCTCGTTCAACAACGTCTCTGTCATCCGATATTGTCTGATCTTGGCCTTTTTCTAAAAATTCACCTTCAACGAATTTTTGAAATTTTTCTATTTTGTCATAAACCTTCATTGCATAATCCAAGAATTTTTTCGCTGTCATGATGTAATTGGCTTCACAAGTTTGCTGCCAACTACATACCAACAGTAGTATGCAAACTAATGACAAATATCGTGCCATTGTGATTGTTTAATTCGCAATAATATTGGTTTAAAAATAATTTTTGAATAAATAATGAAACGGATTATTATAATTCCTAAAATTTCATTAATAAAAATAATAACTAATTATAATAAATAATATAAATTAAATACGAAAATAAAATTTATACCAACCATAACTATAAAAAATTTAGAATGATGTAAGTTGAGTGCATCACTCTTTGATATAAGCTTATGAAATTATGATATAAGTATTTAAAGATCCATTTTATATATAATGAGAACCGATCAAATATTGTCTCAAGTTTATTCCGTTTCAATAATTTATTCATTTTTTATTTAATTAAATTTAAAATTTCTTTTGTATTTCTTTGAATGGTAATTTGAAAATGGATAATACTAATGATCACTTTGAATAAAGTTTCTTTTTTGTATGTGATAATGAATTAAATTTCTATGATATGTATGTTATCAAAGTGTTAATTTACTCATCGAGTAAATGAATATCAACCAGTAGATAAATTGTTTTTATTCAATAAATTTTTATAAATTATTTTAATAATTAATCAACGTGTTTGAAGTTGTATTTCAAGAAGTAAACTTGAATAAAAGAGTGAAAAATTAGTATGCAAAATATTTTTCTATAATAAAAAAATAAGTTTATATATGTCTTATCAAATGTTCTTAAAATAATTAAAATCTAAATCTGAAACGATAGCACAATTTTTAAAAAACTTGGATTTTTAAAAAATTTAAGAGCGATTGTTCATAACATTAATAAAATCAAACGTGCGGTCGAATAACCGCGACTTTTTTCCAATCCAAGATTCAAATGCAATCCACTCTACTCAGTTCATTTGTTGAATGCATGTTGGTACAATGTGATTTAAGATTTTGACAAATATAAAAATTAGCTATATATTGGAACACTATAGCTAATATATTTTTAGAAATATGTAACAGTTTGGACATTGCTTGATCAATATGTTGGCCATACGAAAAATTTCTAGGTGGGAAGTTGTAATACAAACATTATTGAAAAACGTAAAGTTCAATATTTATAAAAGATTCACATTATATTCCTTTCGTACGATAAAGTGCTTCTTAAAAGTAATGTCTCTTTTCAAGAAATACTGTAATTGATTCCAAATTAATAATACCTTATTAAGCCTTTTAACGTAAATTTGCATAATTATCAAAAATTAAAACTTTCAATTGCTTAATGAAGTATATTACCCAATCATCAATTGTATATAGGTAAAATATCTATATTTTTATGTAACTGATTTTAAAGTTCACAATAAAAATTTGTTTTCCAATAAAAAGAATTCAATAAGCTTGATTTTGTGATGCTTTATTATTTTTTTTTCATTCGAATTTTTAAAAAGCAAATAAAAATTTTAACCAATAATATTTATTTTATGAACTATGATTGGAATAGTAGTACGATAGTTTTATTACTGAATATCCATAAAAATATGAAAAATTCGTGTTCAAAAAAGATGATACTTTAAATAAATTTCCTTGTATCAATAAAAAGAATTGCATATTGATTAAAGTTTTAACACGAGTTTGATAATTTTAATTTTATGTACTTTTGTACGTGTTCATTAAAAAGTTTATTTTACTTAAAAGATTTCGAACAAAAAAATCTTATATTGAATTATTTTTTATTAAAAATCAAACAAAATTAATATCAAATCAATAATTAACATTTGATATAAGTGCTACATTTACATTTAGTATCAATGTAAAACTATAAATGTCAATAAATAAAATGAAAATGTCTTTATTTAGAATTGACAACTTTTTTATATTTATAAATAGAATTAAAGTTCATATTTAAATAGAATTTGATTTGCGATTCGTCCATTGGGTGCGCATGAGGAAGGCAGTGCATATATACTTTTCGTGAAGAGACATTTTGTTATTAATAAACTCCCATTGTGACTTATTACAATTTTTTATTCATACGATTAACATTCAATCAACTCACAATTTAGTAAAGGCATCAATTTCAAAACATTTCAAATGATAAATGAGTAAAAAAATTATAAATGTTCAACCAAATTATAATGGAATATTTTCATTGCCAAAAATCCGCCAGAATTTTTTCTACCTTTATGAAAAATACCTGCACCAGAAAGAGGCATTGGAATAGTGGGAACAACTTCTTGAATATCAATAAAAGGTATAGTATATTGACTCAGATCACGTTTCAAATCTGATAATCCAAAATGTATATGTTTATTTGAATGTGTAAAGATGTTTGATGCTTCCAATTTGGTGGGATCATCAGGATTTTCAAGAGCTACCCGCGCCCTAAAATAAAATATAAAAATTACGATTGGTATATTAAGTTTTGAAGTTCTGAAAAGTTGAAATATATACTCTCTATCTGTAATTCAAACTTGACATTGGCTATATACAAAACACAGAATATTTAAAAATACAGTATTTAAAGACTTTAAAAAAGGTTTAGAATTCTTTAATTCCTAGCAATCTAAAGATTAATTAATACATTATTAAATTTATTTACCTGTTTGGGAGGGTATTAGGATTAAAAATCCATTTACTAGGTTCTTTTTTCAGTTGACCCGTTGCGTAATTATAGGGAGTACTTTGAATTTCTAATCGCATCTCATCGTTTATAAATTGGAATCTTATACCTGTAAGAAGTTGTCCTTGCGGTGCTTCTAAATCATCCAAGTAAACAATCTTACGGTCAATAGAAACAGGAAAGACCATATCATTTTTATTAAATTCTACCCATTCATCATATTTTAATTCACTATCATCAAGTAGATAATGATAAATGGAAACTTTCTCACTATATAATAATTGAAATGGAGATATAGGATCTATATTTTTCCATTCCGGTTTATCAATTATAGTAGCTCTAGGACCTAATTTCCCTTGTTGAATTTGAATATGAAATACATAGTTATCTTTGACTATTCTTAGTCCAGTTATAACTCTGTAAAAATTAAAATAATTGTTAAAATTTTTGTTTTATGGAAAAAAGTAATATTTAAATGCAACGTGT
Organism: Anastatus disparis; assembly: GCA_017163975.1. Taxonomy (NCBI): domain Eukaryota; kingdom Metazoa; phylum Arthropoda; class Insecta; order Hymenoptera; family Eupelmidae; genus Anastatus; species Anastatus disparis. The sequence continues at coordinate 10,946,040 of JAFFSR010000333.1, read as the reverse complement.
TGAAAAATTTCTGATACAAGATGACTGTACGAAAAATCATAAACAAGAAAATTTACAATTTTTACTCTATGATATTTTATGTCCACCATAACAATTATTTTAAACATTATATGCGCAGATAATAACTTACTTGTTTTGATCGATATCAGAAGTAACATCTTTAATACTGAAATAACGATCTATTTTTGGGTCTTCTGATTCACAATTGCAGAAGCAGACATCATGAAAATATTTTCTTTCAAGATTCTGGATTCGATTACAAGTACCCTCCTCGCGCCCGTATATGCGAGTCTTACCAGAATCAGACTTCATCCAATCATATCTTCTATCACTACCTTCGGGCTACAATGTTAAAAAAAGGTAAATATAAAAATTTTTCAAAATGTTAAAATGTTTATAAAACCAAGAATTGACATTACAGAATGGCAAACTTCCATTTTTCTACCTAACATCTGACAGTCTCGTAAAGGTCCTGTGCACCATCTTTTTTTTAATTGAAATTTACAAACAGAAGTTTTAAATCTTAATCTTTCTTCCTCCCAAGTTTTTCATAATCGAGGAATTTCATCTTCATAAAAAGGTATATCCCCATCATAAGCAAAATAACCCTAAAAAACTTCCTGTAATTTAGAATATGTTGTACCTAAAAATAAAATAATAATTTATAAAGCGTTCGACGCCTCCTATCAGTATAATTGTATCTCAGATACTAATGCGGCATAATTTTAATTCACTAACAATTGAGTACAATCATAATCGTAACTCAGTGATCGATTCGGTATCATCTTAATTCAGCAGAAAATTTAGTATGATCAAATCTCAAAAATACATATTCGAGATTTGGTAATGCAATGTAATGAGAGGGCTGAAAAAACTAGTAATGAAAATTAGGAATCGAATAAATACTGAAAAGGTGATGGAATGTTTGTTGCTTAAGTTATAAGTTCAATTAAACTCGTTCTTCTTCAAATTTGGTAGAAAAATTATTCCAAAATTGAATAACCGACATAACGGATACTTCAATGACTGTCAATTTTTGTAATAGAATTAAAATTAGGTTATGCTAAGCTTATATACTTAAAAATTTTTATTATGAATGTGATAATGAATTGATAAATAGTAAAATATATAATTAAGTTTCTGTACGTTACAAAAAAAGAATCCATTTTAAATATTTATTTAAATAATCTATCAAAATATTAATATAAAGCGTTCGTGATGACGGTTATTCTATCAAATACTATATGCTTGTATGTTTTATGTTGGCGCAACAGCTTTACTTGTGGTACAAAAATTCTACCAAAACTGAAAAACTATTTACGCCAATTCAGAGTATAGCGCATCAGCTTTTTTAATGTGAATGGTTATGTTTTTTGACACAATCGTTCTACCATCGCCTATGAAATATCAAATTAAAAAATAATATTAATAATAGTATCTGTAACCGAATCTCGAGTATGTATATTTGAAATTCGATGATACTAAACTTGTCGCTGAATTAAGATGATACAGATCACTGAGTTACGATTATGCCGAATTGACTGTTCAGTTACGATTATACCGAATTGAACGGTAAATTGACTACTGTAATACGATTTTACTGAAGTGTTAAAATTATACTGCATTGGTATCTGAAATACGATTATACCGATAGGAGGTGTCGAAATGTTCTATTTTTAATAAATTATTTGATTTTACTTATTTATTTATTAATACACTGAGAATTCTTTCGCTCAGCTATTACCCTCACCCAAGACCAGTAACACGCCCGTGAAAAGGCGGCGCTTCTAGCCTTTCGGGCTCCCTGACGAACTCTTTCGAGTTCGACGACTGTGCCCACGCGGGAATCTTCCCTTTACACTCGTCTATGGCGCTGCTATCGAGCTCTCGGGCCTTCTCAGTGTGCCGGAGGGCCTTCTCAGTGCGCTGGAGGGACTAGCTATTAATCCCTTTTACGGCGCGCATACTATAGTGCGTTTAGGCGCTCTGGCTAAACTTCAAGTCTAGTAGCTAGTCCTTTTAGTTTTCAGTGTAGAATTAGTTTTCTGCCCCGATGATGCGGTGGGTTTCTTGTTAGACTGATGCTAACGTGTGTATATACCTCTAAAAAAATCGCTTTTTTCAACTAGTAGTTGAAAAGTGGCTTTTCATAATTAGAAAAAGAACTGCCACTTTAAAACGGTTTAAGCAATTTACTTCAGAATAGGAAAATTTTCCAATATTAGAATTAAAAATATTTTTTCGATGGAAGTATTCAAATTGAATATAAACTTTTTGTTTTTGCTTTATAATATTAGACCATATACATAAAAATTTATTGTTTTACCTTATCGAAATTATGATTCAATAAATTTGTTTTTAAAAGTTGGTATAATATGCAATAAAAAAGAAGTAAGTCTAATTTTAATATTTTTGTTTATAATCATGTCTTATATTAAATTAAAAAGAATATCAAATAAAACATTAACAAAATTGAACATCGTCAAATGTGTTCTATCTGTAAAAAGTTTCGCATTTTACATGCCTTGCATCCCTAAGTAAAACTTTTAAGAATCAGCCGTGTAGTTCTATCCTTGTCTAATCTAAATATTTGTTATTATTTCAATATATCATGTAATTTTGATCATTAATGCAGAATATGTTCAATATAATATCCTTAGCAATAATAAAAACAAGATTTTCTTGCTTGACATTCAAATCAACTAATGCTTTGTGCTTTTTTCCAATGATTGCTAATAACTCTAGTAGACTTGCTGTGGTAACAAAAGTTGCGAAATCTTGTAATTCTGTGGATTTATATTTATCCCTGTCGTTGAAGTAATGCATAAATAATCTGCGTAAATGTTATACATCTTTCATTATATTTAAAAAGTTGATTTGATTTTTCGGTCAATTTATTTTTCTTTCAAAGTTTGAATCTTGAATATCAATATATAATTGATTTAATTTATTATAAATTCCACGATGCCCTAGAGTGAATTCTACATTCATCGCTTTTCCAATAAAGAAACCTTTTGTTTGTGAAAACAATATCTTTTCAAATTTATAAAATTTTAACAAAAATAGATTAAATGATAAGTGTAACTTTATTGGTAACTAGATATATTTAAATGACCTTAAACAAACAAAGAAAATTATTGAAGGTCGGATGATAATCGTTACATCTCATTTTAATAAAATAATCATGCATGAAACGATGCTTTACTTAATAACATATAATTGTAAGCGGAAAAATTCATTCAAGTTCGAAGTTATTTTGAATTTTTTGTAATTAATAAAAACATACTTTCATACGGAAAAAATTATTCACATTAAAAATTACTTCATGGTCTCGTATACCTGTAGTTAAATTTACTCACACGTGAATCGTGTTGGAGTTATGCTTGAAGTACACTTGCACGACGAAAAAGTATTTGTAAACATCAAGTATTATCGTGTAAATTTTACTGTTTGCTCTAAATTTATGTAAAAAATATCCACATATTTTAATTTCAAGTACACAAAAATCTTTGGTTTATAACACTAATAGTGTTTTTTATTCATAAAATAAAAAAAAAAATTTCGAATATTTCAACTATTTTATGTATCTTATACTTTCACATATAAAATCTGCTTTTCGAAAAATTTTAGAAAATTATATTATGTCATATACGATGAATAGAAAATATCTTCAATTTAAATAATTGTTCCAAGTAAATTTCAAAGATAAATATCATAAAAATTATGGTTGAGATTTTTCAAAAAATTTTTGAATAAAGATAAATCCGCAAAATTAAAAATTTGGCAATTATATATAAATTGCTTATCATCAAAATAATTATGCAGCGTTGCATTTGAAAAAATCATAAATTTCTGGTGATTGTTATTAACAATTAAATTAAGCGTTCTTATATTAGTATTAAAAATTAATATTTTTAATAAAATTGAAATATTTTTTAACAGGATTAATTAAGGTGTTTATTAAGATTTAAAATTATTTGTTTAATGTTTCGGTTAAGAAACCATAGTTTGGTAGTTTCAAATTATAACAAGTAGTTGGAATATTAATTTTACCTACTTTATTTTATGTATTTATACAATGTTTACATATAAAAAGGTTATTTTAATTTAATTTATTGTCTTTATAATATAAAATGATGAATAATAAATAACTATAAACGAGATGAATAATCATATTGCAAGAGTTTTAATGCTGAATATCCTCCAGTTTCAAGATTTACTTCACGTTTCAGAAGAAGTCCAGCACCGGATAGTGGAGCAGGTTTTGGAGATGAAATATCTTGTAAGTCTATGAAGTGAATAGTATGTAATCCAACATCTTTTTTCAAATCACTTCTTTGGAATCTCACATATTGGCTCGATTTGAACACTGGTACATTCTTTTCACCTTTTAATGGATTGTCAGATTAGCTAACTGGGGTTCGGTCCTGTGTGAGTAAAAAGCGTATATACTTATAGGAACTTTTAAAATTTTAAATAGGTAAATTATACTAAAATATTTGATGAATTTTTTTTTTAATTTCATGTTAAGAAACGGCATTGAAAGATCGCCTAAGAAAAAATTATTATATCTATTGAGATTTTACTTACTTGTTTATATCCGTAAAACGCCCGCTATAAGATGATAAATGAATTTGCTTTTTTCAACATTAACGTTGTATTCTTCTTGTTAGACTGCTAACGTATAATTGAAATTCGCGCCACACCGCCTTTTATATATAACGAATAAAAAATATGGCTAAAATGCATATATGTTCTGCATTTTAGCCATTTATATTCTTTTACAAATGATTTTAATTTGCATAGCATACAACTAATTTCAATGTGCGCCAAAATTGAATGTATTAAAAAAGAGTGTATGGATATAGGTTCATATCAAAATTAATATACACTAAAATTTTAAGGTTTTATTTAAGTTGTGTTCATAATATTATTTAGACATGTGAAATAACTATGAAAAATTTGATGTTTTTTGACATAAAATGAGAGGGAATACAATGAGATATGATTAGATTATCTGTGTGAATTTAAATATATTTTTCATAAAAGGACGTTTCGTTAACAATAAACCTCGATAGTTATTTATTTCAATGCTTTATTCTTACGATTAAACAATTCAGTTATCTTTACAACCATTTAATTCAAACATAAATTTTCTGAAATTTAAAATTTTTTAGAATTATAGATATAGAGAAAAGTCATAATGCAATATTTTCATTGCCAGAAATCCGCCAGAAAATTTTCTCCCTTTATGAAAGATACCTGCTCCAGAAAGTGGCAAGGGAGTTGTAGGAACAACTTCTTGTGTATCAATAAAAGGTACTGTATATTGACTCATGTCTCGACGCAAATCTGATAATCTAAATTTTATATACTTATTTGAATGTGTAAATATATCTGAAGCTCCTAGCCTAATCGGATCATCAGGTTCTGTAAGAACTAATTCTTTCCTAAAAAATTATACAAAATTTAAAATGTGAATATTAAGCTTTAGATTGTGGTCAAATCTAAATATATTATCTTTCATTGAAACTTGATAAAGGTTATATACAAAATACAGAAACAAAATTTGGTATTCTTTAGTCAATTATAATAGCTTTAAGTAAAGTTGTCACAGACTGCCATTATACGAAAAAATTACCATAGTCTCTGGTAAAATTTACAAGAAAAATAGGAATTTTTGTTATATTTCTTGTAAATTTTACAAGAAACTATGATAATTTTCAGCTATAACGGCAGTCTGTGACAACTTTACTCAAAACTGTTGCAATTTGTACTTGAATATTTTTCTCCGTGTAGCAGTTTAAAGAATAATTATTTCTTAAAAATGTTAATATATTAATGCATTTTTAAAATTTCTTACCTATTTGCATAAGTATTAGGATTAAAACTCCATTTACTAGCATCTTTTTTGAGTTGGCCTGTAGCGTAATCAAAGGGAGTACTTTGGATTTCTAATCGCATATCATCGTTTATAAATTGGAATCTTACACCTGTAAGAAGTTGTCCTTGTGGAGCTTCTAAATCATCCAAGTAAACAGTTTTGCGATCATAAGAAATAGGATAAACAATATTATTTTTAAAAAAGTCCACCCATTCAGAATATTTTAATTCATGGTCATCATTATCTTGAGGATAACTGTGAACCTCATAATGATATTTTGAAACTTTATTAGATAATAATTCAGATGAAGATATAGGAATTATTTCTTTCCATTCTGGTTTATCAATTATAGTGCCATTAGGACCTAATTTCCCTTGTTGAATCTGAATATGAAATACATGGTTGTTTTTCACAAGTCTCAGTCCTGTTATAAGTCTGTAAATATTAATGAATAAAAAATTTGAAGAAATTCAAAATTTTCATGTCGTGAAAAAAAGGTATTAAGATTCAAATATAGATACTTTCTTTTGTATAAGATGGTAGTAAGTTAAATAATACATGTTTTACGCCAGATTCAAAAAATTTTACTTTCATGTGGATAAATGAAATTTATTTACATTCATTGAACTATTTTGAACTCTATGCTGTTTTATATTTAACACGCATTTGAACTACGGTATACGTATATGTCAATTATTTTATATATTACATGTTCAGGCAATAACTTACTTGTTTTGATCGATATCAGAAATAACACTTTTAAGACTGAAATAACGATCTATCTCCCTTCCTTCTGATTCGCAATTACAAAAGCACGTATCAATAGTTAATACCCTATTAAGACCTTGGGTTTGACGACAACTACCTTCTTCGCGTCCATATAATTCACTCGAATCAGAATCCCAATAAGTCTTCATCCAGTCATATCTACGGTCACTACCTTCGTGCTGTAACGTCAGATAAATTAAAAGTAAAAATTACCAAACATATTTGCAGATGTTAAAATTTACGAAATAAAAAATTAAAATTACAGAATGGCAAACTTGCATTTTACTAGCTATTGACTGACAATCTCGTAAATGCCCAGTACACTGTCTGTTTGGTGGTTGAGCTTTGCAAACATCTGATCTACATCTTAATCTTTCATCTACCATTGATGCGCATGAATAAAAAAATGCATACCATCGGTTTTTTGTCGTATCTGTTTGATAAACATAAAAACCTTGAAAAACTTCCTGCAATTTAGAATATGTTGTACCTAAAAATAAAAATAATTTATTAACATTTATTTTCAAATTAATTTATCATATCATTATATTAAAAGTAAATTAACCTAATTTTTTATGAGCTGGGTCGCATTTCCAAATTTCTCGAGAAGCTATATTCATACTTTTTAGAACTTTGGTAGAAGTATTTAAAATTCTCTCTTTATAATTTTGCATTTCTCGGTTTTGTCTGAATGCGTAAGTTCCTAATACATAAATAACTTGTAAAAAATTATATTTGCATTTAAAAAATAATCTTCACACTTAGAAATATTGATCTATGCTGTCAATTATTACATAACAGTGTAGTTACTTCAATATAATTTTGAAAAATTTTATATTTGCAACAATTATTTATCAATTAAATCTTAATTAAATGATTAACAGATTAACTCGATATTTCAAGATGTGGAAGTGATAATCAAAAAATATGATTTTGTGCGCTCTAGACAAATCTTTAACGTTATTTTAATTATTTTATAAGACTTACGGTTTTCAAAGTGAGTCTTTAGATTAAGAGAATATAATGTTATCATAAGTCCTTTGGTGTCTGTTAGAGCTACTGCTTCATATAATTCACTAATTAATTGTTGAGCTGACTGACCTTTAATGCACATCGTATCAGGGGGCTAAAATAGTATCAAAATGTAAAATTAAAAATACGTTTGAGTTTAATATATTTTGGTTAATGTTGGAATAAGATCTTAGTGTATCTTTTAAATTTGTTTATTAAAGCCGTTTATACTTACTGAGCTATCTTTAGCAATAATAGAAACAAGACTTTCTTGCTTGATATCTAAATCAACTAGTGCTTCATGCATTTTTTCTATGGTTGCCGGTAATTCTACTAGACTTGCGGTGGTAGCAACATTTGCGAAATCTTGTAACTCTGTAGATTCGTATTTATCCATGTCGTTAAAGTAATGTATAAATTGTCTGTATAAGCGTTGTACATCTTTCATATACTTAAAAAGTTCATCAGATTTATCAGTAAGTTTATCTTTTAAAGTTTTTGTTATTTTATTCATAATACTGTCTCTCAAATCTTGAAAATCGTTGGAGAGTTGATTTAATTTATTATAAACCATTCTATCATTTGGCTTTTCAGCATCAATGGAACTTGATACTTTTTTTATACCATCAAACAGTGTTATTGCAAGCTTTATGCTAGCCTGGGCAATCATAAGTGGATTGCAAATGCAAATCTGTTGATAACCAATTATTACCAAAAGCACAAAAAAAATTACTGGTGGACGCATGATTGTTTTATGTGATCTTAATTGAGTTAATATTTTATATAAAGTGATATGTTATTTCGTAATAAATAACCATACGTGGAAAAATTTATTTTAATTAAAAACTAGTTTAAAATTTTTAGACACTTCAAATTTAACTTTATGGAAATCTTTAGTAAGATTTTCAAATAAACAATATATAGACTTTAAATATATAACTAACATGAAAATATACAATGTTGATATACATTACTTCGTAGTAGCCTATAAACGAAATCAGGGATGCACTTGCGTAATAAATCGTGTTGAAGCCGTAATTCAGATGCATTATCACGACGAAAAAATATTCATAAACATCGAGAATTAACGTACACTTGAAATCTGCGTGCTATTTATGCTAAAATTATATAAAAAATTTTAATATGTTAAAATTTTTTTAATTATTATAGTTTTTAACTAATTATTAACATGGTATAGTGACTGTATAATTAAAAACAAAAGTTCTCTATAACTAATGAATGAATTTATTTGAAAATTTAACTAAATAATCTTCATAATACATACAAAAAGCAAATGCATTTCTTTTTTTGAAATTTTGGATAAAATAAAAAGAATATTCATGAGTACAAGTGTAGCGCCGTTTTACATCTCCTTAAGTTAATGATCAAAGAATTTTCTTAAAGAGTAATTAAATAACACAATTTGCATCCCATATATTGTTTTAAAAAAATTTTGATATTTCTAACAACATTTTAAAGGTGACGTTGAATATAACCTTGTTAAAATCTGATATTTATTTTTTTAACCAAAGCTTTGCTGAATTTTTATTTTTTAACATTTAAAAAAAATTAATTGTATTTAATTTTTTCTCTGTTTTATACTTCAAAGCGTCTACATAGATTTTATATATTATGTAAAAATAAAAAAAGAGTAAAAAATTTATTCCAAAACTATTTTTATTCAATATATGTACGTAACAGAACATGAGTTATAATAATAAAACTGAGTTATTAAAAGATATTGAAATGTTCAAATATATTTATAGCTTTACATTACACGACATAAGTGATATGAATAAAATATAGATAGTTTTGACAAATAATGAATAAAACATCGACAACAAATTAGTACACATTTCTAATACTGCCTACTTCGTAACTATAGGAAATTAACTTTCATTAAAAAATTGCCTTCTTCGACTTTATATTCTTCTTCATCAGTTTTCGCAAAGAATTACAGATATCGAGCAAAATCATAATGCATTATTTTCATTGCCAGAAATCCGCCAGAAAATTTTCTACCTTTATGGAAGATACCTGCTCCAGAAAGGGGTAAAGGAGTTGTAGGAACAACTTCTTGTGTATCAATAAAAGGTACTGTAAATTGACTCATGTCTCGACGCAAATCTGATAATCTAAATTTTATATACTTATTTGAATGTGTAAATATATCTGAAGCTCCTAGCCTAATCGGATCATCAGGTTCTGTAAGAACTACCTCTTTCCTAAAAAATATATATAAAATTAAAATATGAATATTGAACTTCAAACTTTGGTCAAATTTAAACAAATTATCTTTGATCTAAACTTCAAATGTTATAAATAAAATACAGAAACAATATACGGTGATTTTTAAAAAGGATTAAAATTTTTCAATTCCTAGCAGTCTAGATATTAACTATTTTTTCACAGTGTTGATACATTAGTATATTTTGAAATTACTCACCTGTTTGCATAAGTATTAGGATTGAAAATCCATTTACTAGCATCTTTTTTTAGTTGGCCTGTTGCGTATTCAAAGGGAGTACTTTGAATTTCTAAACGCATGTCATTGTTTACAAATTGGAATCTTATACCTGTAAGAAGTTGTCCTTGTGGTGCTTCTAAGTCATCTAAGTAAACAGTTTTGCGATCGTAAGAAACAGGATAAACAATATCATTTTTATAAAATTCCACCCATTCAGAATATTTTAATTCATGATCATCATTATCTTGAGGATAACTGTGAATTACATAATGATAAGTTGAAACTTTATCAGATAATAATTCAGATGAAGATATAGGACTTATTTCTTTCCATTCCAGTTTATCAATTATAGTACCATTAGGACCTAATTTCCCTTGTTGAATCTGAATATGAAATACATGGTTGTTTTTGACAATCCTTAATCCAGTTATAACTCTATAAATATATATGAATGGAGAATTTAAAGAATGTTGAAATTTGTATGTTATGAAAAAAGAATATTTAGGTTCAAGATATAGGAACTATTCTGATCTTAGATAGCAGTACATTGAATAACATGGACAATCACAAACAATGACGTTTTATGCTAATGTCAAAAAATTTTAAGTTTATAAGGATTAAAAATAATTATTTGTACGCATCAAAGTATTTTAAACAAAATGTATTATATCCGTCAGGTAGAATACGAAAAAATAAAAGACTCGTATATATAGCGCCATGATAAATGACTATCGTGACGTCACACAATTTAACTACCTATACTTTTATGAGTTTTTAATTTCATGATAAAAGAAAAAATACGTATCCTTTATTTTTTCTTTTTTCAAACAGATACCACTACAAACAAATGGTACGCATTTTTTTATTCATGCGCATCAATGGTAGATGAAAGATTAAGATGTAGATCAGATATTTGTAAAACTTTTTGTCTTAAGGGAATGTAAATTGTAGCGTTCAAATAATCTTAGAAAAACAATATATTAACTTTTTAACACGAAAACAAAAAATTTGAGCCTTATTAGAGTTATGTGCAACTTCGAACGAATGAGTAATAACTGTTGGAAGTTTGTATTTTGTTTTCACACAAAATTGTTAGCAGAAAATTGCTAAAGCTATTTAAAGCCGCACATAACTCTAATTATGCTGAAATCATTCATTTTTAGGCCAAGTGAATAGTCCACTAGTTTCTTTGGAGATTATTTGAACACTATAAATTCTATTTCGTAATTTCATGTTAAAAATATGATACTTCAATAAAAATTTTGGAGGCAGTACTTAATAGCTTCATAAAAAATTGAGATTCATTTTTTAGATCAGAAACGAAAAATTTGAGATTTTATAGAGGTGTGTACGCCTTAATGTAACAAAATGCTAATTGTTTGAAAATTATGTTGAAAAAGTCACATAAAATTTAACGGTACCGTGGACTTCCCCATATAATGGTATTAGAAAAAATTTTTCATGCAAGATTTCAATTAATTTATACATTACAAGTTAAGGGAATGACTTACTTATTTTGATCGATATCAGAAATAACACTTTTAAGACTGAAATAACGATCTATCTCCCTTCCTTCTGATTCGCAATTACAAAAGCAGGTATCAACGGTTAACACTCTATAAAGACCTTGGGTTTGACGACAGGCACCTTCTTCGCGTCCATATAATTCACTCGAATCAGAATCCCAATAGGTCTTCATCCAATCATATCTACGGTCACTACCTTCGTGCTGTAATTTTAAAGAAAATAAAAGTATATCAAAAACATTTGAAGATGTTACAATATTGACGAAATAAAAAATTAAAATTACAGAATGGCAAACTTGCATCTTATTAGCTATTGACTGACAGTCTCGTAAATGCCCTGTACACCGTCTGTTTGATGGCTGAGCTTTACAAACAGGTGTTCTACATCTTAATCTTTCATCTACCATTGATGAGCATGAATAAAAAAATGCATACCATCGGTTTCTTGTCGTATCTGTTTGATAAACATAATAGCCTTGAAAAACTTCTTGCAATTTAGAATATGTTGTACCTTAAAATAAAAATAATTTATTAATATTTATGTTTATAATTTATTATATTATATTATACTAAAATTAAACTAACCTAATTTTTGATGAGCTGAGTCACATTTCCAAATCTCTCGAGAAGCTATATTCATACTTTTTAGAACTTTGGTAGAAGTATTTAAAATTCTCTCCTTATAGTTTTGCATTTCTCGGTTTTGTCTGAATGCGTAGGTTCCTATTTCATACAAAATTTGTAAAAAATTATGTCCGTATTTTAAAAAATTTTGAGCATAACTGTCAATTATTATTGTAACATTCTGTTATTGTTACGTAATCTTTAATTTAATTACTAAGCTTATTATGCAATATTTTATAGCTTAGCTCGGTTTTTCAAGATATACAATTTTTAAGTTGAAAGCAAAGAAATATATTTTTGATCGTTAATAAGTAGTACGTTGTAATAAATTAAACAATAATATTTCAACATAAGTTTTGATCGTAATTTTAATTAGCTTATAAAACTTACGGTTTTCAAAGTGAGCTTTTATATTAAGAGAATATAATGTAATCATAAGTCCTTTAGTGTCTGTAAGAGCCACAGCTTCATATAATTCACTAATTAATTGTTGAGCTGACTGACCTCTAATGCACATTGTATCAGGAGGCTAAAATAATATAAAAGTGGTAGAATAGATGAATGTTTGGGTTTTAATATATTTTGATCAGTTTAATTATTAATGCAATATTACTCACTGTGCTATCCTTGGCAATAATGGAAACAAGACTTTCTTGCTTTATATCCAAATCAACTAATGCTTCATGCATTTTTTCAATGGTTGCTGGTAATTCTACTAGACTTGCTGTGGTAGCAACGTTGGCGAAATCTTCCAATTCTGTAGACTCATATTTATCACTATCATGGTAATAATGTATAAATTGTTTGTATAAACGTTGTACATCTTTCATATATTTAAAAAGTTCATCTGATTTTTCGGTTAATTTATCTTTTAAAGTTTTTGTTATTTTATCCATTATACTGTCTCTCAAATCTTGAAAATCGGTAGGGAGTTGATTTAATTTATTATAAACCATTCTATCATTTGGCTTTTCATCTTCAGTGGAACCTGATACTTTTTTTATAGCATCAAACAGTGTTACTGCGAGTTTTATACTAGTCTGGGCAATAGCAATTGGATTACAAGTACAAATTTGTTGAGAACTAGCTATCACCAAAACCACAAAGAAAATTACTGATGGATGCATGATTGTTTTTTATGATCTAAAATGAGATAAATATTTATTAAGTAATACTTTATTTCGTAATAATTAACTATACATGTGAAAACTTATTTATGTTGAAAATTGATTAAAGATATTACTTACAATTTAATTTTATAAAAATTTTTATTATGATTTTCAAATAGACAACATATAGATTTTGCATATATAACTAACATGTAAATACACTATGCTGACGTATAATACTTTGTCGAACCATATAAACGAAATCAGGGATGCTCTTGCATCATCAATCGTGTTCAAGTCGTAATTCAGATGTATTATCACGCCATAATATAAACATCGAATATAAACGTACATTTGAAATATACGTGCTGCTAACGTTAAAATTATATGAAGAATTTTAATGTGTTGAAATTTTTTTATTTATTATTCTTTAAGCAATTATTAAAATGACAAGGATTTGGTGACTGTATATGACAGTATTATAATCTTTTCAAGAATAATTTTTTCATGCATCTTATATTCAGTATTCTTAGGTTAATTGTCTGTGATATCAATTTAAAGTGAAATATTTATACCTATGTTTAGTTTTATATGAGATTGTACGCATTCTATAAAACATATTATCTATCTTTTACATCAATAAATAAAAGTTTTTTTTACAAAAGTTTTTTCGCAGTTTATAATTTTTATATTAAAAAACATATGAACTATAACAAAGCTATACTAGTAAAATCAGTGGTACTCAAGAATTTATTGCTTCCAAGTGTTTTTTGTAATATTCTTTGAGTATGTAAAATAACTCGGGAAAATTTAATATTTTTTAAGATACAATTACAGGCTTATTTTCTGTATGAATTTATAGTTTTTAATTCTTACGAATTAAACATTCAGTTACCTCATTACAATTTAATTCTGAATACCCAAAATAAAATTTAGAATTTTAAATGAGTACAGACTTATAGATATTGAGAAAAATCATTATGCAATATTTTCATTGCCAGAAATCCGCCAGAGAATTTTCTACCTTTATGGAAGATACCTGCTCCCGAAAGCGGCAAAGGAGTTGTAGGAATAACTTCTTGTGTATCGATAAAAGGTACCGTATATTGACTTAAGTCTCGACGCAAATCTGTTAATGTGAATTTTATATATTTATTTGAATCTGCAAAATTATCTGATGCGTCCAGTCTTATAGGGTCATCAGGTTCTGTGAGAACTACTTCATTCCTAAAAAAATGTATGATTACATAAATTGTAGATCAAATACATATAAAACATTCAAGATCTTTATAAATATACCAGAGTTTTAATTTTGAGAATTTTGAAGATTAATTCATTTTTTAAGATGTTAATACTTTATTTTATACATGTACATTAATGTATTTTTCTTACCTTTTTTCGAGAGTATTAGGATTAAAAATCCATTCACTAGCATCTTTTTTTAGTTGGCCTGTAGCATAATCAAAGGGAGTACTTTGGATTTCTAATCGCATGTGATTGTTTATTGATTTGAATCTTAAACCTGTAAGAAGGTGCCCTGGTGAAGCTTCTAAATCATCTAAGTAAACAGTCTTGCGATTGTAAGACACAGGATAAACAATATCATTGTTATAAAATTCCGTCCATTCATCATATTTCAATTCATTATCAATATTGTATTCAGGACTACTATGAACTATGTAATGATAAGTTGAAACATTATTAGATAATAATTCAGATAAAGATATAGGACTTATTTCTTTCCATTCCGGCTCATCAATTATAGTTCCATTAGAGCCTAATTTCCCTTGTTGAATCTGAATATGAAATACGTGATTCTTTTTTATTAGTCTTAGTCCAGTTACGACTCTGTAAGCAATCATGAATATAAAAATTAAAAGAATGTTAATTATGTACCGAAAATAAATTATATAAATGCGTAATGAAAGAAAAAAATTGATTTAAAAGATTTGCATACTCTTTACTGTTTCCATTTTAATATGACAGTATAATAAATAATATGTCTCGAAAATTATGTTCGAGAAATCTTATGTTTAAGATATAAAATTGTAGATTAATATGAATAAATAAAAATTATTTTCCTTGGATTGATTTTTATTCCGGCCTAAATATATAATCTTTAATTGATTAAATTAAAAAATTTTAAAGAATTTAAAAATTTTTACAACACGGAGAAAAAATGTTTCTCTGAAAAAATCGACACATTGCTTTCTATTACTAAGATAATGTGTCTATGTTAGATGTATTGAATCGTATCTATAAAATGAAAAAGTCCTATCTCGAAAGCCGCTTGAGAAATACTTTTTTATTTTATAGTGACGAAATAACATTCACCGAAAATTATAAATAAGAAATCTCACGCTAAAAACAAAAGATATTACTTTCCTGTCAACACATAAATATCATTTTTCTTGATGCCCTGGTGGAAATTACACGGTTTCGCTTTTGTTTTTGATGACGAAAGTCAACCTTTTACTAATTGCTAAAGCTTTCGCTAGGTATGTTTTTAGACAACTTCAGAGTTTGTTGACATATTGTTTAACCTATTATTGTTAACGAACTGTTTATATTTGTAACTGTTTACAATTGTACATTTAATAATTGTTCATTTATGTTTTCAACTCCATATCATAATAATTAATAATAATTTTTAATATTTACTTTGCGTTCATTTATTGGAATTATTTTAATGTTATTTATACGACAAATTTTTAGTATTTTTAAAAAACTTAATGAAAAAAACCAAGTTTTTCATATGGTATTCTAAATATTTATCGTAAAACATATTTACAATTTTTTTTTGTCACTAAATGTGTCGCACAAATAATTTAACATTTTTTATGTATTTTGTTTGTTTATGTGCGTGTTGTTTTCGATGCCCGCTTCTGACCAGCGACACTCGCTGACGCTCGTGCTGCAAATGTCGGGGCGGGCATCGAAAACATCTCGAATTTTACATTACAGTTTTGTCATTTTCAGTGGCAAAATAAAATAGTATACTGCTCACAAGACGAAAGTTGACGGCCCAACACTGCGTGATTTGCCGCAAACTTCACGCAGTCACGGAACTTCAACTTTCGTCTTTTGTACAGTGATATACTATTTACTCGTGCAGGAAATTTCTTGTACTTTATGCTATTTCATATTTAATACCCATTTACAATGTACTATATCAATGAATGAATCCATGAAATATTTTGGTGATAACTTACTTATTTTGATCTACGTCAGCAAGGACTTCCTTAAGACTGAAATAACGATCTATTTCTCTTTCTTCTGATTCACAATTACAGAAGCAAGTATCAACAATTAATGCTCTATAAAGACCTTGGGTTTGACGACAAGCACCCTCTATGCGTCCGTATAATAAACTCGAATCGGAATCCCAGTATGTCTTCATCCAATCATATCTACGATCGCTACCTTCATGCTGTAATGTCGAAGAAAATCATAGCAAATAATATCAACAACTTTTTCAGATATTAAAGGTTTACTAAATAGAAAATTGAAATTACAGAATGGCAAACTTGCATTTTACTAGCTATTGACTGACAGTCTCGTAAATGTCCTGTACACCGTCTGTTTGATGGTTGAGCTTTACAAACGGGTGTTCTACATCTTAATCTTTCATCCTTAAATGATGCACATGTATGAAAGATAGCATACCATTGAACGTTTGTCGTATCCATTTGGTAAACAAAGTAACCTTGAAAAACTTGTTGCAATTTAGAATATGTTGTATCTAAAAATAAAAAAGCAAAATCAACAACTTTGTTTTTATAATTTTACGGCTATTTATAATGAAAAAATGATACTAACCTAATTTTTGATGAGCTGGATCGCATTTCCAAATTTTTCGAGATGCTATATTCATACTCTTTTTGATTTTATAGGAAGTGCTTAAAATTCTCTCTTCAAATTTCTCAAGTTCCTTTTTTTGTCTAAACTCGTAGGTTCCTATTACATAAAGAAATTGTGAATAATTTTTCCCATATAATTGTTAAATATTGTTATCACTTAATTTATGAAACATACGGTTTTCAAAATGAGCTTTTAGATTAAGAGAATATAACGTTATCATAAGTCCTTTAGTGTCTGTAAGAGCTACAGCTTCAAATAATTCATTAATTAATTGTTGAGCCGACTGACTTCTTATACACATTGTATCAAAAGGCTGAAAATTGTATAGGAAATGTCAAATACAAATCAAATTCTCTCTTTATTAATTTTGTTTCAAATCAGAAGAAGAGTATCAAGATTTTATTGTTTTGTGTATTCAATTGTTAATGAAGTATATACTCACTGTGCTATCCTTAGCGATAATAGAAGCAAGACTTTCTTGCTTAATATCCAAATCAACTAAAGCTTCGTGCATTCTTTCGATGGTCGCCGATAATTGTCCTAAACTATAAGAGGTAGCCACGTTTGCAAAATCTTGTAATTCTACAGGGTGATATTTATCCATATTGTTAAAGTAATGTACAAATATTTTGTATAGACGTTGTACATCTTTCATGTATTTAAAAAGTTCATCTGACTTTTGTGTTAGTTTATCTTTTAAAGATTTTGTTATTTTATTCATTATACCATCTCTTAAATCTTGAAAACTGGTAGAGAGCTGATCTAATTTATTATAAATTTCTCGATGCACGGAAGTTATTAATTCTGCTTCTTTCACATTTCCAGTAAAAGAACTAGCAATTTGTTGGATACCACTGGACAATGTCTTTGCAAGATTAATACAATTGTGTGCAAAAAATATCGAATGACTGTTGCAAATTTTTTGATAATTAGTTATCAACAAAACAACTAAGAAAATTGCCGAAGGTCGCATAATTATTTGATATGATCTCAACAAGATAATAATATACAAGGGTTGCTCTATTTAATGATGAATAACTGAAATAACTGAAAAGTTTATTCACATTGAATAATGTTTCAGTTTTTTATACAGTTATTAAAAAATAACTGTACAAGGAAAAACTTTATCAAATTAAAAATTACTAAATTGTGTCGTGTACACAAAGTCAGAGATACTCAAACATCGTGAATCGTGTTGAAGTTATAATTAAGATGCACTAGCACGACGAAAAAACAATCATAAACATGAAGTATTATCGTGTAAATCTTATTGTTCACTCCAAAGTTATATGAAAAATTTTCATACATTTCAATATCAAGTATGCAAAATCGTTAATTAACTTATAACGCAAATAGTGTTTTCCGTATATCTAATACAATCATTTTTTTTAATATGATTACCTTAAAAACTTTATACATTTATATATAGGATCTGCTTTTCAAAAACTCTTTCGATAATTTGATATGTTACATTTCATCTGTTTATATTATCTTAAATTAAGTATTTGTTATCAAAACATCATAAAAATTTCAAAGACGGAATAAAAATCTCATTTTATAATAAGATATATGAAAAATATTTTAAATTTAAACAATCATTTAAAGTGAATTTTGGACAGGGATATTATAAAATACTTCAATATTATTATAACTAAAGAATAAAGGTAAAAATAATATTACAATTGAATAATCATATTTGATAGCAACATCAAATTATAACAAGAAGTTGAAATATTTATTTATTTTATTTACTTTATTACATGTATTTGTAGTTTACATAAATAGAAGTCATTTGAATATAATTTATTATTTTTTTAGTATAAAATTGTGAACAATAAATAATTATAAACGTGATGTATAATCATACTGTAAGAGTTTCAATGCCAAAAATCCTCCAGTTTTGAGGTTGACATCGCGTTTCAGAATGAGTCCAGCACCAGATAGTGGTACAGGTTTAGGGGATGAAACACTTTGTAAGTCTATGAAAGGAATAGTATGTGATCCAACATCTTTCTTTAAATCACTTCTTTGAAATGTCACATATTGGGTTGATTTGGATACGGGTACATTCTTTTCACCTCTTAATGGATCATCAGATTCACTAAGTCGATATTCGATTCTATTCAAGCAAAAAACGTACATAGTTATTAAAGGAACATTAAAGATGAATTGATAAGCAAATTATTAAAATTTTACTAAAATCATTGATGAAACAAGTGCTATAAGAGCATTGCAACATTGTTGAAAAAGAAATAATTGAATGAATAAAAAGTAATAATTACTATATAAGCAAATATTAGAATAATTTTAACATTTGGATATAAATGAAATTATTTGAATCTATGAGTGGGATTATTAGAATGATGATTGAATAATCAAATTTTATAGAAAAATATTTTTACAGTTCTTATTTCAAATTATATTTGTTGCTTCTTTCTTTGAATAATTAATTGTGACTTACCTAACACTTCTAGTTAATTTATTGTGTCGCCAGGCATCTCCACCTACAAATTTGCCAGATTCATAATCAAATCCTCTTGTTCTAATTTCCAGTCTCAAGTCATTTCCAACTTTTCCGAATCTAAGTCCTGTAAGAACATCTCCAGCAGTAGGTGGCTCAAGATCATCCAAATATACCACCTTATGATCCCAATCGACACTGTAAACAGTTTTTTCTCCATTTACCACTTCATTTACATTTCCAATATCAATCGTTTCTTTCCATTCAGCTGTTCCATTTATTACACCATATGGTCCTAATACTCCTTGTTCGATTTCGATGTAAAATGTGTTATTTCTTTTCCTTAAACGTGCTCCCGTAACAACTCTAAAATATATAAATGATTTTTCAATACATCTTGTATAAAGTTATAATTAAACATAATATTAATTCGTTGTGAATATATGATAATCTATACTACAAAAATCCATTCCAAGTATCAGAATTTATATTTCGTTAAAAAAAACATAATTATAATTTTAGCTAGTATAGTACTAGTATTATGTAAATGATATAGAGTTGATGTTAAATAAATAAAATTGTAACTTACTTCATATTTTCCGTATCAGAAACGGCTTCTTTCAAGCTAAAGTAGCGATCAACATTTGTAAGAGTACTTTCACAAGTACACATGCAATAGTCGCAACGACTGAAAAATTCCAATTCTCCGCCGAAGTCTAAAATTTTATTTTTACATGTTTTTGCTGCACTATTTCCAAATGTAACAGATGCTGCTGCTTCTTTTTCAGGTTTATATTCTATCCAGTCATATGCTTTTTCGGAATCACGGGGCTATTAATATTGAAGATAAAAACTCGATATCATTTTATAATGATCAAAATATTTGTAAATTATTATTTAACTATCATTATATTCTATTTGAATATTTTTTATTTTTCATGTTTTTTTATTTAATAGATATTTTTAATTGTGATTTTTAATTTCACTGTTTTTAATGAATATTTATAAAAATGCTGTAAGCCATTGAAAAATTATACTTCAAAATCTGAATAATTTGTTGAAGAACAAAATTCATGTTATATGCATATTTAAACTGATTACTTTGTGGTCCTGTAAATTGAACCACATGATTATGATTAAAGAGATGTAAAACGGACACTACACCTGTACTTATAGATATTAGCTTCCTTTCTATTTTATTGCTGAATTTCCAGAAAAGAAATGCATTAGCTTGTAGTATGTACCATGATGATTATTTAGATAAATTTTCATATCAATTCATTCATTAGTTTTTAAGATATTTGGATTCCTGTACAAAATTGAAAAATGTTAATAAATAATTTTGGAACCCAAAATCCTCAATAACTAATGAATGGATTTATTTAAAAATTTAACCGAATAATGTTCATGGTACATACTATAAGCTAATGCATTTTTTTATTGAAAATTTTGCAATAAAATATAAAGATAGTGAATATTTATGAGTACAGGTGTAGAGTCCATTTTATATCCCCTTAACAATTTATAATTAATGAACGATTGAAAAATAGATTATTTATTTTAACAGGTCAATTTTTTTTGTAAGCATATAAAATGTATGAAGTACTTCAACTAGAGATTATTAGATTTCATATAAAATAAAATTTCACAAAATTCAATGAATACTTACCGCGACACAAATTGATACACTTTTGTCTACCTTTCCACATTCTCTGATATTACCAATACAAAGTTTTCCTGTGTCTTTGTGTGTTTGCGTACAAAAGCTGGTAGTACATTTTGGTTTCTTTGCTGGTACTTTATGATTAAAATGTTCACATTGTACATCACATAAACTATATGTGTCCTTTTCCTTGTATACGTAACCTTGGAAAATCTCTTGTAATTTTCCATATGTGACATCTTAATTAAAATTAATATATTAGATTTTTACTATTTACTGACATAAGGTTTTAATTGATTCAACTTCTTGAATATTTAAATAATTTAATTAATAAATAAAATATTTTTATTTAGGAATACCGGTTCATGTTAATCAAGCTTAGCTAACATTTAGATTCCATGGATTAAAAATTTTTTAAAAATGATGTTCCAAATCTATTTTATATGTTAAAGTGTACATATTTTACAAAAACTGACTAAAAAATTGTATAAATTTATTATAATATTTAATTTAATCTTTCCCTCATTAATAAAATAGTACCATGATAAAAATATTAAACTCTATTAATTAGAAATAAAATTATTTTTCCAAACCTGGTACACTTGCTTCTTGGCCACAGTTTCGAAGTTCACGAGGAGTTGAAGCAATCACATTTTTTACGGCGTCATGAGTACTATTCATTCTTTTTTGGAATTCATTTACAATATTCATACTTTCAAATTCATACGTAGCTAGAAATTGAATTCAATGCTCAGGTTATGATAAATATTTTAATAAAAGTACCAAAAAATATAAAATTTTAGTATTTACCATTTGATTTTTCATCTTCTTTTAAAGCAAAAAGTGATACTGCAAGACCCTGAATATCACTCTTAAAAATAGCTTCATAAAGTTCTAAAACTATTTGTTGATAGGATTGTCCTCTACGACACATCAATAAAGAGTTCTAAAAAGATTAAATATATGTTTTATTACGAATTAAATAAAATTAAAAAGTATTGTAAAATATATATTTTTGGTGAAAATAAAAAATACCGATGGTTCTGACAGTGTACGAAGAAGAGTTTTGCCTGAAGCATCACTAATTTTATGAAATTCATCATGCATTTCTTGAAGTATGG
This sequence comes from Anastatus disparis, assembly GCA_017163975.1. NCBI lineage: Eukaryota > Metazoa > Arthropoda > Insecta > Hymenoptera > Eupelmidae > Anastatus > Anastatus disparis. The sequence continues at coordinate 10,923,545 of JAFFSR010000333.1, read as the reverse complement.
ATTGAAAACCGCCTGGGATTGAACTTGTTACATCATTTTTAAATTGTTCTAATTTATCTGGATTAGCTTCGTCGGTATGATCGACCAAATTCAAAAATTTACGGTACACATTATTTATTTTATAAAAAAGTCTTTCTAACTCTTCGTATCTTCGGTTTACTCCAGTAAGAGAACTTTCCTCTCCGATATTTTGGATCACTGTGTTTAAATGACTGATTTCGTAATCAATTTTATGGAAGTTATTTAATATTTCTACGTCGACTTTGGATCGAAAATCGGCTGGATTTAATTTTTTTGTGAATATTTCTTTTACAGCTTTTATATCTTTGTATACATTAAGGGCTACTTTGAAAGCTGCATATCCGGCAAGAAGTGGGTTAGCATTGGATTGTTGTTGCCACCCCAATGCCAGAAGTACGAAACAAATAAATTGGGTAAAATTGACCATTGTGATTATGAAAGATGTTCTTCTAGAATCAGATTAATAAAAAAAGTATATTTAATAAAATGGTGAACAATTAATAAAATTCATAGATTTTTTAGTTTTTTACAAATTAAAAATTTTGAGTATTAAAAAAAAATTTTTTTCGCTACATAATAAGTAAACACGTTTATGGACGTTATTAATTCACCTTTTTATTACAAATTTCGATAAATTATAAGATAAATTGTTTGTTTAAAAATAAAAATTTATAAATTATTAATATAAATTATGTTCGATTTTGAAATTTTCTACAATAAAAATTGGAAGCTTTATAAAAATTTAATTTATGCTTAAAAATGTTATTAAAATAAAAATTAGTTGTAGTAAAATGATTATATAAGACAATTGTTTAAAATATCTTGAACATTGAGCTGTAGAATTGTTTCACTTAAATAAATTAATTCAGCAATTATAAAATATTCGATCAAGAATTATACATATTATATAATAAAAAATGTACTTACGAATTAGTAAGTTGTCCTACCAAAGTATTTGGAGACAACTTTTTGAAACGTGACTTCTAGCACTTAAAGTTACGATATTTATAAGGATTTAGAACTATAGATTCTTTTGTCTTTGTTATATAAAAAGAAATTATAATTTCTATTTAAAAATGTATCGATCGATGATATAATTTCGATGCAATTGTTCGATTCATTATAAAATAATGACTATTGCTATCATTTGCAACTGTTTAAACAAAAATAAAGAATATTGAAAGTTATAAAGTTTAATTCATAATTAAAGTTAATGAAAAAAATAGACTCTGAAAATTAATTATGCTATCTAAACGCATTCATGGTATGTCAAATAAAATAATACGTAATACAGCATTCTATAATCAATATTATCGACTTATTTCGAAGAAATTCTAATCTTTGAAGATAATATAATTAAAGGAAGACTATTCATTGCATTCAATTTTCATTTTATTGAATTTTTTTTAAAGTGAAAGAAATTTTATTTTTAAATGACAATTATCGAATTTTAGGGATATGACTGTACTCAAAAGATAAACTCCTTTGATATCAAAATTTTGTCTACCAAAAAGAGTGTTTTACTTTTTTAGCTTAAGAAAACACAAATAGAAATAATTTTGATAGCAATTTTTACGTTTATGTGTAAAGGATAGAAATATAAAAATCATTGTAGATAAATATGTTTGCATATTGAAAATTCAAAAATTTTATTTTGTTAAAATAAAGCGCAATTTTATGTCTACAACTGATCACAACAACCAGCAGCTGCCCATAATTGCTTTAGAGTAAAAATTATACGCCAACGATACCGCAATTAATTTTGGATGCCCTAAGCATAAAATAATGAAGAAAATCAAATTATGTGAGAAGTATCACAAATTTTTTTTCAAAGTGTTCGAAAAAGATGTCAGAGTTTGTTATGAAAAGTTAATTTCTTGACGGTCGTAGAAGAGTGTAAAAAAGAAGATAGCAGGCGTAGCAGAGACAGACGGTTCCATAGGTTAGACCAAGTATCTAATTGGGTCCTTCCACCACCAAAGTGATAATTCTAATTTGAAAATTATCGTTGTAAGGATCTTCGACGGGAAAATATATGCTGACGTTTTAGATAAGCTTATTTGCAAAGATGTGAAGCTAGGAGACAGTAGTACGGCGGTGTACAGCCTATGAAGAAAAGAAACCTTGGCCTCTAACAGTTCTGACAAACATCTCTTCACCAACCAAATGAAAAATATGGTGGGTCATGATCACGAAATGCCATGGATAGCTTAGTTACAGCCATAAGCAAAATCAGTGCCAAGGATGAGCGTCCTGCATTGACAGGGGATGTAGAGTACTGCAGGAAAAAGGAGGCAAATATGACCAGAAAGTAAGAGGCAGTTCTGGATTTGGATTCATTGTATCGACAGGCCACTAATATGTTAGCGTGCTACCTTTAAACCCAAAAACAGGATGTAAAATCGAATTTTGCGTCTATTGTATACATGTCCGATACAATATTCAAGTATTTTTTAAAATTATTAAAAATGGAGTACTAAAAAAATTACTCAAAAGTAATTCAACCGAAAATTCACCCTTTGCGAATAAATAAATAATTTTGATTATTTTTTAATCATTTTTAGTATTCTTTTTTTAACCTATACTAAACTAAACGGAAATCCTTATTGAAATTATATAATTCTTAAAATAACATTTTCTTCAATCGAAAATAGCGTTATTTTTAATTTGAAATAAAGTAACATGTTCTTATTCTCAAATATCGAACATTTTTATAACATACAAATCTTAAGATTAACTAAAATAAAAAATTTCTCATTAGCATTGATAAATAAATAGTTTGGTAACATGGTAATATTGTGTTGAGAATTCATGTTCTATCTTTTTAAAATTTTCTTTCGATATAATTTCTTTCATTTACATATAAAATTTTTGTGCATATGTAATTATAAGAAATTGATTTTTTACGAGAAGGAAATGTTCTTATAAAAATTACGATGGCTGTCATTATAATAGAAGAACATTGTATATTTAGAGGACATTGTGTAGATACGTGCCTTTGGATATTATTGAATATTTGGATAATATTTAATATTTTTTGCCTTATTGTCATACAATTTTTACTGTCTAGTATATTCAATATATATTTCTATAAAAATAATTTTAATTTTTGTTGATGTATATACTTTAAGCTAAATAGATAGATAAATAATTGAAATTGCCGAATGAGAAGATCTGATTAAATTAAATATAAGAAGAAGGAATTTATTACGATTGCATCGTTTCGTCAACCACATTTGCTGATCTTCCTAAACACCAAATCTAAAATTAAAATCTATACTAGAATAAACTCAAGACAATACTTTTTTAAATTTTGGTACTTGAGAAGTTCAAGAAAAGTGGTTGATAAAACGTTGCAGTGATAATGAATCTTATGCCTTTTTAAAAATTTAAACAAGCTTTCACTCTCAGAGAATAACTTTAATTATTTATTTAACTATGATTTTTACTGTGCAATACTACAATTTTTATAGAGATTCATCAGAAATGGTATGAAAAATTTTGTCTAATGTAATGTCTAAAAGTTTATTTTCGTACATTCGCATGCGCAGCACTTCTTTTCTTGATGCTACAACAAATCAACAATTTTCACAGTGCCGCTCTAAAAAATTTATGAAAAGCCATTACAATAGTAGAAAATTTTACGTTTTTTGATTACGGTGTACCTGTCAATTTTTTTACCCAAGCGCAATATTCATCACGAATGTTATATAATCAAATTATTATTGTAACAGTTATATAATTATATTGACTTACAAGATAATTCCATATTGTTTATAAATTCTATATTGTTTTTAAAGTTAAGTTTGTACAAAGCAACGTAATGTTAGTTCTTTCATAAAAATTTGAGAATATATCGTTTTCCATTCACTTAAAAAAGAATTTTTTCTGTATTATTGTTAGAAGAATTAATAAAAAATTTAAATAGACTGCTTTTATCAGTCAGAATTTCATTGAAATTTATAAACATCATAATACACATATTTGAATAAATAGACTGTGTTAAATTACTATCAAATACAGTATTTGAATATAGATAATAATTAATTATCAGCTGTTTCAATAGTGTTTTCATAATTTACTATTAATTTTGGGCTGAAAATATTTAATATTTTGAATTGAGCGCATGTGTGTACGTGTGTATTTACATGTACCTACTGATAATGTGAGAATGGTTCAATTATTTTTTATTTAACAACTTTTTTTTTAATTGTGCTTTCTATTATAAATTGAAAAAATTATTATTTCTGTTGAACATAAAGGGAATAGTATTTTTCGATACTAGTGCGTGAGAATGATTTTTTACTCGTGTGGCGGTTTGCGCCCGAGCGAAGCGAGGGTGACAAGGTCACACGAGGAAGAAATCACTTTCTCGCACGAGTATCGAACAATATTTTTTGACACGACGGGTAAGAAGCTCCATTTTCGCACGTGCCACTTTGTACAGCGTGCGCGAAATTGAGCTTCGCGCACGGAGTGTCAAAAACATCTTTTATACGATTACAATTTGAATATTATGAAAATTTAGTTTTTCATAAATTATTATAGACACGAATAAATAAAAAATTCTTTAATAAAGAAAGCTTTTTATTTTGAAGTTTTGGATAAAAATATATTTACGTAAATCTAATTTTTTTATACTACGTTTTCAAGTATCAATGTTTTTTATTCGACGTATATTTTATCAAGAGATGACTTTTCATAATGCATCTATTTTACAGAAAGTTTAGATTAAGTTTTTAATGAATTTAGGTAAGTTTAGTTGCATTAACACATTTATTAATTTACAACGAGCGAAAAAGTCATTCACAGTAACACAAATATGTTCAAACTTGAGAATTTTATTTACAAATCTTTTATTTATGTAATATATGTAAATCTATTTAAAAAAAAGGAACATTAGAATTTTCGTATAGATCTTTAAAATGATTTTAAAATAACAGTAAATAGTTACATTTCAAAACTTTTTATTAATATTTTTATTATTTCACTTTAGTAATTTTGATACAAAATAATATTTTTAATAGATTGAAAAGATTTTTCATCCATCAATTTTTTATTTGAAAGTTGAACAGATTTTTGCTTATTTCAACTAAAGAACTGTCAATAATTCAACAACCAAAATTCATTGAACAAAATCACAATAGAATTATATGATCGATGAGCCCAATAAGTTAAGATAGTCTAAACTTTGAACTCGAACATCAAACTTTTAAATCATGTGTTTTATGCCATAGTACTGTATGATCTTCAAGCCTAAAAATCCTCCTGAATTTTCAGCACCTTTATGGAATATACCAACACCACCTAATGCTACAGGTGGATGGGAAGCTACTTCCTGTATGTCTATAAATGGAACGGTGTATTGTCCAAAATCTTTTTTTAAATCCGTTCTTTGGAATTTTACATATTCGCCTGAGACTGAATCTTCATAATGATTTTTTGTTCGCATCGGATCATCTGGTTGACCAAGTGAAAGTTCTGATCTATATATTGGAAGAAAAATATTATCAAAATTGAAATTCTTTTAAATAAATATAGTTACAGAAAAACTTGATATTAAGATTTATGTTGCAATACATTTATTTTATTTATAAATATAAAAATAATATTTTTAGTAAAAATATTAGAATTTCGTTACTTACTCTGTTTGATCATTAGAGTACCATTCAGGTTCGCCTTGTAATTGTCCCGTAGCAAAATCAAATTCCATAACTTGAACTTGTAATTGCAAATCATTGTTTTCAAGTTGGTTAAACTTTACTCCTGTTACAACCTTACTAACTTGATCATCATATTCTTCTGGTTCTAGATCATCTAATCTTACAGTTTTGTGTTGCCAATCAACCATATAAACATGGGGTGAATTATATTTTACGTCTGACTTGTTTATTTTATTAATAGGCTTCCAACTTACAGTTTTTGGAACTATAGTACCATTTGCTCCAAGTACTCCTTGTTGTATTTGTATATAAAATACGTTATTTTTTAGTTTGAAACGTAATCCTGTTACCACTCTGTAAAAATATAAACCTTATTAAATCAACCGAAGAAATATTAAACAAATTTTTAAAGTTATCATAGCATTTTGTTAACCGCTTGAATAGTACTGTATCATATATGTACAAAAAAATTTCATCCTCAACCCTCATTTTTCACCCCATAAGAAGGTGACAAACTAAAAACTAAGTTTAGAAATCAAAACGGAAATACCCAAAAATCTCAAAAATAAATTTTTGTATATTACAATACATAATATGCTTATACCAGTTTAGACATGCACGAAAACCGAAAAATATCCTATTAGTCAATCGATGAAATAACTAAAATTGATGGTGACATTAACAAAATAACTTATGCAAATTTAAAAAAATTTTTTAATTACTTATTTTTATTGATGTCTGCAACTTCACTTTTAAGGCTGAAATATCTATCAATATCCATAAATCCACTTTCACAAGTACATATACATTGATCACAGTAAAAGAACCATTTTGTATTTCCTTCGATAGCTCTTAATCTTGTATCATCGCAGTAATCCATGTGACCATGTGCAGTTCCAGACCCAGTCTCCACATAACCATATCTTCGATCACTATTTGGGCTCTTTTAACATAAGAAAAAAAATTTTTTTTTATTAATTATTATTTTTTATTTTTTATAATTAAATAAAATTAAATTCAAGATGAAAAAAATAAAAACTGATAAAAAGTAAAGATACCGTAAACAACATAGTTCCTGATCAGGGAGTAATTTCTGATCATTATTGATTAAAAATCACAATCTATAAGATTTTAATGAGAAAAACTTTTTTTAAATTTATCAGAAAAAATAGATTAAGAGTAAGAAGTGCTTCGTTTATGTGAAAAAAAACTTTCGCTTCTTCACATGAAAATATATGATCACAAATACTTCCTAAGTGATCAGATATTACGTCCTTTATGGTGAATTAATATTATTATTTTTGCCAAGTTTAAAATTTAAATTTTCACAACTTACTTTGACTATTTCAAATGATGCTTAAAAAAATATTACGTAATATTGCAAGAATACTAATTGTTGATACAAAATCATTGTCAGATTTTGCTCATTTCATTAACTAAAGTATTAATAATTTTTCAAAAATAAATAAGATGGGTAAATATATATATATAAATATTGGATCCCACGAATATGAAATTCTCAATGAATAAATTATAAAACGAGACATTTTAGTTTAAAAAAATAAAATTAAAATAACTGTAATCTTTTTTTGAATCAATTATGTTCAATTGCTTTGGTAAGTTTATAATTTCATTTTTTAAACTGCAAACTTTAACTGGAAAAAAAGTTATTATTTACATAAAAAAACTTACTCCTAGACAATAATGTAATTTATCGTGCAGCAATTCACATTGTCTTAAAATCCCAGTACATCTTTTTCTAACTGGTAATGATAAGCATTGAGGCGTATTACATACTTGATGATGATCATTTTCATACCAATCACAACTCTTAGAGCAGCCTGAGTGATAGAAATCTCCTTCGTAATTAATATACGTTTGGAAAACTTCTTGAAGCTTTGAATAAGTAACACCTATAAAAATAAAAAAATGCACATGCTATATAATGTTGGATTTTTCACAATAATTTGTTTTAATATTAAAGAAAAAAAACCTTTTTGATGTACTTCTGGATCGCATTTCCAAACTTCTCGCGGAGCTGATAACATAGCCTGTTGTACCCTTTGAGAAGTTTCTTCAATTCTTTCTTGAAAATCATTTATTTCATACTCTTTATCTTCTTTATAATAAGCTAAAATATATATATATATTTTAATTAATTTAAATAATTTGAATAATTTAGTCATCGTGATTGATAAAACAATTATTTATACCAGCATTTCCGGTTTTATTAAGTCCATATTGATCATAAACGTATAGTTTCATAGCAAGAGCCATAGAGTCGAGCACCATTATCTTTTTGAAAATTATGTTAATCATTTGATACGGTGATTGACCTTTTCCGCACATAAGTTCAACATTCTTCAAAAAGAAATAAAGATTATTAAATATCAGATATTTACATAAATAATTAAAAAAAGGTTTTCATTGATATATTATTATTTATAAATATTTCATCGAATAAAATAAAGTCATCTTAAATATTTTTTTTCACACTCAGAGAGCAACATTTAATCTTCGACGTCTATTTTGAGAGGCCGAAATAGTTTTGGATTGTTATAGCCGAAATAGTTAATGGATGATTATATAATAAATTTTTAAGGTTATAATTAAAATATTTCAATGTCATCAAAGTCTTGAAGATAAAAAATATTTGGTTTTTCCCCAAGTATACGTAACTTATTTGAATGTAAATAGAAGTCACAGTTAAAGATAACGATAATGCTAGGCAAAAATAAAAAATTGATCGATGTATATTGATTTTTTTTAATTTCAACGTAATTTATATTTTTCATAATTTTTTATTAAATTATTTCATTATTTTTCATAGAATTTTCTTAAAGTGTATATTATTTGTGAAGTTACTTTTTTATATAATGCATATCAATAAATTAATGAAATATTCATAAATCAAACAAATAATTTTCAACCTACCTTTTTATTTGTGAAAATACTAAGAAGACTATCATTATTTATGTCCTCAACTGAAAATCGATTGTGCATTTCAACAAGTCTTTCATTTAAAGTTTTTGGACCACGAGAAATCAATTTCTCAAAATAATTTATTACAGATTTGGATCGCAATGTATCTTTCTTTTGTATGAATTTGATGAACTGATTATATTCGTTTTCAATTTGAGACATACGTTTGAATAATTTTTCAGATTTATGAGTTGTTTTATCCACCAAATTACCTATTTTTTCGAACAAATCGTTTTTAAGATTTTTAATTTCATCTGATATATCATCCAATTTGGCGAAAGTTTTAACATCAACTGCTGATAATTGTTCATCTTCTGTTGGTGGTTTCAAAAAACTTTGTATTTGTTGAACTTGGTCATAAAATTCAAAAGCAAAGCTCAGTGCTTTCGATGCAATCATAATTGGATTTGCATCGACATTTTGAGGCTGCCATCCAAGACATAGTAGAACAATACAACTAATAAGAATCAATCGAGTCATTTTAACAATGACTAATGATGTCCTTTAGAAAACCTATTATGAAATCAGAATATAAAAAATATTATTCGAACAATTAAATTTTAATTATAGTTAATATTAAATTCAAAATTTGTTATGATTACGTATTGGAATTATTTTATCTATAATCATATTCACAATTTAAAAAGATTAAAAAAAGATACAGCATTCATACATATTATATCAAATTATCATATTTCCAAATAATATATAAACATTAAAAATGTAATGAAGTGGAAAGTCAAGTATTTTAAAATTTAGCTTAATCGCTTATCATGTTAATCAAACGAATATTGATTTGAAAATAAAAGTTGTATAATTAATTTTTATACGATATCTTAGAGAATAATTTAAATTATGTATACTATTTAATGAATAATTGATAATAGAGTAATACAAACTTAAGAAAAATAAAAAATTAGTAAATGGAGTTACCCGTTAAGTATTATCACTTCTCCTTTATCGAATTACTCGATCGCTACCTCCACCACCACCACGCCTACTTACGTGCTAGATGATTTTATTTCGCGATTTCTAAATAACGCTATTGTTCAATGGGAAGTTTTACTGATAATATTGATAAAATTTCATTCTTTTTTCTGTTAATAAGTGATTTCATGAAAATTCTAGGTTACAAAGCATTAATTAGTAGTTTTTAATTTATATAAATATTTTTGCAAAAGGATCTGTACCTTTAATGAAATATAATACAGAAAATTCTTGTAAAAACACTGTGCAAGCAGCGCAAGCAGCGCCGTTATTTAAAGATCGCGAAACAAAATCTTCAAACACAGGAGTATGCTGAGTGGGGGGGAGGATTAGTGATCGAGCAAGAATCGAAAAGATGGTATACAACGAGTTAACTGTACTTAATTCATTAAACCATATTAATTTTTGGAACAAGTATTTCTTGAAAGACCTTAATTTATTGTCTACTTAAGCTGTTGCATGCATTGACTGCTATTATTTTTTTTTAAGAAACTTTATTTTGACTGCTACGTGAAAAAAGGAGTGTGTAAGTAGCTCGAATCACGAGTAACTCGAACAAATTACTCGGCTTGACGAGCTCAAGTTAAGTCGAGTATTAACTCGAACTTTCCGAGTTACTCGAAAAAATATGAAATACTCAAATAACTCGAGTTATTTGAACGACTCGAGTTACTCGAATGACTCGAGCTACTCGAACAACTTGAACAACTAGATTATATTATTCTGTGGTAATTAGTTATTTTTTATACGAAAAAAATATTTTTGTACTCTTTTTTTCATTAACCTGCTCTAAGTTCTGTCTATCCGTCTATTCAGAAGGAATATTGGAATAATTTTTAAACTAACTTTGAGTCGAGTTGAGTATTAATCTCGAACTTTTCGAGTTACTTGAATCTACCGAGTAACTCGAATTACTCGAGTAATTCATATTTTTTCGAGTAGTTTGTATTTGTTCGAGTACTTAAGGATCTTGAGTACTCGACTCGAACTCGAAGAAAAAACTCGACTTGACTCGAGCTCGACTATTCGAGTATTTGCACACCCCTGCGTGAAACAAGATTCAGTCATGATCGAATAAACGTAAAGAAAATTTGATTATTGATGAATTTGAAGTTTGTGGTTCGATAAATGAGAGTGATAATATTACAATTTGAGAATCGCAAACTTAGTTGATAAATTAATTTACACAAGTGTTTCAGGCACTTATATGTACCCTCAAAGCTCAGTTTCGCGCACTCGGCTAAAAACCAAGACTTTTATCTAATATTTTTACCTGCTGTTTAAATTGAATTTATAAATTTTAATATAATTCCAGTATATTTTTTTAAACAATATTACTTAATTCTATATAGTTTTATTATACACATAGTAAGATTAATTAATAATTAGTTATTTTTTAAATTATTAAAAAATTAAAAGATGTTAAAAAATACTATTAACAAATAAAAACTTTCAATCATTTTCATCTACGATGAATTTTATTAGTTCTTTTAAGATCTAATTATTAAAAACAAATAAAATTTTTAAGATCCAGAAGCATTTTACTTATTGAACTTTGAATTGTCTAGTTAATATTTAATTTTTTGACGTTTATAAGAAATTAAAAATCCAAACAACTAAGACTCTCATAAAAAAATCTATGAAAGATAAAATGAAGTATAAGTTAAATACTTCAACTTAAGCTTTGTTACATTAATAAATCTCCTGTAGTTCAAAAGTTACAGGTGATTAAAATATGTTAATGAAATAGAGTAAAAAAATCATCGTATATGTTACATGCTAAAAATATTAACAAATATGTAACTAGTACTTTAAATTGGAAAAAATGAATGTACGCAAGTAGAGTTCTAGTCAAAAATACAAAATGTATTCGCCAAAAAATGTTCAAATCTGTGCCATCAATTTTAAATTTTAATGTTGTGAAGTGTCGAATATTAAAAAATCTGTAGATATACACGTGTAGAAAATTCTTAAATTATAATTAATAACAATATAACGTACTTACAAATAATAAAAAGATCTTCTTCGTGGGTAGCATCCGAGTGGAGGTTTTTCAATTTGATTTCGGTATTTATAAGAACATAGAAATGAGTTTTATATTTATAATGTAAATACTGTTTTGTATGACAATAAGTTTAAAGAGGAAGTGCGTATAATAGAATATAATTTTTATTTTAGAAATAGGCAATGAACTATAATATTGGACAAATATTTTATAAAGTTAAGTACATTCCATCGATAGATAAGACACACTTGTTACTGGGATAGAACAAATTTTTTTTTGCATTTATCTTGTAAGTAAATATTAATTCTATTATTAATATTCTATTATGCGATAATAATTTTCTTTGCACGTGGCTTTTAGCTTTTTCAAAAAAAACAAATTAGACATTTTATGTTTTAGAATAAAATATTCATGTATGTATGTGATTTGAGAAATGCTACATCTTTTAAAAGGATGAAATTATTAATAAAACGGAAAAGAAGTTATTACACAAGGAGAAAGATGCGCAAAAAACGATGTATTTTTTTAGTCAATTATTCAGTAGCACTTTTATTTAATCTAAACCGACATTCTTATTTATTATAAAAATCTTAATTATATTATTAGACTTAAAAAATATACTTTTGTAGATGATTGAATTTAACATACATTTTAATAACATATATATTATGAAAAAATTTATGGATTTTTTTGCGTAATGCAATAATGTAATATAAAAATTTTATATTGTACTTTTCTTATTCAAATAATTTTTAGAAACTTTACTATATTTTTAATTAGTGAATTTATGGATGAAGGAAAATTTTGATCAATCTTAAATGTTTGTTTTAATTTTTAAAATAAGTTAATTCTATCAAATCTTACGTAATAAAGAAAACTACATATTTTAATTACAACAGCTGTATTCTACGTCAATTTAAATATTAAAATACATTTCGAAACTATTTATTGATTAATATAAGAATTTTTTCCTTTCAATTTTTACGATTCAAAGAAGAGATACATATTTTTTTTATTTAATGGAAATTAAATATTAGTTTTTTTAAACAATTACATTTTGAATAGAGTTTGATCATGACTTTGAATTTTATCATAGCATAATAAATTTTTTTAAATTCTGTATCAATTTATCATAAAAAATCAAAGATGACTCTTATTCTGTAACGATGAAAATAGCAAGAAAATTTCACCCATTTAACGTTTCAACTTTCATTCGAGAAAAGTTCAGTTTTAGAATTCAAGGTCTTCATAACTGTTCGCGTTAACCATAGAAAAAGTTAACCCTTCTTCTGTAACATTTAACTGTCCAGTCAACTTTTACCTTTCTAACTGTAATGTCTAAAGCTAAAGCTACATAAACTCAACCTAATAATTCACCCTCACCTCATTAAGCATAAGATTGCAAGGTCATATTTGCTGCTACTCTTTTACTCAAAAATTTTTAAATCGTAAATTTTCGCAAAACCCGTTTTCTCCATCTCCATTTTTAATTTTTCGTTACACAATCCTTACACTCGCACGCGTACCACGTGCCCTTGAAAACACTGTCTTTCACGTATACATACCTCATGCGAAATTATAACTGGTTCGTAACCTGAAAAAGTACATATAAAAATGAAAAGATGCACTTTTGTTGGAAATAATTTACTGTACCTCTTTCACAAAAATTATCTGTGGGCATTTTTGGGTTCCCGCAGTGTCGAGGTTGCGACAAACTAGGCAAGGGTTCAAACTTCTTTTAGTCTGCTTCTGAAATATTACGACGTACTATGTATAGTCGCTACTACCACCACCACGACTACTACTCCTACTACTACTATTTTTACCTAAAACTCTTCCTATTATTTGGGATCTCAGTTTTTCAAGGTATTCTCTTAATTAAGGTAAACACAACTCTTTATTGATCCATTATTAGACTTAGAGAATGGCCAACACGTCACACGCTTCTCACATTTTTTTTAATGGTTCCCATCACAGCTATTGAAGAAAGACATCAATGAAAGTTTTTTGAAAATACGAAAAAAGTTATATATGCACACGTATTTGAAAAGAAAATTTATTTAAAAATAAGAAAGTACAATACTGAAAATTATTATTTTAGAAATTTTATTACATGAAAAACTTAAAATTTTAATTCATGTTGGACTATTCATTAATCTTACTTTTATTACTCTCGTGCTAAACAAGATCAAAGATACGGAAAATAATTTATGCATTCGATATGAAAAGGTTGAGAAAGTAGGAGAGAAATAGAACGTCAAAAATTGAGAAAACCCCTTTGACCGTATAAAAGTAGAGTGCCAAAACCACGGGATATCGATAGTTTTTATTCTACGCATCTTTATGATGTCTTCGACCAATTTTACTTCTGTTGCTTTATTTTTCTCATTCTATTCCTTGACTTTGCGAACTGCTTACAATGAAGGAGAGCAATTTCAAAAATTTTTGCATACAACGAAACTACGTGTGCGTCTCGATAAAACAATGGTAAATTACCTTTAAAGGTAACAAAATCTCGATACGACTCATAGAAAAACCCTTTTACTAGAGAAAGTCACTGTTTAAACTTTTGGCACGCGACCCTTTGCCCATTAAATTTCAAAAGTAAGTACATAAATTGCGGCATGGGTTAAGAAGCAAATAACTTATTATATATAACGTTACGAGCCTTTACTGTCTTGCGCACATTTAAGTCAATGGAATTTTCGGCGAAAGAAAGATGTATTTGCAATAAAAGGCTCTTGTGGCCTAAGCGCTCTTTTGATTTTTCAATCGACGAATGAACGGGGTTACAAGAATATAAATCATGCTTTCGTGCTTTCTTCGAAGGGTTTTGCGAATTTTTGATTTGCAATTCTGGTTTTAGTTTTACAAGTTTTTGCGGACGCAAGATTATCGTGATGTAATAAATTTAAATTTTATTGAAAATCTTTAATGTCTGTTCGAACAGAGATTTTCATTGAGCTAAAAAAAATTCTATGATAACATTATTTATTTTAATTTAAAAAATTCCTATATTTTTATTGTATTTTTAGGATACAGATGATGTAATTGCATAAATAAAATTTACTTAATTAAATAATAAGCAATAATATTTGTAAACAATAAACGTATTATTATTAAAAGAAAAAAATGTATTAGCTTTTTTGAAAATTTTAATTAAGTTATAGAGAATTAAAATATATTATCTTATAAAAAAAATCAATATTATCCATGATGAATGAATAGATTTACTTGAAATTTAAACTAAATAATATCTATGGGGTATACAATAAAATAATGCATGTGTTCTTTATAAAATGGTTGCTTAAATGTAATTAATATTATTACTAACCAGCCGATAAAAAATTATCCTTTACTATACAGTACTTTGATGGTGAAAGTTGTTATGAATTGTAGTAAAATAATTTGCTGGTAAAAAATATACTTTTTTAATCCGATTCTTCAAATATTGTAATTAATAATATTTACACGACGAAGAAACTGCAATATAAGTTTTTAAATTTTTAATAATACCCATATGCATTCAACACCATTTAAACGAAAAAAAAAATTAATTTTGCCCCGTGGCTTTATATTGCATTATACTAAACTTACATGGAAAATATTGTATTATAATATACTTTAATATTGGATTGAATAATAAAATACAATACCGTATTATGTAGAGTAATTTAATATTATATTATTAAAATTATAACTTATGTTACAGAAATCCTAAATGGTAAAAACATATTTCAAACAATATTAAAATCTTGTAATGTAAAATATTTTATGTTAACTTAAAATTCATTTCAAGTAAAGCGCATCATATATTTATATTTATCAATGATAAATTTACTATGGTAAAAAGCATTGTGTTTATAGCTACTGTTAAAGGTATAATTATGTAAATTTAAAAAAAAAATAATTGGAAATTACAAAACCGATTATGTCATCTTTTTTTTTTTTTTTAATTTATTTAACGTCGTTGTATTTATGCTATCATTGAGATGCTAATTAGCGACGGAGGTTGTTTCAGTGTGTTTGCGAACAAGCACATGTATCGTATATACAGTGGTGCTTGTATATCAATCGGCCGCCGAGAGCGGGATTCGAACTCAGATCCTTGAGATTACGAATCCATCGTTCTACCGACTGAGCCACTGACGACCTCAATTTCATATAAATATGAATAATCTTAATAGTTATATTAACTCCGAAATTATGGATATTATTGTATGTTGAAACTGTAAAAATAATAATTCATATTTAATTACATGACAATGCCTTAAATTCTAAAACATCCTTATCAATTTACGCAAGGCTTTTTAATATATCCAAATAAGTAAAAAAGCATAATTTCAGTATAGTCAAATAATTCCTGAATTTCATTTAAACTTTAAATCTACCATGATTCAAGAGCAATCTTAAAAATATCTCTAAAACAAGCATCGATTTGTGTTAGCATGGGAGGAAAAGAGGTAAAGTTAATTTTGTGTGAAATTCGAAGCGTAGTTCGTGTCTTGCTCTTTTTTCTTCTCCATCCTCCCTTTATTTTATAGGAAAGTTTTAGCGCTAAAAATATGTGGCTGTATTACACTTATAAATTATTGATATAATATGTATGATCTTTAAGTTTATAAATAGATATTTAGTTTAATTATTTCGTTAAAAGAATTTTTGTAAATTTAAAGTATTTATTTTCTTACATTTTATTATAAAATAAGATTATTTATTTTTGAAACAAAAATCTTAATTTTGCTATTATTTTTTTATTCTATTATATACCAAAATCAAAAAATTTCTATTTATACCATAATATTTTCCAATGTCGTCACTTAATTTCACGAATCTTCTGTTACAACATTTTTTTTTAACAAAATCTATTCATCTTCTCGTGTATCGTATGTTAAACTATGTCTTCAATAAACACCTAATAGATCATTCCATCCTTCTTTCCTTCAAAAATTTTTTTTTCCTCTCCATTAGTCTTTTATAAAGATCCATGATGCTCTGCTACTCATCAAACTTACTCTTTCTTCTTTTTTAAATATTTTACGAGCTGAAGAAATCCGAGTAGAATACGTCGCGACAAGTAGCGCCATGGAGCTTTAAAAGCGGTAGTTTTTTATATATCTATAATGCTACAGCTTTTTTTTGACTCGCCGCTTTTCCGGCATCTCATATTATTTTGTTTTTTACGATATATTTTTTTTCTCTCTTTACTTTTTTTTTTTTAAAACAAGAGACAAAGCTGCCTCGAGGGAACGGCCGGATATAAGAAACAGACTGGTGTTGTATATGGTGTATCTAATGCGTTGTTGAGTTTTACATGAGGCGTTTACTAACAAGCGGCTAGTTTGTCAGATCCGATTACATTATATAAGTGTGTACATGTACGTCTACATGTGCGTGTATCTAAAAGCCGAATGAATCGATTTATGAGGTGTACGGTTCATTGCAATGTGCTAAGTGTTAAGACTTGTCAAGTTATGTTAATGTACAAGTGTATAGTGTTCTTTGAATTCCAGTAGTCTTTATGGATTGATTTAACATTTTTTATCATATAATTTGCTATTATGTTCTTTTATCAATTTGATAAACTTGTTTATTCAGTGTGATAAGTGTTTAAGATGTGTTTAAAATTAAATAGAGAATTACTCAAATTTATGCATATTTATATTTGTAACGTTAATAAATGATATATCAAACGTTTTTTTTTTCGTTAAAATTTAAACTTTCAGAGCGTTGATGGTTTTGTTATAAGAATAAAAGTTTGTAAAAAAACATTTTTTACATAATTTTCTTGAGATATTTTCTACTGCGTGATGGTATTAACAAAATAATTTTGAAAAAATTAATTTTTAAATACATATAGTATTTTTTAAAATAGAAATAAAACAAATTTGTGCGATGAAGTATTGTTTAAGTCTATAATAATCGACGTAAAGTGAAAGTTTCTCTTACCTTCAATAGCATTGCTCCAAGGCGCGTGCTGCATTTGCCAAGAATGGCCTTTTCTCAAGATGTTCTCTTCTATAGGTCCATGGCCGTTGATTTGCAATCCGTCATTTTTCCGTTCCTCTCTTTTCTTTCTCCATCTCGTTCTCTATGATATTTTTGACTCGTGTTTTCTATGATGCGTTTTTACGAGAAGGGAAAGGGCCGGAAAAGGTCTAGCCGGATCTTAGCGTGAAACTGGGTCTCCATTGTGGTAGCCCATTGTTGGGCTATAAGTAGCCGCGCACGCCTGCTAACGTTTGGCCTCGTGTCTCTATAATGATCCTATAATATATCTTTTTTTTTCTTTTTTTTTTCAAGAACGCGTGTGCGAAAATTTTTACTCAAATTTTTTGACGTTTTGTAGGATTGAATCTTTAGATTATTGACAAGAGTACAAGAGATGTTTAAGAAAGTTAATTTGTTAAAGTTTTAGATTTACTGTTCTAGTGTAGAAAATTGATTTTATTTTGAATCACTCAAATAATTAATTCTAATTTTTTTTATGTTTATTAATTTATTTTATTTATTGCTTTTATTTTTGCAACGTTTCTAGTATTTTTAATATGCTTTTTATCAAGCTATAATCACAAAAAAAGAAAACCACTGATGTGTGATTTTAGCTTGATAAAGATTATATTCAAAATACTCGAAACATTGCGAAAATAAAAGTAATGAAATTTTCCAAGTTTTGTGTTAATTCATTATTTTTATCAAAAAATCCTATAAGTGAAAATTAATTTGTTCATATTTAATTAATAAATTTACTTCATATTTTACTAATCTTTGTTAAATACAGTTTAGTTTTTATATTTATTTTTACTTAAAAGTTTATTCCGCTTAAAAAACTGCGCATAAGAAAACAAAGATTAAAAAGATACATATAAAAATGTATTTTTCAGATTCAACGATGCTTTGATGCATTAAGCGCACCTTACGACGGTATAACATGACAACAGGAAATAGCAAAAATAAAGAATAAAAGAAAAAAAAACTTACGAATGTCCAAACTCTCAATTATACCAAACATTGATTTCAATCAATGCAAACAAGAAAATTACCTGTATAGAACATTTAAGACGATTTGGAATAAAGAAAGAAAAAAAAAGAATAAAAGAAAAAGAGATTAAAGAAAACGAACAATCGAGACGCAGAATGGAAGAGGAGACCAAAAGGAAAAAAAAAAAGCTAAAGAAAATCGAAAAGAATAGCAAAGTACTTTTTTTCCTTGCGTATATGTATCTCTCTTAAGAGGATTTTGGGGTGATCTCGTTTATTCTGATTTTTGAATCCGCGCGGAGAAGAAAAGAGGATGCGTATAAGCTTTATATATATATATATATATTTTTTTTTTTTCTTCTTTCTTTTCTTTTCATAGGGATAAAGAATAAGAGCGGAAATACTATTGGTTGCTTGTGCGGAAACAATCGGTTAGGTTATTGGGAAGCCGATATCTCGCCGCAGGGAGGGATGAGAATTTTTCTCATTCTACCAATACGTGTGTATATGTATCCAGTAGTATATTGTATATAAAGAGATAGAAAAAAAGAAAGAGACACGAGGTTAAAAGTAAAGGAAAAAAAAGAGGTGGAATGAGAGCGAATAAAATGCCAATGGTATTCAAAGTTCTTTGTTATAGCGGCCAATGAGAGAAATCTGGGTATCAGTTTCAAAAAAAAAAGAAAAACAAAAGTATGTTATACACAGAGTTTTATAAAAGAAGCTAATTGCATAGCATATTTTCATTCAATATTTTAAAAAAATTGTTTATAACAAATAAGAGTGTAATAAATAGTACAAATAAGCAAAATTCAGTTAAAAGTTTCGAAGTATCTTGTATATATCGTTTTATTTTATGTTCATTTAATGAAAGCACGTTATTAAATAACATGTTGTTAATGACATTGATAGAAAATAATATGTGTAATAGTTACATTTATTTATAAATAATAATTTCATTTTCTAATTGTTTAATTTTATACCATTAATAAAAAAAATTTTATCCATCAAATGTTCAATATATCAATGTTATAGTTTAATATTGTATAAGTGGTCTGATGTTTAGTCGGTTGAGCCTTTTCAATCTACATTGCTGCTTACAACATCTGGTATACAAATTATTTATATTTAATTTTTTCACAGGTTTTTAATAAATTTAAATACCAAAAGAGATTAATCAATGTTCAAATAATAAGTAAATTTGAATCTCCACAATGAATATAATTAAAGGAACGAAATAAACAGATGGAACGATGCTCTTGTAATGATAAACGAGATCTTATGGTGTAACAGAAATACGCATAATAGAATATATAACATATCGGAAACAAGAAAGAAAATAAAAGAGAAGAAAGAAAAGAAAAACAGTAGGAAAGACATAGTCTATACCACACTTGAATATCGAGGGGGTATAAAGCCAAAATAAGAGGGAGGAAATACGAAACGATCTTAAGTTCGGATATGCGAAGCATTGTATATCCTTTTTCTTTTTTGAATACTTTCTTTCCTCTCTGTATCTATTTCACTCTACTTTCCGATCCATATATTTAAAACAAATGCTTATCTGATGCTCTTGGCTCTTTTGTGGAGGAGAGATGAGACCAAAAGAAGATTCTTTTCTTTCGACGTTTTATTTGACTATATATACGTATATACGTTTATATGGAGAAGCTACTGATCCTGTCTCTCTCTCTCTCACCGCCGTTTTTTTTTTCTTTTAAATATATATATCTTTATCGAATTTCTTTCTATTCATTGTTAAAGATACTTCCTGTATATACCTTGCATCTTCTTTTTAAAGCTCACGCATAGCATCCTGATTCTGAATGTCGTTCTATATATGGGTATAATTTTAGTGAACCACTGTTGCACATAAAAATCAATTAATTATCAATTATATTTAGAGTAAATTTTATTTTCTTGGTTTGAATTATGGTTTTGGTCACAATTTTGTAATCATACCAATTTCTTTTAATTATTAGAAATGAACATTCACAACATGATATCGTTTTTTTTTCTTTTTGTTAAATTAGTTTTCATTATGAATCAAATTTTAATTATCAAAGTATTTTCTATAATAATACTTTGATAATTAAAAATTATTTCATATAATATAACATTAAACTATTCATTAAGTTGATCTTAATATCGATCCTTTTTCTTTTCCTCATCCTTCATTCTTAAATCCGCGTTTCGCGTTCTTTTTTTCCTTGTGTTCTATCTTCTTTACTTGTATCACTTCTCTCTGCATATATCTCACCATCTTTGCTAGTAAATCCGGTCGTAAGTTAAACTATTGAAGAAAATCTTCTATACGGTATAGATTTAAACGAGAAAGAATAAGAAGGAAAGAAAGAAGAAAAAGTAGAGTTAAAATGCCACGTGTCCTCCGCAGATTTAACATTGGAATAAACTTTTTTTTTTCTTCTTCTTAACCGTATATATCACATCGCCTATCATTTCCATCACCCATAGATTGCCCATAAAAAGTACACCCTTTTACTTTCCAGCAATCCGTGGTTATAATAGAATACAAGGTTTCAGTTATATACTGGCTGATTTTTGGGTATACGGAGTTATACTAAAAATAAAGGGAGGGATGAAAGGAATTGACGATAGAATCAAAATATTGGAAGATATAAATAGAGACCAAATAAAGAGAAGATTTAATGTGATGCATGAGGAGATATTTCTTTTATGGTATTATTAAATAGTAGAGAATATTATTTTATTTTCTTAAATTATTTGAATGAATGTGAATTAATCATTTTTATAGTCTGCTATAAACACGGAAATTTTGATAAAGTTTTCCATCTAAAATATTTTTTCATAATTTATTTCCATTTAATCTCCATAATTAGAATTCCGATTTCTTCCAAATCAAAAATAAAAATTTATATATAATAAATTTTTTTATAGATATACAACAAAATTATTTGAGAAATTTTCCCATTGTCATGAAAATATAAGCAATTTCAAAAACCAAAAGAAGAAAGTTTTATAAAAAAGATTAAGGCAAAAAAAGCAATTGATAAGAAGCAACGATCAACTATCAAAATCCAACGATCGCTTCTACCAAAGGGTTTTCTTTTTTCTTCTTCTTGCCACTTTCTTTCAATCGTCTGGCGTCATTTATTGCATCCTACTCTGTTTACGACGACGCATAAAGAAGATCAGCCATCTTATCATCGCTTATCCCTTGCCAAGGGGTTCTAAAGAATAGAAATCTTTCTAAGGTAGAAAAAAACTGGTCTCATCGAATCATTTACTTTTCCATCCTTTTTTTACGATGAGATTGGCTCTTTTATTGAAAATTAGAATTTTATATGTATATTATTGAAATCACCAAGTTTTATCTCCTTAAATTGTTATGTATAATTAAAAATGTGCGTTTGAAATTAAAAATTATTTTTCAAGTTAAAAAATTTTCTCAAAAATGAGATATTAAATAGCTGTTAGATCATAAAAGAGAAGATAATTCTAAAAAAAACGGTCATTATTCTTTGTCAATGTCAACAATTACCAAACCTTTCTCTTAAAAAAATTTCTTTCCAGCTGCAGCTCCCAATACCGTAACCATCCTTTTCTCAAAGATATAAAAAGAAAGCCTGAGCAGTCAAGGGTTGCAAAAAGAATCGCTTGGTTCTCTGAAAAAAGAGGAGAGAAGAGAAAAAAATAGAAGCCACCACTAAGGTTCCCAAATGTTCTATCGTTACACCAATGTATATACACAAAACAAAGTCTTCATTTCTCATTGAATGATTCATATATGCGCAAAACAAGGCGACGCTGCACATCCAGCAAAGAAGAAAAAAAAAAGAAGAAGAGGACGTTGTGTCGTTGACCATAAACGCATTAAAGCCGTAACGAATCATCGAAAATTAGATGAGGATAGAGAAAACGTTCTTCTTCTTCTTCTTTTTTTTTTGTCAATATGAAGAACTTCAAATAAGCGAAAATTGCGAGGTCGACACCCTAGCGAGAGGCAAGTTGTAACCCACGAACTATGGGGTAAATATATGGATGGATCACTTAAGCAGGGGGTCCACGCGTAGTACCCACTACTACTAAAACTAAACGTTTATACAGTAAACTCCATACTGTGTTTTAAAATTTTTAGTTGACGTTTAGCATGATGTTTGGCAGGAAGGAAGGAAAAAGAATTTTTTTCTTTCTTTTTTTGAGAGAGATACACATCGTTTAGGATCGTATAAAGAGAAATAGGAAGTTTTTCTACAGGTGATTCTAATGAAAAACGGATGTTGTTGTATGAAATTTGCTCGGAATCAAATTCAAGCTGTCAATGGCTTTTATTCCTTTACTTTATTTATGTACTCATTCCAAATTCTTAGGCATTTTTTACCGCATTAATTATAAATAAACTAATTAAAACTATTAACAAATTTATAAATTTAATAATATTTAAAAATAATAAAATAATCTTTTTTTTTTTAATTCAAGATTGGCTTATTTAAGTAAAGCAAATATATCAGTGACTCACAATCTTTTCTTTAAAATCCGATTCTTTCTCTTTATCTTAAAGATACTCTCGAGAAAATAAGAGTAAGAATCTACCGGATTGTACAGAATAATATTGAGAGGATAATATCTTTGCGGAATCGAATGAAAGAGAGCCGAAAAAGATTTACTTTAAAGTGAAGTCTCAAATATGTATACATTTTTTATCATAGCAATTATTCTTAATAGGATACAAAAGATTTTTTTTATCCTAATTATTTCTATAATCCAATTTTTCTCAATTCATTTGTCAAATTGTGCTATTTGAAAATGCAATGTTAACGGTGTTTGAAAAAAATATAAGTTAGCACTTTTCGAAAGGTTATTAATAATTAAGTTAGTACTTTTCGAAAGTTAATTAATAATTTTTTATTTTCAATAATTTATATTTTAACAATTAAATTTTATATTATAAGCCAAAAGATTCTAAAGTTTTTGCGTAACACTTAATAAACTTAATGAGGCCGTCAGTGGCTCACTCGATAGAGCGATGGATTCGTAATCTTGAGGTCCCGAGTTCGAATCCCACTCTCGGCCGATTGATACAAGCACCACTGTACGTTACATGTGTTTTTTTCACAAACACACTGACGATCTCCGTCGCTAATTAGCATGACAATGATAGCATTAATACAGCGGCGTTGAAAAATTAAAAAAAATAAAAAATAAAATCATGTGAATAAAAAATAAAGAATTTTCAATTTTTATTTTTTTTTAGAAAAGATAATTAACAATGTAATGTACTACAAACATTACAAAATATTTGCGAATATCAACAAATACAGTTAATATCGTCAAAATAATTTGATTGACTATTACATCAGTTAAAATAAGAATATAAATGAAATGGTTTTATAATGTACACAAGTAGCAACTGAATGGGCGTAACATTTTTACTCTTCCGTAAACACCCGCAAAGTCCAACCTACTTTTGGCCTATTGCTCACTTTTCAATGAGGCTTCGTCTTGCCACCAGTTCAGATCTAAAAATATATATGAGAGCTCGTAAGCTAAAAAGTTTAAACGTTTTTTCATGATGACTTGATAAAATTATTATGATTGATCCAAAAATTACGTAATTAGAATGAATTCAGTTAATGAATAATAACGATTTTTTTGTTTTTATCACTATTTTTATATCTTAGTACAAATGAATATAAAATATGTGATCAAAATGAAATTTTAGAATAATTTAAAAATTAGATAGATAGATAGATACTATTCATTGTATATCATATCATTATACAAAGGGCAAAAATTAATGAATCATACAAAAATATATTTCACTCCCTTTTAAATACATTATTATTCTTAATTTGAAGAAAAAGAATAAACCAAAAAATCTTAAACAGTACGTGTAATGTGCGTATAAACTAATGAATAAATAATCTTCATACATTTTTCTTTTTTTTTCATTTTTCATCTGAATACATTTTTTGTCTTTAGAAATATACAGCAATGTTGAATTTCAATTTATATACTGATGGGATCATATTAACATTTTAACAATTACATAAAACATGTAAAAAAATTATATCTAAATGAAAAAGCTAACACCATAATATAAAACATACCCCAATGTCAAACTAGAATTTCAAAAATTTAAAAACAATATTGAAAAAAAAAACTGAAAAAATGAAAAAAGAGAACACCAACGACATAAAGTAAAAAAAAATAGACGGAAAGAGGCGGAGTAGTACGTGTGCACGTGTCAAGGTTCGATTAGTATCTCTCATCGGAAGGAAGAAGAAGCGTTGTACCAACGTCGCGACAACCAGTCGCTGTCTCGACGCTTACCCCCCGCGACGAAATGGTCGCCTTAAAGAATCTTTTTGGCAGCCATAATGAGCATAGCTCAATGCCTTTTTTCTTTCTTCTTCTTTTTTTTTTGCTGTAGTTTTCTTCGTTGCATCATTACTTATATTTGTTGTCGATAGTGGTTAAGGTGATTTTCAGGTATGATGCCCTTTTTTTTAAAGGAGAAAAGGTTTTTAGCAGATTCCGATTACGTAGAAAAATTTTAATGTGGTTTAATGATTCTTCGTCAGATAGGTAATGTTTTTTTCTTATGACTTTTGTGTGGCATGAATTTTTTTGTGGTCAACTTTAACAGCATTTTTTTTTTATTTCACGAAAGAGCATTCTTATCTATCTTTTGTCATCAAGGCTTTTTTTTCTTGTTTTTAAGGTTCATGGAAATCAGACTTGCATAAAAAAAATTAGAACATAGGCAAGCTAGACTGCAATAGATAAGTAATTTTTTATATATGGAGTTTTTCAAAGTTTTTGGTTATCTATTCTAATCATGTTCTTTCAGAGAAATCAGTTTTATCTCATTTCTACTGTTAGTATTTTTTATTTTGAGTGTATAAGGAATGCATTTTAATGCTATAAATTTGCTTCAAATATCTAAAAATTTTAAAAATTATTTTATACATCTAAGCTTCATTCCAATTTTCGTAATAGAATGTGACATTCGATATATTTTTAAATTGGATATCAATAAAACCTTTTATCATTTAAAAAAAATTCTTGTAAAAGTTTTACTTGCTTTTATGAAATGTTTCTATTTAAATGTTTTGTAGAGTACTATTAGATACACTTACGCTCATACGTACACTTACAGTTGCATATAGAAAAGTAGACACATTATACTTTCATGCTGATTATTAACAAATGTAAATGTGTGTTTGTATATTTTAAAGTGGATGTGTATGCCTGTGTGTGCTTAAGTAAGCTTAAATTTCTCCTTGATCCTTCATCACATTAAAGCTCAAGTTGACCTCGAGAGTACCAACATTAAAATCTTTTTTATTTTAAACAAACGATCGCTAAAGTAACATCACATACACTTACCATTTCCATTTTCTTCAATATTATCCATCAGCTTTATTTTATTTTTTCTTCATGGTCAGTATTTGGCTCGCTCTCCAGGAGATAAAAAAGAGAACCCTGCGGTGAGCGATAACGTTTCATGCATTGTTTGTCGAATTTGTATTTTCGGCAACGAAGGCGAGCCACATAGCCGCATGCTTTGCTGCTTATACTACTACCACTCGGTTGCTGTTGCTTCTTCAGCATCTTTCAAGCTTCTGACATTCGAGAGATCTGCTATTGGCCGAAACTTGGCCTTGTCTATCTCTAGATTTTTTTTTCTTCTCTTTGCTCTTTTGGAACTTTAGAGAAGAGACGAGAATTTGACTTCATTGTTTAAGGTTATTTATATATAAGACTATTAAAGACGCTGGAGTTTTTGGTGCTTCTTTAAAATCCTGTGCATTAGTCAGGGTTTCTTTTGATTTTTGTGTGAACATTAGAGGCTTTTTTTCTTACAGTGTCGACATTCAATGGGACAGGCATAAGTTGAAAATTTTTGTTTGCTTATGTTTTACTTAATATGCTGAATGATGAATGATTTGTCATCTTGTCAAGTAGATTACTTATATTATGAATATTAAAAGTATTACATTTAAATTAACGTACCTTAGTATATGGAAATCGTTAGATATTATAGAAATTATAAATATAGATTTATTTACACGTTATATATAAAAAGCACTTGTTGTTTTTTAAGGCGTTTGACCACAGACATCAATTACATATAATTTTTTTATAACTTAAAGAATATCTTGCTTTGGTGTATAGAAGGAAACTCTCAAAAAAGTAAAGTAAATTAACCGTATCAAGATATACCATATTGGTATTAAGATATGAAAACTTGATATCGACGGTCGCGGGAAAGAAGGTGTTCATTTTTGGTTGTAGAGAGGTGTCATTTAAATTTTTGTTGAAGAAAGATGTCATTTCATTTAGAGTTGGAAAAGGGTGCCATTTCATTTTGGGTTAAAAAGAGGCTTGTGTTTCTCAATTTATATATTTAATTTTTTATAATTTTGTAATTAATTAATTTCTTTTGGGGTTCACTACATGTTAAATAAAAAAAATTTTTTTTTTGACATAGCACTTTTTTTAAAATTAAAATAAAATGAAAGCCCCTTTTTAACCCAAAATGAAATGATACCTTTCTTCAACCAAAATTTAAATGACACTTCTTTACAAACAAAAATGAAATGACACCTTCTTTCCCGCAACCGTCGATATACGGTGATACTCATTCTGCATGTATTTTTCAAAAGCTAAGCCAGTATAATTTCTTGTACCAAATTAGCATAAATTTTTTTCTCCGATAAACACGTAAAAAATCAAGGATATTGACCGTACTGTTGATAAGTAACAGCATTAAAGAATCAATCATTGTATTCTCGAAAATTTAGTTGGAACGTACATTGAAAATAATAACTAGCAAACCTTTGAGTACATATTGCTAAAACGTACGTCACTACGCACGCATTCCTGTGTAAGCTTATATATGCCAACTTGCTTTATGATGCTTGTATATGGTACAGTCACTTGTGAAATGTTGAGAATACATCACGTAGTCACACATATACGTTTTTGCTTGGAATCAACTTAAACTTTTTGCTCCTGCTCTACCAGTCGAATACCTCAAATGTTTCAATATCTTATTTGAATGATAATTTTAAATGTTTCATGCATTGATAACAAAAAATTACAAAATAAAAATAAGTCCGATATTGATATTAATCAGGTGAAGTATTTATTAATGATATTTGATTAAATATTATTTTAATATATTTGAATAGTAACCTCTTTAGGTTCCGTTTCATATTATTGTAATAATTTCGTGTCATTATCGATTGTAAATTTTTTAACAATAAATTTTGTGATGGTTCTATTTAAAAAATGTTTTTCTAAAGTAAATGCAATTTAGATTGATTTTATCATAATCTTTTCAAAATTTAACTGATTTTCCATGTATTTTTATTTCTTTATTAGCAATTAATAATGATATATAAAATAGCACAGCAACATTTACTAATTAGAAAATGAATAATTTTTTTAAATGACTGAAATTCAACCGCAAAAAAACTTTCTTCATACAGTTATCTTATACAAACTCAATCAAGTGTACACAACGATATAGTTTACCAAAGTATTTTCATTCTAGTAGCATTCCAATGTTGTGTCTTAATCCCTTATCTTGTCCCTCTTGTCCCAGCGTCTTCGTAACCATTAATGAAGATTTTTTAGTTTACCTAACACATCCCATTCTTAAGCAGCCAGAGTTCACCATCTGTCAATATGATTTTCACGCTTTCTATTTTTTTTTCTTTTCTTCTTCTTTTTTTTTTGTTTTTTACCCTTGTATATCTTTACTCCTCATCACGTTGTCTTATTATCCATCTATACGTTCTTTTTTTTTCTTCTTTTTTTTTATGTCCGTCTTGTGTTTTTTTCTCTTCTTTCGTCTGCTGCGTTGTATAGCTAAGCTTCCCTCGTTGTTTTTTTAATCGACTTTCACTAGTGCGTTTTGGTATTCTAAATGGTGGCGCGAGTCAAAGCGCCAGTAAAAAAAAAAGTGAAAGTTTTTCACCCTATTTTATAATATATACCATACCCAGTTTCGGTGTAAAAAGATACGAAGTGGCGCCTGGTATGCTTTCATCATTAGCGCGAAAAACGTCGCCACGCTTTACAACTAACTTGGTGATTACGAGAGGCACGTGTGTGTATTTTTTTTTGTCATTCCGTTTACAAGTTTCAAAATATTTTTTTTTTTTTTTGCTTTCATTAACTTTGATTTTTAACTGTTACAATAAATCGTTAGTTTGAAAAAGAATTATTTGAAATAAAAGTATTAACAATATCGGTAAATTATCGTTTAAATTTAAATTAATTAATTAAAGTAAATTAAAAAAAAAAATAATAAATGGATTAATTAAGATCGTAACAGTGAAAACTATCACACATTCACTGAAGAAATCTAAAACTAGTTGATTCTATTTGTTTGATAAACTTAATAATTATTACAAAATGAATTTATAATTGCATTACGCATGAGTTGGTATAAAATCTTGACGCATGTGAAGCTCGGAGAGTTTTAGTCAAAGAGAGGAACTATCTTTATATTAATTCATTTTTCTGCATAAGTAAAGTAATTTCACAAGTCAATTTCTCAAGCACACAATTTAATGACTAAGCGCAAATCTTCGAGAGTTAAAGCTCAAAGATTTTCTAATATTGTAAGGGATATTTGCCGTGTATTCATGGAGAAAACAGTCTTACTGTAAACATTGTTTCATTTTACCAAAGCACTATTGAAAATTTATATTTTCTATGAAACTAATGCATTTTCAAATTTTAAACAAAACAAACTTTTAGTAAAGTTCGACGAATATTGTATTGTGGTGTTTTTTAGTTTTCAATTTTTTTTTGTTATTCTTTATATCAAAAACTTCTAAAATTTTCCAATTTTAAATAAAAAAATTAAAATAAAAATACAACTTTTTAAAGTAATCTACATGAAACTATTGTTTCAAGTTTGTATTCAGTTAGCTGAATACAGTTAGTATTTAAAAATGATTTTATCAAGTTTTTATAAAAATTAATAAATATGAATAAAAAATATAATAAGAAAATATTCTTTCAAAATTGGATAGGAATTCACTTAGATTATTTT
The DNA here is from genome assembly GCA_017163975.1 of Anastatus disparis. NCBI lineage: Eukaryota > Metazoa > Arthropoda > Insecta > Hymenoptera > Eupelmidae > Anastatus > Anastatus disparis. The sequence continues at coordinate 10,893,847 of JAFFSR010000333.1, read as the reverse complement.
TTAAAAAAGTTAAAAATGAAAAAATTTTAATAAATAATTTTAATTAAAAATTTTGATTTATGCAAAAATGAGTCTTTTTATTTGTAAATGTAAATTAGGACGCACATAGGATGCATTACATACAGGATGTGTTTAATTCATTTTCCATTTATTTTGACAATGATTGTATAAAAAAATATAATGTTTAATAAAAAGATAATTTTGTCATTACATTCATCTGTTTTTATTTTAAATTTTATTAAAATTAAATAAAATCATTTTTTGATACAAAGTTTATTCAAAATTTAATCCTACGTGAATTACTTTAGTAAGATTGTAATTTATATAAAAAAAAAAGAAATTACTCATATTTATTTAAATTTTCACAGTTCACCTCTTGCGTACAGATTTAGTACATAAGAAAACTTTATAAGCACAAACGCGCCTAAAAATATAAACACGCGCTAAAATAACTTATGTGGCGTCGTCACGGTATATATTCTGGTGTGGCACGCGCCTCTCGTTTAATCGCCACCAAAATAACGTTTTTGTGTTGCTACTCGTTGAAAAAAAAGCTACGCTAAATCAAAACACTTCATCTCGGCTACTGGATTGAAAGACCAGTATTTTTTTTTATAACTACTTTAATCACCCAATTAAAAAGTAGTGCCAATAAGACAAACAATTTTCTTATATAGAAATGGAAAATTATTGCGTATTTTGTAAACTATAAAAATGAATAGTAAAAGAAAGTTGTTGATTCTATATTTAAATATCACGAAGCAATTAAACATTGGTAAACAGGTTTTTTTTTGTAAGAGGTCAAATTAGTTTTACAGTAAAAAATAATAATATTTTAACAATGTTTTATATTTGTAGTATAGAACATTATAAATAAATTAAATTTAAAATTCGATTTTCTAATATATTTTATGGATAATATTTCACTGAGTTAAGGTGGCTCCAGCGTTTGGTGCCGTATCAAGCTGGGGCCCCGACAAAAAGGATAAAATACATTTTTTTTCTTTTAGTTAAATTTTTTAAAAAATGTTTTTAATCAATTCCTATATTTATAATTTATATTAAATTTTATTAGTTGACAGCAAATATTGGCAATTCACGCCCGACAGCGTTGTAATCATATCAATTTTCATCAATTTTTCAAATATCTTTTTTATTTCACTGATGACATGACGTATTCTTAATTTATTTAAATTCGTAATAAAAAAATCTACAATTTCATGTTTGGTTCATAAAAAAATATAATTTTATTAATGAGTTATAAGCATAAATGCTATTTTTGCCGTAAGAGCACGTGTTAAATTTCTAAATTTCAATAATTTTTTTCTCTCAAATTTGGGTGTTGACCTTATATTTTCAAAATTGCTTTGAAATCGTAATGACTTCTACTTTTCATAGTATTTTTTTACTAAACATCCTATTTTTTATAAAAAATCGCTAAAGCCACCTTAAAAATATTAAAACAACTCTAAATTATCAAATAGAAAATCGTTGGCATAATCCATTGAATGGAAAAATACAATTTAAAATGTATTATACTTAAATCAATGTAATATATTTTGGTAATTTATTTTTATACACATTTCATGCGAATAAAAAGCAAATAAAATTTATAAATAACTAGAAAAAAAGTACTATAATGCAAATACCATACTGTTTATAATATTTTAAATAAAAATTAATAACAATTTATTATTTCATATTATTTTTCAAAATAAAATAATTGTTAGTTTATGGTATTATATTTATAAAATTGTTATAAATCATACCTAAATATTTTTAAGGATTTGTTAAAGATTCAGTATAAATAATCGATGATTAATTTTAATTTTATTTAACGTCGCTGTATTTGTGTTATCATATTGATGCTAATTAGCGACGGAGGTCATCAGTGTGTCTTTGAATAATGCACATGTAACTTACAGTGGTGCTTATGTCAATCGGCCGCTGAGAGCGGGATTTGAACTCGGGACCTCGAGATTACGAATCCATCGCTCTACCGAATGAGCCACTGAGGACCTCAATCGTAAAGCAATTCTTCTCACTGTTGCAATGAATAGCTTTATTTTATAGAAATACAAGTAAAATTGTTCCTAATATCATTTTTATTGTTTATTAAAAAATAATAAAAAAGTTAAAAATTGATAGTTTTCCTTAGTTTAATACAAAACTTATAGATTTATCCAAAATATAAAATATTATAATATTATTAAATACGGAAAAATTTTTTCAATTAGTCTCTATATTACAATAGCACAAGAATTCAGTTAAATTAATTTATATTCAAAATATATTTATTGAAAAGGCGATGGGCGTACTAAATATGTTTAGTATTAATGAAATATGTAAGTATATGAATGATTTTCTTGTAAAGCCACCTCCTTGCATGAATTTCTTTGAACTTCATAATTTCTTTCATACACTTCAAAAGCAATTGTATTTTTGTTCTACTTTTTCAAATTTTTTAAGTGCAAGAAGAAATAAAGCAGAAAATTTTATATCTCTCTTTCTTCTCGTTGAAAAATTTAATGAATCACTCATACAGGTTGCACATAAGAATGCAAGATTTCCTTTAAAAAAAATTCTTCATGAATGAAATTTCCAGAATAATGTAACAATAATGTAATCCAATTTAAAACGCGAAATCCAGAAGCACAAGCCTCTTGAGAATGTGTTTACACCCCCGAAATAAATAAAGGAAGAAAAAATTTAAGTGTAACATATATACCTATGCATACAGGTATGTATATACATAAGACATAAAAATCGACCCCCTGTTGGTCAAGTTAGTATAATGGGGTGCGGCATCTTCTATTTTTTCTCATTTTTGCGTATAAACACATTGGTCAGTGGGACCTTACACAATATTTTCCAATGCGTACATAGAATAAAGAGAGCAGAGATAAAAAAGAAGGCAAAAAGTCAAGAGGAAAGACGATTTGATGAATAAAAGCGTTATAACTACGATACTTTTATGCTTTATATTTTTAAATAAAGAAGATTCTTGGAGTTACGTTACTATAGGAAACAACGTCATCGTCTACCCAGGACGTCTTCTTTTTTTTTAATTTGTATACATACTTTTTTTTCTTTTCCGTCACATAGCATGTCTTTTCTTCCCTTTTTGAACTTGCAGAATTGTCTCTTTGCTTTTTCTTTATACATTGCGCACTATTTTTTTTTCTTTTGGATTTTTCTTGTGGCTGTTTGCTGAATACATCGTAAATGTATGTTTGTTCGCACGAGGTTTTGTTGAAATACTTTTTTTTTTTCAAAGAATCTTTTTATATAAAGATTAATTGAGAAAGTTTATAAATTTAACTTGAAAAATTTTTGATACATTTTAAGCTATATAATATTTTCTTGAAATTCTTACTGTAAAAACACGATTTTTATATTAAGCTTTATTCAAATGCTTATGATTTTTTTGTTATATCAATAATAATAGTAATAGTAATAATAATAGTAATAATAATAATAATAAGAAAATATTCTAGTTAAATTTATTAAGATCTTATATATTATTTAACAATTAAAAATATAAAAACAATTCTTTAAAAAGTTTTAATGCTACATTGACTTATTTAATTTTGTTTTACATTAGATAAATTTTAAAAAATTACCGATAGTAACATTATGAAAAAGTGTAAAATCCAAGAAAATAATCTATTAAAAATTTTTTAAAAACTAAAAATAGTCTAAATAAAAAGATGTATATTGAAAAAAAAATTCTTAATTGATTTTTCTAAATCTAAATCCGAAAACTTTAATATTTCAATGTAACTTTTTTTTTTAAATTTTATTTGACGTCGCTATGCTTATGCTATCATTACGATGCTAATTAACGACGAAAGCGTCAATGTGTTGGTGAACAAAGCTCATGAAATGTACAGCGGTGCTTATATAAATCGGCCGAGAGCGGGATTCGAACTCGAGACCTCGAGATTATGAATCCATCGCTCTACCGACTGAGCCACTGACGACCTCAATATTCAATACTTTATTCGTATATATAAATACATCCTCATATGCACTGCCCAAACGTAATAATTCTTCTCTCACAATATACCACATCCTGAGACTTAAAAGCATCTAACAATGAATTAGTTTAAGGTGCAATATAGTAAAGTCGTATCCCGTCGATGACACCAGCATTCATTCGTCTTTTTAAACTGATTCAACGCTGCCTCATAGGCATCGAGTAATTTGTTCAAGATTTTTCAGATATATGTAGGCGGTACGTTTGCTCATGTCCTCCCACCAATTGGGCTTTTTCATACGTACATTCATGCGGACTATATATTGGCAGGTTATACGAAAATAGATTTTCAGCACCCGCAGTGCGTGCGCGCCGCCTTCTTTATTCTTTTCGTTTATTCTTCTTTCGTTCCTTTTTTTCTCATTTTTGCTTTGCTTTTATGTATTTCCTTAAAGCGCGTGTATATACGCGAGATACATTTCCCACTTCCTTTCCCATGGGTAACGTTTTCTTTTCTTATACACTTTTCTCTTCTTTAGTTCTTTCCTTTTTCTTTCCTTTTTTTTCTATGCATAGTGGTGTACAGGTGCGATACATATAGGGAGAAAAAATTCGCAGGAGTTTTGACTCTGTACTTGGTGAGAGATTTTTTGTCATCAATTTCTTAAGCTCCAGTAGTTCCTTAAGGTAATTGAAACTGGAACATTTATTCCCCGTATACTTTGCACCGCTGGGTGCTCGAGTATGCTTTGAAGAGCTTGTATTTGCAGCGATTTGCTACGGAGAAATTTGAATAATACGATTGATTTTTGGCTCTTTTTTTGGGGGCTTTTTTTAATTTACGAATTGTTCGCTCTTACGAATGATACATATTGTTAACGATGACAAAAAAAGTTTGGGATCTAGAAAAGAATAAACAATGAGATGTTTGAACATAAACAAAAACACGTACGCGTACATACATAGTGTCTAAAAAAAATTACTTTAAGTATGTTTTTTTGCAATCCTCCATGTGAATTCGACTTCAAAATATTAATTTAATTTAAAAATTGAATGTGAAAAAATAATATATATTTATGTAATGAATGAATTAAAATGTAATTTATATCCAGAAAATACATTTTCTATCTTTACGGACTTACATTACGTGTAACCATAACATTATAAAAAATACATATACATATCATTGGTATTATATTTGAAAAATAATCTTTATGACTTTGTTATGAAAACGCACTAATAATAGCGTGTGAATCATAATATTTTATGCATGGTGTAACATTAATACTTTTCACGTCTAATAGGGCGTAAAATGCCATTTCACGCTCGTATGTGATGGCAACACCTTAAGGCTTAACAAAAGCACGCTCGAGGATCGTGTGATTAGACTAAAGCGTGAAATCGTTCGGTCATAGTACTAATAATATTTTGTAGTTTTTTTGGGGGCGAAATATAGAATTTATAAGTTATTTTATTAATGATGAATTTTTAAATATGATAAATGAATGCGTACAAAATTTTGTTAAAACTATATTTTTTATCAACAATATAAATTTAGGTGCGAATAAAATATCTAAAAAAAATTGTTTATGCAGTCAAGGAAAAATACATGAAAGGTGATGTTTATGCAGTCAAGGAAAAATACATGAAAGGTGATGTTATATATATTAATAAATAATATTAATATTCAAATTACAACTTTTACATTACATCATATTTCAAAAATGTATTTCTGTTTTGTAACAACATTACGGCAAGGATCGTGTTGTTGAGTAAACAATAAATACGTATTAAATAATACTGAGAAGCATTATTTAATAATATGATATGAGATAATATCAACTAAATTTTTTTTATTTTAATGCCATCAGAACAAATATTTTATTATGAATTATAAAATAAAAAAGAAAATTCTTTTTGAGAAATTTATCTATTATTTTTAAATTAAAATTTTTTAAAAGTTATTATTAAAAAAAATATATAAAACTTCATTAATTTTCGCTAAGTGACGACAAAATAACCGATCCCATTAGTCGGCAAATCACATTACGGATTTATATTATAATCCTATCCAAAGAAAAAAGGGACAATCTGTCAGCTTAACGTCAGCGTTCGCTAAAATTGTCCAAATATTCAAAACATTTACCCTGCCGCTACTACCTCTTTTAACAAAAGTCTTAAAATCCTCGCACCCCCTATACGTATAAAAAAAAAGTCAAGGAATTGAGACGTCCGATTCTCTCTTTCTCTTTCTTTCCCTCTTACTCGCGTCTGCTCGCTTATATTTTCCCAAGCTTACGTATGTATGAATGAAAAGCGCTTTGCTCTCTTTCGGTCATGGAACCCGCTTTTCATTCATAAAAAAAAGCAAACGATATGTATATATGTGTCCCTCTCCTTTCTCTTTTAAGACTAAACTTCTTCTTTTTTTTTTGCCGGTAGACATAAATCACGCTTTTTGGGGACCGCTTCATGCAAAGAGCAAACATTGGTGAAACCCGCCTTCCCGCATTTGGTCGACAATAATGTGACACCTACCATACGTACACGCGAGCCTCTTTTTTTTCTTCTTTCTTTCATTCTTTCTTATTTTCTTAAAGTCATGGTATGTATATATGAAAAAAAGCCAAGTGGAAGCGGAAAAAATATACAGAAGAATTATAATGGTTATGTTATTATGAGAAGGCAATGGTGCGAAATGAAATGGAGTGGCGACGTTGTGTCTCGCGTGTACGTTACGACAAAAAATTCTATTTTTTTTTCTTCTTGTACGATTTTTTTTTTCCTTTTTATTGAATGAAGAGTATCGATGATCCGGGCGACAAATATAACGAGTCAGAGGATAAATGGATACAAGTTCAGCCTACCTTTTTCCTTTATTTTATGTTTTATTTCTTATATTTTTTTTCTCTTTGATGTTTTTCTTTTCTTCATTCTCGGAATATCAGTCGAGGATATACGGAAAATTATTATCGATATTTATTTACCTTTTTTTAGCTTTCTATTGACTTCTTTACTTTTTTTTTTTGTCAAGAAGCTTAAACAAGATTCCGTTATGTTTCAAGGGAAATTCCAGGTGATGTTCGGGTTTATGTATCATTGCCGTAGCTAACTATGAAATTGAATCTTCATATATGATGTTGTTTGAGGTATGTTTGTTTGAAGGATATTGGAGTGTGTGGAAGAAAATAATGCGAAACGGAAATTTTTTGTTAATTTCTATTGACGTAAATATGGATGGCGATTTTCTCTCGTTTACTTTTAAGTTAGACGGCATCTATGATAGTTCTGAAACTTCTTTGTAAAGCTAATCGTTATAGAAACATAAAAATAACATGTTTTCTTAGAAAAGAAAATTTTTAATACATTTTATTATTAAATTGATGATTGTTAGAAGCTAACGTATAACTAATGTCACTAGTATATTTATCAGATCAAAAATTTTCTTTGTATTCAATGCAAATCGTTAATTCAAGTTTTAATTATTAATAGAGCGTAGTAAATAGATACAAAACGATCAAAAGCATTAATGCTTTTTATATATTTTACTACAAAATTTTGCAGAATTGACTTATTTGAAAAGATATGACTCTATATGCTTATTTATGTCATTAAATCATGGCATTATATCACTCTACTTTTAATTCTTGGATTAAATAACAAATATTAATTTGAATAATATTTGAACAATTTTAAAAATTACAATATATACGTACATAGTACACGCTAATAGAAACAGTAATCCTACACACTAACAGAATCAGTAGTAATCTTTGCGGGGGGTCCAAATGAAATGTTTCTTCCTAACTCAAGAAAATGACTTAAAGCGATTTCTTTATTCGGGCTCAAGTAGTTCTTGTTTAATATGTTCAAATAACCCTAAAATATTATAAAAATAGACCTCGAATGAATAACACGAGTGAAGTATATATTTATCGATTAACAAAGATTTATATTAAATTTGTTATCGATTACATTTTTAAACTTAATAAGTTTCAATCTTGATGAAAATATCATTCATCAAAATTATGGATATTCAAAAATAAATTGTTTATATACCAACTAAGAATTACTTTTGAAAAGTGAAGCAAAATTCAATGGAGGGTCTATAGCTATTGCAGTTTTTTTTTCAAGTGTATAAATAAATAAAGATCTTTTTACTTATTTTTTATGACACAATTTATAGTAGAATATTCAGATAAGTAAATAATTTTGTAAAAAAACTAATATTTTTAATGATTAGAAATAAAATAAAAGATTTTATCATTTAGTTCTAATACATCTAAATGGAAAAATTTTCAGAAATACTATTTAATAAAATAAAAAATAAATTTTTAAAATCTATATAAAAAATTATATTAGTTAATTCATTAAAATTGTTATAACAAGATTCAGTTTTCATATTAAAATCTTTATTATGTAATTTGAAACAATTGATATAGATTTAAAAAAAAAACAAAAGATTTTTCTACAAAAATTAATGCTTATATTTATTGATTTCGAAAATTCCAAATTCTCGATTTTTTCAACACCTATCCTAAGAAAGTGTAATAAATATTGTGCAAGAAATGAGAAAAAAGCACATATAAGACAAATTTCTTTGAAGTTTTTTCAATTTTATATAAACTGTCCGTGGGATCTTCTCATACACTTTGCGGTTCGCATCTCGGTGTTTGATGAATGATCCTCCCGGAAGAAATAAAAAAAAGAAGAAGACGCAAACGTTTGAATAAGAAACTGACCCCCTCTTGGAAGTTAACATACCCGACAGTGACATTGTTTTCATCAATACATACAAATCCCATATATGTTTAAAAAAATCGAAATTTGTAGCTATAGAATGGACACAATATTGTCCAGCTAAAATTTTTTCGCGTTGACATCCTGTATTTCATTGATATGTGTTTCCCCTCGATGTGTTAGATATATAGATATTTTTTTATTGCTGGAATTGTCGACATCTCAATTATTCTGACAAACTGTTATATACCTGCTACCTTTATTTTCTCTTTATTGTTAGGACTTTTAACGTGGGAGAATCTTCATCTTTTTCTTCTTCTTCTTCTCTTTTACTTACTCTCTCTTTTACGTTTGCTATTCATTGACAGGCTAGAGAAGGATGCTTTCAAGACTTTCTTCGTGATTTTTTTGTTACTTGAATTTTGAGTGAAAAAATGACAATTCTTGAAATACAGTGTCACCTGTTTTTTATTTATGAAATATTGATTTTTAGGTGAAGATTTTTTACTTTGTTGTTTTTTATTTTATACTTTTTAATTCAATTTTTGAATTAAAATAATCCTAAATAGTTTATGCTTACTATATGTAAAAGAAGTTTACTGATAAATCTAACTATACAAAAATATTTTCTTAATAATTATTTTTTATGAAATATTTTTATTTATTGGAAAAGTATTATTTATTTATTGGAATACTATATTGGAAATTAATTGACTTCATGAGCTGCATAACGAATTCATCTAACATACATTAAAATATGATACTTTAGAAACATTATTTAGAATCATAATAGACAGCACAAAATCAATTTTCTTTTTATTTTATTTTTTAGTAAATCCAGCCATTATAATTTTGAAAATTCAACCGAACGTGGTATCATTATTAATATCACGATTTAAATTTCATAAAATTATTTACAATTTCATAGTTATGGAAATTTATTTTAAAAAAAGTATTATATAACTAATTCTTGCAAAGAATAGTAGCAAAAATGACTTGGATAATTATGTCATTTCATTATTAATTTACAAAAACCTAAACAAATAAATAATATAACGCGTTCACACATGCACACAGATCTTTTCTAAAAAAATTTTATTTTAGTTAATAATTATTCAAAATATCTTTCTATGATGTTATTTTAGAATATATTTTTACCCTATCACAATACTTTCTCTGTGAAGAAGCCAAATAAGAATTATGTATATCACTTGTATAATAAGGACATCAGAAAACAAGTTTGTAAAAATATCATCTATTCTTCCTCATTCTAAATAGTAATTATGTCATGGTTTTTTGAAAAAGAAATGTAATTTAAATCAATTTATGAACACAATATTAAAAATCATCGTAAAAAGACGGTGATACATTTATGAGGAGCAAAAACTCATTTTAAACCAAAGAAACATCTTCACAAAAAGCAAGATCTTTTACTCAAATAAGTCATTTTCTTTCTTAAAATATTGCTCCAATTTTTAGCCATTCAGAGTTTGCTCTACAAAAATTAGGACAAGCCGCAAAAATTGGTGTTCATGTTTTAGTTCGTGTTTTGTCTGGCACACCGAACAATAAATAAAGAAAACAAAACAATATCTTCCGCAAGCAGTAAAAATTGAAATCATTTTTTTTTGTGCGTTTGTTACAATTTTCAAGAATATCTAAGTCACTTTCACTTTGGTTATAAAAACTCTTCGCTTTTAGGACTTGGAAAATCGTACACTAAAACCCGAAAAATTTTTCTTACCCCATATAAAAACTTCGGGCCCCCATTGCACAATATAACGCAATAGAAAGTTATAAAATTTTATGTTATTACGGCAAAAACGACACTTTCCTTCGGGAAAAACATATATTTTAAAATTTGAATTCCGTTACGCAACCCTGCCTAACAATCTTTTTTTTCCCTTCAACTTTTGAAAAACGTAATAACTGTCATTTCGATGATCATAAATCCGTCCTTCTGTTGCAAAATATTACCTAACAAACTTACCTTTTCCTTTTATGTATGTGCATTCAAAAATTTTATGTCGCATGGTTTCGCAAAAATTTTTCATATATAACCCAATTGCGCAAAAATATACCCCCACACTTAAGTGTATATATACCATACGTTTTGTATAGATTCCAGGCATCTCTTCGAAACCCCATGCATAATATAAGGTTGACCCGTTTTTGAATCCTTAATGGTCTTGAGTTAAAAGTTTTTACGATTCTGGAAGCGTGTTAAATGAAAATTCAGGGATTTTAGGTCACTGGGCTAGTAGAGAAGACAATCGAGACAATCTTTTTTTTCTTTCTTTCCTTTTTTTTTTTCTCTTCTTTTTCGAAAGTCTTTATTTTACCATCTCTCGGGTCTATCTAACATGCCGAGAGAGAAAAGATATTTATGCTTAGAAGGGGGGCCCTATTGGCTGGCTGGCTCTCTTGTGAACGATTCTCTCTCGTGGCCGCACGAGGCCCATTATTATTTGCCTTCGTTACTACTACTTCTATTTACTATTTTAGGCTTGCCGAATACAGAATCCCATAACCTGCTTGAGCTTACCGTTTTTCCTTATATATAGATACATGCAACTGCGCTTTCTCCCTTTTTGGCTCGCGCGTTTAGGCCTCGTTAGTATTTTGAGAGAGAAAGCTTTACGATGCGTATAACTACGTTTAAAGACACACTTTTTTTTTTCTTTCTCTCGAGAAGCGCAAGGACACGTTTATATATACACGGAAAAACTAACGTACGCGCGACTACTCCTTACATCTATAGATGTATACATATAGAGAGATGAAAGAGAGGAAGCTAAGTTTAATTTATGAGCTTTAAGTCGTACGCCACTTTTCTTCTTCTTCTTACGTTTACGAGGACCTCTTTTACTACCTTATCCCCTATCTTCTTTTTCTCTCTCTCTTTTTTTAACTTGATTTTTTCTTTCGCTTAACTGACACAAAGATTATATGACTCGCGTGGCCACTGGGCTTAAAGAGTGGAGGGGCGAAGGGTGGTTATTACGAGGCAAGTTTGTTGGTGTTATATTGCGTAGTTTCTGTTCTTATGACTTTAAAGATTTTTAGCTATTGCTGAAAAGTGAATATTTTGACGATGAAAAATGTTAAGGGAAAGTATACTTTTGAAGGTCTCTATGTATATATCTATACATAATTTTATCTTTATTTTTTTTGTTTCTTGGTTCTTTTTCAATTTTTCTATTTTATAATGCCTCCTTTTTCCGTAAGAAAACAGAAAGAGAGTGAGAGAGGAAGGAAAAAAGTATATATTATGCGCTTGGCCTTGCGCGCGTGCCTTATGTTTTGTTAAAGTAATGTTATGTGTTTATTACGAGGGAAAGTTCGTTGCGTGCGTCGGACACGCGTTTGGGATGTATAAATAAAAATATGAAGTAAAGAAGGCTTCTATTTTTTTTTACTTTACTCGTGACCAGAATTTATGCTTTACAAGGGCTGAGGTTTGACTTGGAAGGTAAAATGGGTAAAGGAAAAGATGACTGGGTTGCATGAGAATTTTTTCACTTTCGAATGGTTATCGCGATCATATTTAGAACTATTGGGATGTATTGATTAAGTATTCATATGATAGGATTTTAAAAGTAACACCGATAGTCGTAGATAGAAGTTTTTATTTTTAAAATATAATTATGCAGAGTATTTTGTTTCGAAGATATAATCATGCAGAATATTTTATTTTATAAGTATTGCAATATTGTAAAAGTAGTGATAAAACCATATGAGCTGTCAGGCATTTTTATGAAAAAGTTGTTTTTTAAATATTTTTTTTCAATTCATTGTACTTAAAACTCTTTTGAAAAAAGTTAAATTTAAGTAGAATAATCTTTTCAACAATTACTGTATTACATAAAATTAACAAGAAAGAATGTCAATCATTTGTTTGCAGGAGGAATTTTTCCTCCAAATAACAAATTTTTTGTTAACAATCTGAAGGACCTAAAAAGCAATCCAAAGGAAATTTGTAAGCTGAATTTTTAACAACAGTCTGTGACATTTTATGTAGAACTCTTTATAATCTTTATTTTCGAAGAATAATGTGTCAGTATAATTCAATTGACCACTGTATCATTTAAAGCTCGTAATAAATAAAGATTAATGTAAAAAATGAAGAATGATGACAGACTGAATTTTTAATCGACTAATCCTTATTTTTCATTTCAAAAAAATTTCCTCAATATCCCATTATATATACATATTACAAAAAACACAATCACAAGTGCACATAAATTATGTCATCATTGAAAGCCATAAATAATTTCTTATAAAAAGAATCCATCGTATTAGTACCTATGCTGTTGCACCTCAAAGGATTGCGCCTTTTTTAAAAGAAAAACTCCCTCACAAATCAAAGTTTTCAAAAAGAAGAAGAAGAAGAAGAATAAAAAGAGTAGTCAGCATAACAAACAGTCTTTCAAACTCGACTTAAAGTCTTCATCACGTAAAATTCGAAAGAGTAGCGATTGTGTAACAATAAGCCATCACGTAGGTCGCTACTACTAAAGTATCATTTCCTCTATATTTTTCTTTTTCCGTCTTCAAAACATCTATTCTTTGCATCTTTAAAATGCAGTCACACAATTAAAAAAGAGAAAAAAAAGAAGGTGAAAATGTGTCGACATTCTCTTTTTTTTCTCTTCATTCTTTGTTTATTTCTTTCTTTCTTGAAAACATTTAAAATTTTCGTTACACAAGCCTTATAACGATACGTATAAACGCGCGTGTAACTCGCGATTCGGTACGCTTTAGGGATAATTGGATGTTTAAGACCTCAAGGTCTTCCCACATTATTTTGGAATCTACTTGCCGACACTAAGTCAAGGCGTGACGTCGTTTTTCTTTCTCTCTCTTTCTTCTTCTTCTCTCTTTAGCTCTTTTAAAGGCTCAACATCTAAACATCTCAGATAGATCGCTTGTTTTCTTGCACCCACTTTTGGAATTTTCAAACACAACCGAAAAAAGACAAGCGAGAAAATTTTTACGTGACCTTGAAAATTTACTCCCTGAAGAAGTAAAAAAAAAATAAAGGAAGGAAATGCTTGTCTGGGATGAAGTAGGTTTCTCGGAACATTCAACGCTTTCTAAATTTTTTTTAATTAGGTCAGGCTATTGTTAGGGGAAACTTTGAAGATTGACTGAGAAAAATCTTTAGAACTTTTATTGCCCTTAACTTAAAAAATCAGTTGTACCATTATTTTCTGGAAGCACTTCGTTATCTTTTATTTGAGCAGTCAACAATAAAGGGCTATACAAAAGCTGTAAAAGTAAATAATCTGTTAACTTGAAAAAGCTGATTTCTTAATCTCTTCAGAGTTCGTTAAAAAACTTAGTTCTTTATATAAAATATAGTTGAACAGTATTGTAGTTGTAAAAATAATTAATTAATGCTAAACGATTTATAAAATTTAATATTCTTGATGCTTAATCCTTCATCCGTGAATTTCTTTTTGACACCTTGTCTCTGTGTAAACATGCGTCGTTATCGTCCCATCACTTCACCTAATTATTATAATTTAAAAAATCTAAAGAAAATCTTAGTGATGCTGGAAGTCTTCAAATTTGTACATTGATCGTAATGATGTTGGAAAAATGAAATTCCGATGTTTTTTTTAAACAGAACAGCTCAAAAACAGTTTAACTCGGCACTTCAAGATTATAAATCTATCGCTCTACTGAGTGAGCCACTGAGACCTCAGCTACTACTTTTGTAAACAGAATCAATTATTAATTGTTACCAATAGCTATGTTGTTACTCTTTTCAGTATCGATCAAAATATCACTTTTTTAGACCAGAAACGACATATACGTTTCTTCGGCTACAAATTACATAATATCTATTTATTATTTAAAAAATGAAATATGGCCATATATGTCTTAAGGCGATTACGGAAATTCGGTTCGATTTCATTTTGTAGTTTACAAATTACTCTTTCAGTTTCTAAAATTTTTTGAATTTTTTAATTTTCCACCATTTATTATAATCCGTAGAATGGTGGGAAATTAAAAAATCTGAAAAATTTTACATATTGAAAGAGTAATTTGTAAACTCAAAAATAAAACCTAACCTAAAATCCGAAGTCACCTTAACAAACAAATCTTAATTATAGTTCGAGAAAACTTACCTTCATGGAATTCATAAAATTACCATTCGGCATATTTTATTTGTAAGCGGATTATAGTTATGAATTGGTTACAACTTAACCTCAAAATGATCCATTTTTACCGCGGGTAGGATTAATGTATATTACATATCAATAAAATTTTTGCCGTTATAAAGTTTAGGTACACATTTGCAGAGGACACACAATTGTTGAATATTTTACTTTGGGTTTATTACAATGCAGGTATCCGAGTGTCAAGAACTGAAAGGTTTCTGAACATAAGCTGAAAATATCTAGACTGTCATAAAGAATTAAGTAAATCCTGTGGATTATATACCAAATGCAACAATTTACCAGGTGCAAAGTTTTTATTATCTTACACCCTCTGAATAAATATTTTTATATTAATTATGCGAAGATATATTCAAAAGGGTACATTTTATTCTAGTAATAATAATTAAATAATTTACTAAAAGGAAATTCTTAATCTGTTAATTTCGTACAGACAATAAAAGTCAGCGATTTGCAAAATAATAAAAAAGCATAAAATAAAGAAAAACTAAAGATTATTAAATACCTCAAAGTAGACAACAAGAAAGCAAAAAGCTTAAGGACGAAAGGTAAAACGTTAGTAAAGGAAGTAAATCCCATCTATGTAGACATACAGTCATTAGACAGAGGGTCATATCAATTACTAATCGGCTCTTATACCGAAGATAATCCTCTTTCGGATCTGCAGAGTATTATGCCTTGTTTTTACAAGCAAAATATATACAAATATTTATATTGATGAACGCCCCCTTTTTAAGCCGGCTATACAATTTTTCTAAGTACAGTCTTTGTTCTTTATTTTTTTAAATCTGCATGAAATTGCACTTTTCAAAACAAATTATATACTTAAATTATCTTACAGGTTAGGCTTCCGTACATACATTGTATAATATATTTAAAATTAAAAAAAATAAAATTTTCAATTCATTTAAATTATTAATATTTCAAAATACCCTGAAAGACAATAACTATGCGCAGTGTTTTATGTTACCGTTGAATAATGGTTTTTCTAACTTATACATTGCAGATACTTTTTAATATGCTTAAATATCCACCAAATATGAACTAAACTTTGTGTAGGTTCAATTTGGCACATCATCTCCACCAAAAATATTTTCACATCTTAATAAAAGTAAGTAATTTATTTTTAGTTATTACGAAAATATAAGGTCTTCAGTGGCTCAGTCGGTAGAGCGATGGATTCGCAACCCGAGGGCCCGAGTTCAACTCCCGCTCTCGGCCGATTGATATAAGCACCACTGTACACGTTATATGTGCTTTGTTCACAAACACTGAAAAACCTTCGTCGCTAATTAGCATCTCGATGATAGCATAAATGTAGCGACGTTAAATAAAATAAAAAAAAATTATTTGATTTAAATTGTCGAAGTTATATCTTTTTTAAATAAAATAATAAATTTCAGCTACAATGATTGAAAGTACACAACTTTTATTTTGAAAAACTGACTGATATAAACGGATTTTTTTATAAAAAATTGTTATACATACTGTTTTATATTTTAGATAGTAGTTTTACTTAAATTCTATTCAGTACAGATTTTTCTTATATCATACATCTTAGGTGAACAATTTGGATCTGTTGAAATTAATAGTACAGTGACTGAAAAATAAAAGTAAATATAGAAAATTTTATTTTAAAATGTAGAAAATATATAAATATATTTAATTATAATCATATGTAAACTTTAACAATTGCACTTAAATTTTATGATATTATCTTATTTAAAGCAAATATAAAATCTCAAGATTAGCAATCTTGCATGCTAATACATCAATTATTTACTAAAATAAAAAGAATAATAAAATGAAACATAATTACTTGAGAAAACGTTTATTATTGAAAAACCTAAATTTTTTTCCTATATAATTAAAAAAATTTACAAAGCTATTCAAACACGCAACTAAGCATTGATTAAAATCGGCATTCAACATTAATAAAGTCAAGCAATCAAGGTTCAAGTACACACATAACCCTCTCGATAGTATCGTTAGAAATGTCGTGTAAGTGTGCACACGCATATACAGATATAGAGCGTCGCATCGATAGCCCCAGCACTTGTACTAACGTTTAAACGCAAACGACAAGCCGAGGTATGTATGTCTTCGGGACAGATCAGCGCGTAATCACACCTGTGGTCAACTAAACGTCGGCTATCGCGGTCAATGCCTTTGTACCTATTCCCAGGAATTGTATTCTCCTATCTCTATATTTCTCTCTCTCTCTCTCTCTCTCTATCGCTCGTCTTTCTCATTCTCTCACCCCCTAGGGGTAAAGTACACGTAACGCAAGGCACAATTGCGCTCGCAAAAATACTAAACTATTAATCGAGACTGAAAATTAATCTTTTGAATGTTTCGCAAGATATTTAGTGAATTTTTTGAAATGATACAATAAATATCAATGATTTGTAAAAAATAAGTTACCGTTAACTTTTTTTCCGTTCCGCTAAATTTGTTTAAAGAAATAGACATTTAAAATGAAGCAAATCAGAGGGTGGTAATATTTCGGTTCAAGTTTATAAAAAGAACTTTACACTTTGTATGCCTGCATACGGAAAATAAAATTTTCTGCCCGTCTGGCATTTATTACATGTACCATTTGAGATTATATTATAAAACAATTGAACGATCCTTAAATCCACCGCTTGGGAAAACCGTAAACGAAATAATTGTGTTTGGTAAAAATAACGGTAAATATACCCATATAAGTTTATTGTGAAGATGGAAAAAGTACAAATGTACACTATTAATTACTTTTATTATATTTTATGCAAGTGAATCGTCAGTCTTTTTATTATACTTCGGCATTTGGGTTTTTCTTCAATACTCTTTAAGTTTCCAAAATCTAACATGTGTACATGTAAGTGAAAACCACCTAAGCTTAAATTGATGTCATTAAAAATGAACGCAGACATTTAGGGATTAGGATACCAAGGTATAAGTATGAGGGATTTTGTATTATGGACTTTTACGTAACTTTGGGGAAACTTTTTTTCGTTTACCGTTATGAAATAAATTATGGACTTTTCGTTTGATGCTCAGCTTTTATAAAGTTTATCTTATTTCATTTGATTTTCAAGGATATTTTTTATAAAATTATTCTTATGGAAATTAATATAAATTATTAAAATAAGTTTTGAAAATCAAGTTCCGATTAACAAAATTTAAATAAAATTAATTAATTAATTATTTTATCAAAATAATTAATTAATTATTAATTGACTCAATCGTGTTTTTCACTATTTACATAAAAACTTTTAAGGACACCAGAAAATAAAGAGATATGTACTCTAAATTTAAGTTCAATAATTTAATATAAATTTCATCATAATTTTTATCCCTTTATAACTTTTGAACAGCTTGAGCTTATTAAATAATTTCTTTTTTTTTGCAATCAAAAGATTTAGCTAACGCAAAGTTTTTAAAAAATTATTTAAATCCACTGAAATGACGCAACTTACATAATAATTTTATGTAAGAGAAATGTCCTAAAATTAAAAGAAAATCCAAAATCCAAATGCAATGCGCTCTCTTTGTAAGTTAAGCAACTTTTTTTGGAGATTAAATTTATAAGCATTCAATAATTTTATTTAAAAAATTTTCAAAATTCAAAATTGTTTTATTACATAAAAAAATCAAATGTTTAATAAAAAGGTATGATTTTCATCAAAATTTTAGATTAAAAAATGTATTTTGTTACACCAAAATCTGTGATCAAAATCCCTGATACTCTCTTTATAAAATTACATATTCAAACTCATATACTTTATTGGATTTATACTGTTATTTTATGCATAAAGATTGCCGTGAATGTGTAATAAAATTTATCTACACAAATATTCATAAAGCGTGCAAGTATGATAACATTTCAGATAAATGTATTGAAAACTTTAGTATTTATTTTAAATTGTTGGATATAATTTGTGTAAAATAAATATTACTTTAAAAAATAATTTATTATTTAAATGATTATTAACGGTTAATCAAGTTTGAAAATACTGTAATTTATTAAAAATTATGGCTTATAAATTTAATTTTTATTTACATTCCGCAGATAATGTATATAAATTATTAATGATTATGCATAAAACTTTTAAGTAGTATAAATATAAAATTCAAATTGAACATTGTTCAATCCATAAAAATTAAGGAAACAGTTTTTTTTGTACACAAAATATTATAATTATGAAAGCATAATTCGTACAAAAATCTATTCAATTCATATTTTAAACATATAATACTCATGCCCAAAATTTAAATTATACATCTCCACAACATTTCCTAATTAAATTTAAAAAAAAAGATCATTATCCATAACAATAACCCAACTTTTCATCTCCCTTCATCAATTAGCACAGCATAGATAATCGCCCTTTCGAGTTCGCCGTAGGCAAAAAAGCTTTACCCAAACAAAGATGCAGAGAGAATGAAAAAGGAAAAAAAAACTAGAAGAAGAAAAGAAAGAAATCGATAAGACACATTACATGGTGCACCATATATACAAGCAAATATATAAAAAGGGGGTGGGAAAAAAGGGGGGGTCGGATAGGGTGGGTTAAAGTTTCTCTGTACATATAGACACATAGACATTGTGGGCGCGTTTGCAATATAGTCGAAACAGAAGAGTGAAAAAGAGAGAAAGAAGGCGAAGCAGAAAAAAAAG
This sequence comes from Anastatus disparis, assembly GCA_017163975.1. Lineage (NCBI taxonomy): Eukaryota > Metazoa > Arthropoda > Insecta > Hymenoptera > Eupelmidae > Anastatus > Anastatus disparis. Next base: position 10,874,277 of record JAFFSR010000333.1, on the reverse strand, counting down.
AAAGCGGTACCCAATGTATTTGACGTGCCGCACGATAAATAAGGCCGTTAAGGAGGCCTCGGAAAATAAATAATAGGGCGCACCAGAATAATAGATCTCTAGAAAAGCAACGAGAGAGCGCAATATATACATACATTCGTATACGTATATACGTATGTTTAGATACAAGAATTAAACTCGAGGGTGCAAAACGAATATGGGAATATAAGCTGCTGCAGATGAGAGAAGGAGAGAGAAAAAGAATGATGTACATATATGAGTGTGCGGTACACGTACGCGAATGTTTGAACGAAGAGAGAAAGGGAGATAGAAAAATGTATTGGCTATATGTTGAAAAGAAAGATAACGGGGAAAAAAGATAAAGATTTGATTTCTTTATTTCATGCGTTGACTAATGTTAAAAGAGATAATTATGTACAACAATTATATGTATTATCATATTATTTATAATTTAAATGATTATTCGTGGGTTTTTCAAAATCAATAAAAAAATTATTTTATTAATTACTTACAAAATTATATTTAAAATATATATTTCTAATTATTGTTAAAAATAAAATTTTTGTTGATTGATTATCAACCAAAATTAATTGCTTTAAATCAAAGTATCTTTTTTTTCAATTTATTTAACATCGCTATATTTATACCATCATTAGGATGCTAATTAGCGACGGAGCTTATCAGTGTGTTTTTGAACAAAGCACATTGTATCGAATACAGAGGTGCTTGTATCAATCGACCGCCGAGAGCGGGATTCGAACTCGGATCCCCGAGATTATGAATCCATCGCTCTACCGAATGAGCCACTGACAACCTCAATCTGAAGTAATCATTTAAAACCATATTTTGATGAAAAAAAAGAAAAAGCCATTTATAAATTAATTTTAGATAATTACAATAATCAAATTCGGTTTATAAAATAAATATTAATTCTCATACTTCTATTTATTTAATAAAATAGAATACAATAATAAGCAATAAAACTTCACCCGATGATATTATTTATATATAATGATATTATTTATAGATAATGAAAAGTAAAATTAGCTAGCGTAAAATGAAAAATATAAATCTCAACATCGATAAAAATCATCAATATTACATGTAAAGTTAAATAAAGGGAATAAGAATTTAAAGAAACGTAATACTCATATAGTGGCCTCGTAACTGGGGTACCACATATGGATAAGTTTCATAGTATTAGATAATAGGGTTATTCCCGTAACTTTCTATCCTTCTCTTACTGCAACATTTTAGTCCTAAATTTTTTTTAACATCTAAAATTTTTCTCTCCCCCGCTCATATATATATATTTACCAGCTGAAAAACCCCTACACGTTACTGCGAGACTACCCCCTTGATACAAAAGAAGTGAACTAGGCAAGTTTTTGTTACAGACGCATATGTCACGTCAATGATTATATCCTAAAGTTTAATTATCATCCGTATAAGCTTTAAAACGAGTATAAGCTACAAATTTATCAAATCTTTTTGATTCTTTGATACGTACACAAGATTTTTTTTGTAAATTGTATGTGTACATATCGTTTGGTTAAATTACAAGATCTACGTTATTTTTTTTTCTTTTGTATACGCACAATACTTTTTTCTCCTTTTTCCTATAGCACTTTTAATCATGCCATACGCCTTTGTTCGTTTTGGCTTTATTTCTTAGTCTTGATATCGAGGGTTGTCTTTCGTTTTGTTTTTTTACTTTGTTCTGAAAGAAAAACAAAAGCATGATAGGTTTAATCTTTGTTGATGTTTAGTAAGACATAACGTTTGATTTAGTGAAGTATTGCGCTAGATAATCAAAAACGTTTTGTTATAGAATCGCTTGTTGATTAATGATTAAAAAAAAACTTTTCTTTAACATAATTTTTCAAAACATTGTCTTTCCTCTAAATTTTTAATAGATTATATAATTTATTTAGTAAGACATTATAATTTTAAGAAATTTTATTTGAAACATTTTCATGAATATGCTCAAAGTTACTGATCATGAAGTTTGCATTCTGCATGTCATCGAATGATTATTATATATTTTAAAATAAAAAGAAACTATGAAGCTTATAAATTTAAGGATTAGAAAAGACAATAGCAAATAAATTACTTGTGAATCACGTATTGTAAGTGTTTAGATGATTAAATGTTCGAAAAAGCAATAAGTACCATAAAAAGATTAGCAGTTACAATGAGGTAATAAAATAAAATAAAAGCATAATTTTGTTGAACAAAGAAAAAGAATAATACAGTTAGCTTAAAATTTTCCAAAAATTTTTGCGTGGAGAGATTAACCTTCTTAACAAAAATATGAGCAAGCTTATAAAAAATGAGTAATATTTATTTAAAGTAACCAAGAAAATCTACAATCATTTATTTCAGATGGAATAATTGTACCGACTTACATACAATATTTTTGTTATTATTCAGAAGAAGAGAATCAGTATAGTATTTATTTTGACAATGTGGTTATTTAGAGAATTTTGTTTTATAAAAATGTTTGTACTTCAAACATTCATGTAATTTTGATAAAATTTTTCTAAACTGAATCTTTACAAGAAAACATCACCATCCATAACTTATGAAAAATTAAACAATCAACCGAATAAATATGATTTATATCATAATATCGAATAAAATTTATGTACTTAAAAATGAGTAAAATTTGTTAATAAAAATTTCAAAAGAAAAGTTTTAATAAAATTTTCCAAGTTAAGCTTGTATATAATCAGACTAAAATATTGAAAAAAAAAATAAAAATTCTACCTTACACTTACCAAATTACGTCTCTTGAAATTACACTTCTCTTTCCTCTCCGAGCGTAAACAATATTTTTGTAAACACGTATATATTCTTTGCTCATACAAACCACTCAACATTAATAAAGCCTTATATATACGTGTACGCGAAAAAAAAATTTTTTTTTCCTACGTTGAAACATCCCGGCATTAAATTTACTCTTGTTATATACTCTCTTCCATGTATTTTTTTTTATTCTTCTCTTCTTTTATATCCAGGTGCGGTGTAAAAGCTATACGTGTATACAAAGAAAAGATATGCTTAAAGCTTGGACATTAATTAAAGCTGGCTGAGTGTGTAGCACTTATTCTTTTTTTTTTATTCTTTTCTCTCTTTTTTTTATTTTGTATACGTAAAAGACGACACGACGAGTCTTTAGCTGACAAACGCAAATCAAGAGTTTTTCAACGATATCGAATGTCCTTTAACATAGGAATAAAAATAAAAGTAGGTGTGTAGAAAGGCATAGCACGTGAACTTTGTAATTTAAACGACTAATCTCAACGTTTCAGGTTTACATTGAGTTTAAGTGGGTTTTAAGTGATATTGGATTTATATTACTATGACGAAATAAAAAAAAAAGATTTGATACTATGTGCTATTGGAACCACTTAGTGATTTATTAATGTTAATGATGCAGTGAATAATTAAATGTAAATATAAATTTATTTTTTCCATTATATATTTTCAAAAAATCTCTGTTATCAAATTTTTTATTTTATGTTATTTTTTAGGAGCTATAAATTTAATTATAAAAGAAACTAATTTTCACTACGATCAAAAGGAATTTAGGAAATATATGAAATTAGAGATTATTCAATGAATATTAAGTTTCTAGTAATATTAAAATAACTTATTTACATTCATTGTTCTAAAAATTACATCCATTTAAACTATAATATTAATTAAAATTGAAAAATTTACCTAGCACGTATTAAAATTAAAATTATATAAAAAATTATCCAAGCTAATTACATTCAATGCGCTTGTATGAAAAATCAAAAGAAATTTCAATTTAATTATCTTTACTATTTGCAGTACATTTCAAAAATACAAGAAAAATAAAAGAAAATTAGGAAAAATAAAGAAACAAAAAATCACGATATACAAAAAATACAAAAAAGTTCTTTGCTCTAATATAAAGCCCAAAAAAAGAATGGACCAAAAAACGAGATCGTGCACACGCTTTCGTTATACACCCCGATTTTCATGTATCCCATATATACAAACACATACATTTATATCTTTCTCAGTACAATGCATCGTGGATATACACATATACACACATATATATACAAAACATATAGTAAGCTTAAAAGGGGTGGATATAAGTGGGGTGAGTTGGAGGGGGGGGTTATTTCGCCTCGGAGTTCTCTCGGTGGTAAGTCGTCCAATAAGGAAGAGAACGGAATATAAAGGGAGAGAAAGAGTGAAAGTAACCTCGGTTGATTTTGAGGGGTTGCTTTCGTGGGGTTGTCGTGGCTCACCCCTGCGGGCTCCCAAGTCCGAGACCAGGGTGGTTTACCCCCGTTAGACCGTAATACCCCCGCGCAACTAAAGAGAATAAGAGATAGAAATAGAGAGAGAGTGGGGTTTTTAGTATATACTGTATATACTATTGCAAAAGTCGAGGGGTTCAATGCAAGTTTCCTTATGGCGTGTATATGAGCGGCTAGCCGCGTGCTCTATACTTGAGAATATGTGTGTATGTAAGTATTAAAAAGAAAGAAGAATAATGTATATATATGTGGAGTTGACAAAAAAAGAAGGATGTTATATTTGGTTGAGTGTTTAGTTTAGGTAGATGGGATGATGTTTGGATTTCTTTTTTTCTTCAATGATTTAATTTTTAATGTTCGTTTTGTTGATTCTTAATTGGATGCGACTGGCGCATATGTTTTTATGTGAATTTAAATATTGTTTGCTTAGTTTGATTTTGTTATGGCGAATAGTTATTGTTGAAAGATGATTTATGAAATTATAAAAAATGGATGATTTTTTTCCTACTATACATTGTGTTGCTCCTAGCAGATATATCCTAATGTAGAAAATATAATTTTCATATAAATGACAGATTAAATTCAATTAGAAAGTTTGTTTAATATTATGATAAAAATAAAATTCAATAAATAAGAAAAAGTAAAGAGAAAGAAAATTTAATATATTTAACAATGAAAAATCTCAACCCAAAACATGAACCCTTTTCAACATATATAGCCAAAACCCAACCGCTTTGATTAGCCTTTACGTCTACCGCATGCGGGACGAGCAAGTCTTAAGTTTAATGTTACTACATACTTTCAACTTTGGTCCCTCGAAAATTTCCCTAAAATTTCTCTCAATGAAAGAGAAGCATGACACCCTTTTAAAATAAAGAGAGGGGAGATCGTGTAGAAAGAAACAGAACTATATGTACGTACACTTCGATCAAAAAATAAAAAAAGGAAGAAAGGAAGAGAAAAAAACGACGAAAGGGAGAGAAGAAAACCCCATACTATAAGAGAACAATCGATAAATCGTGCAATGAAGCGTATACACCAAAAAACTCTTGTATTAGAAAAGATTTCGCGGCTGTACGTCCTAAGGCCTATATATATATACATATATATATTTAAATCATGAGAGCTTCTTTGGGTTTTTATGGAGGGTTTATAAAAGACATTCAATAACGTTATGGAAGTTACTAGGTGGATCTGTAACCATTTTCTGATTGAGGAATGTATTTGGAATTGGCTTTATTGATTAGGTAACAATAGCTCGAATTTCATTCATATTTATGAGATTTTTCAAACTTCGGGAATTCGGAATGAAATTATTGTAAATATGCTGACACAAATATTATTGGAAAATCTATTTAAAATTGATTTCAGAAATAATATAACTTTTAAGTATTAATCAAAAAACAAACATGTTAATGTTCTTTTTTTTATCTCGTCATGAAAATATTATTATTTACAAATATTATTATTATTATTATTAACAAATTGCTATTTAAATTTTTAGAATCAGCTTTCTTTCATAAGAAAAAAAAGCAAACAAACAAAATTTTTAAGTAGGTCAAACATTTATTTCAATCGCTATCTGATTATTTTATTTAATTTTATTTAACGTCGCTGTATTTATGCTATCATTACGATACTAATAAGCGACGGAGGTAGTTTCAGTGTGTTTATGAACAAAGCACATGTAACTTACAGTGGTGCTTGATCTATCGGACGCCAAGTGCGGGATTCGAACTCGAGCCCTCGAGAATATGAATCTAACGCTCTACCGACTGAGCCACTGAGATCTCGTATATTTCATTATTTAATTTAATTCACTTTCAAAAATATATAAAATCTAACTGTCAACAAAACAAAAAATTTACCATATTAATCAAATTGTGAATAGCAAAGATTTAGGATCAACCTTACCTTCGTTCTTTTATAAACGACCTCGATGTTACATAAATACATAAACATTTATATGGACATTGAAAAAAGGTATTCCATCAAGCACAGCAAAAAAAATTTAGTCTATGTTATTCAACTATGCGATGATAAATATTCAAGAATAGGGAGAGAGAGTAAAAAATTTGATATATACAAAAAATAAACATGGTAGAATGATTTTCTAAGTGGTATGGGGCTGCTTTATTGCTGTTGGTTAAGAATGCCAAGTACCGGACGCAAGTAAAGTAGCTTCAAAGTCCATGCAATCACTTTCACATGCTAATATCCTATTCCTAATTTTTTTAAAGCTTACATATACATACACACATATGACTTGCTCTTTTATATCGACCTTTTATATATGTATATATATAGATATATATTTTTGTGTATCAAGTCCCTGGGCTTCATCAGAGATTCATCAGAGAGATATTCATTTGCCCTCCGTATATGGGCTTATAAAATCCTTGATAATTATGCATTCGACGTCTTCAAAAGATTTTAAAGCCTAGACTAAAGCCTTCGGTACGGCAGCTTTCTTTTTTACTAGTTTATATGCGCCCGAACGTTTATTGGCTGCTATACTGCCTTTCTTCTTTTTTTTCTTTCTTTCTTTTTTTACACACTTGCTTCGAGATAGATAGCAAAAGGGTTGGCTTGATATTTTAAATTAAAAGATCGACTATAAAGAAATGGTGTATCGAGCAAGTTTAAATATTAATATGCAATAAAAATTTATAATAGAAATATGTAATATATTATTCAATTCAATAAGTTTTTATGAGTTTATTTTTCTCCTTGTTATTATAATTATTTTACTAAAGAAAAAACTAGGTTATGTAAGGGTTAACCACCTTGAAGTTTAATATGCTGTGATAATGAAGATTTTAGGAGAAATTTTTGATAATATTTCGTTAAAATTTGTTTATTGGGATAAAAATCAGAATAAATCGTATTACTACTACTTATATTGTTAGGAAAAAAATTAATTCAATTTAATTTTGAAATAAATATTTTGGAACCATTAAATATTTTAATGAATTTCAAATAAAATATACTAAACTTTATTTTTTCCAACAATACTTCATTATAAAAAAATGAATTATAATCTGGTAGTCAGGTACAACGTTATAAAAAAAATCATCGTTATTGTTATAATTTTTATTAAAATACGATATCTCAAGCAAATTAATTCACGAATAATTTAATACCCAACATCATCAGATTTTAATCTAATCTCATAAGAATATTAAATGCAATATCGTTAAACGAAGAAATGCAACGAAGCTGATCTCGAGCGCGTGAGAGATCGTATAAGTAGACGATATTAAAAAAAAAGAGAGAGAGAGAGAAAAAAGTTTTTTACTCGCGCGCCTCTCCAAAGAAGCGATGGTAATCTACGTGAGAACCTCTGCGGGCTAAGTCTCACCCCATCCAGCCATGTGTGATGGACCTAAATGGATGAGACGCACCCCTAACTTTATATGTGTATAGATATATAGACGTATATGTATATAGTCACGCGTATATATATACGTCGCATGCAGAAGAGAGAAAAAGGGAGAAGGCTCTTTCAAGCCTATCGGTCGTCCATATATAGCATTTTTTTTTCTTTTAGTCTAAAGAACTTATAACAGGACTAAAGGGTCGATGGCATATATATCTATTATTATGTGAAAGAAGAGCGACAATAGGATCGGCCAAGTGTATCCGTATAGCTTTCGAAAATGAGTGCACTTTTTTACAAAGTGTCGGCCAAATGAGTCTAGTGAGAATGAGGAGGATCGTTCTCTTTTTTTTCGTTCAAGGGAAGGGATAAATTTGATTATCAGAGGCGCTTGCTGGATTATTATGCATAAAAAGAGAGATATGAGCTTCTTTTCCTTTTGTTAATTCGATACTTGGGCTATCATCCCGAGTTACTTTACTTTTACAGAGTATAGAAAGATTTTAATATATTGTGTGAAAATTTAAAATAAAAAATTTACAATAGACAGAGTATGATAACAATTTTTCTTAAATTATTAATTTTTTTGTTATTGTATATAAAAAGAAAAATAAAGCATAAATATGCAAAAATTTTGTCATAATATGCAATATTTTAAAAACATTTAAAAATGTTTATAAAAACATGTATTAACATTCGATGTATCCTATCTAAACAATATAAAATATTCATGAAAATTGCGTATTATATTTTAAATTGAAAAACTTTTCAATTTTTTTAGGAAAATTTTTTAAGCTCCAGCCTTGTTTTATTTTATTTTTTTATATTCTATGACACGGGCGCTCAGAGCATCGTATAGCGTGTTTTTTTAATTTTAGATCCATCGAGTTACACCGCATCACCTGAAAGCATTTTCAGTACCATACGGGGAGGGAGAAATATTGCGAAAATCAGCTTACGCTTAAAAAGGCTCTTTTTTTTTCGTCATAGTACAATCGCTTTATGTTCATCGAGCGATGTCATTTTTGCCTATATATACTGTACACAAAACCATTTTCCTGAAATCGAAACTTTTGCATCACAATGAAGGACAAATTAATTTTTCAATTTTTAATGGGTTTATTTTAAAAATTTTAAGAACAATTTTAAGTGAAATAGCGATTTTTAAAACGAATAATAATTTTTTTTTAAAGTATAAATTTTTAAGAACAATAAAAAGTAAAATAATGATTTTTAAAATAGATAATAATTTGTAAAAACAATTTAAAATGAAATAGCTATTCTTAAAATAAATAATAAATTATTATGATTAATTTTTTGCAAATCAAAGTTAAAAACCATTTTACATTGTAAAAATAAGAATCTTTCAATACCAATTATTTATTATTTTATCAATATTCGCAATTCTTGAACGTTAGTGCAAAATAAAAAGTGAAAAAGAAAGCAAATAATAATCAAAGGTTGAAAGCCATTTAGCATACTTCCCCTAATTTAAGCTCTGCAATATAGTTCACATCGTACGTCGAGAGAGAGAGAGAGAGAGAGAGAGAGCTAAGCTAATCTTTCAATATAAACGAGGATTATTGACCAAAAGAAAAGTCGCGAAAGTTCGCTTAACTAACGCGAATCGATTTCGCGCTGGTAAATTGGTCAAATCCTTTCGTTTATATACTTGTTAAAGAGGGGTTTATACACATGGTTGTATGTGTATGTATACACATCTAGAAAGGAACGGGTTTTACAAGTAAAAAGGCATAAGGAAATTGTCCCGACGTGTCCACTTCCTTTGCAGGCTGATGAGTTCCGGCATTGCCGCCGGAACATAGCCCGCTAAGAGGCCAAAAGGGATTGACGACGATCAAAATTTCAATCGTCAAGAAAATAATATCTTCTACATACTCTGCATGTTCAATGTCTTTCAATTTCGTTCTTTTTTCCAGATTATACGAGCGAGTGATAAATAATATACGTATTGAAATTTTTATTAAATCATGAAAATTTTAATAGTACAAAGCGTTGATCAGTAAATAATTTTATAAAATTTAGCAATTTGTTTTCTAAACTAAAGCTTATAATATGCAGTTTTTTTGAAAACATTTTTTTTAAATTGTTCTTATTTGATACATTTACAAAAATATATACATAAAAATCAAATTTTTTACGACTAAATATTAACAAAAATATTTCAAAAATATTCATTACGTTAAAAAATATTTTCCATCAATTTTTTTTCAACGAAGAATAAAAAAAGTATGTTGATATGCACTATATACATATAATGGCAAAAGCATAGATAGAAGTTCATCTGTCGTGCTCGCGTATACATTCGAGAGGGTACAATTTCCGCGCGGAAAACTCGATTTCTGGACGAAATGCAAAAATCTAGCTTTATCGTTTTGGGTCGGTTTGTTCGCTTGACGTTTCGCGGAAGTGTCGCGGCTAATTACGCGTGACACGAGCGAAATTTATTATTCGTACGTGAATGCGGTACATGCCCGAAGAGAATGAAAGAAAAAAAAGAAATGACAAGAAAGAATTTAATTGAGAGTGGAGTGAAGAGAAGCGTACGAAGGTGAACATGAAAGTTGTTTAATTTTTTCCTTTTCGGAATTATTATCAGGTTTATGATATGTTTTGAATTGATTTATTTGCGTTTATAAAAAATTATTTGTTTTAAAAAGTTTTATTATTTGTAAAATTTAAATACAATATAAAAAGTTTTATCTGTTTCTAGAATAGGATAATTTAAAAAAATTAAACATCCCTGGTAGAAATGTGAGCATTAAAAATGGTGTGTATAAAAATTTGAGGTTATTAGTAATAAAAATGCCAAATAAATGGCCAATAAATGTTAAAAAAAGCGTTTCCATTTCTACTGGCCAAAAAATGGTAAAAAAAACGTTTTAATTTCCACCAGGGATTCAATTCGATCAATACAAAGTAAGAAGTTTTTTTTTTCTTCTTTAACGTCGCTATACTTATGCTGTTTTAATGCTAATCAGCGACGGAGCTCGTAAGTGTGTTTGTGAACTTCACCACTTACAGTGGTGCTTCCATCAATCGGTTGCCGAGAGCGGGATTCGAACTCAGAACCCCGAGATTACGAATCCAACGCTCTACCGACTGCGCCACTAACCAGCTCAAATCCATACGTTAAAATTACTAATAACAAAGATATAATCAAAATAAACAATTCTTGCTTCAATCCTTTAGGAAAATATTTTTTATAATAAACTGTGATTTCATAAAATTTTTATAGCGGAAAAACATATTTTGAGCAAAACTGTTTAAACAAATAAATTTTATAAATTCGAAACATTCAACCACCAAATTGAAATCAAGCAATAAAACACGCAAAAATGAAAATCTGTTTTTCCCAAAATCACAACGTAAAAAAGCATCTGGCAAATATGAAAAAAAAAAATTCATCATTCGCAAAATATATATTGGCAAGTCTATTTCAAGCTTCGCCTATCTAACTCTGTCGACCTGGAAAAAAAAATGCTATGCACAAACCATACCAGAAAAATACTCTACACGTACATTCGGCAGCAGCAGCAAAGTGAAAGAAAAATGCTCTTACTCGTTATAAAACAATATCATAAAACTTTATTCCACTTTCGCCCTATGCGACGACCGCAACTTTTACCTCAAAAGCTCATCCTCTTCTCTCTCTCTCTCTCTCTCTCTCTTACCAATGAGCGTACGGTAAGGAGCAAAACTTTTCTAAATTTTTCTACTACTGGTGTACAACTTCTCTCTTTCTCCGTCCATTCTGATGGTTGTATTAGTTTAGAACTTAAACTGAAGAAAGAAAGAAAATGAAGTAGTAGCTATAACGTAAAACCCTATCGTAAAATCGATGCCTAAAATCAAATTGTCCCCATAAAAGTTTTTGGGGATTTAGTGGAAAAAAGAACCATCATCCCTTTTTTCTTTTCTATCTTACCTTCCCTCTCTCTCCCTCTTGCTTCACGCGAGATTTTCATACTTATAGACACTTTACTTTTTGCAAATATAACTTATACAGTTGTACTCTTAATTTTTCTTACCTGAGTTTTTGCATTTTTCAGGCAATTTCTTACTTATATTCACCATATCTATATATATATATACACATAGTACTTTTGAATATGATGGGTACAGTGGCCTGACTATGCGGTTTTATTAACGCGTTACGGGAATTTTTGTGGTTTATTACCTTTTTACAACATGTCATTGAAGTGGATGTACAGTCAAATATGCATGACTCGGCGCAAAATTCTTTACTATACGCGCTCGTACATCTATTGGATTTTGGGAATGCATATCTCGCCTCTTTTTTTGCTGTTTGATTTTTGGTTGGCTTTTTTTTCTCTCTATCAATTATGAAACGCGAACTGCTATTTCTTTTTGGTCGGCATATAGAGTTGATCTAGGTGTGCGAAAATTGCAAAAGTGAAATTTAAACGCTTACAAAGAGATGGTAATTGAGGGTAATATATTGGATATATATGGGATAATATATAGGGCATTGTAAATTTAAATATAATATTCCGATGGTTTCTTAATAAATTTCATTTCAATTATTCAAATTTAACGTCTTAATTGTTTCGGAATATTTTTACTTCTATAATAAAGCGTACGATTTTTTTATAATATTACATTATAAATTTTATTAGTAATGATTAGTATTACCTTTTTTTCATAAGAATTTCATTTTTTTTTCTCAAACCTACACCCAATGTTTAAAGGGTAAAAACATAAAACCACTTCCAAGTACTCGTGCAACCTTTAAACCTACAAAATTATTCGTTTCCCCCAAGAGTGCAAAACTTAAATGTTCTTTTTTTTTCTTCTTCTAATAAACCTCAGGCTTAAGCGCAACATTGGTAATACCTTAGTTCTTCGTCGAAAGGTGTATACTTTTTTTTTCAATTTTTTTTTCTTCATAAGTTCGTCTCCGGTGTAAGAGGATTGTTTCACGCAAGCCGCGAAAGTCTTTCTCAGAAACTTGGTGGCGTATTGCGGAAAAATTATGTTTGCCAAATGAAGGGTATGAGTCTAGTTAGTTACTATTATAAGTGTTCTTATTATTAAACATTTCTTTCTTTTTCTATTTTCTTTTTAAAAATACAACGAAAAGTTCTTAAGCTTTACAAACAGCATTTTTTAATGATAATCAAAGTCATTAAAATTTACTCTATCGTTGCATTATATATCGATAGGATGAAAAAGAACTTATTAAATTTAGCATAAAACATTGAAAAAAAAATAAAATAAAAGAAACACAAAGTTAATTTTCTTTCAAAGAAAAAAACTAAACAAGCCTCGCTCCCTCACAAGTGTCGATCGATAACCGATATAACGAGGTCGAACTTGCGTTTTCTTATAATAATGCTTTTTCGTTATGCTACGTGTATACGTATATACATAAGAAGAAACCGGTGAGCGTGAGCCTTTAGCATGTAATGCAAAGCAGCTCGTTAAGTCACTCAAGTCGCGTGCGAGCTTTCATCCAAAAAAAAAAACAATGGAAAAGGAAAAAATAAAGAGAAAAAAAAAAGAAGGAAAGAAAAAACAAAAGTAGAAGGGAAGATTTCGCGCTTATATAATGGTACTTTCTTCTCCTTATTATCCTCGCCCGCATTGCTAGTGTGTTTTTTTTTCTTGCTCTTTCATTATTTTTTTTCCTTCCTCTTCTTTCCCTTACTTGGCAAATCGAGTTTCGCGTTTGTGTTCTATTATGCTTTCTTTTTTCTTTATTTTTTTTTAAGAGCACTGAATAAGCAGCTTATTATTTGCCGAGGTTTTATGTTGATCGTGGTTGGTTTCCTTTCTTCAAAATGAAATCAACTCTTGGTGATATTGCAATATGGGTAGCAATATTGTGTTGCGTATGCTACTTTTTTTAAGGGCATGACGAGAAACACTCCTTCCACCTCCTTAAATAGTTCAATAATATTTTTTAGGAGAGGCTATGAGCTTCGGGTCACAGATCTTGACGAAACTTTGGGATATATTTTTAGGTACCAAAATATGAGTAAAGCCAGAGTAGTGCGGTCTAACGCTTCGAAAAACTGAAATTATAGACGTTTCCAGTCTTATTTGAAGAATAAAATGTAAAAAAAGCTCTTCATTGAAGTGTGAATAATCCAGTCTAGAAATGTCTTTAATAAATCAATAGGGACTAAAATAAAAGTACAGAAAGCAAGCTTTAATTTGCCGTTTTCAGAATTGAAAAATAATAATTAGAACTAGAGATATTTTCGTTCAAAGTTAAGAAGCAAGAAAGTACCAAAAATCACAAAATCACTGTCCTTTAGAATTTAGATGATTTTTGGTACTTTCTTGCTTCTTAACTTTGAACGAAAATATCTCTGGTTCTAATTATTATTTTTCAATTCTGAAAACGGCAAATTAAAGCTGGCTTTCTGTACTTTTATTTTAGTCCCTGTTGATTTATTAAAGACATTTCTAGACTGGATTATTCACACTTCAATTAAGGGCTTTTTTTACATTTTTCTTCAAATAAGACTGGAAACGTCTATAATTTCAGTTTTTCGAAGCGTTAGACCGTACCGCTCTGGCTTTACTCATATTTTGGTACCTAAAAACATATCTCAAAGTTTCATCAAGATCTGTAACCCGAAGCTCATAGCCTCTCCTGGTAAGAAAGTTTTTGAGATTAAACCTGAGCACGTTTAACTAAAGAAATTCATTAAAATATTATATATAAATAGTTATAAACAAACTTTTAGTGGATAGTATTTTGAAATCGAGTTTAATATCTAACAATTGTCAAAGTTAACATTCCAACATAACCAACATTAGAAATTTATACAAAAGTAACAAACCCAAATGATTGTTTATTTTACTAAAATAATGTTATATTAATATATCTCTAGTGAGGACAAATTAGTACATTTGAATAAATAATGAATTAAAAAAATATCAATAAAAAGAACTGGGCAAAAACTGCTTTTATCAATTCCGATATCTTCGTAAGAAAATTGATGCATAGAGTTATAGATCTTTACTTGAATTTCAAATAATTACATGCGTATTAATACGTGATATAGAATTTTTTCATATAAAATTTAAGTTGTATCTTTGTTGTTATTATTTAGTATAAGAAATTTTATTTCACCAAAAAATATTACTTGAAGTATAAACGTTTATATTATTGGAAAAATTGATGAAGATAAATAGTTTTTATTTAATTTAAAATATTCAAAACGCATAGAACTCATATCATTAAAAAAAATCAATATTAAATCTATTTAATCAGAAAATATTATAACAAACTGACTGTAATTTTTCGAAAAAAGTCATGTAAACTATTTTTCCCTTTTTTTTCAAAAATAATTAAAAAAACCAACCGTACCACAAAACATTTTTGTCTATCATCTAACTTACTCACCCCATCAAAAAAAAAAAAAAAAACTAAAACATAAAAAACACAGTTCCTACACTGGTCAACCTCTGCATCGAACCACATCAATTCGCCTCGTTCGCTTGGAGTAAAAGAGAGCGAGAACACCAATGCAACCACACCACGTATATATGTAGAAGTAAAGCGAAAAGTGAGAGAGAGAGAGAAAAAAGTGTGAGTGAGTGAGAGAAAGAGAAAGGTTAAAGCTCGTGCGCGAACACGGCCGATTTGCAATGTGTTTACCCTTTGGCAAAGCGAACTTCAACGGTTTCTCTTTTGAACTGGACACATGTGCGTATACATCCACATATGTACATGTACCTAATGTGTGGGTGTAGCAGAAGTGCACTTTTCCATCCGGAATTTTCGTTCTCTCTTTACAAGTGAACGACAGAGCGTTGGATTGGTTTTCAGAGCTTGCAAGCTTGGTTTTCTGCGATTTTTTTCAGAATATTTTATTTCAGAGTTACCCTTTTTCGGTTAGTTTCTTTAGGACTTGTTTATTTGATGATGTAAGAATAAAGGCGATTATTTACGAATGATAATGGAGTATTTATAATGTTTATACATCCATGAAAGTTCATTGAAAATTATTTTTAATATGTCGTTCAATGTAAAATTAAAAGACGAGGTCGTCAGTGGCTCACTCGGTAGAGCGATGGATTCGTAATCTCGAGGACTCGAGTTCGAATCCCGCTCTCGGCTAATTTATACAAGCACCACTGTACTTTACATGTGCTTTGATCACAAACACACTCAAAACCTCAGTCGCTAATTATAATCTTAATGATAGCATAAATACAGCGACGTTAAATAAAATTAAAAATAATAAAAATTTTATATAATTATTAATGGGAACAAATTTTTTACTTACATTTTTTTATATGTCAGTAACATGTACTATATATTTAGAAATATATCATGGTTATATTTTTTGATAAATTTTTTAATGCAACTCTTTATTTGTGTACAGAAAACACAATATTGTGAGTTTTCTAAAATAAAAAAGTGCATATTAAGCTAAAATTTTGTAAAATATTAAAAAAATTTTTTTCGTAAAATAAATGTTAGATATGATTTGAAGTACAAATTAGTATTTTATTTAACCATGATATATAAAAAAGTTAAATAGATCGATTAAGCAATTTTTTTTCTTAGAACTTTTGCATTATTAATTTCTTATACTGATATGAATTTCATATAATTTAACTGGTGTCTTCAAAATAATAAATATTTCTGTATTTATGTATCTTAAAACTTACTCATCGTCATATTTACAACGGTTTCATAAAAATGATTACAAGAACAATAGATATTATTTTCAAAATGTTACCGATATACGAAATTACTTTTTAATAAAAATCCTCTTTCACTAATTACAATTTTTTATATCACCAGTCAATTATTTATAGATAATTTTAATTTGCCATCACTTTATACATCACAAAAGAAAAAAAAATTAGCTCTTTCCGCTTAAAAGCTCAAAAATCACTCATCACTTTTTCGTCTGAGTATACAGCACGCGTGATGTGACACATTTACATCCATCCAGCTGCTGTTTTTCGCTTCTACAAACACATATGCCTCCTATATATATAGCCTAAGAGAGAGTGAGATAACAAGTGTTAGAGTAACTGAGAGAGAGAGAGAGAGAGAGAGAGAGAATTTGAGCAGGCACGAGAATCAGCTCTCGTGCACTAATTGTCCGAGCATTTCGGCTCGGCTCAGCGCGCACTCTCCCTCATCAACGCTGATTGCCTAAACTCTAGGACCCTTGACTTGCTTTATCAAGCTCGCTATCTCGCTCGCTCTTGCATTCAACTGTTCCTGGACTATATGTCGCTATTTGGGTACTATCTGTCTGTGGATTGTGTGTGGAAATCGCTCGATCGACTAAGCTATATGTAACTTTGCTGCAACTTGCTTCATTATCCACTACGACTTGGGGATTGTGGAAGAGACTAATTTTTCCTACTTTTTTTTTCTTTTTTGATGATTTTGTCAAAATTTCTATGGTTTTAGCGTTGTTTGCGATTGTTTTTAATGATTATTCCAAAAATATATGCTTTAATTCGGTCAGTTATTTTTTAAACTTTTATTGAATCGGTAAATTAATACAAAATATAGTGAACAAATAAATGGTTGCTTTAAACTTGTTGCTTTGTCTAATTTCAGAAGCTCATATGATAAAAATGTATTACTACTTAAGGAACAATTTTAAGATTATTTTAATTATACAGAAGCATAGAATAATACGTATGTCTTCAATGAGTATATTAAAAGTAATTATGTTCACGATTATACTCAAAACAATAATTCAGCAATTAATTCTTAACCAACTTGAAAATCCAATGAACTCAAAAGTTATATGAAAAAGCATAAAAAAACCACATGAACCGTGGAACAAAAAAAAGAGAGAGAGAAAAAAAAATAAAGCATCGAGAGCTAAAAATGAACATTCGATTCAAGCACACAACGCGCACTGTATAGCCGTATACACAGCGTACATATATATAAATGCATATACTGCAAAACCAAACCAGCAAAAGCATCGTATATGCCTCGGCAAAGCTCGTAAAAGCGCATATCTCTTTCCCTCTTTTTTTTTCTCTCTTTCTCTCACTCGAATAAAAGTCAGTACCGCTTCATACACAAACATCGCGTATATATACACATTGATTCCCTCTCCATGTATATGCCCAGCAAAAGATCAGAGAAAAAAAGCCGAATAATTTCAACTCTCTTTCTCTTTCTATTTCATTTTTTTTTTGTCAACTGCAATCTACTGTGTTACGCGTTAACTTAATTATACATGTCGCGATTCTTTGGGCAAACATTAGTTAGCATAGAGTATAACGAAAAGCCAATTGGCTTGTCCCCTTTTTTTTTCACTGTGTATGCTTACTCGGCTCCATTGTTATACGCAATCCACAGTAGGGTGTCCCCTAAAAAAAAGAGAAAAAATAAAAAGTGGTTCTCATTTTTTTTTCATTTGAAAGTTCATATGGGAGATAAGGGTTATGTTGAATTTTCTTGGTAAGGAGTTACTTTTAAGGTTTTCTTTAGCTTAGTCTCTTTTGTTTTGATTTTGAATAGGAGATGAAGGGATTTGGTTGGGATTCTTTAGATGGTTGGAATATAAGAATTTGTGACATTTTTTTTGTATTAAGAGTTAGCTAATTATTAAATTAAATCTTTTTTTAGTCTTTTTTAATGTTTCTGTTTCTTACATAATAAATTTTAATTACCATGAATGTGTGTAAGTATAGCACTGAAATGGATAAAACTTTAAGTCGTTTTTTAATGTTGCAAAAAATCAAAATTTCTATAAAATTCTAGATATAAAGTTACATGTTTAAATAACAAAATGAGTAAAACATTACCGAACAATGACTTATTATTTCTTGAATTATTTTCATATTTAATTTTTAATTTAAATAATTGATAAAGAAAAGAAATTCTTTTTTCTTTAAGGTTGTCAGTGGCTCAGTCGGTAGAACGATGGCTTCGTAATCTCGAGGTTTCGAGTTCGAGTCCCGCTCGCGGTTGATTTATACAAGCACCACTGTAAATTACATGTGCTTTGTTAACAAACACACTGACAACCTCCGTCGCTAATAAGCATCACAATGATAGCTGAAATACAGCGACGTTAAATAAAATTAAAAAAAAAAGAAAATTGAAATTTTTTGTACGTATAATTTTTTTTAATAGTATAGAAAGGTAACGGCAATTGTCAAACAATTAAAATATATCAACAAAATTTTTGCCAATTTAAAAAGCCAACAATTCCTTCATTGATCCCTAAAGTTGTATTATCCACATACCTCTATACCTCTAGAAGTAACCGTACGTATTCGCATGCACCCATAATTTAATGAAGCCATCAACGGTTTTGTCCAGTCCTTAGGGGTAAACCAAGTGTTGATAATCGTCTCCTCTTTATGTCCCTCACATATATACATACATGCAATATCCATACAGGAACGTCCAACTAAGTCTCCGTAAATAACATCAAGATCTCACGTTGTAGTATCATATACATTACAAACGCTCGTCCCTCGAGTAGAGCCATTCAAATTTAAATCGCGTGGCGACGTGTACAAATAAAAAAAAATCAAATAAATAAAAGAAAGAAAGATACAAAAAAGAATTTTTAAATGAAAGCAAAGAACTTGTGTGCAAATTTATATCGCTTGGGTCTCAGTCCCTTCTTCCTCTTTTTTTTTTTGAGTTCAGTTGCGTCTGTCTTTCAAGGGATTTGGGTATGAACGTGCGTCAAATGATATTATCAAGAGAATCATTTTGCATAAAAGTTGGTTGGATTAATATCGTATTTTTTTATGTGTGAGCGTTTATTCGCATTTTATTAAATGATTACGGTTGAAATTTTTAAAATTTCACGTACGGGTTCGTTAAAAATTGAAAATAATGTTAAATATTTGTTTTTTATTCAGAAATAATATTTACCAAAATTGAAAATTTACTTGATTTTATAAAATGAATAATTTAAAAAAAATTTGAAAATAATAAAAAAAAAAAATTGCAATTGCTATTAAAATTAATAGTTTTTATATTTATCTTTAAAAATGAATTATTAAAAATATTTGAAGGGATAAAGGTTGGGAAAAGTAGCGTATGAAGAAATCATAAGATTCATAATTTAGGTATTTCACATAGATCAATTTATTATTTCTCTCGTTGCAACTTGATATATGTATATATATATATATAGTATCATCTTTTTTTATACAATATTTTTCATTTAAATTAAAACTCTTTCGCTTATAAATTATCTAATTACAATAATCTCTCCTCTCCTCTGACTGATGGTCTCAATCTTCCTTTTTCATCATTATTTTTTTCATTTACATTTACGATTAATCTTTCGTCAGTATCGTACTATACATTGCAGATCCTTATTGTCCACAAAAAGAATAATTACCTACGCGTATTTACAAAGATTACATATTTACACTTTATTTACAAAGTCTTCGACCAAATAAAAAATAATAAAGAAACAAACGAAGAAATTTTCAAACATCGCAATAATACTAATCCTCGAAACAATAAAAGAAAATAATAATAGTCACGTTTATACATTGTAGTAATAATAATAATGACTGCCTCTCGAATTTTAAAAAATAAATCACATCACTAGCCTTCCAGCCACCTCGAAAACTGGTCCAATATATAAATTAACAACGCTGTGCCCTAGTAAGGCCTCCAAACGGGTTTGACAACTGGAGGTGCTTGAATTTTCGTGGGTGGCGGACTTCTTTTGTCGCTGACGTTCGTCGTTCTGTGTGATATCAATGCCGTTGGTGCTTTAAGCTCGTTCCTCGTGCCTTCGATTGGTTTTCTGGATATCAATCTTTCCGGTGACGATGACGAAGGCGTTAACGGGGTGCTATTGTTGTTGTTTTTATTGTTGTTGTTATTGTTCGATGATGGCGATGTTAAATTGTTATTAAGACGTATAGGCACAAAGGCACTGCGTATTTCCTCGGGCGCTGAATCGCTGCCGCTGTCGCTTGGGCTACGCGGTGGTGTACGCGATGGGCTGTTTGGTAGTAGTATTGTGTTGGACGACGGTGTTGTTGTCGTTGGCGGTGTTGTCGATGGTATGGATGATGTTTTGTACGACAAACTCGAGCTGAAATCTGCGTTTATTGTTGGCGCCGGTGGCGTTGTGTTGTATTTGTTTAGGTGATCGGAGAATGGATACGCCGATGGTATGACTGTCGGTGGAAACGCTGGGCCGAATAAGTCTGCGTGTGATAGACCCATTGATCCTGTAATCAAAAGAAAGAACAAAATACGTTTAATAAATTATCGATATATTTATAAAAATAAATTAGGGGATCCTGATTAATAAAAAGAAAAAAAGCTAACAAAAAGGAATATAATGAAAAGCGGGTAGTAGTGTACATGTGGTAATCAGTATGGACTAAAAGTTTTGAATAATAAATACGGCATAGGGCAAGATCGTTTTGTTAAAGTTGATAGCAAACTCGTATACATGTGCATTTATAAATGTATATACGTATACATATATATGGATAGAAGAGAAAGCAAAAGAGAAAGATAGAGAAAAGAGAGAAAGGGGCGTTAAGTCGCATTGTTGTATTTGCGTTGCAGTTGCGCGTGCTATAGGGCGAATCGACAATATGAGAAAGGGAGAGAATAAACCGGCTGTGTATTTTATATAGGAGAAAAGAGAGAAATAGAGAGAGAGAGAGTTAGGGGTCCAGGAGAAACGCAAAAACCTCGACTGCATGAATCATCAGAGATGTCGAGAGAGAGAGAGAGAGAGAAAAAAAGTACATAGTATGTGTACTATGTACGAATCGATATCAGGGCGCATGCAAAGAAAAATAGAGCGATAAAAATTCGTGATTACTCTTTTCTCTCTGTATATTCCTTAGCTTATCGCTGCTTTTTTTTCGTACACACGTATACATCGGGCTTTTGTAATTTATATTTTGCAATTAAGTATTTCAAGAAACAAACAGGAAGATTTAGATTTTTTTTCTCTTTTACAATAGCTAGAGGTTAAAATTTCTAATAATGTATTGCCTTTGAAATAAGTTAATTCGAAAGATAAATATTTTTAAGAATGGAATTAGAGCGTTAAAACTTCGACTTTGTCACTTCCTGTGTACGATAATAAAAGAGAGAGCATACCAAAAGGCAAGATTTTAGAAAAAAAGAGGAAATCAGTTTAACAATTGAATAAAAAAAGATAAAGAAAATAAATCCAAGCAGCACGCGTATGTGTGTATAAAAGTCCAAGTTTGTCTGAATGGGCGTTAAAAAGGCGAGAAGGGAAGTATTAGGATTATAAAGTTGAAAGATTTTTACCTTTGACGAGCGCATGATGAGGCAGAGGCCAGGCATGGCCGAAGTAAGCGGCGTCCAGCCATGGATTCAATAGTCCTAATGTCGGTAATCCAGGCGGATAATTGTAATCTGTAAATAGACAAAAAGAAAAATTTTTGACATGTTAATAAAAGGCTTGTGACATTAATACATAATTTGACTTTGAAATTGAGAATAGAGTAAGGCCAAAAAAAAGGTTGAGAGCAGGTAGCAAAAGTACAAAATTAGATCTCTCAATTTTATTTTTGACGTTTCTATTAAATGCACAGTGCAAAATTTTATTTTTTCGAATAGTTTTGTATTAACTTTAAAAGATTATTATAATAAAAGCTCGAAAATTGGAGTATGACTCATAGAGAAGGAAATATCGAAGCGACTTTAAACGAGTGTATGCATATATACGTATGGAAAGATCGAAGCTTTTGGAAAGCCAAGTTGGTTTATAACGTCGGCAACAGAATTAAATTTATAGTCGCACTAACTCATCTTACCCAGCGCGTCCCTTTACGAGCAAAGTATTAATAGACTTCTACTTCGACTATAGATTCCATCATCCTAAATTTTCTATCTCGAAAAAAAGTAGAGCTAATCGAAAATCGTATTTCTTATGAAAAAAAAAAGATTTTCATAGTTTCATCGCGAAAGTGTATGTACGCGTGTAAAAAATAAGTTATACAACTTTTTAACACTTTATTGAGGAAACAGAAAAAAAAGGAGCGAAAAAAATAAAAGACGAGGAGAAATTAAAAGTCGAGAAACAGTTTGTTTAATCATTGAAACGCGTCAGCTCGTTAACTCTTCGTATCGCCACACATGCTTTAACCATATGTGCGATAAACATAAAAGCGCGCGGTAGCGTTTCTTCTTTTAACATCTCTATAACGATGGATAAACAAAAAAAGCGTTATATACATTGCTTTGAGAAAATAAGCGACAAAAGAAATGAAAAATAAATAAAAAATAAACTTTAAAAAGCTCCGGTGTTGCGTGTATGCCAAATCCAAAAAAGATTATTTTACTGCGTGGGTGGGAGAGAGAGAAATTTTCGTGTGTGCATTAAATGTACGTCTACATATGTACGGATGTATACGTATATAGACACGTATATGTGTGAACATCGCGCGCCATTCCGCGGCCAGCGGTTTGAGGTCCGCCAAGCTTACCGCCCCCACCTCCCTCCTCTTTCGTACTCAACCTCGGGGATTATTAAACGTAGCCGCGAACGCCCACCACTGGAACCTCTATCGTCGGGGCTCTTTTGCGGATTCTTGGCTTGAGGTTCTTATGGTCAATGGCACTGACCACTTTAGATTCATTTTTTTTTCTTTCTTTTTTTTTAACGTTTGATAAATTGAACGAATTTTTTTAAAGTTTTGAGATTTTTTTTATCAAGATTTATAGTTGAATTTAAAATAAAAATTATATTTTTAACGTTTCGATATTTCCTTCTCTTTCAAGCTCTCAGTATTTTAAAAATTGAATTTTTCGAAAATTAATTAAAAGAACATTTTATTCTATTGATTAACTTTTAAATAAAAGACAAAGTGAGAATTTCATTAAATTGTAACTTACTCGACTTGGATCTAGGTTCTCTTGGGCCGTCGACGGTAACCTTTATTGCTTTTGTGTAAGTAGCTACTTGGAAAGGCACCGAGCTTATTTGTATCGTTAATGAAAACGATTTACCTGCAAGCAAAAATAAATAAAATTTAATTAATGTATGCTTATTGATATATGATTAATTTTGATTTCTAACTTTTACAGTTTGATTTGACGATGATTTTGATTAATTCAATCGTGAAAATGTTTACTTATTTTAGTAATAATAATTGAACTGAGTGTTAAATTTATTGATATATTAATTATTATGATGCTAATATAGTCTGACTTGTTATTTTGAATTTTGTAATATTTTCAAAGTAGCAAAAATTAAGGCATATTATGATATTATTATAAGTGTTTAATTAAAATATTATTTAAAAAATATACTCATATTGCAACGGATATTTTTCAAGATATAGAAAGAATAATCATTATCATACGAAAGTATAATTAATAAACTTTTAATAAGAAAATACAAATTTTTTTTAGATATTTCGATTTTGATCATCCGATCTTGAAACACTACAATTTGTTACTCAAAAATAACAAAAGTGTATTCTACAACTCTGAATTTTGATTTTTAAATCTACCGTCACTTAAAACAACAAATTAAACAATCAAAGATCCTCACCTCTTCCGCTGCGTCCAACGAATCTGAGATCGTTGAATTTGGCAACTTGATTCTTCATAATAGCGGTGCAATTTCTCAGTTCGCCGCAAAAATTTTCATCATTACCAGCGCTTATAGTCACCAGTGTACCATCGCTAACTTCGTCGAGGGTAACGACTTTGAATGCAACTGGTAATGATTTATTTGATCTCCAATGCGACGGCAATGGACTGCAAAGTATAGACGGACTACCGGTTTGCACTAGTTCGCCATGGCAGGCTCTTAATGCATCGTAAATCGCATTGTAATTGTCCATGCCGATTGGTCCTTCTGGCAGATGCATATTGGAGAAATTTTTAGTTTTTTCTTCTACTCTTTTTAAATCTTTTATATCGTATATATTGAAAATATACGATAATAAGAGTCCTTAGGAAAAAAAATTTTGATTTTTTTTCATTCACTACGTTAACATTGATGCACTTTAAATGAACACTTGATTTTTCTTGTCTTCTACGTGAAATTTTGATTTTTCAAATGTCTATGAGTATTTGAAAAAAAAATTTTTGTAATTTTAAACACAGAAGTATCGCTGCACTGTATATATATATCTACTCTGTAGATGTATATAACACACTAGTTATAGGTAGGGGTACTTTAAACTAAAACTCTGTCCTATATGTATACATATATAGATGTATAAGGTAGATGCGCACGCACGGCTCTGGCTCTCTGAACACAAGTTGTATGAGTGTCTGTAACAAAAAGCTTTTTCTGGCTCGCTCTAAAATGTGTGAGTGTTGTGATGTTGTTGTGTGCGGATATATTTTGAAAGTGCCGAACGAAACGACGCGCACTCGATGCCGGCCGAGCGGATTCTAGTTTTTCGCGGCCAGAAGCACATCTATTTAGAGGGGTTGAAGGATAGTAAGAGATAGATAGATGTCTATATAGAAAGTATATAGTATATATTCCCAAGGCATATATACACACCACCAGGATTTTTATCCCCACTACTTTTCCAGAAAGCCCAGAGAGAAAGAGAGAGAGCAGAGAATCCCAAGCTTATGCTATACAGACTTTTTCGACCCCCCTTTAAAAAGCCCCCGCCCAATCGTTGCCAAGCCGACCAATGAGGGCCTAGCGGTCGTGTTGTGGCCTCAGCGGCGAGCCGCCTTTTTGCCTACTCTCTCTCTTTCTTTCTTCATTTCTTTCTTTCTCTCTCTTTTTCATATATCTCTATATATATCTATATATAACTATATATAGCTACATACAGCATATACATATAGTTCCATAATGCTTTTGGCTTTTACGTTTCTATCTTTATTCCGCTTATTTCTTCTTATTATCGTTCCGTCCCTCTCGTACTTCTTACTCTTTTTACGGAATACAACCCCCCGTTTGACGCGATTTTAACCACCGCACCAACCCCCCTATATATGGACGTGTTATACGTACGACGAATATGCTGGCGCGCGCATCCAAGATTCTATATCTCCTTCGTATATATCTCCATAAGAAACTTGCGTTATAATACTTTTGGCTCTACATGTCTTTTTCCGTCTCTCTTACGCACGTTTCAAAGGTTAAATACAAAAACTTTCTCTTCTATCTTTATTTTTGTGTCGCACGTTTAAGGATCATCATTCCTTTTTCCGAGGGATAAGTTATTATTATAGATATTTTTAAGGGACCTTGAAGACACGCGACGCAGGCGAAAGAGGAAGGGAAAGAAAAAAAGAGAAAAGAAAAAATAAAGGAGATAGAAAAATTCAAGGTGGGGGTGGAAAAACTATATATATATATATATATTATTGGTATGTTTGTTGTTGCGTTGCGCTCGTTGAAGTTTCTTAGGTCAAGATTATAAGGATATAGAGAGAAGGATGGAGATGAGAGAAAGAAGATTTTGTTGCTTGGATGATGTTATATTTTACGCTGTATAAAAGCTTCAGTTTTTGGCTTTTGTAAAGCGTGAAATATGGGATACTAAAAGTTATAAAGATGGTAAAGTTGACCCACGGATTCCTTATAATCTTTCAAAAATTTTCTTTTTGAAGAAGGGGGAGATGAAGGGAAGAGAGCTACTGTTTTTTTTATTGTGCTGGAGATATTTATTGTTGATAACGCGGATAATGGAAGATTTGATTTTATAAGCTCGAGATTTTGGTTTCTTGCTTATAGATAAGATTGTAGTATCTACCGAATTAAGTTTGTAATAGACTTGAGTTCAATAACCTCGGACAATGAAGTTCTTTCAGTTTACTTAACAGATTATATATCTATTCGAGATTTTCTTTGTGTATTGCAACTTGTAAAATTTTATCAATTACGTGTACTTAATCTTCGTAAGCTTTCAGTGATGAAACACATAAAAATACTAACGTTTCTGCTTTACTAGTGTCTGTGTATTGCTAATTCAATAATTTTATTATTTCTAAATATGAGTTTAAATTTTCAGAAACTTTTATAATGGATTCCATATACATGAGAACTTTTAAACGTCATATTTAAAATAGCTTAGTCTTTAACAGTTTATGACTAATTTAATAATTTTATGTCTATACA
Source organism: Anastatus disparis (assembly GCA_017163975.1). Taxonomy (NCBI): domain Eukaryota; kingdom Metazoa; phylum Arthropoda; class Insecta; order Hymenoptera; family Eupelmidae; genus Anastatus; species Anastatus disparis. The sequence continues at coordinate 10,847,521 of JAFFSR010000333.1, read as the reverse complement.
TATAATTCTATTCGTTTATAAATTCAAAAAATAGAAATACAACAAAATTTATGCGTAGTCTGTTATATATACATATAATCCAATAATAATCATTATCGAATCATTACATTATTTTCATATCCATTTTACATATATACATTACGTGTGCACATATTGTTGTAAAAATTTGTAATTCAATATCTATTTACTTTTAATGAAATTCATTCATCACTTCAATTATGAAAAGTATGACGTTGCTTTTTCAAAATTTTTATGTTTTCAAAATATGAGTAATAATGTATTGTAAGATAGTTCTTTAATGTACTGAAAGAGGATAAAATTAAATTCACAAAAGTTTTTTTATCATAATAATATTACAAAATTTACAAAATTTTAGGATGATTCATTGATCAAATAAAGAAAATAAAAAATGGAAAATCGATTTTTTAGGTTGTCGTTAACACTGTTTTATGAACATATTGTGATTTTATTTCATTCGTAAAGTTGCATTTCTCAAGCTTTTAATATACTTTCATCTAAAGCAATTTACTAAAATATTAATCATACATAGTAAAGGTGGGAAATAATTGAATTTCACTTTAAAAATATACATAATAAATGATTCAGATGATTTATCAAAGTTAAGAAAGATAAAATAAAGCATTATAGATCATTTTTAAATATTTCAAAATGAAAATATTAAAAGACTATAACGAATGCAGTACCGGTATCTTATGAAGCTTTACGTTTGTTTATGACATTAAATAATATTTTAACTTGTTCTTTATTAAAATTAAGTTGTTAAATGCATTACATTATTTTTTTTAAAGTTCATTTTTTTAAACTAAACATTAATTATGATACATAAACTTTATTTTTTATTAAAAACGAAAAAAATTTATAAATTAGAAAAAAATTCAAAATTACGCAACCTGCATGCAATTTAAAAGGATTAATCTATTCCGCAATTCTGATTGCCTTTCATTACCATCATTGTCACTTGTACAGCGTAAAATTCTTAAGAAAACATAATGTTTCGATCTAAGCCTTAACCCTTTTAACCCTTTGGCTGTTTAAAAACTCATAATTATTATCCAGCTTTAAGTCTAATGCATAGATTATTTTAATCCTTTCCGTTGAATTGAAAAAAATCCGCGTGTGCTCAAAGGGTTAAGCCAAGACCAAATACTTATTTATCCAGCCGCACTACGATCATCGATATCTCCTTATATTTAATATATGTACATCGTTTGACTTTTCATATTTATGTGAATGCCGAGAAAAATTCAAAACTTTTAGCAAAGACCCCCTATGGATCAAAGGGGTTCTCCTCCTACTTTTAAACCGTTATATATTACCTTAATACATCAAATGGGGCTTTAGAAAATATTTGGACACCACAGTTGAGGCTATACCTTAATAACACCTTCATGTCCATTGTATCCAATCCTTAAATTTTCTTCCATTTGACTTTCTTCGTTTTCACATTATGCATATATAAATGACTTTTTGGTAAGGGGTAAATTAGAATTTATTAGCATCACCGCACTTTCACGCAAAAGGATAGCTCCTTTTAAAATGTTCTATGCTTTTTGGTTTTGCCAATATATAATATACATGCCAATCCTTTTTGCGTGTGCGTCCTCGAAATGTATGTATATACATATATATAACGAGAGTAAAAGAGAGAAAGATTGGAACAGTTATATTGCCACGCGCTACTGTAGGGGGTAAATTACAATCGATCTTTCTCTTATAACATCAATTGTACCTACATATATATGTCTGTGCTACCTGCATTATCTCCATCTCGCTCATCGTTTTTCTCCTTTTTCCTCTTTTGGGCTTAGGTATATATCTAACGACTAGTGGGCAACCCTTTGCAAGCCTTTTCTAGGTCAGCGTGTCGTTTTCTCTTTTCCTCTTTCATTCTTCCTTTCTCTCTCATTCTCTTTTGCCACGCTTAAGGCCTTTTCTTTCTCACGGACATTTTTGTTCCACTGGACTCTTTTTAAAAAAATTCTTTTTTTCTCTCTTTCTTTATCCTATATATGCAAGTAAGCTTTTATTTATTTCTTTCTTTCCGTTTCTTTCTTTCTTTTTTTTTTTTTTTGAAGGGAGGATTGACGAGCTTTTTGACGCCACGGAAGTTGATGCTCTACTTTGATTCACTGACTCTTTTATTTTTAACTTTAGTTCTCTCTCACTCTACTTTTTTTTTATTTGTCGATACAATGTTAGTAATCGGTCGCTCACAAGCTCGGTTTCGCATTGGATTTGATTTGCATTGGATGCGGAACGCTGCTTTTGTGTAATTGCAGCTTGTTAGCGTAACAGGTGATGTTATTTTTTATTTTTTTTTTTTTTGCTACATTTGTTTGTTCTTTTTTTTCGTCGAGTTTCATATTATGTTCGACGTTTAAGAATTTTGTTTTGTTCTGTTTACAAGCTTTTATTTATTTTTTATTCTGATTGATTGATTTGACTATGTAAATTATTTTTTTTAACGAAATTTGTTTTTTTCATACGCTTGGATATTTAGTATTTGATTTTAGGATTGTTTAAATTTCAATTTAAGTATATATAAGGTAAAATAATTAAGAAGCTTATATCTAACATTTATAATAAATACATTTATTCACCAAAACATTTTTTTATAACGAATTTATTTTAAAATTACGAGTTATTTTTATTTATTTTTTTAATTTGACATCATTTTGATTCTTTTATTTTATTTATTCAATGAAATTGAAAAATATTGTATTTCATCATATGAAAAATAAAAATTTCGTTTCGTTTTAACTTGATTGTAAATGTTTCATTGGACATACCAATTTTCACGGGTATCATAATTGATTTAAACCCTTTTTTTCCAGGTTCCAAAAGTTAATTTGTACAGCCGAAACTCGTTAATACTTGCAATTCGACTCTTAATAATCCTAACATAACTCACTCATCACCTACCGACAAAAAAAAATTTGTGCGTCCATAAACTTTTGTCTCACAATATTTCCCGAGGAAGAGAAGAGTCCTAAAAATTTTTTGACAAGTAGCAAAAATTCTTATAAAAATTTCTCTTTTACCGTTTCGAGTTTTATTTCCTTTCTTTTTTTTCGAAAAACCATCCCTAAAACTCAACCGATCTTTTACCTTTCTTTTACCTCTCTCCTTCTCTCCTTTTTACTTCTTTTCTTGTACTCTTTTGGAGGCTTGGTAAAATCTGCACATAGAGCTTGAGTAACTTGCGAAAAAGGGGAGGTCGTAATGCACACGAAAAAGGTATACAAGAAAAATAGCGCGTGCGTACACGATGAAAGTGTGTGTATATACATCCGGACGACCAAAAATTACAGTGGTGTAATAAAAGTTTTCCCAAACTGGGCCTTTTATGACTCGTGGCCTCTATTCCGAGCTACCGACTCGCGCGTATTTTTATTGTACGTCTATCTCGCTTCAACCAATGGATTTTATATACGATGAAAAGTAAGAAAAAGAGAAGAAGAGAGAAAGAAAGGTATATAGATTTTTCGTTAAATTTTGACTTCTACCTCATATTATATACGGCACGTGCAATTTTGCCAGTGTGCTCATAGCCTCTTTAAATAGAAAAATGGCCAAAAATTTTGCTCGGTCAATAAACTTTCTTAATGCAGCTAAAATCTTGCTTAATTGCACCTAATTCTCTAAAGAAAAGCACAGAAAAATGAGAGAATGGAATCATATGCCCTTTTTTTTCTCTCTTGCCTTCCGGTAAAATCTTTTCTCTTTGTACGCATACTACTTTGCATTCCCTTGCCTTTTTAGAAGCAATACAAATGATTTTTATAATTGGTAGCGCGAGGGGATGTAAATTTATATATTTTATATACCTTGAGATATAATATATTTTATGTGCCTTTAACTTCTTGTACGCATCGCGCCCACAGAAGGACAATGGCTGTGGTGGATTTTTGCCTCCAAGTTTTATAAGATAGTCGTATTTAATGAAAATTCGAGCTGTGATTCAAAATTATTTTGAGTTTGTATTTATATAGAGGAATATTACTGTTAATTATAAATTATATAGAAATTATGGAAAAAAATAGAAATATTAATGGATTTATTTCAAACTTAAAAATGAGACATTTTATTTATAAGATCTACCATGACTTTATACTATTTTGTAGTATTGTAAGTGAAATTGCATAATGTGGAAAATAGGATTATATCGAATGGATTAAAAAAGAAACTATGTTTATGTTTAAATTAGTAATTATTTGTGATTTACTTAAGTAATATTTGCAAATTATTTGTTAAGAAAAAGAATAATCGAATCTCTCATATATATAGTTTGAGTGACAAAAAATAAATTAGATTAACATCGATTATCCGATACATCTATTCCATATCAAAATTTTATTTTCAATTTATTTAACGTCGCTGTATTTCAGCTATCATTGCGATGCCAATTAGCGACGGAGATCGTCAGAGTGTTTATGAACAAAGCACATGTAATGCACAGTGGTGCTAGTATAAATCAGCCGAGAGCAGGATTCGAACTCGGAACCTCGAGATTACGAATCCATTGCTCTACTGAATGAGCCACTGACGACCTCTTTTCGAGTAAAGTATAATTTTGTTCTAATAAGAACCAAATATATACATTTAAACCAAATGAAAAATCTTGAACTGATAATGTAAAAAGAAATAAAGGTTAATCTTAATTAATATAAACATTGGCTTGAGTAAAATAATAAAGAAAAAGTAGAACAATAGAAATAAACATAAAACAAGTAGCACTTAAATTTTCATCCCATTCTACGCTGAAAAATAAATTTAACATACAAACCTATATGTATCGAAACTTTAAAGAGATATCCAGTTATAGACAGCTCGAGATCAAGTGAAGACAGGAAAAAAAGTGTAACAAGAAAGAGAAAGGAAAAAAAAAGAGAGTGAAAAGTGAGCTTTCTCAAAAGATATAACTAAGTTTGCTCGAAAAAAAGATCCTTTAAGGTGTAGGCACGACCTTATACAATGTTTACCTTAGACAAACTCCAGGGGCTCTTTTGGTAGGATTAGCACGAGATTAACCCCATTTTTTTTTCCAAACATTTGATAGTTGCGTCACCAAAAATCTTTTTTTTTTTTGTTTTGTTCTCTTTCTTTCCTCTATATGCACTCCTTAAGAACTTTGCCCTTGCCTTGTGAAAGTGGCAATAATAATAACGCGATTGCGTATAGAAGCCCTTTTTCTTCAGCTTTTCTGGTCTATTTTTTCTTTATACACACAGGGCGCCTTTGGATATCCGAGAAAGTGCAGGTGTTGGGAATATATAGGGTAAGAGAAAAAAATTGAAGATGTCCGGTTACGTATAGTTGGGTTATAAGAAAAAGAGGATTTTGTGTTTTTTTTTTGGTAAGACTAGCGGTCTTGACAAAATTGCTCTGAGATAATCTCTTACGCAAGGACACGCACTGCAATGAAAAGTATATACTTTTCTAGAGTTTTATTTTTTTTTTCATCACTTTCTTATGTCGAAACGTGGATGTTGGAGAAGTTAGTGCTTATGAAGATAAAAGAAATTTATTATTTGAATAGGATTAGAAGTTTCTTTTTGTTAATTTATGAAAATTTTTTCTTAAGTGCTGTTGAGCGAGAAAACGAAAGTAATAGATGAAGTGAAACGAAGTTTGTTGAAATGGTAAATTGTAACTGTCAGACTATAAATTATTATTTAAACAAATAATTTTTAAAAAAATTATGAAAATTGTAAATTTCTTATTATTTCTTATTATTTTTTGTACATTAATGAAAATTTAATTGCGAATTTCTATTTATAAAAATTGATAAACTGAAAAAAATGATACTATAATTTATTTTGTTATTATGTATCTTTATATTATGTTAAAATTAATTGTATTATTAAAAAATAATATAAACTTATAGTTTTAATATTTTTTATATTTTTAAAATTTGTGTTGAAGTACATAGTTCCAAGTACATCTCTACTGTACTGAAAAGAAATTGGGTGCTTAAGAAACTATTGGCTCCATCTATGATTACTTTTATGAACTATCCAAATGTAAGGCCCAAATTTTTAGACAGTGAAAAGCCTTTTTATTTTCAAAATTTGTATACCTCCAATTAATCTTGCCCTTTTGTACAATCAAATCTATTATCAAATACTAATAAATTTGTTTATTTTTATACGTGATTCTATTTATAATTTCGAAGTCTTAAGTTCTTTTTCTCATCTCGGGACTACTTTAATTTTTGGAAAAAGTATCACTGTTCTTTGATAAAAGAAAAAGGCTTTGAAGATGCATAAATATAAAAAGTATAGTAAAAAATAAGACAAGCAACAAAAAAAAAGAAGGAAACAAAGCCAAAAAAAAAAGAGTTGAAAGAAACGAGGCACGCCATTTTCACGCTTTAGTATATATGTGTGTACTTATATATATATAAAATGCTCTACAAATAGGAGGCGACTAATTTCTCAAAATGTACCGACAGACGGCTTCCGTTTCCTCATCAGTGCACCGGAAAAACGAAACTTTCACCCCTTCCTTCCTACTCATTTCTTTTTTTTTTTTTTTTTTTTTTAATATCGTCTAGTGCAGCCAAAAAGAATGTACGTGCAATTTCAACTTGATGAATGCTCAAAGATGCATCTCCTCGTGTGCATTCTACTTGAAGGCTTTCGAACATTTGTTACTATGCATTACAATCAATGCTTTTGATTATGAGTGTTCCATTTTTTTTCTTAAAGGATGACTTTTAAAGAATATTAATTTTTAATGCAATGTTGATTTTAAATATGAGAAAGCAAAAAGTAATATAATTTTAGTTTAATCGATTTATTAATAAATTACTTTTTTACTGTCGTCAAAATATGTATTGTTATTTAATTTTCAAATAAGAAAATATTTGTACATATGAGTTACCATAACGTAATTTTCTTAGTTCTGTTTAATTTTGTATATAAATAACGCTAAATATTTAAAATAATAAAAAACTTCATAGTATTAATATAAATTACACATCATACAAAATGTCAACTAGCATATTTTCGAATTCCTGCTTATAAAACAAATTAAAAAAAAAAAATTTCACTGACAAATGTATTGATAACAATTTTTGCATTATAAAATATAAATAAAAGTTTCCATTTCAATAAAAAAAAATTATTGTAAAACAAAATGACGATTAAAAGTAATTGTTGCATTAAATATTTATCGAAATTTAAATGCGTCTTTAAATATTATCAAAGGATATATACAAGCCCTTCGATTTCCGTTGAAGACACGCGACGTTGATTTTTTACAGGTGCCAGAGAAAGGAGAAGGTCTTCGCTTTGCACATACGGACGTGTATCCGACGTCTGTTTGACGTTTAAACTGTGTATATATGAACGTGTTTAACCGTTTAGTTTACCTTATACACCTGTTTACTTATATATACTGATGTGTTTGTTGTAGCAGAGCGAAAAGTCTAAATGTTGTTTGACCTTACTACTACTACACGCAAATTTTACAATGTCATATCTTTGGTTTTATTAAATAATTTAACTTTTACACAATTGTTTTGCATTCACAAAAAAATTTTTAGATTAAGAATTAAAAATAAATTTCAAAATTGAAATAAGTTTTGGTAATTTGTTATTATGTTAAAGGTTATTAGAAAAATATACTCATTCAGATGTAAAACTCATATTTACAATTATTGCATTACTTAATTAATCAAAAATAAAATTTTCTCTAATACATAATTTTAATTTTTTAAGAAAAAATAATAATTATTTATAAATTTATTCATTTATTCATCATTACATCTTGATTGTTAAATACCGTTCAGTATCATAACAACGGCATAATAGATCTGCCTTATTTAAATAATCTCTATAAGACATTAAGCAAAGAATGTTATCACTTTTACATTGTCTTTTACACTCTTCTTGACTTTCTTCGTTGCATTTTTGGACAGGCATGAATCCTAAAAAAATTAAATAACACAAAATTAAAGATAATTTTTTTTCTTTTCTTTTTAAAATTTTGAAAAATTTATAATAATTAAACTAGATTTATATTCTTTTTAATAAATTCAAATAAAAGAAAAAATTCTGAAAAATAAGTTTAAAATAGTATAATAAAAAAATACAATATTTTGTAATAATATTAATTTACCTAAGGTAGCCAAAATGCACGCTGCAATACATACGACAATTAGTAATTTTTTCATTATAGTGAAAATAATCAAAGACACGTTATTTTAAGAAGTACGATTGTTCAATACAAACTCTACGAACTGAAGAATAATCTTGCTCGTCTCTTTATACTATAGATTCTATTAGACGTGGGGGGGATAAATTTTTCTATTTACCTTATCATTGATATTTTTTTCATTTTTAGCTTTGAGCAGCTAGCATAAATTTATAAGTTCAATATTATTTTTTACGCACTCTTTGGGTATTTCCAAATGTGCATTGAGCGCATTTGGAATATCTGTTATGTAAGATGATGATTGGATTAGTTGGATATCGCATGAGCATGATGTAAGATGTCAGTGAATATTTAAAAGTTATTTTTATAATCTATATCTGGAATCAATTTTTAGATTTCTATGCATATGTGTTTTTTTGTACATATGTGTAAGTTTGTATACTAATCCTAATATAATTTTACACCATCTTAATGAAAATTTTGCTTAATTGAAATTTCACATGGACACGTCTTTTAATGTTTAAATAGATCGTTAAGATTTAAAAATACCTGACTAAAAATTTTCTATATAGATTCGTATTTAACTACATATGAAAGCCAACTTAACTGAGATTTAGTATAAAATAAAATAATTGATAAAAATATTGATCTGTAGATATTGATTGTATACAAAAATTTGAAACATATGTTTAAACATAATTATATAAAAAGCTACCTATAATCATATATAATTATTTAGAAATCATGTTCTCACGAGCAATTCTCCAGATTTTTAAAAATTCCATATATTTTTCAAGCACTTCATTTCTACATAGTAAAAAATTTCATATAAAAAAAAGATATTTCTATAAAACATTACACAACGACCTTAAATACACCCATGTAACAAAATCTACATACTTGCAAGGCGTCACTAAGCATTATAACATAAATTTGCAAAAGACACCTTTGCTAAGACTATTTTACGCTTAGTCGCCCATACATACACCCGCGTACATGTAGAAGGAAGAATACAAAAAAAAAACAGAAGGAAGAATGAAGTGGAGAGGAAAAAAAAGAACGAAAAAAAAAAGAAAAAAACAGTAGTAGAAGGGCATATACGAGTTTAACACGATGCTAGTGTATTGTGTGTGGTGAGCGAGCCGGAAGCACCGCCATACTACCTATCGTTCCCCGCGTTACTTTTGTTTCCGGCTTTCTCTCTTTCTTTTTTTCTGCACGCCCTGGATTATGCTCTTTTCTTTCTTTTTTTTCTTTTTTATTATTATATGCAACGACTGTACATGCATGTGTCTTATTCTAGACTTTTTACACTTTTGATGCTTTGTTGCTTTCTTTTTTTATTTATTTTTTAGGTCTCCTAGCTTTTTTATATAGTCTGGTGGATTACATGTGCAGCAACATTCTTCTTTAGTATTTTTCTCTCTTTTTTTTTCCTTCTTTTTGTTTTTCCTTTGCTTTTTCTTAGATATTTTGAGGCGATGAACTTTTTCTTGTTGTTTCTTTTTATTTTTGTCTTTTTGTTCATTCGTGCATCTTTGTTGCTGAGCGCGTTCGAGCCCATCTAGATATTATTCGGGTGTGCATGTAGGCATTGCTTAAAAATAGAGCGTTGTTTATTATATGCGAAGTGGAAACAGTATTTGCACAAAGTAAAAAAAGAAATCAGGCACAAACTGGGAGACTTTTTCTTTTTCATATGTGTAATGGCATTGGATTATTATTAAATTTTTAGAATTAAGTTTTTCTATCAATATAATCTTTAGTTTGCTTTCAATTATCATCTTTAATGATAATTTATTTTTTTTTATAAAATTATGTATATTTCTTTTATGTATGGAATTAAATAGACGAAAAGCCCGATGAAAAGTTAGGAATTGTTTCTTCAAATATAACTAAAGATCTGCTGGTTGGAATTTTTTGATAATTTCTTTTAAATCTGTTGTATTTTTTTTTATTTTTTACGAGCTTAAGGATTCACTTGGATCATTGATTTTATAAATGTTGAAAACTGAAAATTTTTCAATAAATCTTTGAAATTAAATTATAACAAAATTAATATGGATTTGAAATTAACTAACTATAAGTATTTTTTAAAATTTATATAAAATTAAAATCCTTAAATACTTTTAGTTAATGAAATAAACAGAATAAAAATCAATTTTAAAAATTAAAAGAATATCTTAAAAATACCGAGCACTTTGAAAATGACAGCAACAATATAACGTCATTAGAGACATGTGAAATACCGACACTCTTCATTCCCCTTTTATTACAAAATAAACGAACGTCAAGCGAAATATTCGTGTATAACCCAAAAGCTAATGAGACACGCGTCGAAAACTAACAATTTCCACCCACATTTATGCAAATGAACTATACAACGCGCATTATAATCCAAAGGCGTGATCATGTTTCCAACACCCTTTTTACAAATCGTCCCGAGAAATCTTCTTATTAAACGAGATTGCTATAAAGTAAAAATCTCAGTCGTGTTGTAGGAAAAAAAAAATATAAAGTGAAACTATATAACGTGTCCCTTTTCAGTCAAACACGTATTGTTCAATTAAAGATTTGTCACGTAGGCAAAGCCATTTGTATGAAGCTTCGGTAGAAAGTAGGGAGGGAGGGATTGTTTCTGAAATAAAAAAGGGGGAGTAAGAGATTTTCGTATACCGCTCTTTATAATACTAAACTTTTTGCCTCGAGGCTATAGTTTTTAACAGCAAAGAGGGTATACACGTATTGTGCTACATCGATCATGTGCGAAAAAATTTTTACGCTTTTTACTTTTTTTCTCATACACTCGGGGCTTTTTTTTTATCGAGCTTGTGTATTTACGATGCTAATGTTATTAATAGTGTCGAAGTTACATATGGGATATTTTCATCAAAATCCTTATGCCAAGACCAGCGTTTCTCTTGTTTCTTTTAATGGTCAGAGGGGGTGTTATTTGGCACGATAAAGTGCAAATGATGAAGATTAAGAAGGGCAGGCAGTTTTTAAGGGGTGTTGATTTTTTTTGTACAGTCAGAAAGTTAATAAATATGATGAATTATTATTTTTTTAATTAATTTTTATTGATTTTCATTTATTATATTTCAATTTTACTTTAGTTTTATTTTTCATACTTAATTCAAACTTTAAAAATAAAATTTTTTTAATTTTAAAAGTACTTATCAAATATTGCTTGGTAATGTTCTAACATTAAACTCCTTTATCAATTATAAAAAAAATTAATCATATATAAATATTGCACATGAACATACTTTGATACAATTTTCTTATAATAATCTGTTAATCATCATACAAAAATTTATAACAATAAATCGATGAATAAGCGCGTGTCTTTCATGCATTCGAAATACAATAACCTTCATAATAAGTATAAAATATATGACATTATAAATCTGTTTAAATATAACTGCCAATCAATGACATGGTCATAACACGATTCGTCATTAAAAAAAATCTTTTATAAACAAAATTATTATTCTTAATTTTTTACCCAAAAATATTAAAAATTACAAAGCCTCAATCAATACTTTGACGCATTAACATGAATCATAACAATAAAAATCGATCGTTGGAGCGTTTGCAAAACTTGAAAATGAACTCAATTATCGTCGAAGCCAATATAGAAAATGCATATGGTAAATGGAGTCGATCGATTTGTAAAACCACGCAAAAAAACCTCTTGTAAAACGACTGTATGGCCTTTAAAAAACTGGCGAATAAGGCTACGGTACACACAGAGATACCGCCCGAAGCTTTGCATATAACCAAGGCTATACACAACACACATATCCATTTTACATACATGTACACGTGCTTGCAAAACTGCAAACAGTTCGTACACGTACGAACTTCATCTCTCATCGAGTTTTCTGCCTCTCTTACATTCTCCCTCTCTTTCTCTTTCGTTTTTCATCTATATCTATATTTCAATATATATTCTGGACTCTGGAGTTTCGCTTTTCCAATGAGGGGTGCGTCCTAAACACGTGACGCCGACTGATTCATATACACACACAGACTGTGCCAAGCATTCTCTCTCTCTTCTTTAGCTTGCGAAATCAATTTGTAATCTTGACTCGAATTAAGAAAGAGAAAGAGAGAGAGAGAAATTTTGTACGAGGGGGTGAAAGCTAACGTAAGCGAGAATGGATACGCATTTATTGAGAGAAGCCCTTTATAGCTTTTACGCTTTCGATTATGTTACGCTCATCTCGAACAATGCTACGGTTACTTTGCACAATTTTATTGTATATTATTGTTTGACATGATTTTGAGAAAATTTAGAAATGTTTATGTAACTTGTAATAAGGAATGATTTAATAAATTCAATAGTTTTTCATAAATTAATTATTGTATTGTTGATAAATTTAAAGTTGATATTAAAAGCCATTGATTGTTAATACGTTACTAATAAACGGATGGAACTAGGTAATCTTCATATTATTACAGTTTGATGAAGATTATTTATTCATGATCATCTCGAGAACTGGTCGATAAATATTAATCAATCTCTACATACCTAATTTCGGTACCGTATTAGTTATATATGTCCTTTGGCCGTATTCAGGTGGAATATGAATCGAGGACAATGTTTGTCGCTTGAGCTGAAATTGCCGAGGGCGCGCGAAGCGCGCCCGAGGTAGATTTCTGCTCAAGCGGCAAACATTGTTCGAGATTCAGATTCCACCTGAATAAACGGCCAAAGGACATAGATGATTTTATGTCCGAAGTAGGCCGTATGAGGAACTATAACTTATTAGTTGAAAATATTAATCTTTTTTTCAATACTTTTAAAATAAAATTTTAGTTCTATTGATTTTTTCTTTTGTTTCTTATATTGACATTTTGTAATGAGTATAGCTGCTGTCGAAGCGCGAGTCATTTTTTTTTCACTAACCTACGTTCAATATGATTGCTCTTTGACATATTGAACGAAACATAGTAGGATCGGTGATGCCATATTGATTTCTCCTGAGACATATTGAGTCTCAATATGTCTCAGGAAGACATATAAATCTTGCAAAAAGTCGAGGAGCGCGTCTGAGACATATGGGATGCCAATACAAATATAGCATGCTCTTTACATACTGACACGAATACGGCCTACGAGGACATAAAAATTTATAATAAATTAGAAATAATTGATTTTTTATTTTATATATTTGAACTCTTTTTTAATTTATTATTAATAGATTCATAACAATTAAAAACAAAAAGAATTTTTTTAAACATGTATAATCTTTAAAAGTTAAAAGACAATTAAGATGTTAAAAAATCTTGAATTATTTATTAACGATTTACATCTTAGCTATACTCAACGTATCTCAGCAAATCAAATCATCAATATCTCCTATCAAAGGGACGTAGCATGTACTTACGTGTTCGAAATTAATCCCATAAACACGTCCAAGTCTTTGTACGCGATTTCCCCGAATTAACGCTTGTGTTTGGCATAGCCCTCGAGGTTCATCCTGAACTACTATTCAAGGGTTCCAGTACTTCTCTAATACTTGCTTACTACGCACTATCCTACAGTAATCGATATAAGTGTGTGTGTGTGTGTGTCTATGTACGTGTATAAGTGTAAGATATCGTAATTTTCAAACGGCTCATCGAAACTTATAACATTTCTCAAAGTGGCTTTGCCATTTCCCTTTTCTCTCTGTCTCTTTCGTTAGCTGGCGTTAGTACTATTATCTCATTAATGGCTCGAAGCCTTTTCCCTTCTGCCCCCTTTTAGACCAATGCTCTTTAAAGTAAGGTCACCCAGTAATTTCCGGTAGCCATCTTTTTGCTCGTACCTTTTACTATCGTACATATATATGTATAGATATATTCTTGAGCTAGTGGGCAAGATCGAACCCTTGGGGATATATTGGCTAGAAATGACTTTATAAGGTTTAAGATGCTTTTGGAGAATTTTAATAGTTCAAGATATTTAGTTTTAGTAGGTAACTGGTTACTGTTTGATGTAAGAATCAAGATAAGTGAGTTTAGAGATTAGATAGAAAGGTTTTATTGTTAAAACATTGTTAGCTTTTGTAGAGGGTAATTTTTGTTGTATTTAAGATTGCAAAGGTGTTGAGCAGAAAAGAATTTGCTTATATAAGTAAAAAAAATCTTTATTTGTAAATTGCAAAAAATTTATTTAACTTATTGCGTTTTAACTATTAAGCCTATGACTCATGCTAATAAATATTGATAAATTTTAGTTATTAGTTTTATTAAATACAATTCGCACGATTATTTACGGGGTTTAATTAACTTTATTATTAATAAAATTAAATTCTAATCTGTTAAATAATTAAAAAACTCTGTATTATTTAGAACAAATATTTGTATAACTCTCTGTTCTTCATAAAAAAATATCCAAGTGTCATAAATGAAAATTAAATTTGTCATAAAGGCCGTCCCTCAAAGAAAAAAAAGCAGAAAGATCCAAGAACTACAAAATCACTTTAAAAGTGTTGAAAGTATCGCAAGCGTTGGAAATGATGATCCCTTCCATCTCGAAATAGTTAGCCCAAGTCGTATTAGAAACAAAGCGAACTAAAAGTAAAGAGATATAGGAGTGGAGCGAGAGCACATGAAACTAACACAAATATAAAAAGGGTACATAGTAAGAGTAGTAACATTTAAAAGGGGATACGTAGTGAGAGTACGAGAGCTAACATATAGTGGTGTTAATTCCATTTGAACCCATCAAAGGCTATATATAGGATATACCTTTTCTCTATCTAGAAACTACCCTCTTAGACCATTGCATATTTCATGTTAGCTTTTCGCGTATAGACCAGTCTGTTACGAAGACTTTGCTTGTTATATAATTCATTGGATTTCGTTGCTTGGCCTATACCCGTATAGTGATGATAGGACACGTACGTGCACACTCACATACACGCGTTGAAAGTGATGGTAAGAAGAGACGTGTCAAGATTTATTGATGTGAGATTTTTTGATAATTAAAGATAATTAAAAGATTGAAAATTATTTTAATGGAAAATTTCATGTTAATACAATACTAGTTATTGGAAAAAAATTGGTTTGTATATTAGCAAAAACTAAAATTTTTTGGAGAAAATTATGTTTGCTAATGAAAATACCCACAAAAATATTAGAAATATTGACCTCATAAATTTCTATAATACTTAAAACCAAATGAAGAAATGAAAGTTAATGTTAAGGTTAGTATACAGGTCATTTTCTCATTAACTTTTAGAAGGTGGAGATGCTAGAAATTTAGAGTTCAGGTGGTAAAAATTTTTACCATTTTCGTCTTCTGAAGGTTAATTTATACACTCAATTAATATATTAAAAAGAAAAATTATTAAACACATACAATTTGACTTTAATGTCAAATATTTTTATTTTCTATAACTCATCAATACATTAAGAAATAAATTTTAATTAATAAAAAAGTACTTTGCATACATTTTTTCTAGTTCATATGTTTTGAAAAACATATTCTTATATTCTTTTAAATTGCTGATCAGCAGTATTATTATTTAATAAGTAATTAAAATAGTACAATGACTTCACTTAAAATTGTTCAAAAATTGCTTTCTGTTTTTTAATAGATTTCACGGCTAGTGAAATCATTCTTTTTACAGTAACTAATTTTATAAACAACGTTCTTATCAAACGAGAACAAAAAATTTTTGTCAAAGACTTCTCTCTTATTTTTTTCAATATACTAACCCTTTAAAATTAATTTCTCATAGAGTCGTAAAATAACTTTCTTTCAATCTTTATTTTTTACTTTATTTCAATTGTAAACGATGAGGATCCTTTCTTTAAACCTGTTATGATTAGGTCTATAATTGAAAGAAAAAAATAAGCTAAATCCTTTGAGTTAACAATGTGACATTTAAAGACTGCTCTCGAAAGTCTTTTGTGGCAGCACTCGAAAAACGAAATGGATTCAGTGGGGTTGATCCGACTTGAGAATAAAAAAAAAATAAAAGAGGTACTGTATAAAGTTCTTGAGAAAAGAGGTAAATATTTGGAAAAACTCCCGTAGTACATTTGTATTACCAAAGGGTCTTGAGTATACAAGAGAAATTGAATTAAAAGAAGAAAAGAAAATAAAAAAAGTTACGTTGGAATAAAAAGATTAACCTATTTAATTTTTTACGCATCAAGTTTACAAATTCAAATTTTGCAACAGAATGACATTTTTTCAAATTTTAAAGCTTATTTGTAAACATTGTAATGTATCAAGACGATTTATGAATAAAATTTTTTTTTGACAGAAAATCTACTTAAAAAATAACAACTGCATGAAAGAAAATTCAAACTCGAGAAATTTTCTGACAGGATGTGTTTAAAAGAATAATCCACATCAGCACACTCAAATTAATTAATATAAAACAAATATAAGGAATCGAAACCCTCTTTTACTAAAAAATAAAATAAAGTTTTAAAAAACTACACTTTTTTTTTCACAATTCCTTTATCTTTTTAAATAATCACTTGAGTCATCTGTAAGAAGTACAAACGCATCTTATACTTGTGAAGATGACGTAAAAAAAGTATCATTCTTATAATATATACCTTTCGGTCTTTCGACCTTTGTGTCTGTACCGCGTATGTATTATTTACCTCTAAGCGCGTTAACGCGTTAATCGGATAGGTTGAGACGAGGATGTCATCAACGTTTTTTTCGAAGGGGAACAGATTTTTTTTTTAAGTAAGTAAGTAGAAATAAAGAAAAAATTTTTTTTTTTTTCGGTATGCCAGATGGCCTACCCTCTGCGGGATGCATTATTATACGGATGTTATATGCGTCGTACAGTCGAGTTCGCTTTCAGATTATACAGTGGCACGCGTGGATGACATATAACGATCTCGTTTCATGATGATGATGTATAATACTATTGTCTTTTTTTTTCTTTTTTTAGGATAATAAGATGTTTACTGAAAGTGATACTAATCGATCTGTTTCAAGTACTGGCAAGATTCTTTAGCAGATTTTTATCTTGGATTTTTGGTAATAGATACTTGAAAGTGAAGTTTAGGCGATATTCTTTTTTAACTATTTTGTTCAAGCTCCAAATATTAAAAAAATTTTCAACATTAATACTTATAAATTATCAAATATTTTTCAATTCGTTATATATTTGTTCTTAAATACTTTTTAGAATTATTTCTCTAAGAAAAATTTTTTAATCTCTTAACTAGCAACACAGAATTTAAGTAGATATAAAATATATAAAGCAAGTACGTTCAGAAAAGTAGTAACTAATATTTTTTCTTCTAAGCACTATCAATATTGTATTTTAAAACAGCACAATTTACCAAATGAGATGAGAAAAATTGGATTACAGAAATAATCAAGATTCAAAAAAATAATCTTTTTTATTCTACCATAAATAATCGCTATAATACAAAGCGTATACATATTTTAGACTTCACTTTAAAGTAAATCTTTTTTAGCTCTCTTTCATTGGATTCCGCAAAGTTGTTATCCTCTCAGTATTATGCCTAAATTCTGTACAAACAAACCGGTAGATTCTCACTCTTATTTTCTCAAGAGTATCTTTAAGATAAAGAGAAAGAAAGAAAAAAAAAATTCAGACGACACCGATGTATCGTTACTTTCTTAAAATCGGATTTTAAAGAAAAGATCGTGAGCTACTGATATGTTTGCTTCTCGATGCCTCGCAGCAGTGTGTCGTCCTTAATCTGCCTTCTCTTTCGAGTGCTTTCTTTATATTTTACTCTTATACTGGCGCCTTATTTTTAAGCCCTTCTTATACACCCGTTTATTTTACTCATCGTTGCGCGTTATGCAGAAAACGCCGCGAGCTATTTTATTTTCGTCGACAATACTTTTTTTGTTGCTATGTTTGGTATTGTTACAAAGACTTTTTGAATTTTGATGGAAATTCATAAAGGAACTCTTTTGGTTTATTTGAATTGTTGTTAATTGATGGATGATTACTGTGAATAAAGAGTTTTTTTAATGTGCTGTAAGTTTATAGTGTAATATAGAATTTTTGTTTGAGCGTCTCGATGTTTTTGAAAGAAAGGAAAATCAATAAGCATATTTTTAAGATTTTATTTTTTGATTTATTTATTTATTCTTAGTTCACTATTGTTTTTGATTATAATAAATAATAATTAAATAATTCTTTGTTTTATAGAACAATTCTAATTTTAATTTATTTAATGAAAAAAGGAAACATTCACAGCACATCTTGGTATTAACATCATTAGTCTTTGTATACAGTCGTAGAAACTTTTTTTTCTTGAATGGAATCAGTAACACTTTTATGATAAGCTGAGAGTAATTTATCTTCTTAGCAAACTTATTCAAATTTCCCCTTGACTCAATGATATTGAATAATGTTTTGATATACGTTTGAAATTTCTATAATATGAATCTTTCATAACCGAAAATTGACGACCTGACTGTTATCGAAATACAGTGATTTAAAACTTTCACATGAAGAAGTTTTTTTTTTATTTTAGTGAGATCGTCAGTGGCTCAGTCGGTAGAGCGATGGATTCGTAATCTCGAGGTCCCGAGATCGAATCCCGCTCTATACCGATTGATATAAGCACCACTGTACACGTTACATGTGCTTTTTTTCACAAAAATATTGATTATCTCCATCGCTATTTAGCATCGAAATGATAGCTGAAATGCAGCGACGTTAAATAAATAAGAAAAAAAAAAATAATAAAACAGAGCAGAATCTTATTGACAAAACTTATATTTTTATTGTTTTCGGAAAATTTAAAAATTTATAGTATTTTATTACAATACATTTTTAAGATTTAAATAAAAGTTATTTTTCAAACAATTAAGTTTCATTATGGATTATTATTGAGTTAATTTTGGAAATATTTTCGTATTAAGTTATAATTTTTCAGTAAAATGTACTAAATTATAACATAAAAATGGTGATTGCTATTACAAGTTTGTATTGTTTCAAACATTTTATTTATACACTTAATTTATTTAGCAAAGCTATAATGTTAATTGATTTATGTTAAAATTTACAAAAAAGATACAAAACCTAAAAACAAATACGCGGTATAAGAAAAATGTTACAATTTTTGTTACACCGAACATTGAAATATTCAAAGAAACGGACTACTTTGTAGCTACAAATTCAGGCATTTATGTATGTGCAATGAACGAACATAATTATTATGTATCTGTTCTATTGACCTTTCAAACATATGTACAGATGACACTTCTTTCCATATTCATAGTAAAAGCGTCCACTCGACGACATAATTCATTAGAACATTAATACACAAAAGTCACAAAAGTCGTGCCATCCCCAAATATTTACGTAAAACTCAACTTTCTAGAAAAAAAAATGTATCGCCCTCTGCTCGTATACAAAAATCAAAGTACAACCATACAAAGAAAATCTACTGTCCTTTATACTCCCTATAAAAGAAAACTTCGTGCCTTCTCATTACAATGATCGCAAGAGTAAAAAAAAGGAAAATGTATAAAAATAAAACTAGAATATGTATGTTATATATAAAAGTAGAAAATGTACACGCGTACATCCATTGTCCACATGCCTCTTAGAAGTCTTTCACCTGATTTAACGCGAACATTAGAAATGCGTATACTTTTTTTTTCGGAGGAGTGATATTATTACCTGAACAGATGTTCCTCTTATATCTTTTCTCTCTTTTTTATACTCGAGGGGGTTTTCGGTGTTACGCAAGACCGCATCCAACTTACAAAATGTGCACGGAAATGCCTGTCAGTTGGATGCTGGTTATGTTGTTTTCTTTTATGCAGTAGCTTTTTTTTTTAAACTAGATTACGGAAGAAGAGATCGCTTGGCCAACGGACATAAAAATCGACGTATTTTAGTTTTTTATTGTTGTTGTTTGGTTCTTTCTTTTTGGTTGATAGCGTGTATTTTTTTCTTTTATGGTGGCGATGATGGAAGAATTCTTGATAGTTTGTGGATTAGCGTGAGAATTAGGGGGATAAAAAGATTTTCTATTTTTTTTCGCATTGTGCGCGCAGTTTAGAAGTGAAATTGCGCATAGAAATTTTGGAGAATCGAATGTGTGAATCGTTTGATGGGAGAGTTTAGAAAAAAAGCTTTTTTTTTGGTAAATTTCTTCTTGATTGATTATATACTTTTCTTTTTAATCGTTTCTTTTTATTTTTTTTTATGATTCTTTATAATTTTATTTTATGTTAAATGATTGTACGACATAAACAAAATATTACATAGTTTATAAATAATTGTAAGATGTAAAGTAGAAAAATAAAGAATAAGTAGAATAATTTGAATTATTTTTTAAAAAATGAAATTTTTAAAAAATTCATTTTTTATTTCATTTATTTGATACGCTTACAATTAATTAAGATAATAAATTTCTATAAATTTATCAAGATTAGCCAAGGAGACTCAATAATAAAAAAAAACGAATCGTATTTTATTTTCAATTGATCTTTCTATTATATATTAACCTAATAAATTGTTCATTAAAAAGTTAAATATCCCAACGAACTGGAACATCTCATAAAAGCGCGTTATACGAATAAATTAATGAATAGCCGAACAATCCAATTGCAATAAAATCCTCCCGATGTACCTGACTTTTAATTATTCCATTTCTTTTTTTTTTTCATTTTTTATTCAACACGTTAAAATATAGTAATTGACGAATGCAGAAATTCAAGAACATAAGTCAATCAGTCTCACTGACCCTCTCATATTTCACAAACGCAAAATACGTATCCTCTCTATTTGTACTTTTTTTAAATCTTTTTTTTCTCTTTAACACGCTCACCAAAATTTACGCACGACTGATAATTCAATCTCGCAAGGACCTTTCGAACGCACTGGAATTTTCACGCGATATATAATTCTACGCTATTTGTATATGCATCATATATGTATGCATGTACGTACGTATGAATGGTAGAAAGTCGTAATCAGCCGACTATTGTTTCGCGCACTGATGAATCGCAGCGGCGATTGATACCTCAGCAGATGATTTCAATATAACATTTCTGCGTGCGCGTATTGAAGGAAAAGAAATTTCAGGGGTTATACGTGTCAAAAGAGCTTACTGATTACGAAGCTCTTCAATGCTGATGCACGATACTATTTATCAGAAGTTTATTATGGTATATTGAAGATTAATAAGCTTGTATTAGCATTTTAAACAAATAATCTTTTTATTAAGGTAAGGTTTTAAATTTATATTAATTTTTAATATTTTAAAATTTTTAAAATTACTGTACATAATACAGATTAATGGTAAAAACAATTTAGATTATTACGATTATGAATGTGTAATAATTAATTTTGAAGAGTTTAAATAGCTTTAATATTTTAAAGTATTTTAATCAAATATTTTGAGAAGTCGTCAGTGGCTCATTCGATAGAGCGATGGACTCGTAATCTCGAGGTCCCTAGTTCGAATCCTGCTCTCGGCTGATTTATACAAGCACCACTGTACGTTACATGTGCTTTGTTCACAACACACACTGACAACCTTCGTCGTTAATTAGGATCGCAATGATAGCATAATTATAGCGACGATAAATAAAGTAAAAAAAAATATCTTAGTTTTAAATACTTCTTGTATTTTACTTTTTAATATTTAAAAAATCATACAGAAATATTTGTAAAAATAATAATCTAAGAATATATTTGGCAAAAAATATGCGTTTTTAACAATCTATTTTAGATTATTTTAATTTATCTAAACATAAAATTTTATGTTCTTTCGTTGAAACATATTTTTTAAAATATTCAATCAACTCGCCAATTAATTCTAAAAATTTAGTTCGCTCATTTGAAAATTAAAGACACAACAATTTAATATTCCATCATAATAAGTAAAAAAATATGTGAAATTTAAAAATTTTCATCTGCATATCCATCAACGTTATCATTGAGTTTAGGATTGAACAATAGAGAGATAGGTAGATAGTTAGAAATAGGATAGAGTATTCCCTCGATGATTAGTGGTCAAGCTTAGCTTATGTAATTGCTACTAACCAAAATGGGATTATAATCGATCTAGCCTATACGTGAGTTCTATCAAGCCTTTGCCGTATATTCACAAAGAAATATTATAAGTCTAGTTACAAAGGTAATATTAATAATTAAATTGAAAATTTTCAGCATTAATTATTAAGCTTTTAACTCGTATAATCTGTTACTGTTTGAAGAAACAAAAAATACGAAATTCAAAAATGAATCGTACAAAATTGTCAAAAGTTAAGCTTGAAAAATTTGAAAAATTAGTGTTTTCAGAATTTAAAAAAATGAAAAGATTGTTTATTAGAAAAAATATCATAAAAATTAGGAAATTCACTTTTTTAAATTTCGGATAAAGTAATGAACAAATTAATATATTTTACGAAAGATTCCTAAAAATAAATTTTGAATAAAGAGCAATATTTAATATTAAAAAAAAAAATTAAATTCAACGATTGTACTCGATTCTATGTAAAAATTTAAAAAAATATATAATGTATCAAAATAAATAGAGTTAAATAATAAAATAATTCTTAATTTGGTTGTTAATAAACAATCAAGTGAATATTTGACAATAAACTTTTCTATCAACACAAAATTATAATGATAAGCGTTTTAATTTAAAAAATTATAACCTCATTTATTAACTGTAATTTATGAATTATTAACTGTGATTCTAGTACAAACGTTTCTACCGTCGATAGTTCAATAGACTTTCAATAAAATTTCTATATTATTGCGATTAAAGCGATCACTTGTACAGTAATAAATCCACTAACTCTTAATATTGGCAATTAATAGCTTTCGCAAACACTTCATTTATATCTATGCCAATTGTCATGTGCTTGTGCTGTATTATCGATTTATATTAAAATAGTGATCCCTCACTAGTTTGAACATATCTATATCAGATGAAAAGCGAACGTATGTGCTGAAGGAATTATGATTGATAAAATGTAAGTTTATATTTATTAAAATACATAAATTTATTGAAAAGTTTCTAAACATTATTAAGAGGCCAGATTATGTTATTATGCGTGATAGGTTTTTAAAATTTTAGAAATTATTTCGAGTATTTTAATAGATTTTTGCAAATGCTGGAACATGTTTATGTTAATAACATTTATGTTTGAAATAAAAATATTGTACATAAATAAATTCCCTTTACAAAAATATCTACAATAAAAAATAAAATATAAAAAGTATAAATTTAAAGTAAAGCGTGGCAAAACGCCATGATTAAATTTAAAAGATAACTTAATTTAGTAAAGAACATATATATAATTTCTTTTGTATCGAATTGATTAGTTGAAAATTGATAAAATTTAACAAATGATATGTAAAAGCGTCGCAAAATGATAAATAGATTGTAGATTGTTGCTTTTATAGTGCAAAAAATGTTGTGACTTTTACTTATTTGAAAAAGCGTTATTTGTTTCTATAAAGATCAAATGATATATATATATATATATATATATATATATATATATATATATATATATATATATATACAGATATACTTTTTTGGCAATTAAGAAATTTTGAAATGAAACATAATGGTTTGTTAAAAATTACAATGACTTATTATTAAATTAATTGAAATTTAAAATCTATTAATTTAGATGATAAAATAATAACAAATGAAGTTTCTGGTAATCTTGCTGTAACAGAAATAAAGTTTCTAAAAAAAGAAGGTAATTTGGAATTGAAAGAGTTAAATTAAGGTGACAATGATTTTTGAATACGCTACTGATATGTTAAAAATAATTGCATAACATCTATTTAGATTAAACAAACATAGACTAAAGGAATGCCTCAGTAAAATTCATTTTTTTTATTTAACGTTGCTGTATTTCAGCTATCATTGCGATACTAATTAGCAACGGAGATCGTCAGTGTGTTATGAACAAAGCACATATAGCGTACAGAGGTGCTTGTATAAATCAGCCGAGAGCTGTATTCGAACTCGGATCCTCGAGATTACGAATCCATCACTCTATCGAGTGAGCCACTGACGACCTCGATAAATCATATATTTATTTTTATATTTATACTTCTTACATCTTTCTCAATCTTGATCATACAATAATTAAAATTAAATGCTAGAATTGATTTACAATTTTAATTATGAGCACTTGTGAGTATATTTTTAAGCAAGTTAATTCAAATATTATTTTTATTTTCTTTATTTTAGGATTGAATTATCTCTTTAAACTTCTATTCATTCATGTATAAAAAGAATATATTTTGATAATAAAGATTTTTGGACAGTATATTGTGCCATTCGTTAAAATTTAAACAGCTGCTAAATCCAATATACTATTAGCGGGTGTTGGCATTTTTCGCAAAGGTTCTACGGAGTTCAGACTTTTGGTTCTGCAACTTCTTGGATTAAATCTTTAAAAAAATATGTAAAAATCAAACCTCCGCAATGATAAATTACGGGCAACATATAACAAAACTTTTAATTAATTTTCATTAGAAAATAAACTGTTAAGAAGTAAAATTTACTAATTAACCGTTATTTATCAATCTTCTTCTTCAAGTCTTTTTTCACATATACTGACACCAAATTAAACGTAATACGGTATCATAATGACCAACTCTTACAACACAAAGTACAGCTTGAATTTCACCCAGTAAATAAACGTACGATTAAAAAAGAAGCAAGCCTACAATTCATCAGAACCTCAACAAGCCCCAATATATCAAACCACACGGTACATCATCGCATAGTTCTCTCTTTTCTCGTGCATATATCGCCGAAAAACGAATACTTACCACTCTTGCTCTCGAAAAGAAAAAAAAAAGAAGAACGCTAACAATTAGTCGAGACTTTATAATCACTTGGTTACATATACGCTTTTTTTCGTTGAGATCCTATAGCGAAAAAAGAGAGAGAGAGAGCAAGGCATTACAAGTACCAGAAGCAAAAGGACCTAAAGTGAATAAGAGAAGGATAGGATATCGTTTGAGAGTTACAAAAAAGGGGTTTAAAAAAATAAAAAAAAGAAAAAGAATAAGAGGGAAGAATAAAATGTACGCAGTGAATGTAACATATATACTGACCGACGCTACAGCGAATACGTATATACTCGTACTTGTGTTAGCAACCCCCATTGATCTGACGGTGAAACGTTGCGCGGCTATACACAGCGGTATATACTAGCAACAGCGAAGCAAAAACGAGCTTCGAATACGAGTGTTGTACATTCGCGAAAAAAAGGAGAAAGAGAGAGAGAAAGAGAGAAAAAAAGGCTTGAAAATTTGCGGAGTACCAAGCTACTGGTCGAATCTACCACCGCAGCTTATTCGCATTCGTTCTCGCTGTGTTACACAGTACGTAAAATAGAGAGATATTTCTATATATGCGCGTACATATGTATTTGGGGGGGGGGGGGAAAGAAAAAGTGCGTTGAAAGCAACGTGCATGAGATTTTTGGGATCATGCGCTCGGAGAATTTTTAAGCATTGACATTAAAATTTATAAAAGGAATAGTGTGCTTGCATGTGATGGAACTTGAAAAATTTAAGAAATAGTACAGCGTCAGACTATTTAAAGAAACTATATTTTGAAATATTGCATTTTCATTTTTTTTATATCTTTTATATAGTACATATTCATATTTTTTTAAACTAATTATTTCATGAACTATTGATAATAATGTCATTTTTAGTAAACAAAGTATTGAGAAGTAATTAGCACATCTTTGCTCTACGGAAAAATTAATTTTACAATATTTCCCACCTAGTGAAACAATAATTAATTAAATATTAATTTTTCTAAGAATTAATTTAATTTAATAATTGAAGTAAATTATGTTATAAATTTATTTGGAAATTTCAGGAAGTGTACGGTAGATTGTTTCGAAGCATCGGTCGATTGAAACTATTTGCGTGGGGTTAATTATTTACCGTATAAGCTGCACCGGTTCATTTACTTTGTACTTTTTAAAATTTTTTATTTTTTTTCGTTAAATTTTCATTGCGCATATAAAATTACAATTATTCTAGAAAGTTCAAACAATTTCGTTATTATTCAGATTTATGAATTTTCTCTTTAATTATTTTATGAAAATTCTTTAATATTTAAAAAAAAATAGAGCGTGATGTATTGTTATACCATATGAATAATATATTAAGATTAGATTTATAAATAGTTCATAAAAAAATATGTGTTTGAATATTAAATATATATTTTTGGTACATAAAATATGAAAAATGAAAATTTTTTTATTTGTAATTATTTATAAAATATTTGTATTTCATTAAAAATTTTAACAAAAGTATATTAAATTTTAGCAAATTCTAGTAAGAAATTTCGGTTATTTTGTATAATGAAATATGTATAAAACAAAAACAATCCGCGCAAAAAGTTCGCGTTTATCTCTCGACGTATTCCATCCATATACGAAAATCGAAGAGAAACACGAACAAAAAGTACACGTTGTTATTCGCGAGTTTCTGCTTTCAGCATTTACATTACATCGTAACATAAGTCCATCACCTATACACTATAGATGCACGCACTTTAGCACACGTAAACACACGTACACATGGACAAATGTATAGAAGTAACGGTCGAACGAATAACGTTTGAAAAGGTGGCCAATCCATCCGTCCTGTTGAGATTCGGATGGTTTGTTAACTTTAGCGTATATGTATATTTTGTAGAATACCCTCTCTAAAGCTCCCGTCCCTTTTCTACTTTACTATTTTAACCCTTTCGTTTATATATGTACACGAAACATTCGAGCTATCTATTTCACTGGGTTAGCGTTATACGGGGGCCGTATACGCATCCGCATTTCGTCGCAAAATTACCTTTGACGTTAGTGTGTCTATCTTTCTCTCTCTCTCGCTCTTTGCTAAAGCATACGCAAGATATAGGACTTCTCTTTACGTTTATATGTAAACGTGAAAACCGATATGTTATCGCTCTCGTAAAACTGCCGTTTTGTATATATATACGCGTGCATGTATATGACGAAAACGTGCTGGGGATATACGATGGATGATGGGACTCTCTTTTTTTTTATAGATTTTCCCAGTAGTTTTCTTTTCCAGCGAAAGCTACTACTACTAGTTTTTTGCTAGTTTAGTTATTTCTTTTTTTTTATATTCAGTTGATGGAAAAAGAGATGGTTCTGTATGTATTTTTTTTCTCGTAAGTTGTGTTTTTTGTTTTTGAGAAAGAGAGGAAAAAAAAATTGTTGAGTGGATCGGATTACCCATGAACGAGTTTACGGAAAGAGTTTTGATCAGAAAATTTTTGAAAAATATTTTTGAAAAATATGTTTTCTTTTACATGCGTTTCAAAGTAAACTTTACTATCGCGAAAGTTCCTCAAATATCAGGTAAATTTTCGAAAGTTTTATATGGCGATATTGGAAAAGTCAATTTTGAATATTGCCACAACTTTTTTGTAGAAAAAAAAATAAAAAATAAAAAACAAATGACTTATCGAACTCAAAAAACATTTAAATTAAACTTATTTTAAATTCATTAAAATATCAATTAAAAAATATATTAAGGATCGGTAAATTCGTGCTTGAATATAATTTTAAGAGTTAAACTTTTGTTCTGAAAATGAACGAGCGGTTTACCCAGGAATGTTGGATACATGCATATGCATCGGTAGTCACATGTGTAACCCCTATATATATATATTTATGTCCTCGTAGGCCGTATTCGTGTCAGTATGCAAAGAGCATGCTAAATTTGTATTGGCATCCCATATGTCTCAGACGCGCTCCTCGACTTATTGCAAGAATTATATGTCTTCCTGAGACATATTGAGACTCAATATGTCTCAGGAGAAATCAATATGGCATCACCGATCTTACTATGTTTCGTTCAATATGTCAAAGAGCAATCATATTGAACGTAGGTTAGTGAAAAAAAAATGACTCGCGCTTCGACAGCAGCTATACTCATTACAAAATGTCAATCTAAGAAACAAAAGAAAAAATCAATAGAACTAAAATTTAATTTTAAAAGTATTGAAAAAAAGATTAATATTTTCAACTAATTTTTTTTTTTTTTTTTTTTTTTTTTTTTTTTAAAAAAGATTAATATATAAAGGATATTGTCCTCTATATGATTAACCTTTTTCCATGGTGAAGTCGAGGGAGTCCCCGCCCGGTACCGTTTAACACATTACATCAGGCTAGACTGTCAGACCCACCATACCGAAAACTTTGACTACCGATGGGTAATCAGCCACTTTTGTGACCAACAATCAACCGATACCCAATGAGGTCGGATTTTTAAGAGTCGCGATATAAATGGCACATACAATAATTTTCTTTCGAAAAAAAGTTTAGAGGTACCTGGCCAGGATTCGAACCCATGCCCTCCGCGTTGAAGGCAAGAGCTCTATCCATTACGCCACCGCGCTCTCTAATATTTTCAACTAATAAGTTATATTTCCTCATACGGCCTACTTCGGACATAAAATCATCTATGTCCTTTGGCCGTTTATTCAGGTGGAATCTGAATCTCGAACAATGTTTGCAGCTTGAGCAGAAATCTACCTCAGGCGCGCTTCGCGCCCCTCGGCAATTTCAGCTCAAGCGACAAACATTGTCCTCGATTCATATTCCACCTGAATACAAAAGGACATATATAACTAATATATATATATATATATATATATATATATATATATATATATATATATATATATATATATATATATATATATATATATATATATATATACATATATTGAATGTAAAATACTTTTAAAACGATTCTATAGATATTTAAAAGGGGTCTAATAATAACTGAAGTGATTTCAATTAAAAGCCATTTGTAATACTACATTAGTTTTTATTGTTAAACAATATTTGAGATAAATGAGAACAATAAAAAAATGAATATGAGTTATACACATTTAAAATGTATTACAAGTTTTAAAAATTTAAATTTCATTAATACTTTTTCATTGTTTAACGTCACTATATTTATGCTATCATAGCGATGCTTATTAGCGACGGAGGTCATCAATGTGTTTGTGAACATAGCACATGCAACGTACAGTGGTGCTTGTATAAATCAGCCGAGAGCGGGATTCGAACTCGGGACCTCGAGATTACGAATCCATCGCTCTAGCGACTGAGCCATTGAAACCTCATTATTTCGTTGTATATTCGAAAGATATGGATATTATAAATTATTTCAAAATTTCATGTAGCATGTAAAGTATAATAACAGAGCTATATTCGTATGTTATTACTTAAGGAACACATCAAATGATTCCTACTGAAGGAATTGCGTATGTCAGTAGACAGCTTCAAAATAATCAATAAATGAAATATCATACAATTAAAAATCAGTTTTAATTATAAATAATTTTTAAATTATTATTTAAAAATTTTTTTTAATCATCCGAAAATTAAGTTAAGATTTTATTTTTGATTATTATAAGTTTTTATTAATAGAAATTTCACATAATTCTATTGTTAAATATTTTTATATTTTAAAAATATTTGCAAGCGAAGTATTAAAATTTTTTCTATTCCACGAAATGTTATAAGCCAAAAAAATAAATTTTTTATGTTTATTATAGAAAAAAATTAAAAATAATGAAAAACTTCTTAAATCGTGTCACCATGAAATCTCTACAACTAATACGATTTTAAATAATTAAAATATTACATATTTATCGGTCCTCTCTTACGATTATGAATTAAATTAATCCACAATATTCAGAATTTGTTTTATATAAATACTTGGTAAAATAAAAGATTTAGAAACATATGTTCTATATCTCCTAAAATAATCATTCATAGCCACATTTGAAATTTTCGTATTTTGTTAATTTTTAAATTTTCATATTTTTTAACTTTTTATTTAACAACTTCTTATTATACAAGATTTTTTGAAAACTAAAATCAATTTTACAATTTTCATCAAATACTATCACATATCACATATGGCATACATTAACAAATTCTAAAACATTTGGTAAAATATAAATAAAACTGCATTTAATCATTAAATTTCAATGTACTCCACCGAACAACTTCCCACTCGAATGGTAAAAGTAGAAAATAAAAAAAAACCCGAAACTCTAGTGGTCGCCAACACAAAATTAGGCATGTTCTTTCTCGCCAGTAAAAAGAAACAAGTACCCACACAGCATGAAAGAATTTCGAAATAATTTCATGAAATATTACAAGTAATAATACGTTGAAAAAATTTAAAAAGGACTTAAAAAGATAACCATATTCTTTTGAAAAGAATTTATGAAATAATACACAGAAAGATTACAAAGTCTTTACAAAAATAATACCAAGAAGGAAATGAAAGTTAAAATATGAAATATTACACGAATCCTTTCTAAAAGGACTTTGAAATGACTTCTTGAAAGGAAACAAGAAATAACTCAGAAATCTTCCGAAGATTCTAGTCATGAAATAATTTAGAAAGATTTTCGAAATAATTTAAGGTATTCTTTCAACGAATCATTTCAAGATACTTACAAAAAGCTTTTATGTAATAATTCCAAGCAAGGTTTTGGTAATATTTCAAGTAATCTTACATGAAATAATTTTAAAACCTTTTGAAATAATTCATGAAAGAACTTATCATGACGATAAAAGTTATTACATGAATCCTTACTGAAAGGACTTTGAGAGAACTTCTTGAAAGGAAACAAGAAATAACTCAGAAATCTTCCGAAGATTCTAGTCATGAAATAATTTAGAAAGATTTTCGAAATAATTTAAGGTATTCTTTCAACGAATCATTTCAAGATACTTACAAAAAGCTTTTATGTAATAATTCCAAGCAAGGTTTTGGTAATATTTCAAGTAATCTTACATGAAATAATTTTAAAACCTTTTTGAAATAATTCATGAAAGAACTTATCATGACGATAAAAGTTATTACATGAATCCTTACTGAAAGGACTTTGAGAGAACTTCTTGAAAGGAAACAAGAAATAACTCAGAAATCTTCCAAAGATTGTAGTCATGAAATAATTTAGAAAGATTTTTTAAATAATCTAAGGTATTCTTTCAACGAATCATTTCAAGATACTTACAAAAAGCTTTTATGTAATAATTCCAAGCAAGGTTTTGGTAATATTTCAAGTAATCTTACATGAAATAATTTTAAAACCTTTTGAAATAATTCATGAAAGAACTTATCATGACGATAAAAGTTATTACATGAATCCTTACTGAAAGGACTTTGAGAGAACTTCTTGAAAGGAAACAAGAAATAACTCAAAAATCTTCCAAAGATTCTAGTCATGAAATAATTTAGAAAGATTTTCGAAATAATCTAAGGTATTCTTTCAACGAATCATTTCAAGATACTTACAAAAAGTTTTTATGTAATAATTCCAAGCAAGGTTTTAGTAATATTTCAAGTAATCTTACATGAAATAATTTTAAAACCTTTTTGAAATAATTCATGAAAGAACTTATCATGACGATAAAAGTTATTACATGAATCCTTACTGAAAGGACTTTGAGAGAACTTCTTGAAAGGAAACAAGAAATAACTCAGAAATCTTCCAACGATTAAAATCAGAAAATAATTTAGAAAGATTTTCGGAATGATCTAAGGTATTCTTTCACCGAATCATTTCAAGATTCATTCAAAAAGCTTTTATGAAATAATTCATGTAATATTTTGGTAAAGTCTTAAGAAATCATACATGAAATAATTTTAAAACCTTTTTGAAATATTTCATGAAATAACTTATGATGAGAATAAAAGTTATTACATAAATCCTTACTGAAAGGACTTTGAAAGAACTTCTTGAAAGGAAACAAGAAATAACTCAGAAATCTTCCAAAGATTCTAGTCATGAAATAATTTAGAAAGATTTTCGAAATAATCTAAGGTATTTTTTCAACGAATCAATTCAAGATAGTTACAAAAAGTTTTTATGTAATAATTCCAAGCAAGGTTTTAGTAATATTTCAAGTAATCTTACATGAAATAATTTTAAAACCTTTTGAAATAATTTATGAAAGAACTTATCATGACGATAAAAGTTATTACATGAATCCTTACTGAAAGGACTTTAAGAAAACTTCTTGAAAGGAAACAAGAAATAACTCAGAAATCTTCCAAAGATTCCAGTCATAAAATAATTTAGAAAGATTATCAAAATGATCTAAGGTATTCTTTCAACGAATCATTTCAAGATACTTACAAAAGCTTTTATGTGATAATTCCAAGCAAGGTTTTGGTAATATTTCAAGTAATCTTACATGAAATAATTTTAAAACCTTTTGAAATAATTCATGAAAGAACTTATCATGACGATAAAAGTTATTACATGAATC
Organism: Anastatus disparis; assembly: GCA_017163975.1. NCBI lineage: Eukaryota > Metazoa > Arthropoda > Insecta > Hymenoptera > Eupelmidae > Anastatus > Anastatus disparis. The sequence goes on along the minus strand of JAFFSR010000333.1, from coordinate 10,815,027 downwards.
CTTACTGAAAGGACTTTGAGAGAACTTCTTGAAAGGAAACAAGAAATAACTCAGAAATCTTCCAACGATTAAAATCAGAAAATAATTTAGAAAGATTTTCGGAATGATCTAAGGTATTCTTTCACCGAATCATTTCAAGATTCATTCAAAAAGCTTTCATGAAATAATTCATGCAATATTTTGGTAAAGTCTCAAGAAATCTTACATGAAATAATTTTGAAATCTTTTTGAAATATTTCATGAAATAACTTATGATAAGAATAAAAGTTATTACATGAATCCTTACTGAAAGGACTTTGAAAGGACTTTATGAAAGAAAACGTGAAAGATAACAGAATCATTTAGAAATATTTTCGGGATTAGTTTATAATTTATCCGCTTGATGGCGGTATCTCTTACTCTCGCAAGCGGTAAGAGTGCTTCCCGTTTCATATATAAGGAAAATAAGAATCTTAAATGGAAACTATAAATTGTTATGCGTGCGATGTCTGTGTTATGATAACTTCGATTTTAACCGCTGTAAAACTATTCGTAATCCTATGAATAATTATATCATCATATATCCGTTATATATATATATATATATGTGTGTGTGTGTGTGTGTGTGTGTGTGTGTATGTGTATTGATTCTAAATTGATTCTTAAATAATACAGGAAAGAATAAAATTTCTAGAACTTTACACGTCTCTCAACTAAAGATAGATGAAAAGATTAATGCATTATTACTAAAAGAATTCATGGATCCTTACAGAATTCTTTCATTGAAAGGATTCTGTAATAATTCTATGTCCGAGGTATATTTCTTTCAGAAATAATACAATGAAATATTTTTAAAATATTTTATATCATTCTTACAGAATACTTTCAATGAAAGATGTATGAAAAGATTTAAGAATTATTACCAAAAGAATTCATGGATCCTTACAGAATTCTTTTATTGAAAGGATTCTGTAATAATTCTATGTCCGAGGTATATTCCTTTTAGAAATAATACAATGAAATATTTTAAAAATATTTCATATTATTCTTACAGAATCCTTTCAATGGAAGATGTATGAAAAGATTTACGAATTATTACCAAAAGAATTCATGGATCCTTACAGAATTCTTTCATTGAAAGGATTCTGTAATAATTCTATGTCCGAGGTATATTCCTTTTAGAAATAATACAATGAAATATTTTAAAAATATTTCATATTATTCTTACAGAATCCTTTCAATGGAAGATGTATGAAAAGATTTACGAATTATTACCAAAAGAATTCATGGATCCTTACAGAAGTCTTCCATTGAAAGGATTTTGAAATGACTTGTGAATTCTTTATGAAATATTTTTATGTATTATTTTTAAAAGAATAATACCTCGGACATAGAATTATTTCAGAATCCTTTCAGTGAAATATTTCTGAAAGATTGTAGTCCTTTTATGAATCCTTTCAGAATCCTTTCAAAGTCCTTTCATGCTGTATGGGGTACGTACACTCAAGCAAAAAAGGCACACGTGAAAAACAAGAGGCAAAAAAAAAAGAAGGAGAAAAAGATAAAGAGAAGGTATGATATCAGTAGTAGTGGACAGTACACTAGTCGAATCTACAGTACAAAAAAATAAATAAAAAAAAGAAAGAATGAGAGATAAAAAAAGCTTCTGCATGCATTCGTCGCGAGTCAACTCGGCGAATAATCAACTCGAAGCGAGCTTTTTTTTTCCCTAAGAGTAAATAAAAAGAAGAAACGACGAGTAAGCGCAAAAAGAATGAAATAAAGCTTGGTAGCGTAAAAAAGAGACAGATGCGTATGTATCTACATATATAAAGTGTATGGTGTACGTATTATAAAAATCCACAAAATAACCGAGCAGGGCCATTAGCAATGCTCTTTTAACCTTCGGTCCTCATTCAGCTGAGCGCAAAAACCCTTTTGCTTACTACTGTATGTCTCTTTTCTTTATTTCTCTTTAGCTGTCTCTTTCTGCATCCTGTGCCTGTGTATACGTGCATGCGATGCGTGTAAATTTTCCAGTGGCGGTCGCGAGCTCACTATGAGATGGGGGCTACTATTGCGTATTTCGTTGAATAGCATATATATGAACATGTGTACAGTAACTACTAGAAATTCGTTAAATAATTTTTAAATTTATTAGTTTAATTTTTGAATATATAATTTATTTAAGTTGATTTTTGTCTGTACTTTTTATAACAATAGTTGATATTATATTAAGCAATCAAAATATTATTGTTATTATTATTTTTTTATCTAAATGTTTACAAAATTGCAATGAATTAAGACTTTTGAAATTTTTAAGCTATTGGTACCTAAAATAAATCCGTTACCAATCCATACTTCTGGAAAAATATTAAATAATAAACACAAATAATAGTTAATAATCACACTAACACCTTAAATCGATTAAAAGTACTGAATAATACATCAAAATGAGCTTGCAATTGTTATACAATGATTGATCAATCAAACATCAATAACTAAAAAACAAATTCTTCGCTACCTTCATTTCTAATCCAGTTTTGGATTGTTAAGTTTTTAAAGCATCCACACAAGTACTAAATTTATGAAGGGTACTGTATCATCACCTACACAACGCTTACACATTGCGTACAACGCGCACACAGCAGCAAAAGCTAAAGCTCTACACACCAATGCGTACATTCAACATATCTATAAGTACGTTTTTCCTCTCTGTCTCTCTTTTCTCCTCTCTTTATCGCTTGACTGTATACTACTCTGTATATAGTGTATTACTTCCCTCCCTACTTTGTTACGTATAGATATATGTAATATGTTCATACAGTACACAGCCCCATACCCTACCTTTTATACTACCCGTTTTCAGTGGTAATCCGACTGGCTAGCCACTCGCGCCAACAAATACCCTCACCGTCAGCCGCTACGTGATACCGCAGCGCGCACACACCAAGCACCTTTTTCTACATACTCACTTCCTCCCTCCCTATATAAAGCCACCTCTTGTGTTTTATTATATATACGTATACAAGTGTATATATACAGAAATGGCGCGCATGTATACATCGCTTTTTCACACTGTCGAATGTAATTTTAGCTTTAAAACAATAATATTCGCGGTGGATACTGCGATGGTAAGTAATTTTTGAACGGAGCTCTTTTTTTGCTGGTCCGAAGCTTTTTTTCAAGCATTGATTTATTTTTATTAGATTATAAATATGATGACGTGAGGGGATAATCATGCTAAAGAGTGTTTGGAAAACTATTAGATTTGAAGAGTACTAGGGATATGAGCATTTTAAATGTTTATATCATATATGAAAGTGATATTTCGTGTTTCGCTTAATTTTGAAAATCAATACATCTTCTTTAGAATAAAAATATTTCTGATGTATAAAAATATACTATAAAAATATCCACTTTTCATCATATTAGAAATTCACATTTTCTAATCATGGGGTATACAATAGCTCAGTTGATGGAGCGATTGATTCGCAATCCACTGGCCCAGTTTCAAATTTTAGTCTCTATCGATTAACACAAGGGCTTTTGTAAAACATTATGTGTGCTTCGTTGACAAACAAAGTGTGAACTTCCATCCTTGATTATCATATTGCAAAGGTAGCCAAAATGTAAAGACGTTTATTAATTTAAAAAAAAAAGCTTTGAAAAAAATCTAAAAGATATAAAAATTGATTTTGACGGATATTATAAATTTATTTGTTTTGGAGCGTCATAATGAGTGCCTTCAACAAATTTCGCAACTGAAACTTATAAATACATTAGAAAACATTTGTAATAGATTTCCAATAATCTTTCATGCATATTATTATATATGATATATATTTACATTATCAGATTATAATACGTTTGTATAATGCAAGAAAATTTAATAAAAGTACTAGTAGAAAATTAACTATATATTTTGGACAGAATTTCTAATCAACGTAAATTAAAATGACATTCATCAAATTGCTATGATTTATAGATCAGTTTAATTAATGTTGACCAGAAATTCCGCCCAAAATATGGCCAATTTTCTACAAGAGAGATGAAATAATTTAAGCATAACTTAATCATTTATTTTTATTTTTTGAATGAGAAAATAACTAACGACCATTCATTTAGATGAATAAAATAGAATTAAATTTTTGACATTTTATACCGAATGGTAAACAATCAGCCATTGAAAATTCATGTGCATTGAAAGTAAACTTTATACAATATAAATTTTCTACCTTTATTCACGAAACAATTTCAATAAACTTTGCATCCTTTTACAAAAATCAGCGCAAAAAAAAGCCACGAATTCACCACGAATTCGACTAATTTTTCATTTGACCAATCGGTATCCTCTCAACAGAAAATTCAAATACTCTCTCGCTCTTTCTCTCTCTCGTTTAAACTAAAAAACTTCTCTTATCGGCACGTACATTCACAAAAACCAAACCTCATTCTCTGCCCTCCTATATATACTCTGACCGATAAAGAGAAAGAGAAATGTATAGATGTGCAAAAGAGAGAAAAGCTTTGGGATATACAGTGGCCGCGCAGTGGTACACTCTGGTGAACCGCGCCCCCAACACCCTTTTGATACCGCGAAATGCGTTCCCACTCGTTTCCATGCTCACGTTCTGGCTGGAAAATTTTTATTTTTTTTTTTATTCTCTGACATGAACTTCCGCCATTCGATTCCTATATAACCAAAAAGGCTCTCTCTTTCTCTCTCTCTCTCTTCGATGATGCAAACTATTACTGATGCTGCTGGCCTCTCGAGCTGATTTTCGATCGAACGAATGAACGATCGATTGGTTGTTTGATATTGAATCGTTTCTATATATGTATAGAGAGTTTCATTTTGGAAGCTTGGATCGCTTTTTACTCTCTCTCTTGCTTTTGTACATAGTCCAATGTATTTACGTTACTATCAAGCGTACACATTCTACGTATTTTGAGAGGAAAGCGTTGAAAACGAATGTGATATATTGAATGCGCGAAATTTTGTGTAGTAAAGAATAATTTATCTTTTTTTTTTTAAAAAATTAGGGTTTAATGTTAATTATTATTAAATCAAAATTTTTAATAAAAACGTTTTTATTATATGGAAAAATAGCGTTTAATTTTTACAAGATTATACAGTCACTTATGCGTATTAAATAAATAATGAATAGTATATATATGCATATTTCAAACATACATGATAAACATAAATCATTCTTTAATGAAATAATCTCACATTATAAAAAAAATATACAATATTATAGTCTCGTTTGTAACTTCTTTTCGATGCAAAATTTAATTTTTTAAGTTTTTTATTCAATGATAAAGTTGTTTTGTAAACTTTGCTATAATCTTAGTATATACATTATTTTGATTCTAATAAGAATCATTACTGCTGTAGAATTTATCCTAAAAAATTTTTAAGAATTATTTTAAATTAAAAATTTTGAAATACTGAAAAAGAATGAAATAAAATTAAAGTAATATTTTAATATTCGTTTGAAATTTTTAATTGTAACACAAAAAATTAAATTAACTTTTTTAAGTCACTAGCAAACGCTAATATTTTAAACATTAAAACGTATTGTATACATTTTTTAAATATATTGATGACATAATCAAACTAACAATATTAATTTAACAATATTAATTAACCTCAATTTTGATAAAAAATAAAAGTAAAAGTAATTTTTTATCAGATTTTAAGTTTTCGGTGCAATTTTTGATAACTGATGGACTCAGACTTTGATCACGAAATATTATAATTGCAATATTTTGTGACTGGGAATTAAAATATAACTGAATATTACATAATTTCAAATCATACTAAAAAATTTATGAAATTTCTATTAACGAAACAAATAATATTTATGATTAGATTTCAATGACAGCTAGAATAATTAAATAATTAAACTTGATCAAGTTCGAGTTGATCAAAATCTAAATCTCTACTAGGATATAGGTCTTTGATAAATAAGTCGATTAACCATAATAAAATTTCCAAATCAATATTCATTAAAATTTTCGAATTAATAATTGTAACAGTTTTAAAATTTATCTTGTATTTTTAGAATTGTTTTATTTTTTTATATAAAAACCAACACTTAGTACATATCCTATGATAATGGAGAATCTATCGATTTTTCATTTAATAAAATAATAATAAAACGTCAATTAAATGAATCTCCGTTAATTGTAATTAAAAGCAACGCGTATGAAACTTTATTTTTTCAAAATATTGTAAAAATAAAATTATCTCCACACTTTTAAACGTTAAAGTATATACAACGAGCTTTTAAAATTCCATAAATTCACCGGTAAATTCATCTATACCGCGCAATCTCTCTCTCACTCTCGCTCTTCTCTTTTTTTTCACAATCAGCGGTCTATACGTGCTTCTATCACATCCGTTCAAAGTTCCAATAGACCAAACAGTACATTCTATACTATCTACACATATATAGAGCCATACACATATAGGCTATTACATCGACGTGAGTATAGCGAATGTATGTCCAGAAAATTTTGGTATTATGCTATATATGGGTTGGCTGTGTACGCTGCGCGCAAAGTTAACGGGATTACGTGTAATTTAGTTGACGCTATACGCTACCCAACACTTGCTTTTCAACCGTGAACTCTCTCTCTCTTGCTCTCTTTTTCGCTCTCTCGCTTTTCCTCTCACAAACGCAGGGATGTTACGTTGTAACGACAGCGAGACAATTAACGTCAGACGCGGCCACTGCCACACACGACACGTCGGATCTAACGTTCTTTAAAATTTTTTTTTTCAGTTTTTTTTTCTGTGCATTCTATATTCTTTGTTGCTTTTTTTTTGTTTTCTGCGGCCAGCAAGCTTTCGCCTTGCACGAAACGAGCTTTTTGATGCAGAGATCGCTGCCGCTTCATGTGCTTGCTTACGAAGTATATTGTTGGGAAATTACGTAAAGCTTATGCTGTTTTAAAATATTTAAAAAAAAACTAAATGCTTCTACTTTGTTTCATTGTGATGTAATATAATGTAGAATTATTAGAAAGGGCTCTTTTATTACAATAATTAATATTTACACTCCCTATAAATATTACTTAATATTGACGGAACCAATTAGTATATAGTAGTATATTACATTAATTACTATATGTGTATTACTTTAAAATTTAAAGTCAATCATTGAAAGGATAAAAAATGATTACAAAAATTACTGATGTTTCATAATTGATTACGTACATAAAAGAGACGCGGTCAAAATTCTAATCCGATCATGTTAATCCTTGAAAAGAAATCCAAAAACGATGTAGATTAAAAATTATTAAAAAAAGTCAATATCTAAAAAAAAAGAAGCAGAAGAAAACGAATTATGCAATTTTATTTCTTTATTTTATTTAACGTCGCTGTATTTATGCTATCATTTCGATACTAGCTAGCGACGAAGGTCATCAGTGTGTTTGTTAAAAAAGCACATGTAACGTACAGTGGTGCTTGTACATATTGGCTGAGAGCGGAATTCGAACTCGGGACCTCGAGATTATGAATCCATCGCTCTACCGAGTGAGCCACTGATGACCTCGAGATTTTGATTGCGTCTTTTTTGTGTTTATGATCGGCAACTGAAAAACAAGCGAATTTGATGCGTATCACTCTTTGAAAAAAAAATGTAAACAAACAATTTAATTTTATAAAAATGCGCACTTTCAACATTCATCAAACTTTTAATTTACCATTGATTTTTATTCGTAATAAATCGTCATAAGAATGTTGGAAATTCTATTTTTCCAATTATTAAAATTTAAAATATTATAAAATACACATTTTTCGAGATGAAATTCTAGGTATATCAAGGTGCAAAAAGAATTAAGTTTTAATTAATATATCCATCTCTCTAGCCCACATACAAAATTAGCAGGGCACAATTCATGATAAGTGAGATACATTCGTACTACTAAATTAAAAGCCGAAAAAGAAGAATTATTAAAATTTACAATCGTACACCCACACACACCATATCTAAATATTCTTTAAAAATAAAATTTAACCAATTCTCCAAATTCGAAGTTAAGGGAATTCCTTGAAAGTGCTCGTTAAATTAAAATCAGAATGCATATCCATAACTCTGCCTATTATTTAAAACGTCAAACAAAAAGAAGTAGCGTTGCAAAAACGAGCTTCTCTAAAAAAAGGAAAATGGCAAAGAAAAAGAGAGTACACGCGTAAACTACCACGTGAAAAAAAAAATTTGTATTTCAACCGCTTTTCTTGTATCTGAAATACGAATGATCGATTCCTATTCATTCGTATACCTCGCGAGAGGTTTGCATTTTCCAGGATATATAGTATGCAACGGTGCACTGTATATAAAATACATACGCACATTTTCTCGTTCTCTCTTATACAATCGTATCCACATACGCGTAACTCTTTCAACTGGAAAGCTTTGGTTTAGAATATATGTATGTAGCTTTCCTTTTTAGCGAACGGAGTGGGTATATGCGGTGAGATGCAAACGAATCAGTTACCTGAATCTGACCAAATACAATGAATTAAAGTTTAAATTTTTTATTTTATTTTTTTACAAGCAGTTGAGATCATTTAATTAATACAAAGAAACATTTTTATCAAGATATAGATTTTTCTCAAGTTTTACAAGTTCTGAATTTAATTTTATTTAAAAAATTTGAAGCTTCTAAGCTGACTAGTTCATTAGGGTGCTTATTAAGTGCTTAAAATTGAAAAACCAAACTATTAATATGACTTTAATTTAAACTTATATAATATGGTTTAATACCGAACGCAAAACTAAAATTAAAAAAAGGAAAGAAAAGAAGCGAACGAATGCAATTCCACCAAACAGATTTCCCGTGGACGTAAATGTATAACGGGCTAACATTAATTAGGCGCAATTTAAAGGCTCGTTAAGTTCAGCTAACGACATAAGTGGCAAAAGAGAAAGAGAAATATAGTCAGTTTCTATAGTTGTATGTGTATATATATTCAACATTTAGTTTACATGTGAAGAGAAAGAGAAAATAAAGGGACAAGAGAGGTAAAATGAGAGTACATTTCAGTCTCTGAGTTCTCTTTGACGTATACACGACAGTTGCCAGTCGTGGGCAACCTTTTACATTTATATATACATACACTTATACAAATACACATATACATTCGTTAATGACAACGAACTGTCGGTGGATGCAACACACACATACACACACTTATATATATAGGTAGGTAGCCACGAGTTCGGCCAACCGGTTAACCGGCAATTAGCCGATTCTAGGTTTCTCTTTCTCTTTCTACTTTCTATACACATATGTATATATGTAGGTGTTTCGCTTTGCACATGTAAATTAGCCTACGAATCGATTCGACCGGAAACCAAAATAAAAAAAAGAAAAAAAAAAGAGTAAATTATCAGTGAAGCTTAAGGGCTTCTAACACCTGAATGCCAGAGCAACAAAAATCGTTACTTTTAAAGTTGTTTCAGTTTAGTTTCTATAGTTTCATATCTTTCATGAATTTATTCAGAGGTACACCAGACTCATGGAATCAAACTAGATGTTATTTTCTAATACACAAAGACTTAAATTATTGTTGTATTTTATGTGTTAACAGTTGGTTACCTTTTAACAATGTTAAGATTAACAATTCACTGACATAATTTATGTAGGTAACATTTCACTACTATCTAATAGATCGTTATCATCGTAAGTTACAATTTGGCTTTTAATTATTTAGGTTACAAACTATTTATATGAACACAAACATTCTGTAAATTATTTTTTATTTATCTTTATGAATTTTATTCTTTGAACAGGATTCGTGGGATGCAATGTTATATTCAGATAAAATTTGAGATCAGCAGTCAAATCAACAGGTTCCAAATAAAAATTGTATAATATTAAAGCTACTAAAACTTTCATTTGTACCATAGCAAGTTTCCTACCTAAAAATATATATCAATATATAAATATAAAATCAACGCTGAGAAAAAAGTTTTTTGAATCAATTAAGGCTTTTTTGACATTAAAATATTTTATTAGATTAATTATGTATTTTGAAGGGGGTAAATCATTGCATTACTTTGCATCTATACTGTAAAGATCTGACCGTATTATACATTAATTCAACTTGAGTTAATTAAATAATTTAATATTCAGTTAAAAATATAAAATATTTAATTAATTCAATCAGCCCACAAAAAAGCTTTTATTGATTCAAAAAAATTTTTTTTAAAGAAAACAATAAACTATTTTAGTAGCAATTTACTAACCAATACAGTTTCGAGGTCCAGCGCTGAAAGGTATGTAAGCAAAAGGATGACGATTTTTTAAATTTTCAGGTAAAAATCGATCTGGATCAAATTTATTTGGTTCTGACCAGATTTTTGGATCTCTATGGGTGTTAAAAGCCATGCATAATATATCATATCCAGCAGGAACGAGGTAATTTTCTAAAAATTCATAAACATTCAATATTAAATGTTATGAAATTTTATTAAATTAATATTGAAAGAATATTAACTTCCAAAAATAGCAAAACATTTTAGATATCGATTTTCGATCATGTAAATCTTTTAAAGAAAATGTATAAATTAAAAAAAATAAAATATTTCAACAAATACGTGATACAATCAATAAAATTTTACTTTTAAGACTTACTAAGCTGTATATCTTCTTTAATGTATCGGACAAAAAGAGGTGCTCCTGGATAAAGCCTCAACGATTCCTTCATACATCTCTCTACATAATCAAGTTTTTGCACTTCGGCCATTGTAATTTCACCACCAGTTTGATCAAGTATCTTCATTACTTCCGTTCTGGCTAGATCCTAAAAAAAATATAATTGATAAAAGGATGGTGCATCATATGTGTCAAATGAAATTATGAAGAAATATGGACATTTCTATTTAATAATTATATACTTTGATAATTAAGAGCATGACGAAGCTACCCGCCTTCTAATAATATTTCCAATCGTAACTTATGAATAAACGATGCGTTTAATTGAGTTTTTTTGCTACAAAGAAAAAATTTGTAAGATTAAACTCTAGTGCGGACAATTCAAGAAATCCACCAAAATATTATACATACAAAGTTATAATAAAAACTTTCAATGTATCGTATTTTAAGGTTAGGTTTGTCAAGTTTGGTATCTAATTTCCAATCCAAGCTCATAAAAAAATAACAAGTCAAAATGATTTTTTATTTTAACAAAAATTATTTTATTAATATAGCTTTAGTGCGGACAAGTCATTATATTTGTTAAATTTATGAATTTAAAAAGATATTGATAAAATAAAAAAAGCAAAACTCGATTGCTGCAGCTCCGACATCCCGTTAATGTAGCAAGAAGAGCTTTAATACTTAAAAACTTTATTTTATCAAATTTCTTTATAATCTACTATTAATAAATATTAACCTACTTGTATTTCTTTATTTTCAGCTAATAGCATTAATGCATAAACAATAGATACTCCAGCTGTTTCGTGTCCCTGAAATAAATTGTATTGAATTAAAATTTATCAATAAATATACTGTTTTAATTTGAAATATTTTTCTATATGCAATAAAAATAATTTAGAAATTGTAATTAATACTCACAGCAGCTAAGTAATTATCTATTTCTTCTTCTATACCCTGTTTATCTATCAAGCCTTTTCTTTCTGCCAAGAGAAACAGGTCAAGCATAGTTGGTTTTATTTTACGCTCTAAAAATATTAATTTTATCGATTAAATTTTTATATACAATAAAAAAATAATGATTTTACAGAAAGTACAAGGAAATATGTACGTAATATTATTACCTGTCAATATATCTTCATTTGAATCATCCACAAATTCTTTAAGATATTGGTACTTGGTTCGTTCATGAAAATCTTTTCGCTCTTTAATAAGCTGTTTTACAGGTTAAAAAGATTATTATTAGTCGTAAATAATATTAAAATTTATTGAATTTTGTGCATTGTGACAGTAAAATATATAGATTATATTTATGAATAACAAACCTCAGTTCTCAAATTATGTATATCTTTAGCATATTTTTTTTCCATACGACCAATTTTTAAAAATGGCATCATCCAGTCCATTATGTAAGGCCTAGTTACTCTTCGAATAAAAAATAACCATCAGAAATTGTTGATGATCGTCATGAATTATTTATAAAATATTATTATGAATATAAAAATATAATAAATGAACCATGAAAAATATTATGTTAATTTGCATGATTAAAAAGTAAAGATCGTTAAAAGTCTGAGAATATTCCATTTGGAACCCAAAACATAGAATTGAACTTTCAAAGATCAAGGTCAAAATGATGAAAAGTTATGGAACATATTTAATGAACCTATTTGCTAATGGATTGTTAACACAAAAACTATCAACTTCAAACAAAAAAATTAATTGAATATTTTTTTGGAAGAAGTATATATTTATTTATTTAAATTACCTATAAGCTCCAATACTAAACATAACAGGAATGGCTTCTTTATATTTTTTAATTATATCTGGTTTTATATTTTCTAATTGCACATCCAGTGAGGCATCTGCCAAACAAAGGTAGTTAATTTCGTAATCATTATATTGTAATTATTATTACTATTATACTCTATTTACTTCTATTGGACAATAATAAAAAATGTTTAATAAATATACTGATAAATACATAAATATTTCAACATAAACAAATTAATTTTTATTGCATATATTTAATTTATATCAAAAAATTAAAATATCCTCCAGAACTTGCAGAAAAACAAAACTTACCACAAAAAACATGTAATAAAGTATCAGCACTCAACGGCAAGAGATTATGAATACTCTCGTTGCCATGTGATTTGAGATATTCAATTAATTTTTTGCCATATTTATTTGCAACTTCTACATTCTTCTTCAAATTATCCAAATGAAAAGCTGGTGTTGCAAGTTTGCGACGGTATTGCCATTTTTCACCTACGCACGACAAAAATTTTCAATAATTTGGTACATTTTTCAAATATTAGAACAACGAAAATACTATTTTTTTTTATAAACCTTTGGTCACGATGACACCATCTTGAAACCATGACTTCAGAAGAACGTACATACTTCCCTTGTCAACGTTTACACTGCTTGAGAGTAAAATCTGATAGTATGCAAGGAAAAAATATTAATTTTATCATGTAAGAAAATATTTGGTTTGATCATTTTTATAACAGTATAATCATATAGATTAATACCTCGTAATCATCTGGATCACAAGTAAGGACCATAGCAGTCGTTGGGCGCCATACTCTAGCAATCGGATAGTATTGATTAATCGTCTGACTTAAAACATTCCATAAATTTTCTAAAAAATTTTATATCATTATTAAGTTATTATTTAGAATTATGGAATGTTTTCCTGTATAGATATTTAACTAATAAATATGTTTTTTATAGACGTAACACTATAAATATAATTTTCTAAGTTCAATTAAACAATTTCTAGATAGTCAATTGAATTTTAAGTTTTAGTAAAATTAAGTAAACTTAAGATTGATGAACTGAAAATTTTTAAATACAAAATATAAAAAAATTTTTAAATTAGAAATTTTTTAATTTGATAATATACAAATTTTAGATGTCAAAATATTTAACTAATTGATTATTTTGTACTTTGTCATCTATGAAGACCCTGTGTTCTCGTTTACAATTTTTAAAATGAGAATTTTAATATTCAAAATGAGGTTTTCAATGGCTCAGTCGGTAGAGCGATGGATTCATAATTCGTCGACGCGAGTTCGAATCCCGGTCTCGGCCGATTTATACGTGCTTTGTTTATAAGCACACTGAAAACCTCCGTCGCTAATTGGCATTATAATGATAGCACAGATATAGCGACGTTAAAAAATATAAACAATTTTCTGATCTAAGATTTCGTCAATTTTAAGAGGCGGTCACATAGATCTGTCTTTTTCTAATTATATTATTAATTTTTTACAAAAATTAATAACTTTAACAGAAAATAAAGAGAAAGCCGGATCTTGTATCACAAAAAGCAAAATTTTCTTTTATGAGAAAGAATTCATTTTATTGCTTCGATTTTAAAAAAACCTTGAAAAATCGAATTGTTTACCCTTTATGTTTTCTTGAAAACGAAGCAACAAAAGCAATTCTTCCTCATTAAAGAAAATATCGCTTTTTTTACAAAATGCTGTTTTTTTTTATTTTTTGCTAAAATTATTAGTTTTAAAAAAAATTAATTCTTTGATTAGAAAAAAACAGAAATTTTCGACCTGCTCTTAATATCAATCTTTGAATATGTCGAATATGTGTTTAAATTTTACACTTCCCTATCCTTAAAAGTTACTATTCTTGATTTTCTGAATACTGTTTTATTCTGGTTTTTTAATTTTCTATTGTTGAAGTTTCAAAGTCTTGTGTTTTCCAAATTTTAATAGCTTTGAATCATAAAATTTTCGAAACATGTAAAATTAATAAATCCAAATTAATAAATAATATTTTTACAAGAAAATAAAAAAAAATGGTGTGGCAGTCTTTGGGACTGGCCGACAGAAGTGAAATTTCTTTACGAAATTATAGAACTCATAAATGTTTATTTAAGTTCTATCACTGTTTTATTTAATTTTAAAATAATTTTAAAACTAAATGATTATAAAATTAAATAAAACTAAATTAAAATAATTTAATTTATTTAAGGAATTAATTTTTTTTTATTTTAAATGAGATAGTGCATAAAATTTTTGTTAATAATATTTATTTTACAAAAATACAATTTAAAAAATGTAGGGAAGAGAGGGGTTCACCATAAAACATTATAGAGAAGAAAGAAAAAGAGAAAACGAGTGCTATTGCTTTCTTTATTTATTCAGATCAGATTCAGATATTTGTATTGCATATTTAGTATAATAATTTTTCCACAATTTCAGTATATTAATTTTTCTTTATACGTAATTAGTACCTTGATTTACATATAGGAGGCGCGGACGCTCCTCCTATATATATATATATATATATATACACTTCCGTTTCATTAGTTCCGTTGCATGTACCGTCATGAAATCAATTCACTCCCGTATAATTTTTTTTTATACGTTTCTTATGGGAAGTGTATACCGTCGGTAAAGAAGTTCCACTTCAAAAGTATATAACTGCTATCATTTATTTCAATACTATAAAATTTTAAGAGCCTCATGTAAGTAATATTTTTCTTAAAACTTAACTTTTTTTATATTCAAAAAATTTTTTAATTCATTTCCGATCTCGTTCAAAATTTAACAATTTTTGTAATATGTATAATTTAGTAACATTATAAATTTACCTGCAGATCCTTTGAATTGCAATATATTTCCTAGTACAGGTAATGGAAATGGGCCAGGTATTTTATCGACTAACTTTGCCTTTTTATTACACCGAAAAATTACGTGAAAAGCCAACAGGCATAAAAAAATTGCAATAAAAATAAATATCATCATTACAACTGATCTTAAGTTCACGATTGATATTAGAAATGTTAATGCAAGCGGGTGCTCGGCTTTTAAAGCGAAACTTTTTATCCCCACTTTAATCGAGGTAATGATATATTTTGCATAACCAGCATTGAAATCAACTGAAAATTTCCAAAACTTATATATTATATTATTAATGGGCTGGATTACATTTATACATATTTTATCACTTTTTTCTCGAATATCGCATAGTTTAAAATCTAATCGGACTACTGGAAACCAAAAATAGAATAAATTATTGGACAAGAACTTAAACAATAAATGAATAAAATATCTACCTTTTACATTAAGAAAATATAATTATTATAAATTATAATAATTTATATTAAAATTAAAATCCTTGTTTTTTTTTTAATTAATGTTTACTTTTAAATACTGCATATTAGCATTAAAATTTATACTTTTCAAAAATATTTATTGTTTTTTGAAAAAAATACGTCTGCATCGAAAATAGATGAAGTCATAATCCAAAAATATAATTTAAGACTATTTTTACCAAAAATAGAAACTATAAATAACAAGTCTAGTTTACCGTCATAATAAGATTTATCTCTATTCATTTGAATAATTTATGCATATAAAAAGTAAACATCCATATTTAATATATTAATATCAATTATCTTACTAATATTAATTATTAAACTACATAGGAAATGACTTTTTAAATTAGTCTCACGATGAACAAAGTAATACCTTAGTCAAATGAAATATCAAAATTACCCGTTTGTCCAATCGTAACAATGTATACATGTGTATATATATATTTACCACACATCTTGGCAATTTGGAGTTGAGCAAGTGTTAGGCGTGCAAAAGCGGAAGCCACGGTATTGCTGGTGTATATGCAGACGGTAAGCCGCGACTGCATGTCCATCTTTAAACTAAAAACCACGATACCCACTGTACTGGTTCTGGATAATTGCTCGTGCGGCTCTATAGCTTTACTGAAGTCAAACTAACGTATATATATACATACACATATATACATGTATATGGATGTAAATACACGAGTTTCGCTTGATCGCGCGGTAGGTCGATTTTTACGAGTAACCTCGTTTTCTTTTATTATAGATTGTCTTATTGCTAGGTAAATTTTGACTGTTTGCTACAACGTATGTTACGATTTCGTTATTGTGACTCGATAAAGAAATAATTGTAATTAGATTTCTTATTTAGTTTTTTTTTCAGTACAATTTTTACATTTTTTGTATTTAGATGGTAATAAGCTTTTTTTAATGTGTAATCATAAATTAATTATTTTTTTAAATAAATTATATTTAGGGCTGTAATGTTGTTTAAAAATGTGCTAATATTAATTTTGTAATTATTAAAAATTGATAACGTATAACAAATATTAAATATCATCGATAATATGTGCATTATATATTTAAAAATTTCATTTTTTCGGTTTTTTTCAAAGTTGATTAAATAAATCTTCGAGCACTTTAGCGCCTTACAAAAAATTGAATTTATAAATTTTAGTCAAATTGAATTTTTAATACATGTCGATTTCAAAACTATCCTTAATGAAAAAGTTATATTTTTAAAAATAAAAAATTTTTATCATTTAAAAAAAAATGAAAATACAAAAAAATTACAAAATAGATTTTTAAACGTTATTGATCTAATATTTCGATCAACTTTCCTTCAAAACTTTATAAATAACAAACTTTAAATATTTAAAAAAAATACTCATATAAAAGTAAAAAATATTATTTTTTATCTAGCTTCCATTAAAAAAACAATATCGGAAACTTTTTAATTTAATGATTGGAGTTATCAAATTTCATTATTTGTAATCCTAAATTATTGCTAACCTTAAACAACCTTTGCTATAATCCTTGCTTTTATTTGAAGATAAAATATATTCTGACGTAGTGCTAAGCTTAAGCTTAGTATAACATTACAAAAAATCTTAAAAATATTGATCCAGAATTATGAGCTATTAAAAAAATATACGTCAAAAGTTAATAAAATGCACACCTTATCTAATAAACAATTATATACAAGAAATTTCAGTTAAAGAAATAATTTAAAATACAAATTTCTCAAAGAGGTCGTCAATGGCTCAGTCGGTAGAGCAATGGATTCATAATCTCGAGGTTTCGAGTTCGAATCCCGCTCTCAGCGGTCGATTGATTCAAGCATCACTGTACATTACATGCTTTGTTCATAAACACATTAACGATCTCCGTCGCTAATTAGCAACGCAATGATAGCATAATAAATACAGCGACGTTAAATAAAATAAAAAAAATAAAAAAATTTTGAAGTCTTTAACTGTATAGTATTTTTTTAGAAATATTTGGCAGTTGAATTTCTAAAAGATATAATAAATTAATTTTAGATTTTTGATTTATAGAATAAAAATCTAAAATATACCAAATGTTTCTGCAACCCCTAAACAAAATTAATTAAAATGTTTTTTAACAAAATTATTAAAAGAAATTTTATTCAGAATCATTAATTTAGCCATTATGTAATGTTATTTTTACATACAAATAAATGAATATCTGTTAATTCTTTCTCATAAAACATACAAATTACTCATGTAATTTTACGGTCAAACGCTTACACCTTTGAACAAAATTATACCATGTTAGTAAAACAAAAAAAAAAAAAAACGAGGAAAGGATGCAATTTGCTTTCCCGATTTCCGTTAACTAATACACCTAGGGTTAGTTTTAATTCTTCAACCACATGTCAGTTCCTTTGCTCCCGAAAAAAAACAACCTTCATCAAGGAACGAGCCCCGATCATTAGTACAAGAATACTCACGCCTACCTTTCTATGGGTACGTGTCACCAGGGTGAACTATAAGCGTTAAGATTTTTCATTCTTTTCATTGGGTTTACTATGGTGGAAGCATGTATTTTAGGTAATAATCTGCTGGAAAATTCTAGTTCAGAAAGAAAATTGAGTTGTTGGGGTTTGGTGACAAATTTTTTTAATGTCTTAATTTTATTTACGTCTTTATTTCTAAAGTTATTATTAAAAATAACGAAAATTTTTGAAAATGTTAAAAAATTTTTATTTATGCTTTAATTGTTTTCCGTGTGTTAAAAATACGTGTGCATTTAAATAGAATATTTTCCAATAACAATGAATAATTTTATAAAAAATAATTCTATAAATATTTATTGTAAACGTTTTGAAAGTTTTATTATTCATAATTTTTTTTTAGCATCAAATGAAAATAATTCAGTATTTTTTATTAATTATATATTAATATCTAAATATATATTAAATGTATTTATATACATCTAAAAATAAAGATTAACGATAATAATTAATAATTATTAATCAATAATTATTAATAATGAATAAAAAATCCACCTTCAAGCTACCGAAGACACACACAGTCTTCTAAGAATAAAAAGATATTAAATGCCATTCTGTCAAAGAAACAAAAAAAAAGAGCAAAACGTTGTTTTCTTTTAATGGGTTTATTGTACCGGAAGCTCAAGGATAGCCGCTTATCAGTTATTTGGAATCTGTACAGTCAGCTCCTTTGGTCTGCCGCTGCTTTTCTGCTGTTTGCCTTTTGTGTTAACACCCGCTGTGTGTGTGTCAAAGAGACTAGATATAGAAAAACTGCGTAAGAAAAATCTAAAAGATGAGCAAAACTAACGACAAAAAATAAGAGGCTACGAAGGATTATCTCTTTCTTGACCCCTCAAAAAAAGAAAGAAAGAAAGAAGAGAGATAACGTAATCGCAGGTCTTGACCAGCCAACTAAAAGATAAGTATAAGGAATCCAGACGAATAAATAATGACTAAATTTGTCGTTGCGGATTGTATGACGTGAATAACAGTCGTTAAATCTTAATGCATTAGATTAGAATGGTTTTTATTTATATAAATTTGAAATTTCTCTTTGTTGGTAGTTAAATATATAGGCAAATAAAATAATATAATTTTTAAATATTCTGCATAACTTAATGTGCATCCTATTATGTTAATAATGGTTTAAATGTTTGACGTAGAAAAAGATAAGCTAAATAATAAAATTTGTTATTTTAACAAATAATATCAATTTATAAAAAAAAATAAAATAATTAAAAATCAATAATTGATAGTAAAAATTAATAAAAAACTTATCAGCTAACTCAATTTGATATTTTTTTATTCAATTGTTTCATTAATACACTAATATTTGATGAAATAAAAATTTTAGTTTCAAATAAATTAACATTAATTATACGAAGCAATAATTCTTTTTACTCAAGTTTGGATTTTACTGTTTTGCTGTACGAATGCACATATATTCGTCTTACGAATACCATCTGCCCGCATTACGCTCGTTTCCTTTAATTACAGGGTATATATACGCCAGAAAAATAAGAAATAAAAGTAAAACAACAGGTAAACGTATGGTGAAAAAAAATCCTTGTCGGTTAACCTCGGAAATTTTTATTACAAAGTTTCAATATTTTTAACCGAACACGCCTCGTAAAATGCACCCCTTTGATTGCGTTGCATTGTTGGGAAGCAAGTTAATTAGACTAGATTAACAGAAAAAGAACTATTATAATTACAAAAAAAGTGTACTAATTTGTAAAATGTCTAAATATATTATGGGTTCTGGTTTTACTATAAAATGTATGTAATGTCTTAGTGTTTTTATGTACCCATTATGATTTAAAACTTTTTTGAGAATATACGAATATAGAAAACAAAAACTTTAAAAAATTAATTTTGCGTGCTCATAAAAGAAGTTTTTTTGATATAGTCATTATTCTTAAATAAGTTA
This sequence comes from Anastatus disparis, assembly GCA_017163975.1. Classification (NCBI taxonomy): domain Eukaryota; kingdom Metazoa; phylum Arthropoda; class Insecta; order Hymenoptera; family Eupelmidae; genus Anastatus; species Anastatus disparis. Next base: position 10,794,810 of record JAFFSR010000333.1, on the reverse strand, counting down.
CTAAAACTATGCTTTAAGTAATTATGGATCAGAATATATTTTTTGACGATATTTCAGCTGGGTGCGAGTATATATTTATGTTCGTGCATGTGTGTGTTTTCATAATTAATATTGTTAATATTATAATTATTTATTATTTTTGCAATATTGTAAATATTAATAAATTTTAAGACGGTAGTACAATAATTTTATTCTACTCATTTATAATTTAAATTATTTAAACATCTCAAAATGTCAAATCATTTTTTAATAAAAAAAGAAAAAATGTTTTGTACTTAAATAAACATAAATCTTGATGATTATAAAGGTGAAATGTTTCGAAATTTATTACTAATTATTTAGTTAAAATATATTTCAAATAATAAAAATTATTGTGTATAAAACAACTTAAAATTTTGTATTAAATCAACAGTATACGCGTAAAATATACATTAAAATAGTACTACATAGTTCTTTTCCACTCCACTTTTTAAACATATTTTAACAATAAAACAATGTATAAAAAATGTTCTTCCTAACAAGAACACACTCTCGAATTAAAATTTTTAAAATTAAAATCATATAAAAATTTTTCTACATTTCAAAAATAAAAATACATATTCTTACAACTATCATCCATATTCCGTCATAAAATCGAATAATAAAACACAGCGAACAATCCCTCTCATTACGTAGAAATAACCATATACCACAATACAAGAGTATATCCCAAATTAGTGAACTCAAGTTGCAAGTGTCGAGCCCTCAAGTGCACACGCAAAAAAAAAGAGAGAGAGAAAGAGAGAATCTCTCTCTTTCCTCCCTCTTTCGTACTATCGAAAAATCACAGCTCCGTGCAACGCCCCCATCCTCTTTCTCTTTTTTTTTGTCTTCTTTTTTTTTTATTTCCTCTTTCTCTCTTTCTCCTCTATATATCCTTTATCTTTTCAGTCGTGTGTGTTCGGTTGCGTATAGTGGTGGCGGCGACTCGTGAAAAATCGCCCGATGTCAAACTGGTAACGGCGCTTTATCGAACTCTCATTACCACGAAGCTTTCTCTCTTTTACCCTCTTTCTCTCTCTCTCTCTCTCACTCTTTTTTTTTCTTTCCTTTTTGGTCTCAAATTCACATACAAAAGGTATACGTGTGTATACAAGCATCTCTTACTACCACTTTTACAGCTAGTACTAGTGATGCTATTACTAATACTACTAACTGATACTAGTAAAAGGGGGATATGCGTAGGTGGATAGGCGAATGTGTTTTTCGTCCTCGTGTGGTCGGGCCGCCACTCCCTCGTTTCATATGCCGAACTCACTTACTCTCTCTCTTTCTCTCTCCTTTTTCATCTCATTCTATTTATCGTTATTTCTCTTTCACTCTCTAGTTTTACACTCATACCCTCTGTATCTGGACAACCCCTTCTCTTCCCATCATCTATTCTCCATCCCTTTCTCTCTCTCTTTTTTTCTGTTTTCTCTTTTGCACAGATTCATACAAATACAGCCTTGTACACGCACACCCGTACATACTCGCATACAAACACGCATTTTAACACGCACACGCTCAATTACAAATAAGAATGTAAAAATAGATGCGTGCGTATATACGCTTGTATACGTGCACTAGTATAAAAGTACATTTGTATTGACATGAGCGTATACGTACTAAACGTAAACATTCTCATTCGCGTATGTGTACGCGTATATATCTATGCAAAATATACCGAATCACATAGATTTATACAAGTTCACATATGTAATATACGCTAGCTATCATCCTCTCTCATGTTTCATTTCTCTTCTCAGTTTTACTATGTTCTCTTTTTCTCTCTCTCTCTCTCTTCTTTATCATATACCCTTTTGCACCGTGTGCGCTGTGTGTTCGGCTTCGAGCTTCACCAAACTCACTAACCCTTTTGACCGGCACCTCTATACTATACCCATCCCTCTCCCCCTCAACCCATTGGTTCTACACACTTTGCACTCTCTCTCTCGCTCTCTCATCCCCTTTTCGTTTTAGTTCGTTCGTTCGTTCGTTCGTCGACACACCCCTCTACGCTCAATGCTTTTGCTGCTGCTACTCCTGCCGCCGCTGCTGTTCCTGCTGCTGGACGCAATAATAAACAACCGCCGGTCGCTATAGCGACACGTCCATCGCGCGCGCGAACAAAACACACTATATATACGCGCATATATACACCTACATATATACACACGAGCTTTTCGTATACTCTTCTCTTAGTCTAGTCGGCAAGCTTGTATATACGTATCTTTCTCGCTCACTCTATATACATCTAGTTTAGCTTGTTCGTTCATTTTCTATTCGTGTGTATATACATGGATGAATGAGTATGGGCCTCTCTGTGTATATATAGAGGAAAGTCGCTTGACGCTATACCAGAGTAGTACACACGAGCTTTGACAAATTGCACGATTTTCAAACTTGTGCAAGGGCTAACCTTCTGTCTTTCTCTCTCTCTCTCTCTCTCTCTTTGGATCACTTGTGTTTATGCATTTATGTATTGAGTAATGCTGGGATGCATCAAATTTCGTTCTAGACATTTTTACAGGGTTTTTCAAGCTAAGAGACTTAAGATGCAATTTTTATGCTTATTTATTTGCAGGATTATTATCAATTTGATTATTTAATTATACATAAAACATTGTTTTCCTAATTAATTTTCTTTTCCTAAAATTTTTTAAAGAAATTTTTGCTATTTATCCTCATATAATTCATAACTAAGGCCAAAAGATTTAAAAATCTAGAAATATTTTTACTCGAAGAATATAAATGAATTATCTCAATTTATTTTTATCGTTACAGTACTGCTAAACTTTTTTATTTAAAAAATTTAAAAATTATTTTATCATCCAATAATTTATTGAAACAAATGTTTAAAAAAATATATGTTTTATGACGTAATATTTGAATATTTTTAATTATTTCAATATTTGAATTATGATTCTCTGTTATTTAAGTTTAATATATAGATCTCTGAGGTCGTCAGTGGCTCATTCGGTAGAGCGTTCGATTCATAATCTCGAGGTTCCGAGTTCGAATCCTGCTTCTGGCCAATTGATACAAGCGCCACTGTACTTAACATAAGCTTTGTTCACAAATACATTGACTACCTCCGTCGTTAATTAGCATCTCAACGATAGCATAAATACAGCGACGTTAAATAATAAAAAAAATAAATGAATGATATACATTGGCAATAGCTTATTCTTTTTTTTTCAAGTCGGTCTGTGACTTATTTGGCAGAGCGTTCGATTCGTAATCTCGGGATTCTGAGTTCGAATCCCGCTCTCGGCAGTCGATCGATGCAAGCACCACTGTACGTTACATGTGCTTTATTCACAAACACGCTTACGTGCTCCGTCACTGATTAGCATAGCAAAAATAGCATAGCATAAATATACCGACGTTAAAAAAAAAAGGAAACTGTTTTTATATTTATTATACTTTTCCAAATTCTCAAACAACTTTTAATGCATGAACTTATTTTCACTCCTTTTCATTACAAAATCGTAATTGACCTACGTAACATTAACATACAAATTAATATAACTTGTTTATCATGTAAAATTATTATTTCATTGCAATCAATAGAAAGTAATATATATGTCATACCCAAAATATTTAAAATTTGTTAATTACACTAATTAAAATTTTTAATTATGTACGAATCTTTATTAAATTTAATTTGTGAAAAGTATTTGAAAATGAAAAATTATTAATAATTATTCATTTAAAATATTAATAATATTTATATAAAACAATATCATATTGACCGAATTGATGATCATGAACCTGCTGAGCGCTAATGATAGAATAAAAAGTTCAAAAATACGTCGGTGCCGCCACCTCTTAGTAAAACGCTGAACGATCTCGTCGTTTTATCTCAACAGCTTCAATCGCACAAAAATTGCGAGTAAAGTAAACGCAGTTCTGTATCAAAGGGTTTCGTTGTTTTTTTGAAATAATAAATAAACAGTCACTGTAATGAAAATAAATTACATTTTTTTAAATATATTCATAACAAAAAAAAATATTTGTTATTTCAAATTTTCATTCTATTATTTCGTTTTATATTAATATCGCATAATTACAAAAGTTTTTTAATTTAATATTATTTTATATTGAAAAGTGATAAAAAATTATATTGAATAATTATAAAAAATATAAATTAAATATAAATTTTTAAAAAATTAAAAAAATAGAAAAATATTGTACTTTATAGATTTTTAAAGGATTGCAACAAGAATATTTGCAATAATACAAAGATAGTATTTTTAAATATATACTACATTATGATAAAAATTTATTTGCATATTAATATTATGAAATGCTAAAACAAAAATTTCTTAAAATAAAATTTCATTTGTAAAAACAAAGTGTTAAATAATTGATTAAATTGATATTATGTACAGTTCATAGAAAATATATTCTATTATTCAAAAAGTATAATATATAAGAAAATAGTTGACAAATGTACACGTATAAAAACAATTTACACACAATTTAATATTAATTTATTATTTACAATCCCTTTATCATTAATGTTTTGACAATTACTGATAAGTTTCTTTTGCAGATTGGGTTATCCTCTTTTATTATTAATAGTAAAATGAGTATATCAATAAAATGCAGTGTACAGGCACTTACTTTATTCTATTAGTCTATAATTTATTAATTTTAATTTAATTCATACAAATATTATAATTTTTATTAATATTAAAAAGAAAAAAAGTTTAGTAAAAGAGAATGCCCACAAACCATTGAAAAATAAGAAAATGCAAAGAAACGTACGAATTATTAATGCTTATTTTCAATAAAAATATAAATTGAAATTTGAATTGCAAAAACTCAACTTAAAATTGAAATTGCAAAAATAAGTGAAAAAATCGAGATTCCGTCAGGTATTTCGAACAATTATATTTTTTTTTTGGTTTCTCCCAATGTGGAGTTAACTAATTTGGTTTAAATTTTGAAAAGCTTTATAAAGCTCTTGATAATTAGAAGATAAAAATTGTTTTATAAAAAAATTTAACAAATTATCTCATAGTCATCCTCCTTTGTTATTGAATGTTAAAAATTTTATCAGAAAATATAATAATTTGATAATAGATTAAAATCGTATCAAAATAAAAAATGTTTTCTTTTTTCTAAGCAATATTTTACCATGGATAATTTTTTAAAAACATTTGTTATAAGTAAAATAATATTTACCATAAAATTTTCTTCTTATACTTATAAAATAATATAATGGTAAACGAAATCAATTAAAAGTTTTAATATCTTATTATTATAAATTTGAAAATTCTTCATTTTACACTTTTAGCTCGAGCTCTTCTTCATCGTATATAGTTCAGCGCGTTTAATTTGACGAAACCGCAAGCTCTCTCTCTCTCCCTCATTTTCCTAGCGCAAGGCATATCCTTTTATCCTGGTATTAACCTTTTCAGGAAAATGTTTATTCAGGCACTTTCCTAACTTTGAAAAGGTATTCGAAAGTATTTTTGGATTTTCCCTTTGACTTTTATTCGCTAATCTCTTTCTAAAGATTTTCACTATTTAAGAATTTAGCTTTGGCTTTGATCCGTCCGACATTCTTTCACATCAGTTCAACTATTATTTTTGGAAAGTAAAAAATTTTATTTTTTAGTTTTAAAAACGTTTCCTGACGTTTTGTGTATCTTTTTTGCACGCTGTACAAATTTCTTAACTAATTAAAATTTTACGTGGGTTCAATGTAGCTAAAATCATTTTAGGATTTAAAATATGATAAACAGCTATATTATTTGTGCTGAAAGAAATTCATTTACGAATAAGTAAAATAACAATGGTAAATAATTTGCAATAAAATAATGTAATATTTTCACATTTACATGTTTAAAATATTATAGATTCTCTTCAATAAACGAATAATTCGTGAATATAATTTATAACATATATTTAAAAAAAAAAAAAACATTTTTGAGTCCGTAAAATAAAAGAAATAAAATAACGAATAAAATAAATAAAATTTAATATTTTTTTATAAACATGTATAAATTTATTTAAAAACATTATAAACTCTAAAATAAAAAATTTTGATATACAAGTATTATTATTGATGGTAAGATTACATCTTATTATCAATGATGAATCCAATGATTTCTTAAAAATTTCCCTTTAATCCATTGAAGCATATCTGTTCAATTAAATTTGTTATTTGACGCACTGCAGGCAGTTCCAGTAGATAGATCCATTATGGTAAGCCAAAATAGTATTTTACAATTAAATATTTTACTTTTTTCAAATGTTGTTCCTACATAGGGTAACTGAAACAGAATGAAATATTCATGTTTAGGTAATGACAAACATCGTATAACATTTGCAATGATATTAAATTTTAATTCAATTGCATAAGAAAATCAATGAAACAATATAATATAAAATAATTAAAAACAATATGAATATGCATAAAAATTGATAATAAAATAATAGAGTACGCTAAAACGAAAAGCAATAAAAATCTTCAAGTCAGTAGATTTGGGTTAAGCTTAATTAGACATTATTTTTATTTTTTCTATAGTGAAATATTTTTAATTGTCCAGTGGTATATTATCAGTTTATATTTGAAAATTCTTACTGTGCATGTTTATAAATCTTAAATATTAAAAAAAATAAATTTTAATTTATATTTGCACTTTAAAACTGTATAAAAAAACGCATTTATAGTACTCACCATAAATAAATTATTAATTTTTTTTTATTTTATCTAAAGTCGCTGTATTTATGGTATCATTGCGATGTTAATTAGCGACGGAGGTCGTTTCAGTGTGTTTGTGAACGAAGCATATATATCGTATACAGTGATGCTTGTATCGATCGGACGCCGACAGCGGGATTCGAACTCGAATTCTCGAGATTATGATTCCATCGCTCTACCGACTGAGCCACTGACGACCTCCGAGTACACATACATATATATATATTTACAAATAATTAACAAGTAAATACATATATTTTATATATATTTTGCGAGTTTCAATTTTTTAAATTTGAAACTCAAAATAAATAGGTCTCGGCGCGCACGATGCGGCTTCGCAAACTTGCCTTTCGGGGCGCTACCGCGCCTCATGATACCTTAGTCGTATAACTTATATTATTGTAAAATTATATTTTTTATATTCAAAATTTTGGCTATATTCCAAATTTTATTTTAGTTCGAAAAACATAAAACAGCTTATAAAATTATTTAATTCGCACACTGAATAAAATATTCTCTGTTACTTCAAGATTGGAGTGAATTTTCATTTTGGTCAATTCAACATATAAACTTTAACCCAAAAATTAAAAGGATAAAAAATTTGTTAAAATGTAAATAAAATTTGATTAATAACTCATCCATTTGACGTATAAACATTTCTTCATTTTGATAATTATCTTCAATATCTGATATCGATATCTTCGTTTTCATTTCCAATTCAACTTTACCAATAAATTTCTTTTAATTACCGTCATCAACAGAAAAGCTTTGAAAAATACATAACTCAAGTAAAACCAATAATAGATATGACGGGTAGAGTATAAGAAGACGAAGAAGACGGAGAAGACGAAGACGAAGAATAAGAAGAAGAAATAAGGAAGACATAGGCGCGTTTAAAACGGGTGGGCATGGCTCTTATACTGCGCCGCCCTCAACTTCGTATATACATATATAATAATGCATATAGAAAGGAAAGACTTACTTTCGCCTTACCCCCACGCTTATATACTCCACTTTAACCACGTATGCGGCCATGCGCGTACACGCGATATTTTGCGGTCAGCCCCACTTCGACCAGAAAACCGACCGACTTCGTGGGATGCTTTCGCGAGAGCGAGAAAGAGAGCGAGTGCATCAAAACTAAAACCTCATATACGAATATTGTTATCCTCTACATTGGAATTATTTATTGTTTGTCTTAAGTAAAGAAATGGAATCAATGAAATTTTCTTTGTTTTGGAATTGATAAGAGGAAGAAATATTTTGATTTTTATATAAGTAAAGAATTTTGGGAAAATAGTAAGCATACATTCATGATAACCTTATTACTTTTATATCTTAAAAAATTTTTTATCTTAATCTACATTTTACAAGTAGCATAAATTTTATAATAAAAGTTATAATAAATTATTTTCTCATTTATTTTATAATTTTTTAATATAATAATATTTTATAATTACACCCTAAAATACAATCAATGTCTGGTACTAAAATACACCACATTATAAATAAATAAATTTCTTAATTTTTAAAAAATATGATAAAAGTTGAAAAAATTATTTGAATCAAGAATAAAATATTTTCAAGTCAGCGCAGTTGACATGAAGTTATTGTAGTATTCGGAAATTTTGCTCTCTTTACTAAAATACAAACGGTCAGCAAGGCGTTCCGATCGATGATACATTTCCACTATTCGCTTGCGCTCATTTTCAGGAACTCATCCAATCGCTCAGTTTCTCTTTCTCTCTTTCATGTGTTGTTCGTGTATTCGACGCACTTGAACGACTGTCACTATGCTCTATTCTATTACTATTTACTTTGCCTCTTTCCATTTTAGTTTCCTAAATCAAATTTAATAAGGGATGTTATATCAAAACTGAAATTATTTCATATCAATATTAAAATTTAAGTTATATTATAAATGACTTAAATTTAATTATTTATTGGATTTTTTAAATTAACAATTTAATAAATGTTAGTAATTTTGAGAAATTATTCATGTACTGGTATAATTATTCAGAGTTCTATATAAATGCTATTATAAATGCTAAATTATAATGACATAATAATAGATTTATACACAAACAGTCAAACGTCCACGCACACTTTCATATTCACACCCACAATCAAACCTACACTTATTACTTATTTCTCTTTTTAATAAAAAAGTTACATGAATATGATATCTTTGATGTTTAATTCAATTAACAGCAATATTAAAAAAAAAAATAACAAAATTAAAGTGGCACAAATAATTAAACTATCACAAAAAAAAACATTTAGGATCAATCTTCTGTTTTTTCTTTTTCTTTTTTGCAAAACACAGTTGCATGTTCCAGCAGTAGCTCTGGTATACTAACAGTTCGCACGGTGGTCGCGATAATAATTTTTATAAGCTCACGTACTCTAACAAGAATAGCATTGGTATACTGGTTTTACACATGTTCAACCTTTTATCCCTCTTTTTCCCTACCCAGAATATATAAACCTCCTATATGTACCCCTTCTCCGAATGCTCTCATCCTCTGTTTTACCCCTTTTTCACTCTCGCTCTGTACTCCCACCACTTTGAAGATTCGTGCGGTTTTGTAGGGGTGGAAGGAAAGTTTTTTCTCTCTTTCTCGAATTCTACTTTTTTTCACTTTTTTTAAAAATCTGTTTTTCTCTTTTCCTCATTATACATCGTATGACCCCCACTTTTCGCTATAATTTTTTCTGTTTCTCTCTATTATTTTCTATCTTTTATTGTTATTATTTTTTTATTTGTTTTATTCTTTTTGATTTTTTCCTGACATTCTTTGATTTGTTATGTGTAACGCAATATTTCATATTTGATTTTTATTATTTTTCCATATGACACATCAATTTTCATATTATTGGTTTCCTATTTTAATAATTTAATAGGATCAATTGCAATTAAAATTGATAATTACATTTTTTTACTGTTCGTAATTTACTACAAAGTATTTTTATCGATGTAAATTAAAAAAATTTTTTGAACTCTAAGATTGATCATTTATGACCAAATCGAAGAAATGAAAAGATATCTATTTTTATGAATATTTTTTATTCATCAAACAATGCGCCATTTATTTACTTCTTTGCCTACAACTATCAACAACTAATTTAATATTTACAATTATCTCTTTATTTCTAGTTCAAAGTAATAAATAAAGCTAGTATATCTTAGCGGTGTCCGTGTATAGAGGGGTAAAAGCGAGTAACTCGGTAAAAGGGGTAATAACCCTCTATCGGGTGTAAAAGAGAAAGACAGAAGGTGCACAATACGAGGGAAACAAGAGTGTATAGGTAGTACAATTTCTTTCTATCATCGGGTATACACGCACGTATAAACATTTTCACGTAACATCCCTATGGCTACTGCGTGTATTGGTGAAAGGAGGGAAAAGCTATATTTGCTGCTTGGCTGTGCGATGGTTCGAAGCTTCTCTACAGTAACGTGTATGATTTTCTAAGGATTGTTATAGAAATCGAGCAACTCCCTTTACGAGGCACAAACAAACGGGAGTTATGTCGTGATTATTAATACTACCCGCGGCGAATTGCTGTATATACCGTGTAGTAGTTGATTTAGAGATGGATTATTAGAAGATAATTTTTACTTTGTGTTAAATGTTTAAGATTAAGTTCAGATTAATTTTAAGTTCAGTCATTAGTGATTTAAGGCCTTTTAAAAACTTTATTTCGTATATTGATTTATAAAAAATTATGTAAAATTTGAATTATATGTGCGAAAAAAATTATTTTAATTTTTTTTATTTTAGAAGTTAAAAAATATATACAATTTTTATCAATTAAATTATGAATTGCGAATATGTGTTTTTTTTAAGTGCTTAATAAGTTTGTGAAAAAGTGAAGGATTTATTGCACTGTGAATTCATTACAACAAAGGGTAAGTCAGAGCTTTCATTTGCTTATTATAAATTATAGATTGTGGTCTTGTAAAAATAATAGTAATCATAATTAATAATTAATTATTACACTTACTGTAGTAAATTTAAATAAAAATGTCTCCTTACATAACTAATACTAGACCTTCCTAATGATTTAATTCAAAACACTGCATTGTTCATTCAATTTTATCAAATCAAAGAGTTTTTCAAAGCACGTGTATGCACGCATAAACAAATACAAAACGCATGCACGAAATCATCACTAGATAGAAGGAATAAAAGAGAGATGTAATAAAAAAAAAGAGAGAAAAGAAGAAAAAAAATGGAGGGTTATGCCGGTTGGGCGGAAGTGAATGTTGACGATAGAGTACTATGGAGTTTTAGGTGGGAGAATTTAAAAGGGAGGAAGGTATATAAAAAAGCCTGACACGTGGCCCGTCACATACATATATAAACATGCACATATATGCTTCTATGCATATGTACGTTTGAAACAAGTGAAAAATGTTAGTGCACGTGAAAAACTCATGGAGCACACACACTTTTTTATCTATATACACACGCCGATGCTTGAATGAAAGCTCGTACCGCCTCTTTCTCTCTTCTTTTTTCTCTTTTTTTTTCATACGTTTTTTTTTTACGAGTACGTCCCGTTTGAGCCAAGTGGACATGCCATGCTGCTTCGTTGATACTATTTTGCTTTTTTTCTTTTGCGCTTGTAATGCTTACGTTGTAAAAGAATAGAGAACGAAAGTTTTGTATTGAAAGTTTATTCTTTTGTTACTTTTATTAAATTAGATGCATTTTTAAATGCTACGAATATGATGATAGATAAATGAAAATGAATTTAATTTAAAAATAAAAGTTAGGAAAATTGAAGTATTTTTTATAAATTTTTTTTCTTTTATTTGATAATAAAGTTTTACAATAAGTAAAAATATTCAAAAACATAATAAATGAAACAACATTAATTTTAAAAATAAATGCATAAGTAAGTACTTTTCAAAGACTTGTATCTCAAGATAAATTCAATTGATTCAAATTCTATAAAGCTCATTATTATGCTTTATTTAAAAGATGATATTTTGAGATGAAATCCATTAAATTACGAAAGAAATAATTCAATGAAATTTTAATTGCTATAATTACTAAATACAGTATGAAATTAAATTTCTAAGCTTACATTTGAAAACTTCGTAAACAATACCTATGATTCATTGATTGTCAAAATAGTTTATATGTTATTTGAAGACATTTTTTACGTGTAACTCAACCAGGATTATTTAGTTTACCTTTTAGTGTGTACATAAAATCTATAAAAGACACAACAAAATTAAATGAAAAAAAATCAATAAATTTGATCAATAAACCTAATCCTTAATGTAAAATAAAAGCAAAATATCAAATACACAAAAAAACAAGAAGAAAAAAAAGAATAAATCTTCGCAATAAAAAAGCACATCCGTAGAACAGCGAAGTGCGTCGATGGCTGGGTGCGCGTGACGAGCGGTAATTGAACGTAGATACGTCGTTTGCATTGACAAGCTCCAACGGAGATAATTCAAATCTCGTCTAAAACGCAAACCCTCCCTCCGCTTACTTCTCTCTCTATCGGTATATAACTCGTCTATTGCTCGTTCGTCAAACATACGTATATACGTGCAAGCTTCTCTGTATCTCACTTTATACATACTTCTGTATACTTCATCATACGGAGACTAACCGATTGCTATTGGGTCTTAATGTTTCTCGTAACTAACTATTGGATTAATTTTTTTTTTTTTTTTAGATTTGTATTTGATCTTAGGTTGTTGGTGTTTAATCAAATAGCTGTTGATTTAGTTGGGAAAAAAAATTATAAAATTTATCTTGAATAAATTATCACTAATTATGCATTTTCCAAACAATACTTAACAATTTAATTAAATATTTGCAAATTACTTAATATTTTTCTGAATTAAAATAAAAGTAATCTTATAACCTGATTAAAAGAAAAACGCGGGTGCACAAGGTGTAAACAAATCAATCAGAAGATGAAACGCACATATTACACAAACAAAATAAAAAAGAAACACATAAGCTCGACTCCCTTCATCTCTGTATTATATACACGAGAAAATAGAGAAAAAGGGGGCATATATAGGGAATAAAAGGGGGGTATTCGGGAGTTTAAGCGCGACTTTGCTTTTGAAAATCAAACAGTACCGCGGTACATATATATCTTTCTCTCTCTCTCTCATTCTATTTCTATCTTATTCTCCACGTGCGTGTACATCCCCCTGGCACACTGTTACTACTGTGTATATGAGGTTTTGTTTGTCTAGCTTTGGCAAATATCGAATACACGTCCAACGGGGAAGCTTTCAAACTTGGTCGAATATATGTATGTATATGTGGACTGGATGATGTTGAGAAATATATAGATACGATTGACTATAAAGCTTATATTGGAATTTCTTACTATTAAAAATTATCATTTGAGATTTCTTTATTAAGACCAATTAACCATCTATTTTTTAAATAAAAATATATGATTCTTATTATAAAAGAATGATGGACGGAAGTTTGAACTCGGAAATTGTGTCGCCAAAATAAAAGCTTTTTAATTGGTTGAATAGCTAAAACGTTCAAGTTATAAATCAAGGCGCTATATTCGCATCTTCGTGTATAAATTAAATAAATTAATTAACTAATTGTTGCAAAATTCTCTTTTATCATGGATAAATTATATAAATTTCTTATGAAATTCTATAGTTTATTCCATTATATTTTTACGTATTCAAAATACAATATGATGCTATTAACCAGTTTGTTTAATATAAAATACTATTACAGAATTAATTTTATAAAGATGTTAAAAACAACGATTTTAAAGGATGTAAATACTTCTGTACCAATCAATAAATTATTATCAATTTTTCCATGAATTATTAATAAAGTTTTTTTTTATGTATATGTATCAAAATTATATTTATAACATTTCATTAATTTTATAGTTATTCGAAATTTTTATTTGCCAATAATACCTTTTTATTTTAATCACCATAGTTCTGATTGTAACACCACAGAAAACACTTTACAATCGCTATTCTATTAAAAATTAAATTTAATGAATGAAATGAAGTTTTTGATTTCTTCCCTGCGACTAAAAATAATTTTATTTCACTTTTATTTCAAGATCAAAAGCAATCTATCTTGTGCATTAGTCTAATAAATTTTATTAAAAGAATGTGAAATGCTGACATTACAGTTTTCTAAATTTATTATTCTTAATTTAAACTTTTTTTAAATATCTCAATGTTACAGCCTTCCATTTTAATTAATAAAAACATAATATAGAGATATTTCGGAAAATTTTTAATAATCATTAAAAATTCTGGAAACTGTAATGTCGGTAACTATATACGAATCATGTACCCTATTACATCACCTTTACAAATCTATCAAAGAGGTCGTCAGTGACTTAGTCGGTAGAGCGATGGATTCGTAATCTCGAAGTTCCGAGTTCGAATCCCGTTCTCGGCCGATTGATACAAGCACCACTGTACATTACACGTGCTTTGTTCACAACGCACACTGATGATCTCCGTCGCTAATAAGCATCGCAATACAGCGTCGTCAAATAAAATATAAACAAACAATCGATTCAGCGGGTTCCTCTTGTTCGGACATCTTTCAAGTGGTTTAGAATTAAAATGCAATTCTACACGTTATCTTTTATTTTTTTTCTTTCTTTCTTTTTATTCTTTATGGTTATTGGCAATGGAAAGTCCGATGAAATTTGATTTTATATCTTGTTTGAGTGCTGTGGTGGATCTTTCTGACTTGTCTGTCAAAAAATAGATGGATGAAAGATAGATTGATGTATATCAAATGGAAGAAAGAATATGAATTTTGATTAATGTATTTACCAATACTTAGATTTTTGCCTTTTAAAATTATATTAAATACTAAATTTTTTCTTTTGCTATGTAAATTTTATGCGTTGCATAATAGTTATGATATTTATTAAATTCTTTATTAAAAGGAATCATTTACGTTAATTTTCAAAACTTAATAATTGAAATATCTTTTAGCTATTTAATAAAAGCTTGCCGTAATGAGTATATAATGAAAATTTGCAGTGTCTCTAATTTTTATCATGAATTTCAAAAATTTAATAAACAATAACATTTTCAATTTAAAATAATTACTCCATTCAGATATTTAATTAAAAAAAAAAGAAAGAAGTTTCTTCTTATATTTCAACTGAAAGATAAAAATGTGCAAAAAGTAATTCTTTTTTTTTCTCTATTTTAACTTCACTTGCTCTTTAGTAAAAGGAAAGGGTTTTTCTTTCTTGTAAGGTCTATGGTAGCACGCGCTGTAGACCGCAGAGTTTGTAGGGGGATAAAAGCAGTGGAAATCTAGAGAGGGAAAGAGTAAGGACGGAGAATGAAAGATAGACATATATGTATATGTATATAGTTTAAATGAGGGAGAGAAAAGCGCAAAAGAGAGAAGAAGAGAAAGAGAGAGAGAAAGATAAAACGTTATGTGGCTACCACATCGATGCAGGAACTGACCAGAAGCTGTATGAGAGAGAAATAGTGAATAACATGTAAAAGATAAAAAGAGATAGAAGCATATGTGTGTGTATAGGTAGAAAGGAAGAGGAATAAAGGGGAATGACGGAAGAAGAGTAAGATAGAAATAGTAGAATGAAAAAGCGTTCGTTAACAAGAGGTTAAAGGAAGGGGTAAACGTGGAAAACGAGACAGAGATAACTAAAAGCACCCACGTCTATGTGCACGAGCGAGAGAGAGGATCTGAAGCTTTTGGAGGGGAATAGCGGAACCCAAACGGTGGAGAGTTAAACGTGGTGTATATACACGTATATATATATGTATAGAAGAGATGAAGAAGAGAGAAGGAATTGAGCGCGGGGAGTAAAAGGGATGTTGCCACTGCGTGTGTTGGCATGGACCAGTGCGTCAACGGCTCTTGCCTAACACGTACCGTTTCCAAATTATACTTAACGGCCATACGCGAAACATATAATCGTCGATGCATTATTATTTTAACCCATTTTAGAAATAAACGAACAATAATAAGACTATTTTTAATTATTACATTAATTTGATCGTTTGAAAGTGTTCGAGATATTGTACGAAATAAAGTGAAATATTTATTTTTTTAAAACTGTATTTACTGATTCTTTCAAATTTTGATTTTTATTCATTGCGAATCATTAGAAATTATCCCAAGTATTATTATAGAAAAAGTAAGTGATCGTTCGATATTTGTGGGTGATGCTTTTTTCTTTATTTTAAATCGTGATCTTTTTACTGTGATGATCAGTGACTATTGTGAAATTAATCTTGTAATGTTTCACTATTACAAGAATTATAATTATGGAGCTTCAAAATTTCAACTTCTTCTATTGAATAAAAATAAAATTTTCAAAGAATTGGTTGTGCTTTAGTATAATTTTTATTTCAATCTAAGAAATAAATGATTTAACGAATATGAAATTTAATGATTAATTGTATATTTGATAGAATTTCTTATAGAAATGATTGAAAATATATTTCCCTATTTAAGGAATCTTACTGAATTTTCTTACGTAGTTTTAAGTTGAAAACAAGCATGGCAAGAGATTTGAATGCAAAGTTAAGCGGGTATCTTAAAACTGACGCAGATCCATCTAAAAGTCAGAAAAATAAATTATGAATTTTTATTTTTAAATGAAAAAATCATCATTCTAGAAATCCAATAACTGAGTAAGATGAAATGATCAATTCTTAAACAGCTTTCGTATCATGTTTCATTCAAAATTTCTGAAGTTAAAAAAGAAAAGAAACGTTGTTCAGAATGATGATAAATTACTATTCTTTATGATTAATAATATAAAAATACAATAATTTTAGAACCATTTAAATTTCACAAGATATTCCATTCTTTTTATTGATGAATTAAGTTGCAAATATGAAAATTACTAACTCTGGAATAGTAAATAAAATATTATTTGATAAATCAAAAAATTTTCTATTAGAATATTTTTTCAATAAACCAATGAATTTTTAAATATTTTATTTGATTACAATATCACAATAATTACTGTTTGTGAAGCTATTCTTTCATGACTTTATTATATACAAAGCATGAAATTGTCAGCTATTTTTGAATCATCAATTATTTAATTTGAAATACTGCATAATATCAATTTCAAATATTAATAAAACAAATTATCTATTGTAAATTTATAAAATTCAACGTTATATCATATATAATTGAATGAAATAAAATCTATTAGAGAAATCATGAAAATTCGAAAAAATGTACTACTTATGAACCGCAGAAAAAAGATAATTGGTAGTTCTATATTAGTATTTTAGTAACAAAAGTATTCCCATTAATATAAAGAAAAAATAATTTTTCTCGAATATTTCTTTAGATATTATTAATTTTAATTTATTATTGATTGTTTTAGAATATAATAAATAAAATTTTGTGAAACAGAAATGCGAATAAGATATTTCCAGGGTAATTTTTAAACTTTTCTGCAGCAAACTTCTCATATAAATGATGCTTAAGCACAGTTGATCTACAACTATGTTACAAATTAAATAAACAAAAAAAAATCATACCGCTATATATCTACTAAAATATTTTACAATGGATTCTTTCAGTTTTTAAAGCCTAGCGCATCCTAAACTTTTTTCATAAAAATTTTACAATTTAATTATTGCTCTACATTCAAAACATTTGAAAATAAAAACTATGAACTAACGTATACTTTTATAAAAGTCATTCTATTGTTTATGCAGAAACGTGCTTTCACCTCTAAAAAGATATTAAAAATTATAAAATCATAGGACGATAAAAATGATTTATGTTTATTAATTATGCCATATTCATGAATTTATATTTTGTAAGTGTTATAAAAAATGAAAAGAAATGCTTGGAAATTCACACTTATTATTTTCATCATGAAAAAAGTAAATCTCCAATTCATACTATTCTAATTCATATTAATAAAAATAGATACTGATAAAAATTAGAAAAACGATTGACTCAAGGGCTTAAACTTGAGATTTCCTTAACACTAGAAACAATGGTTAATGATCATGAGTTTAAATCCCTTTAATTTAAAATTTTGTGAGTCATTACAAAAACAGTATTATCTGAACTTTGGTGTCGAGGATCTAATTCATAAACTTGATTTTGCTATTGATTTTAATTTTCTGATATTGACCTTGATTTTAATTAAAAATTTTTTACGAATTAAAGTACTCGTAAAAAATTATGAAATGCTATTAAAAAAATGAAATCAAAATTTTCCAGCAATTCAAAGTAAAAAATAAAATAAAAATACAATAATACTTCCTTAAGTAGAAAATATCGAATCCACCGAGACAAGTTTTACGTACACCTAGCCGTCGGAATAAAAAAATGTGCGTATAGTATATGGGTTCCATATAACCACGTGCAAAGCAAGCGGTAGCGGCGGGCAGGTTTGACACACACGCGGTAGGTGCGGTACAGGAAGAGAGAGAGAGAGAGAGAGAAAGAAAGTCTCTCTCTCCATTTGGTTGGGTGCGTGAGCAAGAGTACAAAAACAAGATAGAGTAAAAAGCTCGGGCCTGGGTGGGGTTGAATACGGTAGTTAAAGCATCGTTCTTTCTACCCCTATTTTTCCCCTATTTTTTCCTCCCACCTTTATTCAACTCAAACTGTTTTAACTTCTCTCTCTCTCTCTCATCCTCTTCCTCTCTTTTTTCCACATTCGTTTTCACTCTTTCGTGCAGCTTGTATAGGTCGTATAACGATAGCTTTTTCCTGTCATGTTACCTCTATATATACGCTCATCGTTCTTTCTCTCCCTTTTTAAACGATGATGGGGGAGTCGGAAGAGAAAGAGAGCTTTTGTATGTCCCTCTGAGGCTGACGTGCGCGCAAAAATTACTGAATGAACGGTGACGTCACCGGGCCGTGAGAGATAAAAAAGGAAAGCGCGAAAAGTGTTTGAACGCTGTAGTAGTACTACTAAAGCATGTGACATGTGCGACGGCCGTGCGAAAAAAAAAAGAAAATAAAGCTCCGAGGATTCAAAGGGAGAAAATCAAACGTACGGACGTGTAAAAGGTTACTATAGGTGGATTTTATGTGAACGATTGTGGATAAAAGTAGCAAATAAAAAGGAAAGAAAAATAATCTCGTAATCGGGTATCGGGATTGAGAGAAAAGTCATTTTGAGAATTCGATCTGTAACTGGAATCCTATTGGTATATCATTACTATTACGAGATAATTTGAAACAATTGCTTGGTTAAAAAGTATGTTAAGTAATTTGTGGAATAAAATAATTGATTTGAATTGAAAAAAAATTACGAATTAATTATCAATCTATTTCAAATCTGTGTCAACATGCACTTCTCACATAACATGTAAGCTTTCAGAAAGCTTTCATGTAGAATGTTACACAAATTTTTTGAATGTAATAAGATTAATTATTTTTTTATTGTATTGATTATAGCACGTCTAATTTTATATTATTTTTTCTACGAGTACTATATATTTATTTATAATAATGAAAATTCTCTTTTAATGGAAACATTCAGGTCAAACAGAAAAAAATAAAATATACTTTTGAAACTTGTTTTTTATAAAAATTAAAGTTAATCAAAAACTATTGTCAGCAAATTAAAATTAAAGTTCTTGGTTACATAGAAATTTCACTTACAATAAATACCATAAATTGAAAAATAAGAGACTTCAAAAAAAGCTGTTCAATATTGATTACCATTAAAATTTTATTGATTAAATAATCGTAAATTAGTTGATAATTATTTAGCATCAATTTGATTCCTAGTTAGACTAATGGGAATCAAACAATTGCAATTTAACAAATTAAACTAAGATAAATTAAATCAATAGTTGATTGTTGGATTTTATCCTAATTTCATACACAGCGCATAATAAATGATCATCCATTATATATTTCAGCTGTTATTATTTTATATTCCAAAATATCATCGCTTGAAAAATAAAAACAAGTACGAATCCTTATAAAAGCTTTGATGATACAGTATATTTATTGTTTTCAGAAAACTTTTCAAAAAATTTAAAAAAGAAAATATGCGTGTATAAAAAATTCCAAATCTTGACCTTTTTCAAATTAAAAAACGCTGCCAAGTGCTTTGGCGGAATGCTTTCTCATAGAGCTCTTTGAGTTTCATTATTTTTTTATATTTATTTAAATGTGATTTTAATATAAAAAAATTGTCCATCATTAATATTTATTCATTTTGTACTTTATAAATTTTGAATATATATATGCTAGTTGATTGCCTTTTCAACATTTTGTTTGGGTTAAATGTTAGCTTTTAAAGTGTTTAATTTTGTTGACTTTAGCTAGCCTTATACATAGGTTCGAATTTATTATTTTTGTTATCTTGTGGATATCTTTTTATCACGACTAAGCTTGGTAAATCCAAGTAGTCAATTTTAGTAACGGTAATTAAATTCAGTAGTACTATTATAAATTTTCAAGAGTAACTCAGAAAACAAAAGAAGTGATCAAAAAGCTACGCTAATAAAATTATTTATTTAAAACTTGGTTTATAAAGACAGTAGCAAATAACTTGTATACAAATTTTAGAGTAATTCTATCAAGTACTTTACGTAAAATGGAAAAATACTGAAATATGAAAATTTTTTTAAAAAATTTTTAAAATTTTCTAAAAAGAAAACTACGCTAAAAAGATCGGTTTATAAAAGTTATCCTTCTTTTGGCAGATGCAAATTATTCCCATGGAAATCTCAAAGCAAACTCATCAATTAACTTACGTAAAATACAAAAAAAAAAATTAAAAATCGAAAATTTTTTCAAATTCTTAAAATGGCTCTATAATAAAAAAAATACACTATGAATACAAATTTTCTATAGCTTCCCGCCTAGTTATACAAAAACATAGATGGTATACAAAATTTGAAGCAAATCCATAGAGTAATTTTCGAGATCTAACTGGTTAAATAAATAACATTTTCTTTTCAAAATTTCTTTTA
The DNA here is from genome assembly GCA_017163975.1 of Anastatus disparis. Classification (NCBI taxonomy): domain Eukaryota; kingdom Metazoa; phylum Arthropoda; class Insecta; order Hymenoptera; family Eupelmidae; genus Anastatus; species Anastatus disparis. The sequence continues at coordinate 10,774,108 of JAFFSR010000333.1, read as the reverse complement.
AAAATTTTAAAAATGCTCTAAAATTAAAACTACGCTATGAAAATCAATTTTTGGAAATTTCCCTTCTTTTGGCAGTCGCAAATAATTTCCCTGTAATTTTTAGAACAAATCTATCGAGTACTTTACGAAGAATAAAAAAAAATAAGAAAAGAAGAATCAAAATTTTTTTTTAAATCTTTAAAATTCTCTAAAATTGTAACCACTCTAAGAAAATTAGTTTCCAAAAGCTAATTTTTTTCAGACAATAGCGAATTAATTGTATGAAAATTTTGGAGAAAATTTATAGTATGGTTAACGCAAAAAGAAAATAAATGAAAAATAAAAATTTTTTGAAAATTTTCAAAGTGTTCTAAAATTAAAACTGCGCTGAGAAAATTAGTATTCCAAAGCTTGTTTTATTCAGATAGTAGCGAATTAATTGCATACAAATTTTGGAGCAAATCAATCGAATGGTTTTCGTAAAATAAAAAAAAATTAAAAATAAAAATTTTTTAAAAAATTTTTAAAATGCTCTAAAGTTAAAAGTGCGCTAAGAAAATTAGTTTACAAAATTTTTAATAATTTTGGCAGTCGAAATAAAGTTTCATACAAATTTTCGAACAAATTCTTCGAGTAGTTTACGTAAAATACAAAAAAAAATGAAAAATCGAAATTTTTTAAAAATTCTTAAAATGATTCTAAAAAAAAACTGCGCTAAGAAAACCAATTCCCAATAGCTTCCGCACCAGTTCATCAAAAAATTGAATTGTATGGAAAATTTGAAGTAAATCCATCGAGTAGTTTTTAAGATTTTATTGGCTTAATAAATAGAAACATTTTTTTCAAAAATTTCAAAATGCTCTAAAATTAAAACTGAGCTAAGAAAATCAGTTTTTAAAAATTTATTTTATCCGGGTAATCAGAAATAAATTCCATGCAAATTTTGAAGCAAATTCATCGAGTAGTAAACAAAAAAAAAACCAAAAAACGAAAAATCGAATTTTTTTTTTATTTTTTAAAAAAACTTTAAAATGAAAACTACGGTGGAAGAACCAAATTATCAATAGCTTCCCAGCAAGTTAATCACAAAACTAAATTCCATGCAAAATTAGAAGCAAATCCATCGAGTAGTTCTCGAGATACAGCTTACTAACTGAATTCATACATCCACACACACACACACACACACACACATACATACAGACATTTTCTGGAAACCACTTTTTTCGACTCACTGAGTTCAAATATGTACAAATTAATGAAAAAATAGAAAAAAATTTTTTTTACCGATACAATGCTTTCTCTATGAGAAAGCAATAAAATAAAATAAAAATCTCCTTTCTTTTGATATATCAAGCTAACTGAGATACAAAAGAAAAGAAACTAATTAGTTTCTCAACGATACATATATAGGATGAAAAAGATGATTATTATACAGACACTTTTACTTCATAACTCTTATAATCGTGACATAAAGGCCTTTTACAACTGAAGGCTTTTCGTTAAATGAATCGAATTAGAGTATACGCGAACGCGCCGTAAGGGTTAAAGGGGTTTTTCCTGTATGTGTACCCGTCGGGACATACACGAGATGACGAGGGATTGTTCTTTACTTTTCTTTGGTGAAAGAAGAAAGGGGGATATAGTATGAATTTAATTATGTAATTTAGTTGTTTCACAATTTAACGGACTTCGTCATAGCTTTATGCACAGAAAAATAGAAAAAGCTGGAGTTTCATGCATAAATTAGTTTTTATCAAAGTATATTATAAACATTTTTAATTGTTTAAGTTTTTAAAGAACTTATTTTCATTTTGATTTTTATTATTCCTTTTCATCTTTTTAAAAATGTAGCCATACCACATTCAGTAATAATTGATTATAATAAATTTGTTTATAATTAATTTAAGCTTAATCCAAAAATTTTAAAAAATTTAAACAAAACTTTTGTAAAATAGAGAATAAATTTTTGCTGGAAAAAATATTTAACCCCTTGAGTGCCGAGAACAATGATTAGCTATTTAAAAAGACAAAAAAATCTGTTTTCGGCACTCAAAGGGTTAAAATATTATTTGTAAAGCTAAATTTACAAATTAAAAAAAATTTCACCTTGAAATTTGATAAAAGAAAGTTATTCTAAATTTTAACTTAAGATGCATATAAAAATATTCATAGAGTATGGGTTAAAAGTTATTGAAGGATTTATATTAAATAAATACGATTATCACAACAATATTTTAAAATACACTGCTATCGATTACATTTTAAAATATTGAAAAAAAATTCGCTTATTTTTCGCTTTATTTATTTGTTATTAGTTTTAATTATTATACTTTATTGAAATTAAATATTTAATCAGAACTAATGTGGTTCTCTTTTGTTTCAGATTAAAAAATGATGCTATCTTCAAAGCTGAAAATACCAAATAATGAAGAACGTTATTTCTAAACTCATCGAGCTTTTTCTACTAAAAATTCAACTTTATGTTTGAACCTTAAAATGAAAGAAATCGTAATGTAATAAACTAGTGCCAAACAATCTAATTAATTTATCAACTGAAAAGTGATGGTTATTAGTGTTAATATTCAAGTGAGAATTTTTTGAGATACTTTTTCAGGAGTGACAAAAATAATAACAATAACTATTATTACATCGTACTCCAATTTTTTAAAATACAGAGTATTAGAATAATTAACCATAAAAAGAAACAATAGACCAGATAAAATCTTAAAAGATATGCCAATTTAATAGTTAAGGGCGTAAATAACGCCGGCGTATGTGTGTGTCAGCGTGTGCATTATACGTTTAATCGGCATACGCTTGAAGATGAGTATCTGACAAGGTGCGGCCGCCTATGGATATATTCGGCCGGTGCAACGGCACTGGTATTGGTGTAAGTGTGCCGGTAGTCGGTGCAACGACTGCCAATAACATAACTACAAGATCAGCAGGAACAACAAATTTATCTCACGTTACGTCTGATCATAATCCAACAGCTACAATCGTACCAGTTGGCTCGACAACGGTTAATAACGTTACGAATAACAATAGTAATTCGAATAATAACGTTAACAATAACGCTGGTATGCCTACACAAACGGCCGAGGCTGCAACTACACAATCGAGAATGCAGCTTACCGGAGCTTCAGCGCCAGGTAATGCTGCTTCACCTGAAAGTGGCGTCTCGCCATTGGCCGACGCTTATACCAAAATGACTAGTGATATTTTTGCCGAAAGAACTTTGGGAGATTATATGAGCGAACATCCTGGAGAACTTGTTAGGACAGGTGAGTTTTATTAGTGGATTTTAAAATTTACAATATTTTTTGGTTTATTAAATATTTAGGAAACTTTAGGACGCGTTGGAGAACAAAGAGATTTTGGAGTTTTAATTTAAAGAAAAATATTTTATTATTTCTAGTCCCATAAAAGATGTAGATTTTAAATTATACAGAATTTTTAATAATATTAAACCATTTGGTAAAAAAGACAATTTGGAAAAATAATACTTTTAGTAACCAAAATTCATTTGTTATCCAAATATTTCCAACATATCAAAGAAATATGTGCATCTAAGTGAATAAAAACGGAATATTATTATTGAATTAACGTTATGTATATTATGTTTAATATTGTGCTAAGTTAATACATGTAGAAATGCTTATAATCATTCTCTTGTGTATACATTTTCTACAACTGACATTTAAAATGTATCCTTGTGAAATTGATTTTATCACCGCCCTATTTTCATATTGAAAAATATTGTTTAATTATAGCAATAAACAATATTGATTAATTCTTTATTACTTGTAAGAAGCAAAATTTCTTTAAAATATTAAGTTATATTAAAAAATAGTTGCTATTTCTGTTGTACATTATAATGTTTAATACATGTTTAAAGAACCATTTGTGTTAGTTAAAATCACAACCTGCTAAAAAATTAGAGCTTTCTTATAATAAATCCATCAAATTTTTCATGGAATATAAAAAGCTTCTTCGAGCAAATGAAATACAAATTATTCACAAAAATAAAATATATTTTTGAAAAATGTTATTAAAATATTTATTTATTTTCAGGTTCACCACATCTTGTCTGTACCGTTTTACCAGCGCATTGGAGATCAAACAAAACTCTTCCAGTAGCATTCAAAGTTGTTGCACTGGGTGACGTTGGCGACGGCACTCTCGTTACCGTGCGGGCAGGTAATGATGAAAATTGCTGCGCGGAATTACGAAATTCTACAGCGCTAATGAAAAATCAAGTTGCCAAATTCAACGATCTAAGGTTCGTCGGTAGAAGTGGGAGAGGTGAGATATATTGTTTTCTTATTATTAATATTAATACAAGAACGTATGATTATTATTGTGTGATTTTTAGATAGAATGATTTTCTGTTTCAAAATTATTTTTATAACTTATGATGGTTGTTCTTTGTAAAATTGGGATTAAAAAAACGATACACTGTATATTCAAAAAAGATAATAAAGTACGCATCTTTTTTCTTAATACTTTTCTTAGTTAATTCGATTAAAAGACTTCTAACTAGAAGAATGTCTCTCGTTTGGGTCATAGATTTTTTTAAACTAATTGTTGGTTTCATAAATGAAGTTATGTTGAAAGCTACGTTTTTAGTCTTGCATCCAATTTCATCAAAGTTATGAGTTATTACGTTTGAATTACAAGGTTTTTTTTTTAAATTACATTAGCTTTGACATTAAAAAGTCTTTAAATTAATTTCATAAAATTTTCATTTAAATTATATAAAAATTAGGATCAACACAAATTTCATGTAAACTTTTGTTTCAATTTTGCTTTTTTCATGACTTTTGAATACATTGTTTTTGGACAATTTTTTATTTATCTAAAGATTTTGGTCGAAACTATAGTATGGTTAAAGTAAGAATCTTCTATAATTATAAATTTAAAAAATATAAAGTGTTATTTGCGTTAAATTTTCAAAATTTAGATAAAATTGTTTATTATTTAAATAAAATTGAACATTAGACTAATAGGTTGCAGCATCTTTATAAATTTGTGCATAAGAACTAATTCATTAGTAAAAGAAAAATACATAACCCAAACCAGTAATATTTTCTTTGTAAGATAATAAATCAGTGTCCAATTAAAATAAGACTTTAATCTCTAAATTCATAATTTGTTTCTTAATTGAAACCAATTTTCAAACTTTTTAAACTCAAAAGTCTTTGTTCGATAATTCAATGAGTTCAAATGTACTTTCCAAAATAAAAAATTGCGGTCAAAATTCTCGATTAATTAACTAATAGACTGAGTTTTAATTATTATAAATAATCATGAAATAATCGAGGAAAATTTTTAAATTTTCTTTGTACAAGTTTGGAATAAAAAAATTTCGAAGAAATTAATGTTATAAACAATCTTTTACAAAAGCTGACTTAAATATTTTTAAAATACATAATTTCAATTGTTTTCCCAAACATTCTACGTTCATCCATATCAAGAAGATGTGAAAGATTCAATTTAGAGAGGTCGTCAGTGGCTCAGTCGGTAGAGCGATGGATTCATAATCTCGAGGTCTCGAGTTCGAATCCTGCTCTTAGCTGATTGATACAAGTACCGCTGTACGTTACAAGTGCTGAAGTTCACAAACATACTGACGACCTCCGTCGCAAATTAGCATTGCAATGATAGCATAAATACAGCGACGTTAAATAAAAATAAAAAAATAAAATTCAATTTTGTTCTTTGTTTCTACTCTGCTTTTGATTTTTTACTAGCGACTGAATCAATATTCTTAAGATTTTAGCTTATCTAAGAATATCTTTTATTTAATCCTTTTTATTAAAAATTATAGATTCGAATTTCCTAACATTGATTTTTACAAATTTAATAATATTGATTTCTTAAAATTAAATTATCTTTTTTATCCTAATTAAATAAAGTTGATTAGTTGATCTTTGTACGATTTTATGAATACCGCAATGTAATCTTTGGGTAGCTAATTAACCGAAAATAATAACATTCTATAAAAGCCCACAAGCTAAAGGTAAACGTCTTTCTTTCACATTAACAACCACGAGCTTTCTCGACTTTACGCGACACGGATTCATTCACAAAACTTCCCTCTTATAATACCAAGGATAAGGGACAAAGTTTCCGGAAGAAAACCAAAAGACTTTCTTTAAGAAAGAGGGTGAAGGTACTTAAAACTGTTTAGGGTAGGTCACGTGAAACGAGTCTTGAGGTTAGATCCTCATTTTTCTGTCGATTCAACGGGGAAAACGTCGTCACATTGCTTTTTCGAGAAAGAGAGTACGAAAGAAAGAAAGAGAGAGAGAGAGGGTAAAAGTCTGTTTAAAAGAGACGAGTAGTATGAAAAAGGGGGAAGAAAACCAAGGAAATTCTCAAGCTTCTCTCGGTCTCTTTTCTCGAGGTGCGACGTCTTTCGTGGGGAACCTCGAGGGAGTTTGGGTAATGGCTTTTATTTGTCAACGTGCATCATCCAGAAAACTACTTCTTTATCTTCATTTATACTCGTTTACACTTTACTAAAATTGTTCTCCTCGCTTCTGTCTTATCTATTCCACTTATTTTATTTGTTAAGTATAAATTAGTGCAATATTGCCAAAAATTTTGATAATTTTGGTAAAATTAATTTTCAGATAAAGATGTACTTTATGTTACCAAAATTTCTGAATTATACGAAAAATTTTACTTTTTAAAAAACAAATTATGAACTTTAAAAAATCAAAATTTTCCATAATTATTTCAATAATTATAAATTTTACAGATCGACATTTATAATCAACATTATACCAATTAACACTACATATTTTTTAATATTACGTCACTCACTCAATCTTTTAATGGTGGATTAACACCGCTATTATTTCTATTTATTAGTACAAAAATATTAATAAAATATCAAAAAGGGAGCAATTTAAGATACATAATAGTTGAAGGCATAGTAAAAGGAAATTTTAGTGACTTTTGAGACTAACTGCTATTGCTTTTACAAGCGGAGGCAAAGATAGAGTGAGAGAGTGAGAGATGATATTAATTGAGGTTTCTGTCGGTTTAATTAACGTTATTAGAGCGGGAATTTTGACGGTACTGCTTGCCTGTTTCGCTGATGAAACCTTGTCGCTTTAAACAAGCCTCCCAAAAGATTTGAATTATTTTGAGTTGAAGGGAAAGATGGCTTTAACGTTTACAAAAGATGAGCAGGAGAAGTGACTTCCGATATAATTTCATATTAAAGCTAACGATTATTTGTCCTAACATTGTAATGATAATAATAAATAAAAACTTTGATGTTTCATAATTTGATCAGATATTTTATGAAAAACATGAATTTTTCATGTAAGAAATAGGGTAAATGTACCGCGCTTCGCGCGAATTATATTTGCTTGTGATGTAGGTTTGAAAAGAGATGGATATAATAATTAAATTAAATCCTTTGTTTTCATTATAATCAAGAGCAAAAATTAAATTTTGAGTTTATGGTACACTTTTGAAGCGGACGCTTTTATATACAATTGAATTATTTATCTGCATCAAATATGTGAACTTTTTAATTTAATAATTTTAATAGTTTAATTTTTTTTTGTAAAAATGAGAAAATATAAATGAAAGTAAAGTTACATTTAACAAACTAGATACATTGATAACTTTTTATAGAAATATCTTGTTGTTAAAATTTTTAACTGTTTACGAGCAACTTTGTTTTATAAAATAATTGTTTTGGAAAAATATTCAGTTTTAATTTTCTTATTAATATACAACGTATTATTGATAGACAAATTATTACATTCCACATCTTTTATAAACCGATTCACCTAATTTCAACCTTTTATTTTTCACTCCGTTCAGTCTCAAAAATTGCAATAATTAAACTTTCGATAGAGAATAATCAAGCGAGCATTATCACCAAGGGTACTTTTTTCTCTTTCGTTCCCTTTTCTTAACCAGGCGCTATATACAGTAGTTTCTTTCCTTTTTGTTATACATCCTTCATCCGAGCTTATGTTAATTCCGTCGTACCGACTAAAACAATTGAGAGCTAATCCCAGACAAATGACTGACGCGCATCTCTAAAAGGGTATCCTCTGCTAGCAAAGTCTTTACTTTCCTTCGAAGGCTGCGGCAGACTTAAGATTCTCCGTGCAAAAGGAACGAGATTTCGCCTATGTATATATAGAAAGTCGCTCAACAAACATTGGAATTTCAGTAGGCCGATTTAGAAGATTCTTTGGGGATCTGATTATCTAAATTTGCAAACGAATTACAAAGGTTTTGAGAATTGATTTAACGAAATTAAAAATAAGAAGGCTTGAACGTGATATAATTAAAATTTGAATTTAATTTATGATAATTGTAACGATTTACTAATCTTGATTACTATAATTATCTTCGGATCAAAGACACGGTTTTCCAGAAAAAGTTACCGAGTTAGCAGAAAATATAACGTTAATAAAAAGAAATAATATTATTCTTGATATGACTGTTGGATTCTAATTTACATGATTTCTTCTCAAAAGATAAATCAAAAGCGTATTTATTTCATATAACTTAACTTAAGATACGTAAAGAACATTGAATATGTCTAGTCATTAAAGCGTTTCGTGTTAAACTATGAAACTTGGCAATATCGATGATAAAACCGCATCTTTAAAACCCTTATCTTCGACCCTATATTTCTTCGATGTCTTTGGACCTTGCTATAAACTATATTATATCAGACTCATCAACACTATACTTCCTTCCAAAAAGACTCAATCATCTTCGTGTTCTTGTTACCCTAACGTATGCCTTTTAACGAGATCTTCAGTTTATATATATATAGCCAAAATAGATTGTGCGGTATTACGTGTTAATGCTTTTGTATTGAAAAAATCCTTATATATTTTTATAATAGTATGTAATTGATATGTATTTTTAAAAAACCATATTAAAAAAAATTTTATAATCATTAATATGAATCATATTAAAATATTAAACTCAAAGCCAAAAAAGTTATGATTCGCATAATTATGTCAATCATAACATTAGCTCAAAGTATGAAGAAAAGTTAAAGAAAAATTGTTTTTCAAGCAGAAAAAATTATTTCGTTTAAACAAATTATATAATATATTTTTTCTAACGGCGTGCGCAAAATTCGATTTCATGTACTCGTTTGCGTACATAAAATATCATATTATGAGACGCATTTGTTTAGCGTGCGTAAAATGAATCGAGCGTGCGTAAAATGATTTCAGCGTGCGTAAAATGATTTCAGTGTGCGTAAAATGATTTTAGCGTGCGTAAAATGATTTGAGCGTGCGTAAAATGATTTGAGCGTGCGTAAAATGATTTGAGCGTGCGTAAAATGAATACAGCGTGCGTAAAATGATTTCAGCGTGCGTAAAATGATTTGAGCGTGCGTAAAATGATTTCATCTAAAAAAAATTTTTTTTATTTTTAAAGTGTTATATTTCATGAACTATACATCATAACAGACATTTATACATCTCATTTGAAAGCTCTTGTGGTGCTCTTTTAAAGTGCTATGTAGAATTTTTTTTGCGATACATGAACTCTCTTATTAATTAATCTTAGAGTTAATCATTTAAATAATTTCTTATTTATTGTTTTAAAGAGGGGGGAGGAATTCTCAATTATTATTTTAATAATATATTTTCATGGAATTTTAATTTAAGAGCAGGCCGGATTCGCTGTCCTTGTCTAACTGAGATTTTTGTTATTTACTCAAGTATTAATCGGTGAATCTGCAAATTAAAAGCTGAGCGCAATAGATATTATTATTACAAATATTTATGCACAAGAAGAAAAAAATCTATCGCTTTGTTTTTGAGAAAAGTAAGTAACGCGAAAATATTATAAACATAAACTTTCACTTTGGCGTTACTTACTTTTCTCAAAAACAAATCGGTAGATTTTTTTTTCTTGTGCATAGATGTTCATAATAATAATATCTATTGCGCTCAACTTTTAATTTGAAGATACACCAATTAATACTTGAGTAAATAACAAACAACTCAATTGTTACTCGGTCAATATCAGGTTCTACTCTGGCCTGCCGTTAATGGTTTTATTAATTTTATTTTTATATTAGTAATATTATTTATTTTTTTGGATGCGGGGGGGCGCTGCCCCCGAACCACCACGGCAGGGGCTTTGCCCCCTGCACCCCCACCGGGGCTCCGCCCCTGGACCCCGTCCTGCGCCCCGACCTCGACTACCTTTTACAATCTTGATAGTCTTCGAACAAGATTGTACATGCTATCACAGGCGCAAGTTTGTCATTCTTAGAATTTTGCGCACTTGTTAGAAAAAATAATATACGCAACTAATGCGTAAAGTGATCATCGCACTCGTCTCATTTGTTGCCCTCGCTGCGCTCGGGCGACAAAACCGACTCGTGCGATAATCACCTATTTTACGCACTCGTTGCGTAATATACTATTTTGCATGATTTAATATATCACATTTACATTATAAGCAAATAATCACAAAAAGATTTATAGTCAGAATAATGAGTCTTCTTCCAGCTATTAGACTTTTGTGATTATAAGCCAACAATTCATACGAAAAATTTAAACAATTCGATAAATGATTTTTCATTTTTATTCATATATCACCCTAATATTATTATCTGCATTGTTTTGAAAGCAGTTTATTTCGTGGTTTTCGTTTCAATCCAAAAGGATTTTGAGCTTACTTTATGCAAAATTCATGAATTGTTTATTGATTTGCTGCAAAATGATTAATAGGAACATGCAGATCCTTTCTGCAATCCCTACGATAATTTTTCCGTTTTCTTAGTAGATTTTATGAAAAATAATTTTTCAAATAATTAGTTCGAAAATTAAATTTTTACTTAATTTAATTTTAATCTTTTTATTTTATTTAACGTCACTGTATTTATGCTATCATTAAAATGTTAATAAGCGACGGAGGTCGTCAATGTGTTTGTGAACGAAGCACGTGTAATGTACAGTGGTACTTGTATCGATTTGCCGCTGAGAGCGAGATTCGAACTCGAGACCCCGAGATTACGAATTCAACGCTCTATCGACTGAGCCACTGACAACCTCAATTTGCATAGTTTTAGGAGCGACATTTTTAGTTATTTAAGTTTCAGCATAGATAATAATATTTTAAAGATTAATTCATTTCCAAATAACTAATTTATATAGTAAAATCATTAAACTTAAAATAAATAATAGCATCGCAGCAATCTCTAATATAATCAATCAAGTTGACCAATTTCATTAAATTCTTAAACATTATGTCTTTTAAGCGTCAATATTACCTGACTAATATGAATATTTTTATTGTTTATAAATCTAGTATAGATAATGTGCTCTAAAAATGCGGTCCAAACGTGTTCTAAAACATCTTGAACATAAATAAACGTTCATTAAAAGCTTTATAAATAGAAATAAATCAACGTAAAACAGTAAAAATGTTTCTACCTCACCTATCTAACTACAATGCTTAACATAATTTTCTAGCCTCATTCTCTCTCCTATCGCAGCGAAAGCGCGGTGGTCTTTTCTCTTTCTCTTGCTGTATATACATATATAAAACTTGTGTCGTATACGTACATATATACACGTGACTCGAATTTCCATTTCGAGCGGCAACAATTCTCATGCGTAATGAGCTTAAGAGGCGGTCGGAACCATTTGCCGCTTGGTGGCGCTGCGGTCAGGTGAGAGAAAAATATAAAATATTTTTAATATAGCAATTTAAAATTTACTGAAACAATAATATACTTTTAATCTTGTCATTTCCTCTAGCCATATATATGTAGAATAATTATTAATATTAATTTTGTTTGAAAAGTCTAAAATATTGTTATAAAGCGAAAAATGCGGCGCGAGGTAGAGCCGACGTAAACATTAGCATACATCATTCTTTAGTATTGCTCTCTCTGTCGCACTAAGGGAAGGTGCACGCATGTTTACATCGGTCCTACGTTGCATCGCATTTTTCGCTTTATAACAATATTTCAGACTTTTCAAACAAGATAAGTATTAATAATTATTCTACATATAGATGGCTAGAGGAAATGACAACATTAAAAGTATATTGTCGTCTCAGAAAATTGTAAATAGCTGTATAAAAAATATTTAATAGATTTCTCTCACCTGACCGCAGCGCCACCCTATATGTAGCGGCGAATAGACCCGACCGCCTCTTAACGCTCTGTGCCGTTAAAAGCGGACTTTACCCCCATTGCTTTCTCTTTTCTCTTCTCCTCCATATCTATATGCATACGTATCTCTTTCTCTCTTTTCAGCTCCCTCTTGTTATTGTATGCTTCTCTCTGTATTGTCCCAAAGCGAGTGCGTAGTAGTCCTCGAAATCGATTTCACGCTAGAGAGCGCGATCCAAGAAAAATCTAACATCGAAACAACAGAACGCCACGTTAATCCAATATATCGCATTCGATGCAATCGGCTCATAATCGCGTTCTCTCTCTCTCTATATATGTATACACCTTTCTATCTTTCTCTCCTTCTCTCTTTCTCTCTCTCACTTTTCACTGTTATAGAGGCGAAAATTGAAATTGATCAATAGCTAGAACATGGACGCGTCAACTCTTGTATGTAGTGCGTCATTAGTGCAAATAGAGGCCTACTATACATTTCTCTTTTGTTCGTATTCTATTTCTCTTCCCTGCAAAAGCAATGTCCTTTCGATGAATTTCAACAAATTGATATGTGCCCCTGTATGTGTGTATGCGTGCGTTTTCGGCTGATAGTCTGAAAATCTATTGGCTACAATCAATAGTGTATTTAAGGAAGAAAAACGCAAATATTTATAATTGATTTCAAGTGATATTGGCATATTAAAACATTATGGTTTATTATAATATACAAATAATGGTTAGATTAATTGAACTCTTGGTATTTTTTAAGTGTACTGAACTGTTATTGGAGAATGCATGATTTGAATGGTTGGTTAAGAGAATTGATTATGATTTTTAAAAAAGCTTTTTTAGCATTAGGTTTTTAATTTATTTTTTACTTTACGATGTATCTAAAATATTAAAGCAAAAGTCCAAACTAAATTTTTCTTTTCCTTCGTATAAAAATCATTATTATGCAAAATTCAATGAATCGGTTTTTTTATAGCACAGTAATTGATTATCAAACTTTACCAAATGTATTTCAAAGTTAATAGTCTATTAAATAAATCGATTAATATAAATTTTTAAAATATTTGAAGAAAGTGTGTAAAAATATTTAATGTAAAAGATTTTCAAATATTTTTTACTTATTTTTAATCTATTTCTCAAAACCATAAATTTAATATTTTGATTTGTTCGTAATAATAAAAATTTCCTTTGATTCTTAATTTTATGTATATTTCACTTATATGTGTGTGTTTTTTATCGTCTTTTCTACTATCAACCTTTTACTCGTTTTCCCCTTCAGTCTATTCTCGCTCCTGTTCTCTGGTTTGCATTCGGCTTTGTCCGACGTTCGTGAATATAAAGTTCGTACATCGACAAAGCGGTTTGAAAGTCGCTATTTATGTTGTACCACGCACACACACGCATACTCGCATACACACATGTTTAGAAGTATGTATAACGATACCAGGAGCCGAAGAATTGCTATTAAAAATCGAGCGAGGCTATTCTGCTCTATGTTTTAAATACTTCCAATATGTGTTTTTGCCACGTGTCTTTTTTTTTCTAGTTACATATTTTTCTGCTTAATTTATTTTTACGTTTACTTCTTTATTTTTATTTAAATTTTTACTTGATATAATTTGTTTATTAATATCTATTAAATTTTTAAGTGATATTTTTATTTAATTGTTTAGGTGATTTTGTTAATCAGTACTTTAATTAAAGAAAAATAAATTTTATTTGTCTAACAATTCTTGACTGTTACTACTTATTTTTTAAGTGTCTTCTGTAATTATAATGCCATATAACTGATTGTCATGTTTTTATATTAATTAGTTAAAAAATCTACAAAAAAATAATTTCAATTTGAACTGTTGAAGATTAATATTTTCAGAAATGACTAGGAAATTACATATCAACGTGCATACCGTAAAATCGATCAAAGCTCATAAGCGAAAGGAAATTTTGTAAAAAAATTCTAGTTGCCGTTTCACGAGCGGCGCATATATAAAGACTAGCGTGACTGCACTTCTGATATTTGATGGCGCATGTAAAGTCGGTGGTGAAGAATTTCGCGTGGCGAACCGCTGTGTGGCCACTGTTTCGACACTAGTTTTTGTTATTATTGTATCTGATGTATGCCAAAGTTATTATAGAACGAGCGCGTGCAAACTGTTCTTTCATTTTATTCTTGAATATTTATTGCTTTTCGAATTCGTGTTTTCTTTTTTACCTTTTTTATTGATTTCATGTCTAATTCTGTTGGTGCAAGGAGAAGATATGACGTATTCAAATTCTTTGCTTATTTAAATGATTTTTTATTGATATTTTTAAACTGTCATTTAAAAAAGAATTATTTTATTTGTTAACGCTATAAAATATATTTTTTTACAAATTTTAAACTAATTTAGAAATAAAAAAATGGATTGTAGAAAATGTTATGAAAAAAATAAAAGTTATAATATACACTATGTTACAAAAATATATTTCTTGTTCAACTGCAACAATAATATTTTACTTGCATACAATAACAGTATAATTTCGTACCACATGCAAACATACAGGAAATAAGGACTAAAATATGCAGAAAAATAGTTTTTGTAGCATTCAAATCATAAGATATATAAGTAAAAAAAATTTTTATTTTATGAATTTCATTTCTGAGAAAGAATTCAGAAATTCGACATATTTCATTAAAGCTTTTCATATCTTAAATCCAATAAGTGTAGGAAATTGCACGACGCCATTAAACGGTGATAAAAAATACTAATAGTATTTTTTCATGTTTCTTATAGTGATCACTAAAATTATTAAAAACTTTTACACTTAGATATTTATATTAAAAAGATAAGAACATAAAAAATTAAAATATGAAAAAAGTTGAAAAGTTTAATGACTTTATTGGAAACTTTTTTTTCTTTTTATTTATTTAACGTCGCTGTATTTGTGCAATCATATATTGATGCTAATTAGCGACGGAGGTCGTTTCAGTGTATTTGTGAACAAAGCACATGTAACATACAGTGGTGCTTGTATAAATCGGTCGAGAGCGGGATTCGAACTCGGGCCCTCGGGTCGTGAATCCATCGGTCTACCAAGTGAGCCACTGAAGACCTCAGTATTGCTACCTTACCAAACTCATGTAGTATAACATTTTATAAAGTACAGTATGCATTATACTTTCTTTTTTGTAGCATTTATTGACGTACGTTTTTGTGAGCGTTAAAATTTGAATTAATTAAGTATCAAATTGAATCTAATTATTATAAAACAATAATCATTAATCATTCGAGATCAAGTTTGCGCAATTCTTTATTTAAAAATTAAAAATTTTTATTTCTGCTAAGAAAAACGTCTAAATTGTCAAATTTAATATTTTAATTTAATTAATTAAACCATGTGTGATCATGATAAGTATAATAAATATTTATTCGAAAGAAAATTAACTTTTGTATCTGAACAAAGAGATTGAAAAAATTAAAATATTTTGTCTATTTACATTCGTCTGTTTCTACTTCAATATATTAATCTTAATACATAGTTATAATAGTCATTATAAAAATATTTTCCTTCATTCGGAAATTTCTCATGTTAGATTCATGATTAATATATGAATGAATATGGATTATTTCTTTTTTTCTTACAATTGTTCTTCTCATTTATTTTTTATCATTAAAAATATATCAACAACGAGAAAATTGATGAATAAACAAAAAAAAAAAGAAAAAGAAAATATTTCGGCAATATATTAACCAACATAAAGATGAACAATAGATCCTAGTGCGAGTAGCAGTAGCTCTCCGCGTGAGGTCCAGAGGCAAAAGTTCGCTCGGTAACGCGGTTATCAGCGTGGAAACTTCGTTAAATGAGTTAGCCGACGGTAATGTATCGAAAAGCATAGGGAATGAGGTAGGGAAAAAGAGGCAGTATATAGTCGTATGTAGTAGTAGTAGCAGGCTACGCCAGCTGGGTTCGTTCGAACCATCTGTCTCTACGAGCTTTTCGTCCTTTTATTATGATAAAAAGGTGCACGTATATATATATACACTTACGGCTAGGCGTAACATACGCTTTTGCCTAGAATATACATACATTGTTTAGCGAAAATTTCGGCAACGTTAAGGACTTTATTATAGCAGGTTTACCAAAGCATTTTTTTTATTTTACTTTTAATCTGGGCGTATTGTAAGTGGAAAATACATCGGTGAACGTTAATTTCCTTTGGTTTGGATATATAATAGGGATTACGTACATTGTGTACACTTTGAAAATTAATTATTTACGAGGTTCATTGTTTAAAAATTTTATTTTTTTTATTTTTCAAAATTAACTTAACATAATAAAGAAAATTTATTTTCCATTTATAAAAAATATTAAAAATTTATAATAATAATAATTAATTTTATAAAAGAATCATCTAGGATTAAAAAATTTTGGAATATTCAGTTAAAACAATAAATATATATGATATTATAAAAAACGCTGCTTTCAAAACCTGGAAAAACATGCATATCATATAAGAACAGAATATTGAGCCGGTGAATGACTCAGTCGGTAGAGCGTTGTATTCGTAATCTCGGGGCTCTGAGTTCGAATCCCGCACTCGGCACCCGATTGATAGAAGCACCTATCATATATTATTAAATTAAAATATAATACGAATTCCAAAATATGTGTTATTTGTGAAAAAAGTATTTTTTTCTATTAACATCAAATATATTAAAAGGTTAGATTATTTATATTAAAATAACTTGAAAATTTACTATATTAATATTTTCAATGTAATTAACTTAAATTGCAAGCTTGATTAAAATGCGAAGCTTGATTATATGCAAAAAAAATTAAATGTTCAAGAACTAACATTAATCTTTAACGTCAACCAATAGATTAATACAATTTTAGAAAAGCGTAACAAAAATCATACAATAATCATAATTAAAACATTAACATGTGTTAGATATTATTTAATATATTTTGTTTGTTTGAAAATTTCAGGGAAAAGTTTCACATTAACGATAACAGTATCAACGTCGCCACCCCAGGTAGCTACATATGCCAAAGCTATAAAAGTAACGGTCGACGGGCCACGCGAGCCCCGATCCAAGACCAGTGAGTATCACTGTAAGCATTATTATTTTTATTCAAATTTATATATTATTAATTACTATAAGTTTATTGATTCATCAAAAAAGATTAAAATAAAAAATGAAGTTATTTTAATGTTACATTTATTTTCTGCAAAGTTTACAATGGTTTATAAAAATTATGGAATGTAAAAATTTTAATCTCTTTTGATTTTATTATTTATTACTGAAATTGTGTGCATGGTCGACAAAAATTGTTGTTGGATAAATAAATAAAATATTGGCTTTTTTTTTCAACAAAAGGAAAAATTTCTAGGTTGCAATAAATTTCCTGCTAATAATTTAATAGAAAAATTAAAATTATCATTATAAGAACGAAAAGATAATTTTATTTCACTGTTTCTTTTTAGTTTTACTAAAATTTGAAGGCTCAATCAATAACAATACATAGATACTTAAATAAAATCTCCAATATCTTTGACTTTTTTTAATTTACTTTTTATAAAGAGAGATAACTAAAAAACAAATTAAAAAATTAAACTTGAAATAAATTTCATAAAATTTGTTAAATAATAAAAAAAAAATAATATTGATTATAAACAATGATGCTTTTATACTACAAAAAAATTTATTTATGTAAATATTTCATAATAATAAATTTTTTTTTACTCATCCAAAGATAGATGAATTAAAGCTTTATATTTTTATAAATTATCCACCTGAGAAACATTCTAAAATTTATAGTTTGCTAATTATAAAAGAAGAAATTTCAAATAGATATTATCTTACTATTTGCTTTTCGAGCGATAACAAAAGTTAATGTGTTTACTATAAGTGCAATTAACGTTTAAGCAAAAGTATAAATCAATAATTATAGACATTATAACAATATGTATTCAATTCACAAAAGACTGCTGAAATAGAAAATAGTTCAAATATTACAGAATTAAAATATATTAGAGTTTATTTAGACAAAAGAAAAAACACGAGTTTATTTTTTTTCATAAAAAAATCATATCTTTCTGTTCCCCAGTTGTAGGATACTCTATTTGTAAGCATAATTGATTTATATATTTTGTGAATGAAATGAGAAACAATTCGGTACAGTGTTATAGATTTTACGAATAATAAAAAAATTTTATTTTTTCGTAACCATTTGAAGTTTTTCAACAAAATCTCTAGTGGTTAATACAAGAATTAAAAATTCAAATATTGTTAATTTCTCGCTATTTATGGGTGGGGTTCGATTTTTCGAAAGGCCGATATTTTTTTGTGCTAACGTAGAATCTCAAAATTTAGAAAGATGCTATTGATAACATTCATTTAAATTACTTATAAATCTCATTTTCAATTCATGGCTACAATCGAAATTTATTTATTCGAATAAATTATAATTGATATTTAGAATCGTAACACGTACATAGAGCACCATATAATTATAAAACATTTCGAAATTTCTAATAAAATCTTTTGACAAGTATTGAAAGAATATACAAAAATATACTTTTGAAAACTCTATTAGAAATTTCGAAATATCTAATTATAATATATGGTGTTCTGTATACTTGTTACTATTCTAAATATCAATTATAATTTATTCGAATAAATAAATTTGGATTGCAGCCATGAATTGAAAACGAGTTTTCTAAATAATTTAGATGAATGTTATCAATAGCATCATTCTAAATTTTGAGATTCTACGTTAAGCACAAAAAAATATCGGTCTTTCGAAAAATCGAACCCATAATTTCAATGAAATTCATTATATGGAATTCTGAAACTCTTTCAATGAGTATATTTTCTCAAATCGTATAATTTAAAATTTAATAAATACATGAACTCTATGACTAAGAATATTCTTATGTTCGTCCTTTCTTCTTTTACTTTAGCACGATTTTTACATGCGGTTTTTAAAGTAAATTGCGTGACAAATTTCCTTTTCACAATAGCCATTACTTATAAGATGCGGTATAAGGTGTTCAAAATTGATAAAGGGTTGCTTTTCACGAACTAAGAAGAAAAGATATCTCCTGACATTCTAGCGCAAAGTTTACCTCCTTTTGGGCGAAACGCAATTACGCGTTGATTATAAAGGGCTGGGTAGTAACACTACTGAATTAGGGTGACTAAATGTCATCCCATTTCTGCATAATGCACGGTTTGTTATAACAAGGCTCTTCCAACTGGTGTACATGAATTTGCACATTATATGCGCGAGTATATATTTTGTTTCTTGAGGGTGAATATTTATAGTAATGAGTGTTAATTTCTCGAGGACATTGGTAATTGTCTCGTATGTTCATTGTAATTTAACAATAAATATATATCATAAAAATAGTTTATTAATGCCGTAAAACCTATGAAACTAGAGATTATAAGCATTTAAAATTCATTATCGGTTTTTTTTTAAAATCATGTATGAAATTAAATATATCTATTAAAAAGTACTAGTAAAAATTTAAAAAAATTTTCTTGCTTAATCTTATTTTCTGCTATAATAAAGTGATAAAACGCGAGATTAAGTATTAAAATAATTGAATTTTAGTAACATTATGAAAATTTATTAAAGGAAAGCTTTAAAAGTTAATAAAGAGTTTATGTATATGTAATAATTTCTTATATGACTACATTTATACCTGTTTGTTTTGTTTATTAAATAGATCTAAAAATCTTTATAAAACTGAATTACAAGAAATCAGAATGAAATATTTTTAATTTTATTTATAATATCACCATATCACATAAATTTTTAAAAGTATATAAAATTCGCAATGCGAATGGAAGTATTTCATTATATTTTCATTCATACAACTATGTTTTTTATTAATATTTACGAGCTCAAGCTTTTCAAAAAACAAAGGAGTAAGGTGAAATGAATAAGTGTTAAAATAAAAAAAAAATAAACAAAAAAATTAACAAAGAACTGAAGAAAAAAAATTTTCATAGAACTTTTGTGGCACAGTAACGGTTACGTGTTCAACCACATCCGCCGTCTTGGCTACATCTGCGGACCACCCAACGCTCGTAATTCTCTTCTTATGACATTCTCGGTTTATCGAGAAAGCTCCAGAAAATTTTCCAGTCTACGAATGCTATAGTCAACCTTCTCTTCTCTCTCTCTCTCTATTCCCACCTTCCCTTTCTTTCTCTACTCACGTACTCGTGAATAATGTGTCGAGTGCTACGGGTCCTTCTATAAATTATTACCATTGCCAAGTTTGCTTTAAACTATGTTGTGGAATTTTATGCACCTACGATTCAATTATTTGTTAAACAATTTTATTTTATGCTTAGCAAGTTTTTTTTTAATTCACATTTTCAAATTTCAAAAAGGCATTGAAAAGTTTTTTAAAGAAAAATAAAATCCCATGCAGTGATATAATTTTACACAAGGAATAAAAAAAAGCATCGTCAAAAAGAGAATAGCATGATCAAAAGAACCGAAATTACTCTAATTTGAAAAAGAAACGGCGCGCTTCTTTTTATCTTTACCCTCACTTGAAATGTTAATGGTTGTAAAGCTGCCTAGTTACTCCATTTTAGGAAAATGGTTTATTTAAAGCTCAAAGATCTTAAAGCTAGCTTTTTAGGTTTATTTCCGACCTGGATTTACAAGCTATTTCATTAACTATTAGACTTTGAAGTTATAGTTTTAAATAAATTTATGAAGTTTTAATTGATGAATAATAAAGCTTTCTATTTTAAAATTTGATCTACACATTGAAAACCATGTTTGTAATTAAATTTGAATAGTATAGCAAAGAGTATCTAAATTCGACGTATATTAATATTTTTGTTAAAATTTTAATTATGTAAATTAAACTTTTTATTAAAGAAAAGAATAGAAAAATTTATTTGTTTTTTAAGTTTTATAATTTTTTTGAAAAGTTTATCTTTTGAAAAAATTAATAACTGCAACTAGAAATAAAGAAATAATTACATCTTGTTGGATAAAAAGCAATATTTTCTCTGATAAGGATGAATTAATTTTATTGTTTCATTTTCCAAAAAAATTTTAAAAGTTTTGCACGGATAATACGATTTTTAAATTTACCAAGTTTTTCTTGAAATCGAATCGATAAAACTAATATATCCTCATTACAAAAAAGCATTACTTTTTATTATATCAGATGTTGTTATCTCTTTAATTCCTGGCTGCAGTTATCAGTTTTTACAAAACAATACATTTTTCAATTAGAGAGCGATTTAACAGCAGCAAAAAAGCAGCAAAGAAAATTGAAAATCAAAATTTGCTCACAGAAAAATTTTATTACATTACTTATCTTCTTGCAACTTTATAGTATTTTTTCTTAAAATTTCACATAATGATCATGCAAAACAATGAGAAAAAAATAAAATGCGCTACCACACAAATATTTAATTAAATTACTAATCACAAAAATCTAATCATTTTAAAAATCATAATAAAACTTAATACTAGACGAGCCATTCTTTTCTTTCTTTTTTTATTGTGCTTCTTTGCATCTTCGACGTGAGGATAGATGCGTCTTTCCTATTTTCCAACCCTATCCCCCACCAAAAGCTTCTACCCCGTAATTAATTAAACAAGCAATTCATTACACATCCCCGAGAACCCTTTAACCATCTCTATCTTTGTCTTTCACATACATATACACACACACACATATATATAGTCTCTTGTTTTAACCCTCTCCGTTGCCCAGCCCAAGGAAATTGATTGAGGAGGGTAAGGTCTTATACAGCTCCCCGAAGTCCGAATGCCGAACGTTATACAGCTCCGGACGTTCGGTTGTAGGACTCCCGCTTATCCATAACCCTCGATGCCATCGATTCTCCGCTTGCTAAATTCAAACTTTAAAAGAGATAGAAAGAGAGAGAGTGAAGTACATTGTAAGAATAGGCTATTGAAATTTTAACAAAAATAGAAGTAAAAATTTAAAAAAAAATAATATAATTTTAATTAAAATTATTTTCATTTTATTTAATTTTAATACATTTTTAAATAAATATTCAACGATTTATAAATTTTGAAACTTTTGATTTAAAAAATTTTTTTTATATGAGAGTTTAATTATTAATACACAGATAAATTAATAATAACTTTTTATCTTGTATTTTGCTGTTCAATAAATTTAAACCAATTATTAACAAATCAATAAATAATTTTTCATAAAATTTAAAAATAATAATAACAAGAAATATGACACAGCAAAAAATAAAGATACTTTTGAGAAAAATAACCCGAATCGTAAGAAATGTCATACAAACGACGACTGATGGAATTAAACTAAAAGCTGTCTTCAGCAGCTGTTTTTATCCGTAAGAAATTTTGCCGGCAACCATTTTCGCCGAAAGCTTTGAGAAAAAGCCGATGGATTTCATCGATTGATAAAGTACTTCGAGGAAAAGGTTGCTAACTTTCGATGTTTTCTACGGTGTTACGCTCTATAAGTTCCTAACTAAAAACGGCATTTACTAACTAGCCGTCGTTATTTTTTTTTTGTCAGATAACAAGGAAAGTCAATTTTCATTTATTTGTTGATTTCTAATGGCATTAATTGAATATAAATGTGTACATGAAAAAATATGTATAATTTAATCAATCTCATAAGAATTCAAAATTTAATAATAGTGAAACTTGACTTTTAATCAGTTCAAAGAGAAATAAAGTAGTAAACAATCGTACAATTACAATTTCTTTAAGAAGTCATTATTAATAATTATAATAAGAAAAATAGTTTTAAAAATATTCAATGATTAAAATTTTAGTGGATGTTATAATTATCTTAAAAGTTCTTACTTTCTGGTACGTAATTGAAAAATTTTGCAAGAAAGCGTATTGATAAGTTAATAACAAAAACGATAATAGGAAATATAAAAATAGTAAAGTGAATAGAAAAAATTTTGTTGAGGTTGTCAGTGGCTCAGTCGGTAGAGCGATAGATTCGTAAGCTCGAGGTTCCGAGTTCGAATCCCGCTCTGGGCGGCCGATTGATACAAGCACCACTGTACGTTACATGTGCTTTGTTCACAAACACACTGACGACCTCCGTCACTAGTTAGCATTGCAATGATAGCATAAAGACAGCGACGTTAAATAAAATTTAAAAAAAATGATTTTGTTATAATATTAATTTTAAATTTTTTCTTTTAATTTTCTAAAATAGTTCTTTTAAACTATGAAAATTTTATGATAGATTCTTACGTCAGCTAAATAGATTCATTAATTATATTATTTCTATATTTTTAAATGCACTTTTTGAACACAATTTTTCACAAATAATTTTTACAAAATCACACCAGGTTGTTTTTTATAATATAACAAAACTATTAATTTAATGTCTTAAACTTTAACTTTTAAAGCAATCTAAGTTTCCTAAGTCACACAAATCAAACCCAAGGATAACAAGAAGTACTAATTTTGTTCTTCAATTCACAAGTACAAGAAAGAGAAAGAGAGAGAGAAAAAGACAGCAAGCTAAAGAGGAAAGGATATATATACATGATACATAACGCATGGCCTTGCCTTATAGGCAGTGTATATATCTATAGGCTTATATATCCGTAGACGCGTTTTGCATACGCATACAAAAAGAGCGAGAGAGAGGGAGAAGGGTGGGCTAGGCGTGATAAATTTGGAAGCTTGAAAGCTCTAATTTATTAAATTTATCAAGTTCCCTGTGCGTATTCGTAGAGCCCGGTAATTCATTCGCGGATTCGCCGCAATCGTGATACCACTGCTTTTCATCCGAAAATTTTATACGCTACTTTAAACCCTATAATCTTCTCGTGGTTGCTTCACTGTTTACAATGTGGATCATCATGTCGATACGAGTTTAAATAAAATTCACTTTGATGGAACTGAAAAATTATTTTCTGTTGTTTTCTTTTATTTTCTTATGAATCCTGATTTTTTTGTAGTTTTTGGTTCAATATTTAATGTACAAAAATAAATAAATTAATGACTGAAAAAATAAAATAGTATAATTTTTTTCTTTTTACGAGGAGAGTAATCCTTGTTTGGGTCATGGATCTTGATGAAACTATAAGATGTGGTTTACTTCATCTAAAAAACAGATTTTGTAGAGCTGTACAGTGTAACACCTTGGAAATCCAGAGATATTGCATTTACTAGTTTTTACTAATTTCGTATTTTTTATGAAAAATTCCACTTTAAAAAAATACAAAATTCAACAAGTATATGCAATATCTTTGGATTTTCAAAGTGTTAGACTGTATAGTTCTGCCGAACATGTTTTTTAAGTGAGATTAACGATACCTCACAATTTCATCAAGATCTGTGGTCCAAACAAGAGTTACTCCCGTCGGTATATATATTATATAATTAATTATAAATCATTAATATTCCACTATTTAAATAAAAATAATAATTATATTCTTTCTTCAATTAAATATGTCTCAAATTGCAGTCTAAAAGATAAGAAACCAAATTTTAAACTTATATTTAATACTTTTAAATAAACTATTGCTAAAGGAAAAAAGAACATTTATAAGGCATTAATAATATAAAAATAAAATGAAGTAAGTAACCATAAGTCTAACGTCTAATAATAGATTCAGTTGTGTTAGAGGAATAGATACGATCAAGAAGTTAAGCCGGAAATTCGGCATTATTATCTGAGCCATCCCCAATGGAGGGGTTTTGAAACGATCAAGCCTCCTAGCATAGTATCGAATCGAACGATCGTTTAACCGGATCTAGTTAGTCAAAAGCGAAACAGGAGGAAGATAGGAAGATCCTGCCATCACCTTCCCTCTATCCTCCTCTTCTCACTCCCTCACTATATATATAGCAAACGTTATTCCTCATGCATAGCCATTGTGTCGGCACCCAACCGATCGACCATTCCCCTATTCAGCAAACCGGCGGGAATTTCAGGCTCTAACTGTTCTATGCGCTACATTGCTATAGGTTAGAATTAGGGACTACGATTGGATTATCGAAGAGAGAGAGAGAGAGAGAGAGAGTGAAGTGTGAGGATAGTGAATATGCATACATATATATACTATCAGGAAGGTTGATCACTCGAGCATCTCTTTGTCTCAATGCTAGACGTGACCGGAGCTTCTCTCTGGTGACTTGACACTATAGATTTGTTACTATGTTGCAATGAATGCTTATAGGGATATATTATTTAGATTGTCTGATTTTGACGTGCAAGATGGTAAAAATATGAAAAAAAAACTATTCTTGGATATATGAAATTAGAAAATGATAATAGTTACAAGATATACATACAAAAAAACACTCACCTTTGATGTTATTGCATATGCCAGTCATTATTTTTGACCGTCATAAAATTTTCTTCTCATAAAAAATTCTGTTCAATATAAGAAATAACACACCGTTCGGCCTTTCTTTTGTAAGACTTGTTTTAGATTTTGTAATTATGAACACTTAAAACTAAACATAAATAAACATTTGGAACACTTGTAATATAATTTTTTCAAATGAAGATTTCGTTAAAAATTTTATACACAATTGTACAAAATTTAGCTGATATTTTGGTATAGCTAATTTTTATTTTGAATCAAAATAAAATCTAAATTTACAAATGATAAACAGATTTGCTGATGTTTTATAACAATAAATTTAAGAAGTAGAGTAATAAAGCAATACAAAATGTAAAAAATTTTGGAATGATATTAGATAACTGGATTGAAAAATAAATAAATAGAAATTTATGTAGTAGGATATATTCGATAATCATTATTAAATTTAATTAATTATTATTGAAACAATCAAAATAATAAATTTTAATATTTCTTAAAGATATATATATAATTATAATATTGCTTAAAGAAATCTTATAAAGGCAATTTTGAATTTTAAATATTACATAACTTTAAATACAAAATAAAATATATCTGAAAGAGAGATCATCAGTGGCTCAGTCGGTAGAGCGATGGATTCGTAATCTTGAGATCCCGAGTTCGATTCCGGCTATCGGTCAATTTATACAAGCACCACTGTACATTACATGTGCTTTGTTAATAAGTACACGGACGACCTCCGTCGCTAGTTAGCATCGCGATTGTAGCATAAGTAAAGCGACGTTAAGTAAGAAAAAAAACAAAAAATTGCGAAGAGGTCTGACGAAGATGTTTATTTTTTACACGCCATTTTTGTATTACCATTGCAAAATTAATCAAAAAATAATATTTATTACTACTAATTTTTCTAATTCTTGCTAAAAATTCTTGCCGTCAATATTCAAGGTAATATTAATTGTAATGAACAGAATTGAAAATTTTTTTGTATCCAAATGAGATTTTTGTTTTAAATCTTCTTCCAAATTTTTTATTTTACAACACTTGAATAATTTAAGAACAAAAAAATTTCGTGTATTTTTGATATATAATAATAAAATAATGTTTTATAATCTATGAAGATTGAAAGATAATACAAAACTTAATAATCATTATTAGTAATTTCACATATTATTTTACTAATTTAAATTACTTTCCTTACATAAACATCTATAACAAAGTAACCATATAGATCAATTTTTTTTAGACTCCACATGTTTCGCTTCCTGTATTCCTTTAAGCCTTGTCAATTCGTCACTTTCCGACGCGACGAAATTTAGGGAAGTGTAAGCCCTGCCATTGGGACGTCTTTAATTGAGTTGCCGACACCATCGAAAGAGAAAATAAAACGTATCATTTCCCTCTCATATATATAACTCTATCACTATCCCTTGTTCGAATTTTTTTTTCTTTTTTCTTTCTTTTCCTTTTTCTTCGTTTCACCATTTTTTTCGTTTCTGATCCTCTGGAGATACTTTTATTTTTATTTAGTTCTTGCATTAGTTTGAAACTCTATTTTATGATTTGATAGAAATTTCATTGTATGATAATTGTAAAAAGTATGATTACAATATATAAGTCTTTTGAAATATGAAAGTATAATCTAAGGAAAGTAATTTAAAAAAGATTTTTAAAAGTTTGATTACAAGATTACATTGTTTTGGTAGATTTGCTTTGTCCGTTTTTTAGTAATGTCAATTTATCATAATATTATGGTCAAATATTCTGTTCATGGAGAACCAGAAGTGGTTAGATGTTAAAAAAAAAGATGAGGAACGTTTAAAATTATAAGAGGTGGAAAAACAAATCCCACTAATAAAAATGGATCAAGCAGAATTCTTCTGATTCGAGGAGACAATCTTGTCACCTGATGGGGCGATATTTCTCTCAATGTATGCATATGCATATAACCACAGGTGCATATATACATACACTCACACACATTTACATACACACACTACTACAGTTATGAAAACAGACATTTTTGGACAAAATATTTTCGATTAAACATACGTTATTGTTACAGTTCTTTCTTTTTACAAAAGCTTTTTTATTCTGTAACATAAAAAAGTTAAACATTTTCTATTTAATTTTTTAATTTTAATACTTATACAAATGTATATTGTTGATAAATTATTTAAGTTTTTAAAAATAAACTTGAATTCTTTAGAAACTAAAATTGATCAACTAGTAACATTTAATTAAAAACTAAACTATACATAAATTTTTAAAAATTACCAATAAAATATAACGTAAACTTTTAATAACAGAACTGATTGTTTTAATATTATTAAAACTCTGAAAATAAAAATAAAATCAAAACAACTATTGACAAGTTTACTGATAGAAAAACAACATATTAACCTGTCAATAAAATGAACTTGTTACAAAAGTAAAACTAAAAAGAAATAAGAGAAAAAAAAGCATCGAGCCATGCACACAGATACACGCTTTAGAGTATCCGAGGTCCGTTGGACAGGCGCACGGTTGATCGCAGTGCTGCCTTTTCTAGGGCAACAGCAGCCGTTTCATGCATTTGCCTTTGCATCACAACGAGGCGGACCATTTTTCGCATCACCTTTGGTCGATCCTCTACAATCGTTGCCTAATCCATTACCGCCATTATCAAATCCACTACAATCTAGGGATCCGTTGTCGTCTTTTCGTCATATGCCTGGCAACTGTCAAAGTGAGTAAAATTTATTGTTTATTAATATATTATGGTTTTTATAATTATAGAAATTTTATGTATTGGAAAAATTTGGGATTGCAGAATGTTAAAATTACTGGATATATTTGTTAAGTGTTGTGTAAAAAAATCTTTATCTAATAAAAATTCCAATGTAAACATGTAGTCATAGGTTACCATTATAACAAAAAAATACCATATTACATGGTAAAATTTACAAGAAATATAATAAAAAGACCTATGTTTTTTTAAATTTTACCATGTAACATGGTTATTTTTTACTATAATGGCAGCCTGAAATTACGCTAAAATTGTACCTTGTAATGTTTAATAGATAAAGTTTCTCTGTGTACAATAATTTGAAAAATATGAATAATAAAATAATATTAAGTTATAGAATGTTTAGAAATTTTCTTTAGTCTAATAAAGTTTGACTACGCATTTCCATCTTCACAATTCCAGAAAATCAAGAGTAATCTTTTAATAAAATATGAATGTTTTAATACTTCGCATTCACAAATTTTTTTCAACGAATTTTAATGTTGTTGATATATTACAAAAAAAATTGATCGCATATCTTAATAAACTTAACTTTTTGAAGATTTTTTTAAATGCAAAATATCTATATACTTCTCAAAGTATAATAAAACAATGAATACAATGGCTTTCACATAAAAACTAATGAAAGATGCAAACACATAGAAAAGATTTTGTTATTTCAAATTAGGCAGAAAAATGAGATATAAGTATTTTTTTTAAATTTCACATGTTTTAATACAAAAATATGTAATGATTAATTTTCAATAAAATGGAAATTGATAAAAAATTAGCAGAGCTAAAGTGCCTATAACGAATTTGAAAATATTATTCCGAGAAAAATACATTAAAACTTTTGTGAGAGCATAGAATAGTGTGCCGTAAT
The DNA here is from genome assembly GCA_017163975.1 of Anastatus disparis. Classification (NCBI taxonomy): domain Eukaryota; kingdom Metazoa; phylum Arthropoda; class Insecta; order Hymenoptera; family Eupelmidae; genus Anastatus; species Anastatus disparis. Next base: position 10,744,994 of record JAFFSR010000333.1, on the reverse strand, counting down.
CTACTTCTAAAACTTCAAAATTGCCCTTTCACTTTCGGGATTGATTTTTAATTAATGAAGTATGATTTTCATGCGCATAAAGAGTATTTTAAACGATCAAAAAATTTTGAGTTTTTCGAACCAAATAAAGTACGTAATTATCTTTTAATAGTTACTAAGATTTGTAATTGTTATTAGACGTTTGACATCCATCGAAAAATTTCAGTATCCCAAACGATAATTTGAACACCACCAAGTAATAACTACCATAATCAGATAAAAAATAATATTTATCCTTAATTAAAAATTATTGACCGACTCTAAAAATTTGGAAGAAGCCCAAATATTTCAAAGTTCAATTTTTAAGCGTTCGGTATATAGAATAATAAAAAAAGGAGAACCCCTCCGATTTATCAATAATCAATCAAATTACATCAAGTTAGAATTCTGCAACCAGCTACAGAATTTTAATAAAAGTGAAATGCACAACCATTCAATAAAAATTCCTCGCCATTTTACATCAATCTAATTAAAGTTATATCGTTAAACAATAAAATATCCTCTCAACGTTCTTGCTTGGATAATCGAAAATTTTCAAGTGGTGTATCCTGCAAAATATTTTAGATACAATGCATCAAACACAATTGGTTGGAAAAAAATAAAAAAAGATAACTACATACAGCTAAACTAAAAATAAAAAAGTGACTTATCTCCAAGAATTTTTATCAAAACTCAACGCTCACATTAATCTATATATCTGTGAATACCAGCGCACCAAACTTACCCCTTTTTTAAGCCTTACTCTCTGCATATAAACATAAGAGGAACTAACGTAGTCAGAGGTATAATACGAATGTATATCTATAACTTTCGTAAAGAGAGAGAAAGAGCGAAACGGCAGCAGCTTTTCGCAGAAGAGAAAACCGCAAGTCTGTTCAAAGCTAGATTAAATATTATATTACAGGGGGTTGCGCCATGAGAGAAAGAGAAAGAGCCAAAGAAAGAGAGACGGAGAGATGTATATATACATGCTGCAGCAATAGACATAAGCCTCGAAAGGCTTGCATTTCTCGTGTTCTGGCTGCTCTTTGAGAAACTCTTCTAGCTGACGACTACTCCGTCGGAAAGCCACATCGTGCTATCTTCAACGTGATATTTTCATTGCTTTTTAGATATTCTTAGTTTTTTTAATAAATTTAATTTGTTAAAGATATTCTTTAAAACTAATTCTCAAAATTCTGAAATTTTTATGTTTGAAAAATGATTATATTCCTTTCTTAAATACATCCCTAAATAAATTAATCAAATTTTCTGTGTATATTTAATTAAATACTTAAAATACCAAAAAATTATCTTTATAATTTGTTTGAATTTAAAATAAATCTTCCGAAAGAGTAATAAAAGAGGAAACAATTTTTATAAAAACAGTAGTATGCATATTATAGTGTTTATCAAGACAACAAAAAAATATGACAAAAATAAACTTATGTCCGAGTTATGCATACCTCGATATTATGAAAAAAATGGAAACTAAAAAGTGTGGAATGTCTCTTATTATGAATTTTTCACGTTGAAAAATTCTCTAATATAATGTAAATAGCGAGCCGATAAAAATCCGCTTCAAAGTCCAGTATTGTACACGGCGATAAAAATAGAAAGTTGTCAAAAGAAAAAAATGATCAACTTTTTAAAGCGGTATGGACAATCACAAGGTAAAGCAGGAAAGGTTGTGGTAGCTTCGTTTGCAGTATTTAGGGTTGCTTTAGGTCTTTTACTTCGTTTATTTGAATTGGTTGAAAGAGAGATTAGCCCTATCCCTTTGATCTATCATCGTTAGCCCTCCTTCCTCGTGCTCTCTTTTTCTCTTTTTATTTTTTGACTTTTTACTCCCTTGCTTTCGTATCTTCTTTTTGTTCAGTGGTTTTACTTGTGAATATTGACGCATGCAAGTATTTATATATATGAAAAAGCAAGAAATGTATATGAATTCATTTCATAGTTTGGTACAAATATCTCATGTTAAAATTTGTCAATACTCTTTACTTTGTTTATAGACAATATAACTTATTGTAAAGATTATTGTCATGTTAAATATCAAAATTTTGTAAAATTGTTGTATTCTAAATATTTATATTATCTAAATAATACAATATATGACCCCTTGTTCAAAAAATTGTAACATCGAAATTCAATACATCCTATAAATAAAACGTTCAATGAATTAGATTTTGATGTGTTCAACTTTGTATTTCCAAGATCCAAATATACCTTGTAATAATACAAGCTAACGATTTTATTTGGACATTTTGAATGATTAGCACTCTTTATACACATACTATTTTCTTGAAACTCCGTCGCAAAGAGTGTGGATAGCGTTTCACTAAATACACTTAGTTACATCCAAATGATTTGCATGTGTTAACATCATTTTACAGAGTTTAATGATAGTTCAACTAAAGATGAGTCAGCTTTGTAACCTTATATTTTCTGTAATTATACTAAAAATTTTGTTTTTTTCCTAGTTTTACTGTAAAATTGGTTAAATTCTAATACTGCAAAGCCTCATTTTCCATATTAGGTCAAATTTGTTAGGTTCAAAGTAGGTTATGCAACAATTCATAAGCTGATTGATAAAGGGCCATCTACTACTGTACTTAAGACTATGCTAGATAGCCTTATTTGAATTAATTCACAAAAGGGATCCCTTTTTAATGAGCTTGTGAATAACTTCTTGTTTAACATTCACTTTGAATAACAGCATCTATCTTTAATTTAACAAAAGTTTTGAAATACTTCATTATAAAAATGTATATAAAATATTTCTACTAAAGAATAATAGCAATTTAAAACTCATAATAACATTAGTGATGTTAAAAATAGAATAACTAATAATTGTAAATACTAATTTCATAAATTTATTTTTGAATATACTTTTGTAAACTAATAAACGACAAAATAAATAATTAACTGCAAAGTTTCTTTAGCTAAAATGATAGATTTACCAAAAATAATAATTTTATCATTTACAGATATGTCACAGTTCGGACTGACGGCTGGTAATTCTTGGAGTTACGGAAGTACAGCAGGTTACCCGGGCTACCTACCTGGTACTTTATCCTCGTGCGCAGCTCAAACACCATTTGCTCCACCACCACCTCCACCTCCACCGCCACCCTCGTCAACATCTACTGGCACTGGGAACAGTGGCTCAACGCTGGCGTCGTTTTCGGGTACGTCTGCGATGAACAATACATCGGCAGCGCCTGACTCTACCGCGGGCAATAGTGCAACGAGTAATGCTGTTGCTAGTGCCAATACCAATACTGCAAATAGTAATGCGACTAATCCAGATGCTTTCTCTAGTGTATCATCTCGTGAGTATATACAGAATGATACATTTTTGTTTTTCTTATTTTTATATAAAATATGAGAGTTTAAAAATATAAGTTTTTACCTACAAAGATATTGAATGAAATTTGATAACATGTTGTTGCAATATTTGGAATCAAAATAAATCATGAAAATTTTGTAACAAACACCTTTGAGTACCAAAGTACTTAAGATAATGAAATTTTTGTATCAGTTCCAGACACAACGACACCAGGTGGTCAAACGGATCCTTTGGATCATCTTAATAGTTTAATGTCGTCGACGGGCAATACGCCACAGAGATATCAAGACTATGTGTCACCACGATCCTTATCTACAGATTCAAGCGCAACTGAAAGCCCAGTTCATGACCAAGATCAGTCATTTGGTCAAAATTGTTCAGCAGCCGGTAATTACTTTCCAGCGCCAGTCTTCCCAACTATACTTTATTCACAATTATACAACAATCAATTCCAAAATGTGGAGACGCAAGATCAACACAATCGTGCTCTCGCTGATGTTGGCTGTAGTGTACGAGTACCCGAGGAAGTTAGACCGGACAATAATGTTTGGAGGCCGTACTGAGGGATCGAGCGTATGTCGGTGCGTGATCTGGGCATTAATGAAGTTGGTTCGACTGTAAATGATGGAGATGAAGAAGATGATGAAACTGACGACGTTGAGGATGAGGTTGAAGATCGTTCATCTTGGTTTGATCGATTTTATGAACGCTGAACAACATTGTAAAACGTAAGGCAAACATTAATTGAAAACCTATATAAGTAAAAATTTATTTATTAATCTATAAATAATTATCAGACGGTACTTACATTAAAATTAATATGATCATGATATCGTCTAATTCTTTAATACCACGATTTGATGTTAAATTTTTTAAAAGATCAAAAGTTTACATTTATCATGATTAAATTATTAGAAATAGATTTACTAATATAGGTTTTTGTAATTTAATGTCATTTCAAGTGAGAGAAAATGATTTCCTACAATTATTGGCTGTTTAAAATTCTTATCTTTATTAATTCTCACTTGAAAATCGAAATAAGATCAGTGATGAAACAGATAATTCTTCCTGCTCCCCGTGCGTTATTAAAAAATTTTGAGAGAGCAAGACTAAAAAAAGTGTTTGTGCATCGACATTGGTGAGTGATATATACATATATATAAATAAAATAAATGCATAAAAATAATTTATGAAAGTAGAAAGAAAGAAGCATTGTACATAATTGTATATAATTATTGAGTTGCATAGATAATACGTGTAATAAGCGCAGTTTTTCCCCGTCGCAAAAAAAAGGAAAATCATTTTTCTGTTAAATACGAAAAAAAATATATAGGAAACACTTATTCGTACACGTAAGGAAAAATTTTGAAAAAAGTTTCACATTTTCACCTTCATAAAACGTATGTTGATTATTATTTGATGCATATTCATAATTATTTGTAAGAATTTTTCAAATTTAATGAATTATATAAACCATTAATAATTTGAAGAAACGCATGTTTAAAAATTTAAAAATGTTTCAGTAAATTTAATAAAATCTTAATTAACAAGAAATTATGGAACTTTTTTCAAATACGTTTTTCAAGTGTACATAAGTCGACGGCACGTCAGAAGTTATTAATTTTTCATTATGTTTTCATAGTATATGTAATTGCTTCCTATTATGATATAATTGTAAAAGCGTATACGTTGCTATCGCGGGAATCGTGCAATACACGTGACGATAAAAATCAAAAAAGCAGAAAAACTTTGTAAATTAAGGAAAACAAAAAAAAAGAAAATCGATAATCGTAAAATGTATAGTCCGTATGAGTTAAAAATAATCAAAAAAATTAATAAAAGAAATGAAAGAATTATCAAAGAACACGAAGAAAAAAATTCCTTGATAATATAGTAAAATTATCGCTTGAAGTTTTACATTGAACTATTTGTTTTGCCGCAGAATTATGGAATACACTTTGGTCGGTAATTGTACAATATGTTATATACATTTATCTGAAACTATTTTATTTACAACTAGTGTTTTTTACACTTTTAAAACCTTAACACTTCGAAATACATCATGCTTATATTGTATAATTTATTGATCATTTCCGATAAAACATATCTACCGACTATTGTTATCGTAGTTCTTAACTGAAGTCGAATAAAGTGTATTTCGAAATACTATAATGTTCTGTTTTTTATTCATCTTGGTCCTTACTTATTACCAGTTTATATTTATTTATCTAGTTTTAATATTAATCTAATTTATTTTCTTAATTATAAATCATTATGAATACATTGATGGTTATATATTCATTCACATGCTGAGATTAAAAATCAAGAACATCACAGCAGGTAATATTGAAGGTAATTATTTGTAATTTTTAGTATATGTTTTTACAAGCTAAAAATGTGTTGTCTACATGAGTAAAATTGAAGGTCTCTTGAATTTCAACAACATCATCTTTGCCCTAAAGGATTTCAGGAATAATATGTAAATTCATGGACCAATTTAATTAAGCATTTTGCTTTACTCTATAGCCACCCTGCAGAGTGATAACCTTCAGAAAGCTAACTACAAATGAAAATTCACTTGGTTTCTTTGCTCATATTTCATTACTCATAATTTCATTTTTTACACTTCGAATAAACTTTAGTTTTCATATTTTCACAATTATATTTGTATTATATTTATTGTATCAGAGTAACTTAAATGTATTTCAAAAAATTTAAATCATTACAATTTCAATAGTCAAATATCGAAATTTATTGGTTTATTTAATAAATTTTATTTTTTTTTACAACCAACCATATACTATGATATTTATTCGATACGAATCAGGGAGCGCCGTAGCGCTCCTTACGGCGAGCTAGCGGAGCGCTACGGTTTTCCCTATTTACTTTGAATTTGTGATGTGCAAAATTTAAAACTTTGAGTAAATAATTATGTTTCGATATTTATAGATTATAAGTAATTAGAAAACAATCTCTTTTAAACCTGACTTACTTTATTTTGAAGATTTTTGACCAATCTTTCAAATTCCCATTGAATTCTAAAGATACGATAATTAGTTTTGAAGATATAAGACTTTTTATTTTGATCGATTTGGCTCTAGAGTGGGCAAAAGCAATTGACCGGTACTGTATGCATCATATATATGTATAAAATTTTCAGAAAAAAGAGGCGCATATTATTTACATGGTGTATTTTCATAATTAAATAATTAAATCATCAAATTTTATCATGTTTTAAACATTTTTTGAAACATTGCAAATTTTTTTATTTAGGATTATAATTCAATTTTTTACACAAGATTTTTTAATTATGTATAGCAATTAACGTATAAAAGTAAAAAATAAACAAATTTTTTTCCTTATTAATCTAACAATTTGCGATCTTTACTCTACTTTACTCGATCTAACTACATAGTACATTTTATAAGCTTATGTATTATCTGCATTGTCGTTGAATTGAGATGTTAAGGAAACTTTTGACGAATATATTAAACTAGCAAATTCTAAGTTTAATTAACAATTTTCAAGCATGTGCATAATTAGGTTAAATGATTAATTTTATGGTTATAATTTTTCAAGCAGTAGGGCTATTACACGCTAGAAAAAGAACAGGAACATATATAAGAAATACATTGCTTCTATATCTATACATATGAGAAATAAGCGCATTGTTCCTAGCAACAACTCGCTGTTCCTCATATATATAGATATAGAAGTAATATATTTCTTATATCTGTTCCCTGTTCTTTTTTAGCGTGTAAGGGCCATTAGCTGTCAATCGTCAAATTTTTAAATTTTAAACTTCGCTCTATTCCGCAATGTTTTATTTCAACCAACAAAAACATTCTTATTGTGATGACAGAATTTATCCATAATTTTTTGGAAAGGGGATAATGTAGAATTTACTCTGTTCGTTTTTAAATAAAGGATAATAATTCATTTCTCTTGTTAGCTGAAGAAATGGCGAAGCCGTCGTAGCAATATGATCAATATCAATATTTGTCCTAGACACATACATTTTAAGAGTAACATTGTTGGTACGATTTTTTGTGGCTTTAATTGCACTCTCGACTAATTCGTTACTCACTTTACAGCCAGTGACATCAAGTATTTTAAGATTGTGCGAATTTTTTATTAGCTGGCATAGACCTTGATTTTTCACTTTTTTACAGAAAGAGCATTTCAGCTTACGTAAATTTGGGATATTTGTGAGTATTTCATCAGTGATTTCGTGGAGCCAGGTTATATCCAACTGTTGAAGTTTTGGTAATGAGACGATATAAGACAAACCTTCATTGCTGATTTTATTACACTCTGCAAGTATATAATATATGTACATAAACACAAAAATGTTATTTTAAATAGATTTTCTCGTTCATAAAAAGAATAAAATATTTGTTCCATTTTTCTGAAACATATTTTTTTATTTTCTGGTGGAAAATTGGTTATATTTTAAGCAGAATTTTTGGTCAACGGTAAGTTAAAATGACACCTAAAAATTTTGTTCAAAGAATTTATAGAATTTCTAGATAAATGTCATTTTAACTTTCGTTGACCAGAAATTCTGTCCAGAACATGCTCAATTTTCTACCAGGGTTATTTACAATATTATCACAATTTTTTAAAAAGGTAAATTAAAGAAATTTTGAAATTGATGGCCAAAAATTTTCTGTCTATATTAAATCGCTATAAGATTTTGTTTGGAAAATTATTTATTTGTTTCATTCGTATAGTTTGAAAATGTTTTTTACTATATTAAATATAAAAATAATGTTCAAAAAATTAATTACAATATCCTGAATTGATTAAAAATTTTAGACATTTTTAATATAATTTATATAAAAATTAAAAAATATTAACTCACCTGATACATTTATCTTTTTCAAATTTTTACATTTTTCTCCAATCATTTTTAAAGCTTCATCATTAATATAAGAATTGAAATTGACATCCAAGATTTCAAGATTAACAAATTCCTCAATATTCAATAACTCATAACATATACGTTCCGATCGTATCGTAATTTCACTAAGTCCCAATTCTTTTAAACTTTTTGCACAAAAACTTATTGTCTCAAAAGTTTTAGAAGTTAAAGTAAAACATGAATCTAGCAATAAGATACGTAATTTTTTGAATTTTTTTACAGCCTGATAAAACAAAATATTTAAATAATTATTTTTTAAATAACGTTTAAATTACTTAAAATATAAAATTAACTTACTTTTTCAAAATAGCACGGAAATATTTTATAATTAATTACTATAATAAGCGTTTCTAAAGAATCTGCGGGTAGATTTAATAAACATTTTCCAGTTATTGGGACATTCGCAAGTCTAACGTAGCGAAGTTTTTTGTTATTTAAGAATAATTTCGATAATTCTTTCTCATTTGTTGTACTTTGATCAATTATACTTACATTTGAATTTGATAGATCAAATATACTTACATTTGAATTTGATAGATCAAAGTACTGTAAATTTGTACAGTATTTAGCAAAGACTGATACTACATTATTACTTAATCCTTCGCAATATCTGTATCTTTCGGACAGATCTAAATGTGTGAGAAATGAGCCACAACGGTATAATACTTTTTGAAGAGTTATGATCTTCATGTTTTTTAGATTCTCGCATGTGCTATTATCTCCCCATGTTTTTACACTTAAATCGAATTTTTTAAAAGTACGCCAAGTACGTCGACTAATAATTTCCCATCGTCTACAAACTATATATAAATATTAAATCAATAATTAGGAATTGAATTTATGTTTATTTATGTTATTATAAATGAATAAAAAATTAGGCATGTATTCACAAAGGAAAATTAGATTTTATTTTGTTTTAATACCTTTTTCCAATACAAAACGATTTCCACGAGGAATGTAATTAAAAATATGCATTAAGCAATCATCATTTAGTTTCTGTATTTTGTTTTTATCGTTTGCAATGCATCCAGTAGAAATATCTGTAACATACAATTACAAGTTAGAGGGATGTAACATACTGCCATTACAGTTTTTCAATTTTTTTATTCTTAATTCAAAAGTTTTAAAAATATCTCTATATTATACTATAGTCTTTGACTTTAACTCGTAAAAAGCGTAACAGAGATATTTGAAAATATTTTTTATAAAAATAGAAAATTATGAAACTTCCATGTTGGTAACTAACGTTTGAATCATATACGCTATTACATTACCAATCAGTGGAGTAATGAATTATAAAATGGTATTTTAAGATATGCTTCGTTAATCAAAGTTTATAAAAAAAAGTTGGAAATGATGTATATAAAAGTTGATGATCATTGCTAAACTAAAATAAGATGATTCAATAAGGTATATGATTTATGCATAGTTATCCCTGCTGAAAATAGACAATTGAAAGATATAAAAATAAATAGAAAATTAATTGTTTCCAATGGCTTTCTATATTTTCTATAAACTTCACAAATTAGTAAATTGAAAACTACATTTATTTTAATTGTTTTTATTGTCAATTGAAATCTATTCAAATTTTCGGAATCGACTTTAATTTTTTTTAATTGATTCTAATAAATGACTGTCAAAAAATATTCTATTGCATTGAATTGAAATTTTAGAATTATTATTGATTTACCTCAATTGTATTTAATTGTAATATTGTGAAAATAAGTTTCATCTCAATATTATTTATTCAATTATATATTCATTTCAATTTTATTTTATTAAGTAACATAATTTTATGTGAATCCCATGTGAAAATCATATACATTTCTGAATTCACGGTAAAAGTTCGATAAATTGTTCGTGAAAGCCATGTGAATTTCAGGTAAAAATCATGTGAAATTTACCTGAAATTCACGTAAAATTCTTCTGAAATAATAATTATAAAATCAAATCGCTGTAATTTCAGGTCACAATCACGTGAATGACTCATAAGGATTAAGTGAATTCCATATGAAGATCATATTCATTTCTGATGAACTCGAGGTAAAAATCAGATAAATTAATCAGATAAATTGCTAGTGAAAACCATGTAAATTTGAGGTAAAAATCATGTAAATTTGAGGTAAAAATCATGTGAAATTTAGGTGAAATTCACTTGGCGATTTTGGACTTTTTACACGTGAAATTCCGTGAAATACCTATATATCTTTGGTTGTATATCATTTCACATGATATTCAGGTATAAATTTGCGTGAAAATTCAGGTAAATATCATGGGAACATCAAAAACCAGGCAATTGAAAAAAATTTGAATACATCTCAATTTTTTTATTGATATCTATATTTCTACTAAAAATAAACAATGAAATATAAGAATGAATAAAAAATTCAAATGTTTCTAAATTTTACTATAATGATTTCTATGAATTTTTATATTTTCAATTGACTTTCTAAAATTTGTAATCTTAACTGGAAAATTTTCCAAAATATCTCGTTCGGAAAATTTTTATTTTGCTTTTTATTAGTTAAAATTGAAGTATGTAATATAAAGATATTTTAAAAACTTTTGGATTAAGAATTAAAAATTTTGAAAAACTGTAAAGTCGGTATTTTTCATAGATCTGCAATTTTTAATGAAAATAGCAAATCTATAATCATAAGTTTGTTATATACTATAATTTGCTAACCATGAAATCCAACAAGATGAATATTTGTAAAAAATCATAATTAAAAATAATGGTATCAAGAGTAACGTATTGCTATTTTTTAAAATATTGTTACATATTATTTTTTTAGAACAAACTTGCTATATGGGTGTGCAATTTTAAGTTAATTTTGGTTTGCACTAATTATTAAATGTTAAAAATTTAAATTGTTATTGATTTTTCTCACTGCTTTTTTATATGGTTGCATTTCTTTATAAAAATAAAAGCTAAAAAATATCACATTAGAGATTGTGCTAAATGAGTCTAGATTATTAATTTTTATTTTTATTTAATATACGAATCTATTACCGTCGACTTTACATAAACAATTAATGATTTTTTCGTAATTTCAATAACAGATACGCATGTTTACATGCATTCAGAAAAAAAAACAAAAAATCTACTAACTAGGAGAGTATCAGACCTTCGAATCACAGATTTTGCATAAACTTTGGGATAAGTTTTCAGATCTTAAAATATTAAAGAAAAAAAAATATTAAACCCCAACACTCAATATTTCCCTAGTTACAGGTAATTAAAGAAAATCACTAAAAAAGTTACTACATTTTTAAACGATTATAGTTCTTTGGCATTAACAGCTAGAAGCTTGAAACTTTTTTAAATAAAAGCTAAGCTCAAATCCTTTCGAAACAGCACTTGCAGTATATGAAAATATTATTTTTTCCTAAAGCTATAGCGTATAAAGATTGGATCAAATTTCAGCTTTTATTATTAATTTTTTAAAAAGAAAATTTAGGTCCAATTTTTATTACAATATAAATTTGGGAAATAGTACATTATTAACCTGGGGTGGAAAGGCTGGATTTACGTAACGAGAGGTTTACAGCCCGAGCCGAAGGCAAGTCTTTACATTAGAGGTAAATAATGATTTTTTTCGTACGAGAGCCGAAAATGAGAAAAGAAGTTGCGATTTTTAGGTTAGAATGCAAAAAAAATAATATTTTGGTATACGGCAAGCATATTTCGAAAGAATTTGAACTCAACTTTTATTTTAAAAAACCGGTGTGGCAGTCTTTGAGACTGGCCGACTGAAGTGAAACTTCTTTACAAAGTTATAGAGCTCATAAATATTTATTCAATTTTTATCACTGTTTTTTTGCACGTTTAAACAATGTAGGGAAGAAAGAGGTGTACCATAAAATATTATAGAGAAAGAAAGAGGAAGAGGGAAAACCGCTATTGCTTTCTATATTCATTCAGATTTGTATTGTATATATAGTATGCATGTATAGTCCCGCGAGTTTTTCTTTATATATATTTAGTACCTTGCTTTGCCGTGAAGGCGCGGACGCGCCTCCTAAATACATACACTTCCGTTGCATCTAGCGTCATGAAATCAATTCACTCCCGTATAATTTTTTTAAACATCGCTTATACGAGGTGTATACCGTCAGTAAAGAAGTTTCATTTCAAAAAAATTCAAGCTTTTAGCTGATTATGACAAAGAACTATAAGCGTTTAAAAATCTAACTATTTTAATGATTTTCTTTAATTGCTTTAGGGCGATTCTTCATATAACCCGTACCCGTACCCGTACCCGTGCGATTGTATAGGCGAGTACTTTATCTTCACTACTTTACCATCTATCTACTATCGAACTCATCATAGATGGTAAAATAGTGAAGATAAAGTACTCGCCTATACAATCGCACGGGTACACTGAAAAACTTTTTGCTTGCTAGTTGCCCTTCTCCTTAACTACGCTAGCGCCACGCGTTCGGCGCAAACGGTGTGCCGAAAACGACAAAGAAAGTACTGAAAATGAACTGTGTCTGCTCCGATCGTTTGTGTGTAACGTTGTTTTGACGAATCGGCGCTTTACATGTGCCTCGATCAGCGTAAGGAAAACTCAAATCTGAGTAACTGCTACTCCGATTGCGCGTATACCTCGAAACGTAACGAATCAGAGTAGCACATAACCTTGAAGGTTACAGGCTGCTCCGATAGTCTTTCAGTGTACGGGTATGGGTTAAATGAAGAATCGCCCTTAAGGGAAATATTGAGCGTTAGGGTCTAATACTCTGTTTTCTTTCATATTTTTACATCTGAAAATTTATCCCAAAGTTTGAACAAAATCCGTAATTGAGAGGTCTGATACTCTCCCAGTAAGTTTTTTTTAAATACACAAACTTACCACGAACAGCAGGCGAATTATCTATATGGTGCTTTGAATTTGTCGATTGTTGACTAACAAGCGATCGAGATTTTAGATCCATCACAATTTCCATTTTTTAAGTTTTTATCAGATTTATAAAACTTAAAACAAATAGTTAAATAATTTCACATGAAACTAAATTCAATCTTTTATAAAATGCGTTATTCCATATATAAAATTTGTGCAGACATTTGTTTTGAATCGCAAAAATAAATTGTCACCTTTTTTTAGTAAATACTGAATTTAATACATCATTGAAATTTAGTTACAGATTCGCGTGAAAATTAGCTATTTGATTAGTATAATAATGTGGTGATATTTTATCATGAGAAAAAATGATAATATAAGCAACACAAATATTAATAATATAAAGATGAAAAATCTTTGTAAACTGTGCCACGTTTCTGAACCGGATCTGAATTAACTATAAACTTATAAAGCATCGCTTGATCACATGTTGTGTAGCCTTCTGTGCTCACTAACAACTTTTAATACTTTAGAAGGATCCCGTCTGAACTAACCTATTTTTATTTTCAAAACCTTCTTACCTGAAATGTATCCTTTAACATTTTTCATACACTTAATTTCATATTTACCTGTGCATTATTCACCTTGGTAAGACCTCCCATAAAGGACTGTCCACATGCAGCTCGCATGGAACGCACTCACGCCGAGTCCAGGGGGCTATTCCGAAATACAAATTTGAATAAGTTTCAAATAAGATGTGGCAACGCCGCACCGACTTAATGGTGCTGTGTTCCGTAATACCAAAAAGAAGCAGACAGCTTTTTGGAGTATGTAAATACACAGACTGTTAATTGTATGTGTTGAAAACTAATGCAATTAAAAATTCAATGCTAAAGACATTTTTAATTAATTTTTTGTATTATCAAAGATTATTTGAAAATAACATTACGTTTATTATTTAAATTACAATATTCTTTGAATTATAATATGATGAACAAATATGTAGTTGAGGTTATAGTTATAGTTTTAAATTTTTTTTACAAAATCAGAGCTTAGCAACGATTTGTTTTTCTTTTGGAATTACGGAACAGAGGACCATTAAGTTCATGCGGTGTTGCCACGTGCTATATGAAACTTGTTGAAATTTGTATTTCAGAATAACCCCCAGACTTGTACCATTTGAATGTACCTATGCGCTGTTCTCTTGTCATTCTGTTCCTGTTCATGCATTCTTATTAAAAATTCTCTGTGAAGAAATCTATCAATTAACTCTCTTTAATTTTTTCCATAACGGAGCAATGTTAAAAGGTTATGGTTTATAACTAATAAATTTCTAATTAAATTCTATTTATCTAGCTCCATTGTAATATTATCAGCAAGATAAAAAAATATTTAATTACTTTTTGAAGCAACAAACTGATTTCTGTTTTTGGTTTGCCACTTTGACCATTAATATAAAAATCACTTAGATTTCTTCTCTACTGACAAACAGAGAACTTTTAATAAGAACGTATGAACGGGAACAGAATGACAAAAGAACAGCGTAACATATTCTATGATAATTCTTTTTCCCACATTTAAAAATTAAGCAATAACAATGAGTGGACTAACGGAATCATCTAATAATGTCGCGTTATTTTAAAAGCATAGAAAAAGAACTATCATAGAATATGTTTCCGTTAACTGTACTGCCCCGAGCACAATAGTCCGCAATTTGTTCGGTGGACACGCCAATTCACTAGATCGTGCCTAGAGAATTTTTGAAGCCAACTTTAAGAAAATAAATTAAATTTTAAGTAATTCATGCTAACACACTAATAACAAAAATTTATTTTCTTAAGTTTGGCCCTAAAAATTCCCTAGGCACGATCTAGTGAATTCGCGTGTCCGCTGAACAAATTGCGGACTATTGTGCTCGGGGCATACAGGTCTGGACTCGACCTCAAGGACTGTCTATGTGTAGCTCGCACGGAACGCGCAAAGGCACTCACAACTTACACAGCATATTCCGTGCGCGTTCGGATTTTTGAATAGGGTACGCCCATCTTGACTATTACATGTTTCTTTATAGATGCGATCCTTACATCGGCTATGAAATCATTAAAGAAACATGTAGTAGTCAAGATGGGTGCACTATTCAATAATCTGAATGCGCACGGAATGTACCATGTGAGTTGTGAGTACCCTTGTGCGTTCTGTGCGAGCCGCATGTAGACAATCCCTTATAGGGAACTGCTGTTTAATTCTATATGGCATAGATTATATGTAAAAAGAACCTTAAAAAAGTAAAATTACGGCAAGTTAGCTTTACAAAAAATCTTTCACACTATCTCAGAAGTAAAAAGTATTTTGTTAAAAATTAAAACGAATTCAATACAATCAATTTAAAAAAAAATCTGTTATAATACCTCTAAAAATAAGGTTTTATCAAAAATACACTTGAAAAAATACTGAAATCAATAATGTGTGGTCAAGTTTTAATACGATTTAAAATAATAATGAAGTTTTAATACGATTTTAATTTAATTATTGAATTCGTTTTAATAAATTAAAACGAATTCAATACAATTAACTTAAAAAAAAATCTGTTATAATACCTCTAAAAATAAGGTTTTATCAAAAATACACTTGAAAAAATACTGAAATCAATAATGTGTGGTCAAGTTTTAATACGATTTAAAATAATAATGAAGTTTTAATACGATTTTCAAATTTGAAATTTTCAATAAATCTTATAAATAAGTAATTGTTTATTTTATTTTAGATATTAAAAAAAAGTCATAACTTTCTGTGAATGCTATCCAGATACCTAAGAGGGATATTAGGTTAATGATATATCATTTATGAAAAAAATAATTGGGTAAACTTTTGATTTAAATAAAAATAATACCTTATGGATGATATTCAAATATTCAACAAGGAAATAAGTGGAAGATAAATCATCTACGAAAATATTTTATGCTGGGATGTAATGGAATGATAGTCAAAAAGAAACTGAGAAATAGGAAGAACTTTAATATAAGATTTATAATCTCTTTTCTCATTAATTTTTATAATTTTCAACATTTTTCTAGAATTTTTTAAATTGATACACTTTTCTTTCACTGAATATTACTGATAATTTTTCATATCAGCGTACCCAAGCTAGAACACAATACTTATTTAAACTAGAAAGTGCCAAGGTAGAAATACAAAAAAAAACAACATCCATAAACCTAAACTTGCTCGTTCAAAATTTCTAAATCTAAAATCCTAAACAATTTAAACCTAAATTTTTCAATCAAAATACGTTACCCTAACTCTCTAAATATCTAAATTAAAAATTCAAAATCTATGATATCTAAATTTATTATCCTAATCTCGAAACTCATTAATCTTGACTCTAAATTTAGGTTCAAAATCAATTTAGCCATGGCCTTTTTCTTAATTTTGAAAATCCAAGTTTTAAAGCTTATAACTTTAAAATTCGTAAACCCAAAACTCATGAACCTAAAAAACGTATACCTTTACACTCGAAATCCATGAACTCAGAATCCCAAAATGCGTAATAAAAAAAATTTAAGGTTCTATGAACCTATAAACTCAAATCCAATATCGATAAATCTAAAATCTATAAATTCAAATTCATAATTCCTAAGTAAAATTATAAATTTTTACACTTTAAAAAGATATAAAAATTTAGAATATAATAAATATTTTGATTAATTAACTAGAATCCATTATGATTTCTATGTTGTGACATGGACTTGACAAACAGCTTACATAGGTGTTTCAACACCTCTGACACCTTAGTTATTGCGCTTATACATCCAAGAATATACAAGCATTTAGTGAGTATAAATACATCGTATTCATACAATGTTGTTAATCCATATAAGTTTATTAGATTCATGAAGTGCATTTGACGCAAACAACTATATTAGGAATAATTAGTGTATGCAAATAATTACAGTGAATGTAAGTATGAAAAAATAACCTACCATAAAAAGAACATATTGTAAAAAATATTTTAGATATCGAATTTAGTTAGGTAACAATTATTTTTTATAAAGTCTTGCACAAATATTTGTGGTATAAACTTCATCGATTAATTGTTATGCACGAAGTATTATATGATCAGAAGTTGAATAAAACACTATAAATCCACGTAATCGAATTATCTTTTGACGTTCAATTTATAATTTAATGTGATGCTAGTTGAGAGAATATTAGGTGGCTAATTTTGTAATATATTTTTTACTTTATAGTGTAAATACGAAAATATTGTAAGTATAGAATTCTTAATTACATTCTTTTTTTAAATAAAAATTAACTAAAAAAGCTTTTTACGATTAATTAATTATCTAATAAACCATAATGTTTGAAAATAAGTACTATTTAAACCTTGAAAAAGAATAATAAATGAATAAACTGATCTTGTTGGTGGTTGACAAAGTGATAAAAAGCTGTTTTTTACCCAGGAACACACTAACAAAGACATTAAAATTCATTACTTTTCTCTTTCCCCTTATCCTCTTCTACGTTGGTAGTAGTAGTAGTAGCAAGTGCATGGAAAATTTGCATGAGCATCATGCTGAGCATTTTTCCTCACATTCTATAAAGTGCATATATAGATATAAGCCCCTTGCAAGATAAAATGAGCAAGCAGGTTCGTTTTGATGAACATACATGGTCATACGTAGAAAGAGATGGAGAGAGGTAGAGGTAGAGAAAGTGAGTGAGAGTCAAGCGCGTAGATTTACGTGGTATAATGAAGTGGAGTTGACTCTCGAGTGCTTGCTGGGATAATAGAGTATATGAAGGATAGTATATAACGCGCGTGTGTCGTTGTCGAAGAGAGCAAGAGTTTTGGCAAAATTAAGCACTTGAGAGACAGAGGAAGATTATGAATGAAGAAGTGATAGGGGACATTTCATGTACATGCAATTATCTTTGAGAGCTTTTACATAGATTCAGATATTACATTAGCAAAGAAATTTTCAAACAATTAATGATTTATGTTTTATTAAAATTTATAAAAATAAAATAACACATTGAATAACGATGAAGTAACATTTTTTATTGATATTTTATTCATTTATTATACCTAAAAATTTGATCATACAGATTGGAATGAATGTTGTTGATGGTTGTTAAATTTATATTTGTAAAAAAAAATGTAAAAAGTAAATACTATTTTTTAACAAACAAATATTACACGTTAATAAAACATAGTAAAATATCTTGTTCCCATGTACTAATTTAACTGAAGTTTTACAAATGACCAATAAATTCTGTTCTATATGGTAACGTAGATAAACGAAGTGAATTAAAGAGTGAGAAAGAAGAGAGAGTATGAGGAAACAAAGAGACACAGAATGAGGGAAAAGAGAAAGTTTTAACAAAAGAGAAACACTGACTAAACTGGACACGGCTCGTTGGCTTGAACAGTTGGCTATATACCGATTTATCGCCTGCCGTCTGCACTGTCGGTTCTCGTTAAATTTCCGACTGCCATATACGACGATTTTTCGATGAACTTTTTATATATAAAAACAACATTTATACATTAATTATAAAATGATTATTTTTTTTTAACAGGCAATTATTTTCATTAATCGAAAAAATCAGACACCTTAATAAGACCAATTTAATCTTAATGGACAAAAAGAACTCACGAATTATTATACGAACCCTGCGAATAATGAGATTGCTATGAAATCTTTGATGAATGAGATGACATAAATATAACTAAACACTCGACAAAAATACGAGATGGATAAGAAGTTTGAAGGAGAAAAAATGTCGTAGGTATATTTAACACATGATTGTTAACGACCTGCCTTTACTTGATCGGATGACGTGAAGATGAGAAGAAACCAACTTAATTATTTAACTCCATATGATTCCATATAAAAAAAGAACAGAATGAAAGTGAAGCCTCTAAACGTTTCAATTGGCTGCGTTTTACATTTGACGCAAGAATTTGTAACATGACAATCATAAACTTTTTAATTTGGATGTGCGTCTATATTCTCTCATACACATAAAATTACAATAGTTGATGACATTTCAAGATAAATATTTAAAAAAATGTTAAATAACATTTAATATTATTGCAGGTTATTTTGTCAATTTAATTACATGGTGAAATTCATATCAAACATTGCAATAAAATATAGAAAATCACAATAACAATTACAAATAAATAGTCACAATTTTTTTCATCAATATGTTAAATTTAGCAATTTATTAAAAGAACTTCAAATTATCGTTAAGATAAACCAAAAAAGAAAAATCGAAAAATGCCCTAGAGCCCTATATAACGAAGGCATACAAAAAAAACGTGTTGGTGGACTCGTTGTGGCCGTTATGTTAACACGTTTCTAGAATTTTACGCTGAGCACGCTTGTGGTGGTGTCACTATCTTCCTACGCTCTCGATTCCACCGAAAAAAACGCGACGAATGAAGGGAAAATGGAGAATAAAAAATAGAAAAAAAAAGATGAAGAGGGATAAAGGGAAAAATCGAGTTATATAGAACGAAAATGAAATAAAAATGATAGGATAAAGAATGCAGAAATTATACATTTTGAATAAATATGTTAGTTCTAATTCTAACTTTGTTTATAAATAATTTTTATATTTTTATTAGATTATATTAATGAAGTTAATTCATGACATAAGTTTCGTGAGGAAATTTCATTAATTGAATATTAATTTGTATATGCAATTCTTGTTTGGTACGTCATGAAGTAATTATAAGTATCAATCTGTGCATAAAATCAACTCAAAGTTCTGTATATTTTTCTTAAAAATATTTTTATCTTTAATTTAAACTTTTGACAAAATATTTATTTTTTTTTTATTTTTTACAATTTGTTTACATACTATCACATTATCATACCATCATATCTTTGAAATTGAATAGTTTAAGCAGCTAATTAAAAATTTAAATATCAATGTTTAATAATAAAACATATGCTCAGTGAAGAGAATTACAAAAAATGTTTAAAAAGTTACAGAAAAGGGGTATACTTTGTTATTTTAAAAAAAGGGAAGAAGGGAGCAAGTCAACGTGGTCGTTACTAGCACCGGTCACTATATGTTCCGACAAATATACACACCATGTACACGAGGAAACACCCCCTTGAATTCAGAGTTTCTTTAGACTATCGAAACATGCATATACCTATATACACATAAATACAAACGAAGGCTTTGAATACGTATACACAAAATTCTCTCTTTCTCTTTCCCCAGTCATGCAAAATCACCCTTTTGTCCTCGGTCGATGGGAAATTACTTTTTGTCCGTCGATTACCGGGGCCAGTGCAGAGCATGGGGGTGGAGGTGAAATTTTCGAGCGTATATAGAGAGAGACTCCGATCGTTTCGAAAACTAAAAAAAAAAGAGAATGAGAGATAGGTGAATTGGAAGAAAGAGAAATTATCGAAAAAGGGTTGATATATCCTCTCTTCCACCCCTCTCTTTATTTCTGTATATGCGCTTCTGTTCGTGACTGATTCCCTCGTATTCTACCTAGTCAAAAAGTACCTCAAATTTGTAGCTTTTTACTATGTAATTTTCTGTCTCGTTATTTTCGAACGCTTCTATGTAGATAGGGTGATAAAATGGTTACATGCATACGTTTTTTATTGCATTTTATTTACTAACGATTTTACGTAAATAATAAAATGAAAAATCGAATGAAATATATTTTAGAAATAAAAAGAAAACTTAATTAAAAAAAATTTATATGTTGAACTGGTCTACATTCATATCTTAAACATTTACATAAAAATCAAAAAAGTAATTAAAACCACGTGATTAGAAAAAAATAACATATTATCGCTTTATTTCTAATCGCATAAGTTCACTAATTTTTTCAAAATAACCGCCTAAATTTCCTCGAAATTAAGAAATAACTTTTAAAAATAGATTAAATTAAACTTATGGAAAAAAAAGAATTTAGATCCTTTTTCCTATTTACATACAATATTTGATACATACAGGCAATATTTAACCTTGAATAACAAAAATACATCCTATGTCTTGCACCTAATAAAAAGTCTGAGAAAAAGCAGAAAATCAAGCATTGCAAGCACATAATAACGATATAGAGTTTAAAGCTTTCATTGTAGAAATAAGTAAAGACTTTGACGAAGCACGCCCGCGGGGCCTTACCATAGTCCTTGATTACCTAAGATCTTCATCTACATGCTAAACTGTTCTTACAATCCTACCCCCCTTTTCGCCATTCCATTATACTATCGTAACATTACGTCTTGAATACTCGTGTACTTTATGCATGTATCTAAAGATCTCTTCCTCTTTCCTTCTTCTTATGTTTCTCTCTCTCTTTCTCTTTTGAGTAAAATGTGTTTTCTTCGTTAATACGAAGAAACTCCCAATGGCATACAAGCTTTACTTTTCTTCTTCCTCTCCCTTTTAGCTGTTCACTCTGTTTTAACTATATACGATGTTTGCTTAGATTAAATTAACCAAGCTTTTCGCTATACACCGTGTGGCATGCCTTGCCTTTGTTCATCTTCTGTGCCTCTCTTATCCCTTCGACTCTGTGTATGCCTTCGCCTTTTGAGACTAGATTACTTAAAAAAAAAAAGAAAGAAGGAGAAGAAAAAAAGGGTTTCCCCCTTTTTTTCTTCAGTTCATTTGTAATGAATTTTTTTGTTTGAATTGGAGCTTTAGTCCATGCTTATCTTATTTTATTTTTTTGATAATTTTTGGTTATTGAATTTTTTTACAACGTTTGTTGTATACATTAAATAGAGTTTTAAAATTAAATTTTTAATAAATATTAATAAGAAATATTAACAAATGAAGACAATTTTATTTAAAATCAGGTTATCCAACTAAGATGTGAATATAATAATTTAAAATTAATAGGTAAAAATTAAAAACAAAAATAATATTATTATATTTAAAAAAAATGAAATTGTTAATACAAAACTTGTGAAATAAAATTTTTTTTTTAATTTTATTTAACGTTGCTGTATTTATGGTATCATTGCAATATTAATTAACAACGGAGGTTTGTCAGTGCGTTTGTGAAAAAGCATATGTATCGTATACAGTGATGCTTAATCGGGTTCCGGGAGTGAGATTCGAACTCGGATCCTCGGGGTTATGAATCTGTAGCTCTACCGACTGAGCCACTGACTACCTCAAATTTACTAGTAATAAAAATTGACAATATTGTGATTAAGTTTTTTTTCGTATTATTTTTTAAATTAATTGTTGTGATTCAAAAAGTTAAAATTTATAAAAAATTTTTGTTTTCATCATGAAATTTATATAAAACTATTATTATTTTATTAAAAATTTTTTAAATTTTAAATCAGACTAATAATAGTAATATAATAAGAAATTCATGATTTTTTAATTAAACGCAATTTTTTTCTTATATTAAATAATTATATTTCCATACACCAAATACTATTAAAAATTGGAATAATTTACAGTAACGGAAATTCATGTATAATAATTTTAGAATTTTTGTATTTTAATCTGAAGATGTGTATATATATATTTAGATACAAGAACGCCATCTTCCTCAGTAGAAAAGTCAGATGCTAAACGATTTCTTAAAGAAATTCTAATGCCGGCAGCTAGCGTCTTAAAGAATGTAAAATACTTTATTTTCCTTTCTTACCGACCTGCGTTTCGAAGAAGGAAAGAAGTACAAAAAGTTTCTTATCTTACATATAAGAAATATTTTGTTTTTACTTTGAAATATACGAATACTTACTGTTTTTTTTACGTTATCGTATCTCTTAATTTAAATTACATTGGTAAATTGTTAATTATTTAAGAAAAAAATAATATTCACTTACTAAATATTCAATGAGTCAGCATAAAGAATATAAGAAAGTAAGGCAAAAAGTGTATTACCGACCCTACGAACGTCTTAGCAAAGCTACGTTACCACCTTGGAGGGTGGAGTATTCTTAAAAGAGGGTGCCAAGAAAGAGAGTCGCTTAAGAAAATTTTCTTAAAGGTCTTTGCTGAATTAGCCGTAGGAGGGCGACACTGGTATTTATACAGAAAAAAAATAATTCAAAAAAAAATTTTTTTTTTTTTATTGTTTTAGATTATATTTTTTTATTTGATTAAAATAAATTATTAAGTAAATTTTAATATGATTATTACAGATATTATAATATTTGTTTTGTGTTCATATTTTTTCTGTCGTTGATTGTTAACTTTATATCTACATATTAGGTACTAAAAAGCGATACAATTTACATAGTAAAAATTCAAATTTGATATATTATATAAAAAAAGTATTGAAATAATTTAAATACAAATTAATTGTTGAATGTATTTTTTATAAAATCAAATAGTCTTTTGTTTGTCAGCGTTTTACATTCAAGATATATTTTTAAGAAATTAATAAAATTTTTAAGGACTTTTTGGGGCACTACTACCTACTCAACTTTTGATAACTTTTTTATTATGAATTGTATTTTACTTAAAAAAGGCAAATTTTTATTTTTTATCATAAAAAAATAATCGTTTTGATAATTAAAAGAAAGAAAAATTTGTAAATTTATTCCTTTAAAATTTTTGTAAAAACACCAATTGATCAGAAACTAATTATCATTTGCTTAAATCTGGCTAAAATTGAAATCAATGTAGATCTTTATAAAAAAATTTTCGAACATTGTAAAATTATTTTTTAATTGAAAATAATGTTATAAAATTAATATTAAAAATTTAATGAAATATTGATCCATACTCCATAATATACAATTAACAATATGTAAAATTGGTAAAAAAATTCTTTATTGAATTTGCTTTTAATGGTTGTCACATTTAACTTTATTACATTTTTTATATAAAAAATTTGTGTTTAAAAAATTTTTAAGGTATTTCATTATTGTATATTAAGTAGTAAACACATTCATATTCTTTGTATAATAGTTTGTCTTTTTATAAATTTAAAACAAAAATCTAATTCTAGATAGCCTTATGTTTTGTAACATAATTTCGAATCAGCTATCAATTATTTTCATATACACAATATTGCTATCGAAAGTTGTACACAGAGAACGTCAGTGGCTCAGTCGGTGGAACGATGGATTCATAATCTCGAGGATCTGAGTTCGAATCCCGCTCTCGGCAGATGCAAGCACAACGTTGTCATGTGCTTTGTTCAAAAACACACTGATGATCTCCGTCGCTAATTAGCATAGGAATAATAGAAAAAATACAGTGACGTTAAATAAAATAAAAAAATTTAAAAAGTAAATCGCTGGTGGTATTTTGTCATTGAATTTTTTTTATAAATAAACATCATAAAGAGCTTTACATTTGAAAACATCGTAACTTTAGTTTTAAAGAAATTAAAAATATCAGTAAAAGCTTTCGAGTAATAATTCATATTTAAATTATCATACAAATATTAAGTATTAATTTTAAAATATTAAATTTAAATGTTGTAAGTATTAAAAAAATCATTAATATTTCTAATTAATAAGTTATCTATGAAATTCATTCTTAATTGTACAATTGATAAAAAATTTCAAAAAATTCATAACAATAATTTATAAATCCAAACATTTATAAAAAATAAAAATAAAATACGAAAAAATAAGTATAAAAACCAAGAAAAAAGGGGAGAAGAGTACATGAGATTTGTTAAATTCAGTCTGATAAAAGCTGCGCACCTGTCGATGTTAAAAGCAAGAGAGTACGCTATATACTTAAAACCTGAGAAAGAGAAAGATCACAAGAGTATAAAAAGAAGAAAAAAAGAGAGAGAGAGAGAAAGAAAAGGAAGAATATAACGTAAAGAGATCTCAGTAGAGTATCTTGGCCGGGGTCTCTTTGCTGGTAGCCTAGGCAACCTAAACTGCCTCAGTCTTTCTACTACTACAACTACAAACTACTACGACTACTACAACTACTATTCTCTCCTACCTTTTCTTCCGTCAGCTAGTCTCTCTCTCTCTCTTTCTCTTTCCTTCTCCTTTTCACCTCGTCGACCTCTTCAACGCTAGTATATACTACCTTTTCTAACGTTCTCTCTCTCTCTCTCTCTCTTTCGTTCTCTTAGTTCTCACTCTGAGAATTCTCTCTTCTCGACGCGAGCGAGCTTGCGCGCATACACATTCAGCCGTGGCACACACCGCGGCAAGCCATAGCGCAGCGCCGCAGAGGCCACGCTCTGGGCCACCTCAGATACCCCAGGCTTGGTTCTATTTCTCCAACGTTATATACATACATACACCTTACCCATCTTTTTACTCACACTCCTTACCTCCTTTCTATCTTCTCTTTTACCTCTTCTTTCTTCTTTTTTTTATTTCCTTTCTCTTTTATTCTTTTTCTTACTCCTTTTTTTTCACTCTTTTATTCTCTGTATAGAAAGGAAAAAAAATAAAGTAAGCAAGCTTTTCCTTCTTTTCCTTTTTTTTTATCTTTGTCTTTATCGGACTTTTTTTTACTTGTCTTTGTTGTATCTTGCTTTTATTTGTGCGTACAGGTTGATAAATGAATTGAAATAATGAATTGACTTTATTCGAAATCCAGCGGTAAATGAAATTGGTAAAATTTCTATTCTTATGAATAAAGTTGATTTCTTTTGATAATTTTAGATAGACAAATTACACATAAGTAATTTTTCAAAATTTTTATGTATTAGTAAAAGATATTCATACTTTTAAAAATAAAAAAGAGACCAAAATTGGAAGGTATTTAAATATTTATAGATAAAATTTTATTTAATCTTTTTATTTTAAATAATTTTTATTAAATAATTTTCTGTGCAATGAACTGTTTCAACACAAAAAAAAGTAAATAAAATTCAACAATAATTATGATGCACCAATTTTTTTTTTTTTTTATTTTACGTTGCTGTATTTATGCAATCATTCGGATATGCTAATTAGCGACGGAGGTTTTTAGTGTGTTTGTGAACAAAGCACATGTAAAGTACAGTGGTGCTTGTATCATTCGGCCGCCGAGAGCGGGATACGAACTCGGGACCTCGAGATTACGAATCCATCGCTCTACCAAATGAGCCACTGACGACCTCTTCAATACTTCATATAATACCAAAAACTGATCCTTATTTTTTAATATTAAAAAATCATCATAAGATTGTTATTATGTTCATAAAAAAATTTTGTTTTAAAAATACAACAATATTAATGAGCTTATTCTGTAAATATCAATAATAACTCTATATTATCTTGCATAATAGCAATAATATATTATACGGTAATGTTATAGCTTATGCTATTACAATATATTTATGTCAAGGAAGAATTATTATACACTTTTTTTATTCAATTTTGTTTTGAATGTATTTATGATATTAAACAGATTTATAAGATTGAATTTTTCATCAGAAATCGATTTTATTTAACCGACTTTCTCTAGAAAGAGATTTTATACGATGAAATAAAAGAAATTTGCTTGGTTTTATATTAATATTTTGCTTTTCGATTGAAAAAAAAAGTTTGTTGCAAGGACATTAAAAATGCATTTTCACTATCTTCAACCGTGTATTTGGGAAGGAAACAATTTCAGAGAAAAATATTTATAAAAAAATTTTATTTAAAGTCTACAAGACTACAATAAAATAAGTTACTATAAATTACAATAAACTACAATAAATTTCATAATAATTTTTTTATCATTAAGTAGTTGTAAGCGATTTTTTGAGTTCTTTGGTAAAATTAACTAAATATATCAAATCTATTTATTATAATAAAATAATCAATTTCTATTTTAAATTATTATAAAAATATTGAAAACAATATTCAAATGGTTTTATTAATTTTATCATGCACACATACTCATAGTTTTCAAATGTATACGTTATTTTTATCTTGTTATAATAGTATTTTGAGAGAAAAACAAATAACTTTTAAATTCATGAAAATCCATCAATAATTCGTAAAGAAAATTCATTAATTTGGTATAGTAAAAGCACTGGCCGTAAAGAAACCGTACCTAAAATATTGTCTGTCAAATGCTTTGAAGAAGAGAATACATTGAAAAATATTTTTGAAATATTAATGTACAAAAAAAAATTTACACAATCCGACTAATGGAGATTATTCCATCCTTTTTAAAAACTAAAAACATGAATAAAATTTTTCAAAAGTAAGAAAATTTAATAACTCAGAGCTTAGGTGAGAGGATTTTTACTGAATGCAATCTCAGGTTTAAAACTGAAATTGATCTGAAACCTCGGTTAACTTGTAATTTCTTACGTTAGATTGTACCACAGAGTTAGAAATTATTTAGAAAACAAGAAGAATACGAATTTAAAAAATATATTGTATTACATCTTTATACCTAAATTAATAAGGAGAATTTTATATTTGTTATGAAAAGTTTTATTTTAATTTACGGTGTTTTCAAAAAAATTTACTTCTACGTTTGGACCATATAGTTTTTCAACTAATTTCTTAATGATTTTTATGAAAAAATTATGAAAATTGTGATAGAAATGAAAGAAACACTCGAGAAGTGCAATATATTTTAAAACTTGTGAATGAATAAAAATTAAAATAAAATATAATTTGAAATTTAGTGTTAATTTTCAACAATTTTTCTCTAATTGAAAGATATTTACCTCAACTTTTACAGACTTCCAGTAAAAGATATTTTAGGATATTTTTATAATTTTAAGGATATTACTGAAAATTTTTGTATAATTTTAAGAAAATTACGCATTAGACCAAATAGTTGCATCTTTTTTCATGCTTTTATATAAGCAAGATATGCTTTATGTTTTCCAAAATATAAGAAATTCTGAAGCCTGAGTATAAACCATTCTTCTTGTACAAATAATTCTACCTTTACATCAAGCTATAAACTCAAAACAGCCAAAATTTTCAGCAAATGAATGATCGCCTTACGAATGACATCATAATCGTTCGCCAAATTTTCGGTACCATTATTTTCTCGAGAGTGCGTTAACCTTTTCGCCTGGGCATTAATTTCTTCATATACACGATATAAGAGCATTCGGCAAGTCACCATTTTGTTTTTGCGGTCGAAACGTACGCGCAGCCGGCACTGGTCTTGTTCTGCGCATCGTCTTGCGGTTGGTTTGCGGTCTGGGGACGACTAGACGCCGATCATTGGCCGTTCAAGGGGGGCAAAAGAGATAGATAGATGGATAGTAGCGAGCAAGAGAGAGAGAAACTAAGAGAGAAAGAGAGTAAGAGAGGCGAGGGTGTTGACGATGCAAAGGGGGGTATATATATATACACCTATCGTTCTATCTTTCTCTTTCTCTCTCTATCTCTCTGGCTTTTGTAAAAGGGGGAGAGGGTGTGGTGGCACCTTGCGGTTTGCGGGCTGATCTGCCAGTACTTGCTGAGGAGAGAGTACAAGGCCATGCCCTTTCTCTCTTATCGAGTATTCTATTGGCTGTCGTCACTTAATACCAACGACGTTAGGACTTTGAACTTATGTGTATGCTATATATTGTACATATATGTGGTTAGCAATAGCCAAAAAGTCGTCCCTTTCATACTTATGCTCGATAGATGGGTAATAAGATGTAACAAAAAGATATGAAAAGCGTTTATGGACACATCTCATGAGCTTGCAAGAAGATTCTCTTTTTCGACTGATAAAAGTATTTAATCATTTTTGGATACTTAATTGAAAGCAAGTAATAAATGAGAGACAAAATCGGTCGAATCATATGAAAATTAAAATTTTACTGGTTGATTAAATGGTGATTTGAACAAAAATTATCTAGGAAAAAATCACGCTTAAGAAATTCTATAAAACACAACAAGCAATAACAAATTTGAAAAATTAAAAATTAGGAAAATATTCTTTAGTTAACATGAAATTTTTATTATTTGAGAAACAAAGATAATTTAAAAATTTTAATAATACTTAAATTTAATTTTAGTTCATTACCTCAAATTATTTAATATCTTAAACATATTTGAATTATGAGGTCGTCAGTGGCTGAGTTGGTAGAGCGATGAATTCATAATTTCGAGGTCCTGGGTTCAAATCCGGCTCTCGGCGGCTGATTGATTCAAGCACCACTGTATGTTACCCATGTGCTTTGTTGAAAAACACACTGAGAATCTCCGACGCTAATTAGCATCGTAATGATAGCATAAATACAGCGACGTTAAATACAATAAAAAAAAAATTAGGTAACAAAACTCATGGTGGTATTGATTCTTTTATTAAATAATATTATTTTGAAAATGAACACATTAATTTTAATACACTTTTAATACATTTTTTATTTTGCAAGATTGTTAACACCTACATTGAATTAATGTATTGTTCTACAAAAAGCAAATAACTACAAATTTAACTTTTATTACGTAGTAGCAGAAAATTATAAATTTGAAATAATTCTATTTTAATATTATTAATAACTTGAATACAACTTGACATCGTTCGTAATGAAAAAATTTTCATATATGAAATATAAATTTTATATTAAATAAAATTTTACAGAAATATTTAATAACTTTAAACGTAATTTTATACAATTTTTTGCTTATAGATAATTATTATTAAATTAATGTATAGTTATTTATTTTGTAGTATAATAACAAAAATTTTAACCAATAAATTTAAGTAAAAAATAATATTTTTATTTAATTATATAATTCACGTTGCGGAACTTCAACGTTACATCATCAAAACTTCAACATTGGAGTCATACAATATTACATCACATATGAATATACATCATACGAATTTCCTTGCTCCTGTCGTATATATATTACACAGCTTTTAATTTGCTATTAAACCTAGAATCTGATGATATGAAATCTCATTCGCGAGAACTTACGATATACATACATACATTCTCGTGTATACGTTTATGTATATATATAACGATATCTTTCTTGGTAAAAGTCTATATATATTAATATAACCATGAAGTTAGCAAGCAAAGTGAGAGTAGAGCACTCTCTTCCTTTATTGTAAAGAGAGAGGGGGGGTGGGGGGTTAGAAATGCTTCCCCTGGCGTTTAATTACGCGTCTCCCTCTTACTCTCACGTCTCGAGCCTTCCTTTCATTAAGGCAATAATTTTAATAATTTTTATCTTTCTGTATAATCCGCCTAATTAAAATTATGCTTTGATCGTGGCGCACCAGCGCCGCGACCCTCTTTAAGTATATACCAAAAAGGCTATATGCTATGTATATACTACTGTAGAACCTTTATCTTTACGCACCACTACGCATATTTATTGTTTTTATTATATAGATTCAATCTGAGATATGAAAAATCATTTTTTTTATTTTTTATTATTTTTATTATAATGAATAAATGAAATCATAATATTTGGTAAATTAATAAAAATAGAATATGCAATTTTGTTAAATCAATATAAAAATGTAAATTGAAAATTTTTGTAAAAAATTAAAGAATTATTCTCCAGTTATATTTAAAATTAAGGCAAAAATTTTTCATCTACTCATTAATTTACAAAAAAATTGAAATTTTCAAAAATGGGAATATTTCGAATTTTTTTTTATTCATGACTGTTATTACTTTCATTTTCGAATGTAAGATAAAATACATTTGAATGAATTTTGCAATTTTGGAGCTATAGGTACTGTTTTCAAAAAATCAAAATATGATACTAACAATTTGCCGTTTTCCAAAAATCGATTTGCAAAGCAAAAGCAATCTAAAATTGCCAGATGCTCCTGGCATAGACTATTAATTTTAACAAAATTCATTTTGCAGAAAAGTAATTGCAATTGTTAAAGATGTGTTTTACAAATATTTAAATAATATGTACATATGATTGTTTAGAAAAATAATGTTTATAAATTATAAAAAAATAAAATTTCATTCGAAAACTAATAAAACTACACAATTACGATAATATTGGTAGGCTTTTCTCTAAATAAAAATATTTTTTACATTTAAGATTCAAAGGGTTCTTCCTAAATCTTCTCTTATACGAATATTTAAATACTTTGGAAAAGAGCTAGAATTTCTTTAAAAAAATACACATATAGTTAAAAAAGCTCTATTATACATTAAAAATAAGACCATGGAAGTTGTTCTTGATACGCGAGTAAAAAGCTTAATAGTAAAATCCATCCGTATCTTATTCGAGCGCCACTTTTCAAAAGTTTTCCCAAATGTTTTTCGTCCTTTTCTCTTTTTACGCTTTGACTCATACCATTTGGCTTTCCGCTTTTCGCACGCGGCTCTTTTTGCAGATGTAGTCTATAAAAGAAGAGCAGCGAGAAAGAAAGAGCGAGAGAAAAAGTTAAAGGTATATACAAAAATAAAGAGAGAAAGGTACATAAAGTAAGAGCAAAAGGTGAGAGAGAGGGAGAGAGAAAGAAAAGAGAGAAGGTAGGAAAAGGGAACGTCTGAAGGGAATGAGAGTTGATGTTTAAAAGTAAGAGAAGAGTATTTTCGGGTGGACGTGTATTTTCGCATAGATATATACGAAGGGTGGGCTCTTCTCGTATTCAAATGTTGATGAAATTGACCAGACGAGCTTTGATCTGACCTCTTCAAATATTCGCCAAGGGATTGAAGTGAACATCTGGGAGAGTGAAAAAAGGTAAAAAAAAAGAAGGTAAAAGAAAATAAAGAAAGCGAGAATTATCTCGATACTTCGTGAAGTCAAAACATATAAAGGAGAAGAAGAAAGTTTAGAGAATGTTTGAAATTTTCAAGAATTTTATTATAAATTTGTAGTATTCAAATTATTACTTATTTTTATTATTTACCAAAAAATTTGAAACGTATTTAAATATCTCAAAATATTGAAATGCATGAAAAATCTTTTGGATTAAAATTTTTAAGATAAATAATAATATATTCAGAACATAATTTTTTTTAAATAGTATATTATCGGATGATAGTACGCATACATTAAACATGTGATAAACCGTGACCAAATTTCTTCCTACGGTATGTACACTCTTGTTCTCAATATAAAGACTAAAACTGCGACATTTTATTTACAATTTTGGGAAGTAACTTGGTACCTTTGATCAAAGTGTTAAAATAAAATTTTTCTTAAAGTTACATAATTTTCAAGTTGGTACGTTATAATAAAAATATTAATTAAAAATATTTGCGTGTGCAAATTACAATTTTGTCAAGAAGTACAAATTACAATTTTGACAGGTGTCACTTTTCTATGATTATTAATTAATGATCAAATAAATCGTTCGTTTTTACATTATTGTATTAATTTTTTTAAATCATTAAATAAAATTTAAATCATAGAAATAGTTGTAAATTTTCTAAATATTTTAAATGTATATTGCAAAAAATTGTTATATTTCAAAATCTATACACATAAAGTATTAATTTTAAAATACAATATAAATCTGAAGTAATTGAAATTGAATATTTAAAATAAATAGTTGAAAATATTTAAAGAACTTGCATATTTCTTTTTAACATTGTTAGAATACAAATATTACAAAACACTCGTATTTCAAATACATGAACAAAGGAAAAAATTCGGTTGTGCTACAAAAGCTTGGCATTGACAAGTAAATTGCTTTTTTCTGAAGCATTAGTTTCCAAATACAGGTAAGATTGTTAAATTTTCACGATTGTTAAATACGGTAGGCTTTCAATCCTATATTTAAAAATAAATAAATATAACTCAACAAGATAAAAAATTTGCTATTCCCTTTTATTCGATGAAAAAGAAAGGAAACATTAAGTACGAGCAGACTCGAATATTCTTTTTATGCTGTTGATTTTGTAATTTTAAAGTCAAGTAAATCACAAGAGAACGCGTCCATTTTCGCTCCCTATCATGTTTAGGGCATACATATTTAAAAGCGCATCTAAAAATATGTCGATTCTTAAACATAAATACAAGGGGAATTTATATTTCCCTCCCGAAATATGACGTCGAATTTTCACCCTCTTTTATCTTGCAGCATCAGAAATACGTAAAATGATTTATCTTCGTGTTTTCTTTTTTAACTTGAAGCGGTATGAAGTTTGCAAAGGAATGGATGCTAGAAAGTCTATTAAACTTATTTACTTTTATAAATATTACAAGTATTGTAATAACATTCTTTAACTAACTTTTTGTGCAATGATGGTTTCCATCTCAATGTTGTGCAATTAATATTAATGAAATAAATAATTCGATTTCACAATTAAAATTGATTGATTGATAACTTTTCCTTAGTTGACGTAAAATATCATATTTAACAATGGAATGTTCGTGAACAGTCGTCTATGGGTTTAGTCTTTATAACTTTTATTTAACGCAACAAATTGAAACATAGTATTATTATATTGTTAGGAAGATATTGATTATTTGTAAGGAAGATGTGCATGATAAAGTAGATATTGCAAAAATGCACATTATTAATAATAGAATAAAATCTTAAAATGAATGATGATTCGTAAGTGTGTTGATGCATTTTTATACATATCAAAATAACAGAAAATTGTAATATAAATTATTTGAATAATAAATGTAGATTACTTTGTTATGTTGAATAATTACAAATCGTTATGTTTAAATTTTGAAAAAAAAAATTATCACGAACACAATATTTCCATTATAATAAATTAAATAGAACTCATAATACATCTTTTTAATAATAAATTTTAAAAAATTTCTCTTAAGGAACTTTGTTTCAAAATTTCACAGCTCGAACCTAAACTAAACTTACCAAACTAAACTTACACGCGTCGCCTGTTACCGACACATCCTCCTTCTCCAACCCTTAACATTTTCATTCTAAATCCAAAGTTCAACGTATCGCATATACATGTACATAGTATCCATCTTGACCTATAACATTGTGCACACATACCCTCGGCCAAAGATGTGCGAGAGAAATAGAGTAGAACCCTTAAACGTGAATTTGATATTCGTAAATTTGTCGGCTGTGCCTTTTCATAAATCAAAACTACCCTCTGGCGTGGCAACTACTTATATACATCCACGTAAGACTGCTATACCATAGAGGATAGAAGAAAAAACGCATGGTATATGACTTTGTCTTTTCCCCTTTAGAAGAATCACAAATAGTGGAAGTTGACTCTTTTTTCTTTATTGAGTCTTTTTTTTCTTTTAGACTTTGGTCACTATAGTGTATAAGTATCAGAATTTCTGATTTATGGCTGTTTAAATTTTTTTTATTAGTTTTACTAGTTTCTTATTAAATTAATCATTTATAAATTTTGACTCATATTTTCAACTATATTTTAAATATTAAGTTTAAGAAATGTTAACAAATTATTTTGCAAGAAATCTAATATTAAAGGAGAATACTCATGAGGTAATTTGTAAAATTATAGTATAAAACAGCTTTGACCTTTTATTAGGAAATTTATAAAGTTATTCAATATTGAAACTAAACTAATTAATTAAGGATTGGATAAAACCAATAACATATAATTATTTTTTTATTTGTTTCAAACGTCTGACAAATTCTTGGTTATTTCACTTATTTTTGCAACATTAATAATTCCTTTTTCTGTGTTTCCTTATATAACACGTTTTATTGGGCATCCTCCTTTATTATTTTCTTAAATATTCTAATATTTAAATTAAATTTTTGATTCAGCAATAATTTTAATTTATGTTAACTGAACAATCATTATTACAATTCATATAACGAATTGAACATGCAATATAAAAAACGTACTTTAACATATTTTAATATTATAAATTAGGTGAAATTAGAATTTAAATATACCATAATAACAAGATGAAATAATTACAATGATTAATCTCGTAATTTAGAAATGAACAAAAATAAAACTTAAAAATTATTTAAATATAGACGTTATTATTCAGCATTCGAACGTGTATCTTTAGCAAGATAACTAGAATGAAATGTATGAAAAATAGAAAGAGAAACAGCTATTAACATTGATAAAATGAGAAAAAAGAGAGAGAAAGAAAGAAAGTGGGAGCAAAAGAAAAGGGGGATGAAACAACACAAGCGTACATGTCGGTGGCAGAAGCGATACCAGAAATTCTTGGCTGGAGTCATGGCGGCCTTAATTAAAAATCCAACAAACCTCATTCCACTTGTATAGCCTCGGCTCATCTCTTTTTCTCTCTCTCTTTCTCTTTCTCTCTTTCCAAAAAACGAGCTATAGTTAGTAGCAACGAGCACGCGCGAAGACTGTACCCATGGCTGGTTATATACATTGCGGAGGTTTTAAGGGAACATAACTGGACCATCGTCTCTCTTTCCCTTTCTCTCTCTTTTTTTTTTCTTTTTCTCTCACTCTCATTCTCGTTCTCGCTCTGCAGACCACATTCTTTCGTTTAATTCCGGCGAATTTATAGGGGCTGCTACTGCTAGTCTGCACTGTGTTTTGTCGTCGTTTCTTCTCTTGTCCCTCTCTCGCTCTCTCTCTCTCTTTTTAGCCCCGAAAAGCTCGCATATAACGAGGAAGTATTACGCGGGCGTTGAGTTGCTCTGGTAATTGGATTCAACGTTATACATAACATAAACGAAGTGAGAACATATCTGAAACTTGATAGTTTTGTCTTCTTTTATTGCTTCTATATATACGTAATATGTATGCATGGACGTATGTTCTGTTGAAACTTTTTGAGAATTTTTCTTAAACTTTTGCTAGGAGTTGTTCCGAGTGAAAAAAAGTTAGGGTATGAATTTTGATATTTTTTTAACTGTGGAATCATATAAAAGATTAAAATACTATTTATTTTAATGAAAAATGTAATTTCGAAGTACAAAAAACATATATTTGAAGAACTGGCCATAATAGGTTTCTCATCGAAGATTATTATTGTTCTAAGTTTAAATCTTCGTCAACATAAAGTTTTTTAGAAAATAAAAAACATTTCATTCCGATATTTCAATGACGAAAGGCGAATTTCTAACATAAACAGCATAAAAACTAATATTGGATAAAAAATAGGGATTCTAATTAATAAATAAAAATCAACATTATATTTAATCATAATTCTCATCCTTTCTAAAATCTTAAAAATTCACGTTAGCTATGACCAACCAAGGCGTCAAAACGTCACGGAACATTTCTTTAAATCCAAGGGTTGCTGAGTTTGCATTTTTTTTTGTTCACCCTGCAAGAGAGAAAAAGAAAAAGAAAAGAAAAAAAAACGAACCCTCCTATACTCCTCTCATTCTTTTGGTATAATTAAAGCAGCCCAAGTTTTTACGACAAGGTGTTCATTACCGCGGGTAATTAAGACGCCCCTTAACTAGACCTCCGCTATTTGGTATCCGCTAAGAAAAGGCGGTAAACCAAACTTCTCGGGAAGAAAAGGGGGAAAGGCATAAGGTAAGGTAACGAAGCAAGTATAAACGATAAGAGGGTGAGAACGAGAGCTTTTGCAAGTCGTCAAGGAAAAGTTCGCCAACTTTTTTTTCATACAAGTAGAGAAGGAATAAGATGGAAGGAACTGTTATCGGTGATTATGAGGCAATGTGCATCCACCCCTTGTGAATACTTTCGTAAGAGATGCGCAGGAAAAACTTTAGTTACAAACACCTGGAAAAATGATATATTAATACTTATTTTTAATAAGAGGTATGGTGAATAATTTCTTTAAAGGATTGGTTTAGATTTAACTGTATAAGATTTTTTTTTCAAAGTAATCAGATATTTTTGGGTTCAGTTTTCCAAATAGTTTCTAAAAGTTTCTTTCAACATTATCAACGATTTTTCATCATATCTGTATGGTTAAAAAAATTCAGTTTTTATCATTTAATACTGAAAGTATGTCAAGAGGCTGATATCAATAAAATTAATTTTCAATTAAACGTATAAATTGTGTCAATTTAACGTAAAATAAACTTTGCGCATCCCTTAACTTTTGAACACAAAATTGAAGAGCATCTAAGAGACGAATTTTGGAACGCTTTAAACTTTGTAACTGTAAGGCATTATTAGACTATATTGGGTGTCCTTTACAAAGTTACTGTCATCCCAAATATCAACAAGATTCAAAAGTAATACTTGCTGCTACTGTTGCAAAAGGAGGGAGTGTAAGACTCAAATAATGGTTAAGCTCTACATAAGCCAAGATATACGAAAAGGGAACTTTGGGAAAACCCTGTCCGTGCATTAATATAGGTGAGTTATGAAATTCGAATATATCCTATCCTACGTCATGTTTTCTTAATTTGTAATATTTTTGAATGAGTGAGATTTAAGTTTGTTTGCGATGAGTTTGATTGGGTTTTAAATATTATTTAATGTAACGTGTATATCTTATATATAATATATACGAAAAAATATTCAGTTAAAAAAATATTTAGTCAACATAATCAAATCAATTTGAATTTCACAAATAGAATGTTTAGATTCGAGCTATAGTTATAAAAACTAAATTTTTATTTCTCATATCTAATGTTTAAATATATCTTGGTTCTGATGACTAAAATATTGATTATCATGACTAAGACATAAACTTAGTATTAACTTTGGATGTAATAACTACATGTATGGAGTAGTAAAATCTAATCCTTTACCTTACCTTTGATAGCTAAAGATTTAGACGCTACTACTACTTTTTCCGTGTACTATACGTTCAAGCTTCTTAACAATTTCAACAACATAAACGCAAGTTTTTTAAAGGTTTACGTGAAAGTTCTTATAGAATATTTTAAAATAAGTTAAAAAAAATAATGATTTATAGCAAATATATTTTTAAATTTAAATTTAAAGAGTTAACTTGATGGTATAGAATGATACATTTTTATACTAGTCTAAAATATTTTTCTCAAGATGAACAATAAAACTCATTTCAATTTTTAAACAAAAAAAGTCGAGAATAGAAATTGAATGTTAGGTAAAAAAAATCTTTAGAAGAAAGCTAAAAAATGTTAAGAAAAAAAGTATAGAAATCCTCGAAGCCATGAAGAATGGCGACACTCAATCATGCCAAGACAACCGCCTAGAAGTCGACGTCCAAAACAATACGAAACAAACGGCCTCCGGAGAGAGAGAGAGAAAAAAAAAAGAGAGAAAGAAAGTAGGAGACGGATATTAGTTTTTCGATTTCTCTGAGTCTCTCGACCTTCTCATTTCTCTTTTGCTTACTTTTTTCTTTCTCATTCTTTCTCTTACACTTCACTTACTCTCGCAATTTTTTTTTTCTTCTCCCAGTCATATTTTCAGTCTGCGCATTTATCACTTTTAAACGGTCCGAAAGAATCGAAGCCCTCTTTGATTCACGAGCTTTCCCGGATGCAAAAAGCCTTGGACTTCCGTTTCCTTCTTTCGTAAGCTACGTGTCTACTCTTCTTTCCTTTTTTTTGCTCATCCTTTTTTGGCCGCTTTGTCTTTCTGAAGGTGTAAAAAAAGGAAATAAAGAATGCGCTGCGTAAAAAGAGTCGAACTCTAACTTGAAAATTTTCATTAAAAAAGCAAATGAAGAATTGAACTATTTGTTTGACTGTAAATTTGAAGTGAAAATACTTAACAGATAAATTGAAAAAAAAATGACTCTTCTAATTAATATTATTTTTTTGTATTATTTCAATTGGTTTTTTTATAAATCTTCAATATTTTGATTAACTTATTAGTCTAGTCGACTAATATTAATAAATAATATACAATGTTTTTTTCATTTTTACAATAATAACACAAATATACAATAATTTTAAAAAAAATTTTTTTTAACGTCGTTATATTTATGCTATTTGTGATGCTAATCAGCGACGGAGCTCGTAAGTGTGTTTGTGAACTTCAGCACATGTAATGTACAGTGGTGCTTGTATCAATCGGCTGCCGAGAGCGGGATTCGAACTCAGAGCCCCGAGATTACGAATCCAACGCTCTACCAACTGAGCCACTAACCGGCTCATATACAAGAATCAATCAATATGTATAGTAACTTAAATGTTCCATAATAATCCTGACGATTATTAAAAATGATATCTTGCGTTCTAGAATATCACGAAGACTGGCGATTATTATAAAAGTTGCTCATAATGATTAGGAAAAAGAAGGAGAACATTTTGAAAATAAGTGTTGACACTATTACACGAGATGATCGATATATCGACCACGATAAGTCATAGAAAGTTAGTCATTCAATGTAAAAGATTAAAAGAAGGTATTAAATTTATATCATGTTTTTTTTTTATATTATTTCATTTAATTTTAGTGTATTAAGGCTCTACTACCGTGTTTTAATGCAAGATAAATATTTATTAGTTCCTTTTTATATAAATAATATACTACATATTTACGAAAAATTATATGGTTTATTTTTGGTACTGTTTATAAAGAATTTCTTAAAATGAATATCGAGTCATATATAAATAATGTAATGTAGGGCAATTTTTACACCTGAATTAAGCTTTTTATTAATTCGAACATTGCTTAATCCAGGGCTGCTTGGGACTAAATATTCGTCATTCGTTCATATGTTCCTAGGTATTAGAAATGAGCTTTTCTGATTTATCAATATATCAATCCATACCTTGGAGTGTGACATTCTTGAAGTAAATACAATAACATATGATTTCAAAATATTCTCAAATTAATTAAAAAAGTCATTGAAAATTGAGAAATAATTTTTAAGAATTGCTTTTACCTCTCAATAAACGTAATATTATTTATATTTACAGGAGTGCGTTGATAGTTATGACGAATACGTTATGTAGATCAACTTTTTCCTAGATTTATTAATATATATTTAAAATTTCGAAATCCAACATATTGCCATATGGATGATCTTGTTTATACCATAATCTTTAGTTAATAAGTAGACAGAAAGAAAAACCTTGTCCCTTTCACAATAAATAAACTCATTGCTGTATATATTTCTGCGGAAAGGCATAAATCATTCCCGGTATGATATACGATGCTTACAGATTCCTCTCCCTTTTAATTTTTCTACATTTCTAGCATCTTGGATGGAGAAACGGAGAAAAGTTAAAGCTCAGTCGGTGAAGAGAAGACACGTACATACACGTGCGCACACTTATACGTGTACATACACACAAAAATGGCTGGATAAAGTCAGTAAAAAGGGGAAGAGATAACCGTACCCATCCTTAATAAGCCAAAGTGCACGCGAGTCGATTGCAAAGAGTTTCGCTCGCTTATATGAATGTACAAAGCATACAAACAGAGAGCATATACTCTCGGAATCATAGCTGCAAAAAAGAAAACAAGAATTCAAGTGTATTAGCTAAATTAATGAAAAAAGAAGAGAAAAAAGATAGGAAATATGGACCAAACGAAGATTAAGAATCAGGATGAGAATTAATGCTAATTGTTGAAACGGCGAAAGAAATTGTAAGAGACTTTTGGTATCTCGGGAAATTCTAGGAAAAAGCGTTAAATTATGACCTATTTTAGTGCGTAGTTGAGGTCACGAATTCGCTGTGTGCTGAAATGGTTTAATCAAAATGCGCTGGGAGAATTTAATATTTTTTCTAATTTAAAAAATGTATGTTAATGGAATTATTTAATTAACTTTTCGATTTTGGGCTATTTGCATTTCCATTTATACCATTTACAACATCCATCGTTATAAAAAGTTACGTTTGCATAAAGAAAGATTTTTTTAACTGAGATAATAAATTTAATCAAATTATCGAAATTTAATATTATTTATAAAAAAACAGGCGTAATCTTTTCAAATGTAAATCTATTTATTAAAAAATAATAATCAACAAATAACCTTCTATAACTTACCCTTAATTATTTACTATATAATTAAAAATGAAGCTAGAAAAAGTTATCACATAACACCTCATTCAAGTCTTACTAATTTCCTGTTTTGTACTTTTACCCTTGTCTTTTGAGGTACTTCATAAGGCTCTTGAATTCATGCATAACTGGATCCTCTGACTCGGCTACGATGTTAATATGAATACGAAAGACAAGTGTGTGCAAAGGGACGACTGAGATTAGCTGAGTAACGTGTATGCGTGTATGTATGTGTGCAAAACCCAAAGATCCCACCAAGTGCCCTTAATAATTGCAAACAGCCTGGAGATCCGGGTGCGGCCGTTGTGGGATTAGTAGTACTAAAACATATATATATATATATATATATATATATATACGCTGTATATATATATATATATATACGCTGTATATATATATATATATATATATATATATATATATATACGCTGTATATATATGTGTGAATATGTCTCGTCGTTGCCGCGAGTGATAATTCCTCGGTCGCGTCTGCGTGTGGAAGCGTAGATTTAACCGCGTATATCTAGAAGCCTTCCCTCCTTCAATTGACTGCTTGGCTTCTCGCGAGACACTAAGACCTCTTGATTAGACCTTACCTATCTTTGAAGTACTGCGTATATGAAGTCATGAGGTCTGATAACTAGAATGGAATGGTTTGTTACTGATATTATTAGATTCATAGTTTTTATTTTCGGCATAACTCATTGATTAAGTTCTGCGTTTTATTATTGAATTACTTCAAATAAATTTTAATTAACATTTGCAAAACTCATAAGATTATTATTGTAGTTAATTTCAAAGATCATTCACAATTTTTTTAAGAGACTAAACTTCTTTAAAATTAATTATCATGTTTAAAAATTTGTACCAAGTTATCTTATGTATAAATAATAAGTAATAAAGGTACATGAAGAAAAATTCAATCGTAAAAATCACTATTTCAGATAGTAACTGTGGAATATACTTGATTTTGTATAAAAATTATACTATTTATATGATAAAAATTAATAAATATACATAGGACAATTTACTTGGTTTATACAGAATGTTTACTATATATGTAGCAACTTTTCTTATATAAATAGTAATTTTTCTCTGGAATTTTCCTTCATGTATAAATATATAGAATTGCATTGACTATTTTATATTTTTTTAAAAAAGTAATTTGAAACCATAATTAATGAAGAATATAGATAATTTTATGTTAATTACTAAGAAAATTTAGGAAAAGAAGAAAAAAAGATTAATTAAACTCTTTACACTTATAATCCAACATATAATCTCTTATTCTTTCCCCTAAGTCTCATTTTAATAGTATAAATTCATAAAACAGATTGACCGTGAACAAAAAAAACTCTACTACCTTTTAGCCAGAGGGTGACTTCAACTATAGTTAAGAATCAAGAAATGAAACGCGTCGCTGCCTGCGTGCCTTTAGTCAAATTTAGCGATTTTTAATTCTCCCCCTTGATCCAACGTTAAAAGCCAATACAAGAAGGGAGAATTCGATTGCAAATGCTTTTCTTCCTTTCCTTCTTCTTCTTTCTTCCTTTTTTTGGCGGTAAATCGCTAATAAGACTTTGGAAAGCTTCGTAGACCAAAAAACGTTGGAAAATTCTTTGCCGTCTTTGGGCTTTCTCTCTCATTTTAATCGGATGCCATGCGGCTTACTCTCTTATATATTCTACTATCCTTCCTTTTAAAGTGCGTCGTAACTTGTCGAATTGTCTGGGCAAATCAAAGAGAAAGTTATCTCGAGTAATTTTTTTTTCTCCTTTCTTTCACTTTACTTGTTTCACTTTTTTATTTCTTTTATTTTGCCGATTTAAGAATTTCTCTGTTGCGGTATTATTGATTATCGAATTTGCAGAAAAAGCAAGACTAACATTAACAAATATAAAAAAGAAGAGCTGATTGAATAGCAAGTTTACAAGTAATTAAATATTTAATTATACTTTTTTTATTTTGCTATTTCTCGATCTAGTATTAATTGTTTTATTTATAACAAAATATACCGATTTTGGTCAAGGGAAATAATAGAAGAATATTGTAAAAACAGTTTTGGCTAGTCTATGAATTATTTCACTCAATATTTTTACAAACAATCGCAAAAATAAATATTAAAAATATTAAAATTAATATATTAAGGCTTAGTGTTCGCTTATTCAACATAAATTAATTTAAAGATACATTAAAAACTGTGCACCCTGTTTATAATTAAATATTAGTTCGGAGAAAAGAATTTGTAAAATAGGAACAAAACGAAAAAAAAAGTCTAAAAATAATTCATAAAAGCCTTTCGTTCATAAAACCGACGATGAGATTTTTGTACTGTAATATCCAGTTTAATAATAAAGGCAATAAGGAAAACATGACCCGACCCAACAACAAGCTTAACTAAAATAAAAAGGAAGACGAGAAAAAAAAGAAGAAAATTAAAAGATAGGAAACAACCAACAAATAGGAAGGAAATACTCGTTCTGCATTGAGAAGTAGAGAGAGGGGTGTATATTGATGCTCGATCAAGCAAAACCCTATCTCTTCCCTCCCCCTTTTTAGAAGCTTTAATTAAATGCAGCCACGTTTCTCTTCCTCCGACTCATCCTGTATATCGTTTCTTGTTGCTTTTTTTTTTATTATCTTTACTTTTTCCTCATCGTACAAGCTATATTTTTGTATCGAAGCATCTTTTGGACGCGACTTTAGTCTGTTGATCG
Organism: Anastatus disparis; assembly: GCA_017163975.1. NCBI lineage: Eukaryota > Metazoa > Arthropoda > Insecta > Hymenoptera > Eupelmidae > Anastatus > Anastatus disparis. The sequence goes on along the minus strand of JAFFSR010000333.1, from coordinate 10,701,487 downwards.
ACTCGATAGCCACTAATGGGCTTTTACAATTTTTTTCTTTTCTTTTCTTTTTAACTTTTATACTTGTTCCTTTTGCATTTCACGTGATTAAAACTACAATCTTGTATGCAAGGCTCTTTTTTGTTTTGTTCATCTTTGTTGCTTGATAACTTTTTACAATGAGTGTAAATCAACGTTATTCGGTGAATGTACATTGAACCAAAGGAGATGAATATTAGCTGAACGTATCGGAGAACTTGTCGTAAGTATTTATTGTTCTTTTTTTTCTTGTTTTCTCTTTCAAAGAATTTTTACTTCTACCTTTATCTTGTCATGACTTATGATTTCATTTCATTTTCAATTTTGCGACAATTTTTATCTATGACTTTACATAAAGTACTTTCTATAAAGAAAGAATGGAGCTGTCGATATATTTTGGAATCTAATATCATAAAATTTATATTTATTTTTTATATTTTTGAATGATGATTTAAGTATTGTATTCTGTTCAAGTACTTATATATTAAAAATATGAACATTGTCAATTACTTTGACTTTATGCTTCCTCATTGAGGTCTAAGAATTGAAAAGATTCATATGAAATATAATTTTTGAAATATGAAACCTATTTTTATGCGCCACAACTAGAACTAATTCTCAATTTTTCAATTGAAAGTTGATGACGAATACTACTTAAATGAACTGAATTTAATCCAAAATATTAATAATAAATGTGACTTTAAAATCTTATGACAATACGTATTAGATGACAAATAAATTCAAGAACAAATCGAGTGAAAATTTGAGATAAAATATTAATCAATTTTTTTTTATTTTAGAAATATAGATGAATTAATAAATATACCTAACCAAAGTATATAATTTTCAAATAAAGATAAAAAATAAAAAATATTTATTGAATGAAGTATCACATCAAATATTACTTGCATAAAGGAGAATTTCACATAAAATGTTAAGTAGATCATGCAATCATCAAAAATTTAAATGACACTGCATTGTTCGACGTAACACAAAATATTAGAATAAATAAATTAATAACTGATTAATCAGCTAAAACAATCCTACATTCGATGAGCTAAATGAGATTACCAAAGTTGAAAATCCAGTCAATAAAGCAAAGCTATTTACCAGAATCAACTGATCATATAACCCTCCTTCACCCCTTGGCCTCCCCGTCCCTCAATTGGTCGAGAGAATCATAGTATAGATTCGCTTGCGCGATCGGTAGTATCAGAATATTACAGAGCCAATGTTAGCAATAGTATGACAAGCCCGCCTGGCACGAGACGTAACACCCCTACCCCTCTTTCTACAGTCTAGTGTCAAGAATTCATATGCTCTCGCGTGTTCATAGAGGATCATAATTAACCAAATACCGATACATACACACCCTTTACTCCACTACCTCTTCATTCAATTCTCTCTCGTTCTCTCTCTTGCTTACTCACTGAGCGTCGCTTCATTTATGACATACGTGAATGTACCTGCATACGTACAGCTAATTGTATATCCTATACGTACTTGACCATATTCACACTGTCTCTCTCTCTCTCTCTCTCTCTCTCTCCCTCTAACCATGAATATTACCAGCTTAGCCTAGCATGTCTTGATTTGGATTTTCTACTAGGCCTTGGTATGGCAATTAGTAGGCAAGAGAAACTGATTAGAGTCGGCTATGATTAGCGATGGCTATCGGTGTTATTGATTCAGTGGGTATACAACTGCTGTATATATACATACGTACGTATACACATTGTTGATATGTGTAAAAGGGAGGGAAATAGAGGGATGAGGTATGGGGTGAGAATTAACGCGCTTTGGAATTTCAGGTGCGATAGGCATTTCGCGTACGTCGCGTCAGAAGCGTATATATATCTATATACAGGTTTATATTATGAGGTTTACTGATACACTGTTATTTTGATGAAGGTTTGCGTTTAGATGTGTGAAAGATAAATATCGTGGAATTTAAAAGAAAATATTTCCGATGAAAATTTATCGTCTGATGGTTTTTTGTTGGAAATTTTTTGCTCGATGTTTGAGTTGATATAATAAACATGTGAAATTTTTGTAATTTAAAAATTTTTTCAATAATTTTAATTATAAACATTATTTATGAAAATCATTTTTTACAATCTATAATAATTATTCTTGTTGTTTTATTTTGCACAAGTGCATGTTTTTTTTTATAACTGCAGATTTGAAGGATAAAATCAATAAATAAATTTATCGATATTTTTAAATATTACACTATATCTACATTAATCATGCAAGAAATAATTAAAATTAAGAATAATGTTAAAACAAATAAATCATCAAAAACTAAAATAAAGATTTTTAAAATCAGAAAAATATCTAAAATTATTATTTATTTTTAACATGTTGAATGGATTTAAATAAAAAATATAATCAAAAATATATATAATAACGTATTAGCATATGTTTTAAAATCAACAAATAATTTGCCTCAAATTCATCGAAAGAGGAACAAAGTCATAATGACAGTTGCATAATTGATTTTGAGAGAGCAAGAGAGATTCTTTTTTTTTCTTTTTTTTTAAACTGAAGCAGTCGGACGATCAGTCAGTTGGGTTGAAGCACTCGACAGTAAATGTTTACACCAAGTGAACGTGCGTACATACACGAATGAGAGAGAGAGAAAGAAAGATAAAGAGAGAGAAAGATATAAAGTGAAAAGAGGCGTCAAGCACCCGACAAGCGTAAACACAAACGTATTTAAATTGAACGTCATGAAATTATAACTGCAACCTCCCTTATACAAAAGTCCCTGCGCAATCAATGCATTGCCCGCAATTAGCTTTTCAAACATCACTCATAACAACGCGCCAACTTTTAATGTCATATCATTTCTCTCATCCTTTTTCCTTTTTATTTCTACGCATACATACTGTAAAATCAACGAAATTTCTCTTTGATGCGAATTTACATCACGCAGTCATTGCGAAAAAAAACAAAAGAATAAGGTTTGACGAGAGGAAGAGAGAGCTTTTTTATGTGCTCTTTTAATTCCTGCGGATTAAAAAACCGCTCAATTAGGATCAACAGTGAAATTCAAGGATATTAAATTGAGTTAGAGGATTAAAAAATAAATAAAGGGTAAGTTCTGAAATAATATTAAATGTGTTTAATAAATTGTGTATTGGAATTGTAACTTTGACTGTATTGGAAAATGACAATGTTTACATGCTTTTTCAAAAGTTTGTTTAATACAATCACTAATTAATTTATAAATATAAATTATTTCGTGCGTTTAATCAAAAATCAATATTTTTCAATTTGAAATTATTTTCCAGCCCAAATATATGTCTAGAAATTTGATTTAAAATAAATAATTTGGATATTTCATTCATTAGTTAATTTAAAGTTATTATACAAAAAATCTATCGCTTTAGATTTAAAATTAATAAGGATGACTAAAAGTACAATGAATAGTTTTAGAATATACTTTAAATGACACATATGCACTTTTTCAGAAAAAAGGAGAGTCAACCAGAAATAAAAGAAGACACATTGTACGGATAAGAAAGCGCATTGTTCAGAATAGTAGTTGAGAAAACGTAGAGCTTACACCTTGCAGTAAAATAGCAAACCAGTAGAATAAAAAGAAAGAAAGAAAGAAGGAAAGAACAGAAAAGACAAAGATAGACACGTAGTTCGTACGCGATTAAAAATTCCGTCTGTACAGGCAAGAATTGTGCAAACCTTCTTCTTTTCGCCTCTGTATAAAGAGCAAGCGACGATGAGTCTTGCACATCCGTACCTTCTTTCGTCCCTTGGTACAGAAAAAAAAGAATGAAAGAAAGAAAGAAAAAGAAAAACTAAATTTCAACCTTTCTCGTACATATATATATCTATAGACTTGCGTCCCACGGTGTAACATCTGCCGCTGTTCTTCTCGGCAAAGAAAAGAAGAGGAATAAAAAAAAAGAAAGCAAATAAGAAGAAAAATAGAAAGAAAGTGTCTTCTCTCACGAAATTCTCGCTTTATCCCGGAAGACGATGCGGAAGGGGTTGTGCGAAAATCTTTCTCTCTTTCTCTTTATCTCTAACTTTCTCATGTTTACTATCCTTTTCTATATATAGCTTACCAGCTCTTTCCCCTATATTCCCTCTTTTAGTCGGGTGTTTCCTCAGCCCCGTTTTACGGGGTCTGCCACCACTACCATCACCACTACCACCACCAGAAGCAGCAGTAGCAGCAGGCAGCCACCGCCAGAGCAGTACCACGGTGGTGGTGCGGCGGCTGCAGCGGTGTCGTATCTTGGCCTCAGTGGCGCGCCGCTCTATCGACGTACGTTCGTAACCACCCCACACGCCCACCTTTACTTTCCTTTTACCTTCTCTATCTCTCTTATCCTTCTTCTTCTTCTTCTGCTTTTGCCTTTATCCTTAACGTGAACAACCTTACTCTCTCTCTGTTTCTCTATTGCTCTCGTTCTACCTTAACCCGTTAGGAGCCATCTAAAAGCCGTTCCTCTGCATTGGCTTCCTTCCTTACTATATATAGCTTAAAGCTCGCTCTCTTCCTATATCGCTCTCGCTCTTTCCTTTTTTTTTTGGTCTCTTCTTCCGTTATATAGAGTTCATGTAGTTTAAACTCACATGTGCGCTAACTTGCGATTACCGAGATAGTGCTAAGCTTATATATAGTTCAAATCGTATGGCATTGCGCGATAGTAAAAAGAGAATACAAAAAAGAGAAAAGATATTTGGAAAATTTTAATTTTCAAAATAAAAGAGAATAATGAAATGTAATTCTAAAAATCATTAAAAATTTTCATTTAGAGAAAACATAATGAAAAACAAGCCATAACATAAATATTAATCATATTATATTAAATTAATGTTAACACTTCACCAGCTAACAATTCGAGTATCAAAGAATTATAATCATTCCATCAAACTTCATTTCTCCATCACATAACAGAGATACAACGAATTTCACTAGGAACACGACAAGTATACAACAAAACAATACAAGTAATTTCCAGGGAAGTCGAATTTTCGAAAGTCCGCTGGAAAGTACATTATTGAGATATTCCGTCGGGAGAATTAGAATCCTTCTGTTCCTTGCTTCTTGAGATCGTAGGAAGATCTTCACGTGAACGATGCTAAAGCTTCATGAATGTTACGGATTACAGTGGGATGTTAGGAATGAGAGTACGGGATAAAACAGACCTTTCTCACTGGAACCACAGTTGGATACTTTTGTTATTATTATCATTGTTTTTAGGAATAATGTTTTTTTAGTGGCAGTCTATAATGTATTATTTTAATTTTTAAACATAAAACTATTGAAAAAGGGGATTATTTTTTGCTGAATGTGAAATGGGATAAAGTCTAAAAATTATACAAATGGTTTGTAACTTAAGCTTGTGATCGTAAACATTAATTTTTATAGAAAAAAATCGATTGTGTTAATGAAAAGTAATATTTGTATTGAAAAGTTAATACCATTATTATAGATAATTTCAATTATATTTCTACGAAAAATTTAACTTTTCGAGATAACGTTTTACATTATGCGTATGAGACAATGACATGCGTTCCGTAATTATAACTAATTTCATTGATACAAAGAATCATATACTTTTAAAGATTTCTGAAAAGGAATCAAGAAAATTTAAAGCTCAACAATCTCTTATCGTTCATCGATTACCATCCCGTAACAATCTTTAAATCCGGCAATAACAAGTAACTTTTTTCCTTTTCTACCTCCACTTAAGAAGCTAAGTAAAACGCATCGGCAACAGCATTTTATATAACTAACACGATGTTTCAAGGATGAAAAAGACGCAAAGAGAAAAGAGTCTCTGAGGGAAAAAGAGCCTGGCAAATTCTCTCTCGCGCGGCCTTAAATCAGGGTTGATATCCTCGAAACAATTCGACCCTTCCGAGGCTACTGTCCGGTACTGTTGCCTCAACGCTACTGTCTTTCCCTTTCTCTCTTTCGTTCTCTTATTCTCTCTTCCTCTCTCTCTCTCTTTCTCTCTCTTTTGTGCGGCACGGAAGAAGATTTAATTAAGCCGGAGCCGATTTATCTCCCTGACAGCTTTCTCTCCTCCCAACCCTTGGTCGAATCCTCGAGACTCCCGCCTTTTAAGAGAAAGAGAGAAGAATGTTACGTAGTAGGCAAAGTATAGTAAAACGCCTGCTAGGGACACACGAGCTACAATAAAAAAAAAAGAACTACCCTTTTTTTTTGTAAATGCGTAAGCTAACGTACTATATATAGAGAGGAAAGAAAGCATCAACCAGAAAGGCTGGACCCTGCGGTTCCGCGGCTCTTGTTACCGCTCACTCCTATTTAACGCGCAAAACTCTTAGGAACCTTTTTAAAAGTGATTTAGTATGAGTCTGACAAAGAGGGACTAACGAAAGCGTTTAAACTTTTTGGTTTTATTCCTGCGCTAAATTTCGTATTTGGAAATGTTTGATGCCATGTATTTGATTGTTGTAGAAAATTTAATGTCAAGATTCTTTAGAATTCGAACTTCATTTGTAAAGTATTATTAGTTTTATGGGAAGTTTTCTTCAAAATATAAATCATGTTATTTTCAGATTACAAATTTCAACTAAATTTTCAAATAGATTTTTGCAATTAGAATAGAATTAATATATCTGCAATTTGATATTTTTGCTTTCTATATCTTAGGTATAAGGTATGTCAATATTATAAGGTTTCATATTTATTGTTTATTAAACATTGAAATAATTTTAAAATGGTATTAATGTTTTTTTACGTTTATTGGAAAACTAAATTTCTATAAATCCATTTGTAAGGGATTCATATAATATTAAATTTATGAAATTTACTTTTTCAAAATTTAACGAAAATCAATAATACACTGGAACAAAACTTTCTTTTTAATTGATTTTATTTCTAAAAAACACACTTAAGTTTATTAGAGCTTGAATAAAAAGAATATCCAACGAATAAAGTAACAGTGAAAAATTCTACTCTACATACTGAATGTCAAAGGCGTAAGATAAAAAGAAAAAAAAGAGAACACAAGTAAACTTAATTCACACGTTCCTATAATATTTTCTAATGCGCACTTACGTCACTAAGATAATTTGCTCGTTTTCTAGCACAAAGAAACTTTCGAGCTTTAATCTCCCTTTGCATAAGGCGAGATTAAGAATTAAAAGCGAAGGACGAGAAACATCAACGCACATATAACACATACACACACGCAATACTCACACATATGACGCTAGTCCGTTCCTTGGTTAAAAGCTAAAGGAACGCGCTAGTAGCAACCCTCTTCTCTTTGCAATTATTAATTAACGCCTTTTGCCCTCTTAAGGCATTAGCGTTTCCCAAGCTAAGAGCTAAAACTCGCATCCTCTTTCTCTCTCTCTCGCTCTATCCTTTTGCAAAGTGTATATATAAGTATACTCTTAATGGGCAAAGTAACGATACACCTTCAAGTCGTGTAAAGACGGTAAAGGCCACAACCGTACGTTGTATGAAAGCTCGTGTGTCATGTGACGCATTTCACCTTATACTTGAGTCCAAGAGCTTTCATTATACTTTGCTTCGCTATTTTCTTCCACTTTTTTTCTTCTTCTGTTGTTCTTTTTTAATTTAAAATAATACGAGAATGTCCATGCTGCTTTTGTTAAGGTTAATCCCTTTTTGTGATGGTTTTACAGAAAATTTTCGCAATAATTAGATTTGTAGAACTAAAACGAACAGAAATGATTACATAAAATAAAAATAAAATTTTAGAATATATGAAGTTTGAATGAAAGTAGATAAAATTATAAATTTTTTATTGCAATTAATTTATTTATGATTAAAAAATTTATCTTTACTTGTAGCCTAAATATAAAAAGTAAATAGTCTGATTAAAAACAAATTGTACTACTTAATATTTTTATACCCATACGAAATTTATATTAAACTTTAAATTAATAATACTTTTTTCAAGATTAAGAAGAATTTTATATTTATTAGATAATATATAATAGAATTAAGCTTCAATTGTTACAAAGAAGAATATTTATAAAATAGTAATTATTTATATCATAAAATCAAATGTAAATATAATAACATATTCAATCGATATCGAATAAAAATTATTAATTATTATTTCTCATTAGAATTTCAAATAATATTTTATTAATAATAATCATTATAAATAAAACTTGGATTATCGATTCTCTTTTTCATCCCTCATACTCAAGCTTTTATCAAACGCAATAAGCGCGCGTATCGAAGGCGTAAATACGACAATTCGTTTGGTTCTATCACCGCGATAAAAAAAAAATTGTCGCAAGACAAGCATTGAGAGAATAAAAGGGGGAAAGAGGATTCGAGAAACACTATTGCGCTTCATCTACATCCTATACACAAAGCTCGAGCTTGGAATTTATACTGGTGTTAGTGGAGAGAAAAAGAGAGAGAAAAGACAGTCATCCTCGGCGGCTTCGTGGCGGTCTGCGTCAAGGGATAAGGATTTATAGTTTAATATCTCGACGGCAGGGTGTCGTCACATTTTCAAAGCACCCCCAACAGGAGTGAGAAAGAGCCTATGCACGGATAACTTTACCCTAGAATATATATAGCAAATGTTCTTGTCTTTGCAACACGTTATCTCATTGTAATTCAAACTTACTTGCTTTCGCTTGCATCTGTAGTGAATTTTTTAAACAGTATGTTTTTTTCATTTTAAAGTTGAAATATTTGTTTATGTTATGTAGTTATTATTTTAATACCTGACGATTGGATATAGTAAAATGTTGTTTTCAAAATTTTTATAAGTACTTTTATTAATAATCACTGAATTTTGAAATTCAGAATTTAAAAATGTAATTAAAATATCTTGTTTAAAATCTGATAAAAATATTAAATTGTCTAACGTGTTCGGTAAATAGCACTTTTTCATGATGAAATATAAAAAACATGCACAGCGTATTAGCAGCATATATTACCCCTGTATATGTATTTGTTATAAATGTGAGAAGCATTCTATTTGTTACTTAAAATGTAAGTGTTTATAAAAGTGACGTCTTTCACACGTCATACATCTTTAAAAAACTAATCTTCTTATATGCAGCCCAAGTAAGACAAAGATCGAATCTAATTCTACGACATTCGCATGTATAAAGTGCGATTTCGCGTACGCTTGCATATTCAAAATTGGCATTGTACATGTGTAATTTCGAAAAGAAATTACGTGTACATCATTCTAAGAAATTTTAAAATTATAAAAATAAAAGAAACTAGCTAAACATACAGTACGCACCATACCAAGTTACCATTTAAGAAGCTCAATATTTCCCTCACCTTAAAAGAAAAAAGCCACCGCACATTTCAAATTCGATAAGTCGACAAAGAACACAAAGCAAAGAAATCGACTCTTATATACGCTTGCCAAATTGAATCGTTTAAATCAATCGGACCACACACACACAGTATTCGTAACAACCAAAAAAACATCAAGTTTCCCTTTTACATATATTTTTTCCCTTTCTTGTTACTTCTTTCACTTGTCTTCTTTGCATTCTTTTGTACACCTTCTCCCTCTTTTTTTTACCAAATAGGATCAGCGGGAAGGATTTTAGTCGAAGATTTGTCTCAGTTTGATGGGGAATCGTTTATGCTTGTAGATACGCTCGTTAGATTGAAAAACCATGCGTCTTTTTTCCTTGCCTTGGTTACCGAGAAAATCCCCTTAGCAAGTTATATGGCTAACTTTTATGACCTCGGTGGCCCATGTTTCTGTGGACATTGATTCTTTTTGTACTAATTTAGCTCTTTCTTATTGATATTCATGACACGAAGAATTTAAATATAAAGAGGAATTTTAGAATTCATGCATTTAATATAGGTCAATTGTTTTCAAGTTGCTAATATATTTAAGAAATGTTGATGGTTATTTATTAGCTTTCACAAATGAATATTTAAAGTTTTCCTTTATGTCCACAAAGTTGTGATATCAGACGAAAAACCAGTGTTTTATCTTTGGTAATTAATTCAAGATGGAAAATAATTATAATTTATAAATATATAAGTATTGACCATTCTTATTGCGATTATTATTCAGAAGAATAAAAGTTAAGTTTTCAAGTTAAATAATTTTAAAGTGCGTAACTTTGTAAAATTCAATTTTTTATTTTTTCTACTTAACCTGTGATGTCTAAAAGTAATAAGACTTTAACTTTATAAAGTTGGGAAATAAATTAAGAAATCATTGAAAAAATGTTGCAATAGCCAAAAACAAATTAATAAAACGCTGCCAAGTGCTTTGGCGGAATGCTTTCTCATAGAGCTCTTTGAGTTTCATTATTTTTTTATATTTATTTAAATGTGATTTTAATATAAAAAAATTGTCCATCATTAATATTTATTCATTTTGTACTTTATAAATTTTGAATATATATGCTAGTTGATTGCCTTTTCAACATTTTGTTTGGGTTAAATGTTAGCTTTTAAAGTGTTTAATTTTGTTGACTTTAGCTAGCCTTATACATAGGTTCGAATTTATTATTTTTGTTATCTTGTGGATATCTTTTTATCACGACTAAGCTTGGTAAATCCAAGTAGTCAATTTTAGTAACGGTAATTAAATTCAGTAGTACTATTATAAATTTTCAAGAGTAACTCAGAAAACAAAAGAAGTGATCAAAAAGCTACGCTAATAAAATTATTTATTTAAAACTTGGTTTATAAAGACAGTAGCAAATAACTTGTATACAAATTTTAGAGTAATTCTATCAAGTACTTTACGTAAAATGGAAAAATACTGAAATATGAAAATTTTTTAAGAAAATTTTTAAAATTTTCTAAAAAGAAAACTACGCTAAAAAGATCGGTTTATAAAAGTTATCCTTCTTTTGGCAGATGCAAATTATTCCCATGGAAATCTCAAAGCAAACTCATCGATTAACTTACGTAAAATACAAAAAAAAAAATTAAAAATCGAAAATTTTTTCAAATTCTTAAAATGGCTCTATAATAAAAAAAACGCTGCCAAGTGCTTTGGCGGAATGCTTTCTCATAGAGTTCTTTGAGTTTCATTAATTTTTTTATATTTATTTATATGTGATTTTAATATTAAAAAATTGTCTAACATTAATATTTACTCATATTGTGCTTTATAAATTTCGAACACATATGCTAGCTGTTTGCTTTTTCAACATTTATAATTTATTTTAAATCATCAAGTAATACAAAAAAATTTGTTCTATTGAAAAATGATATAATGTAGTAATAAAAAGAATGATGACAACAAAATTTCTAATCTTTATAAAATGCAATCATATTTATATATAAATACAGTTCATGTTTATGGCTCTATAAAAAAACTACTCTATGAATACCAATTTTCAATAGCTTCCCGTCTAGTTATACAAAAACATAGATGGTATACAAAATTTGAAGCAAATCCATCGAGTAATTTTCGAGATCTAACTGGTTAAATAAATAACATTTTCTTTTCAAAATTTCTTTTTCAAAATTTTAAAAATTCTCTAAAATTAAAACTACGCTATGAAAATCAATTTTTGAAAATTTCCCTTCTTTTGGCAGTCGCAAATAATTTCCCTGCAATTTTTAGAACAAATCTATCGAGTACTTTACGTAGAATAAAAAAACGCTGCCAAGTGCTTTGGCGGAATGCTTTCTCATAGAGCTCTTTGAGTTTCATTATTTTTTTATATTTATTTAAATGTGATTTTAATATAAAAAAATTGTCCATCATTAATATTTATTCATTTTGTACTTTATAAATTTTGAATATATATGCTAGTTGATTGCCTTTTCAACATTTTGTTTGGGTTAAATGTTAGCTTTTAAAGTGTTTAATTTTGTTGACTTTAGCTAGCCTTATACATAGGTTCGAATTTATTATTTTTGTTATCTTGTGGATATCTTTTTATCACGACTAAGCTTGGTAAATCCAAGTAGTCAATTTTAGTAACGGTAATTAAATTCAGTAGTACTATTATAAATTTTCAAGAGTAACTCAGAAAACAAAAGAAGTGATCAAAAAGCTACGCTAATAAAATTATTTATTTAAAACTTGGTTTATAAAGACAGTAGCAAATAACTTGTATACAAATTTTAGAGTAATTCTATCAAGTACTTTACGTAAAATGGAAAAATACTGAAATATGAAAATTTTTTAAGAAAATTTTTAAAATTTTCTAAAAAAGAAAACTACGCTAAAAAGATCGGTTTATAAAAGTTATCCTTCTTTTGGCAGATGCAAATTATTCCCATGGAAATCTCAAAGCAAACTCATCAATTAACTTACGTAAAATACAAAAAAAAAAATTAAAAATCGAAAATTTTTTCAAATTCTTAAAATGGCTCTATAATAAAAAAAATACACTATGAATACAAATTTTCTATAGCTTCCCGCCTAGTTATACAAAAACATAGATGGTATACAAAATTTGAAGCAAATCCATAGAGTAATTTTCGAGATCTAACTGGTTAAATAAATAACATTTTCTTTTCAAAATTTCTTTTTAAAAATTTTAAAAATGCTCTAAAATTAAAACTACGCTATGAAAATCAATTTTTGAAAATTTCCCTTCTTTTGGCAGTCGCAAATAATTTCCCTGTAATTTTTAGAACAAATCTATCGAGTACTTTACGAAGAATAAAAAAAAATAAGAAAAGAAGAATCAAAATTTTTTTTTAAATCTTTAAAATTCTCTAAAATTGTAACCACTCTAAGAAAATTAGTTTCCAAAAGCTAATTTTTTTCAGACAATAGCGAATTAATTGTATGAAAATTTTGGAGAAAATTTATAGTATGGTTAACGCAAAAAAGAAAATAAATGAAAAATAAAAATTTTTTTGAAAATTTTCAAAGTGTTCTAAAATTAAAACTGCGCTGAGAAAATTAGTATTCCAAAGCTTGTTTTCTTCAGATAGTAGCGAATTAATTGCATACAAATTTTGGAGCAAATCAATCAAATGGTTTTCGTAAAATAAAAAAAAATTAAAAATAAAAATTTTTTAAAAATTTTAAAAATGCTCTAAAATTAAAAGTGCGCTAAGAAAATTAGTTTACAAAATTTTTAATAATTTTGGCAGTCGAAATAAAGTTCCATACAAATTTTCGAACAAATTCTTCGAGTAGTTTACGTAAAATACAAAAAAAATGAAAAATCGAAATTTTTTAAAAATTCTTAAAATGATTCTAAAAAAAAACTGCGCTAAGAAAACCAATTCCCAATAGCTTCCGCACCAGTTCATCAAAAAATTGAATTGTATGGAAAATTTGAAGTAAATCCATCGAGTAGTTTTTAAGATTTTATTGGCTTAATAAATAGAAACATTTTTTTCAAAAATTTCAAAATGCTCTAAAATTAAAACTGAGCTAAGAAAATCAGTTTTTAAAAATTTATTTTATCCGGGCAATCAGAAATAAATTCCATGCAAATTTTGAAGCAAATTCATCGAGTAGTAAACAAAAAAAAAACCAAAAAACGAAAAATCGAATTTTTTTTTATTTTTTAAAAAACTTTAAAATGAAAACTACGGTGGAAGAACCAAATTATCAATAGCTTCCCAGCAAGTTAATCACAAAACTAAATTCCATGCAAAATTAGAAGCAAATCCATCGAGTAGTTCTCGAGATACAGCTTACTAACTGAATTCATACATCCACACACACACACACACACACACACATACATACAGACATTTTCTGGAAACCACTTTTTTCGACTCACTGAGTTCAAATATGTACAAATTAATGAAAAAATAGAAAAAAATTTTTTTTACCGATACAATGCTTTCTCTATGAGAAAGCAAAAAATAAGAAAAGAAGAATCGAATTTTTTTTTTAAATCTTTAAAATTCTCTGAAATTGCAACCACGCTAAGAAAATTAGTTTTCAAAAGCTTATGTTTTTCAGACAACAGCGAATTAATTGTATAAAAATTTTGGAGAAAATTTATAGTATGGTTTACGCAAAATAGAAAATAAATGAAAAATAAAAATTTTTTTGAAAATTTTCAAAGTGCTCTAAAATTAAAACTGCACTGAGAAAATTAATTTTCCAAAGCTTGTTTTCTTCAGACAGTAGCGAATAAATTGCATACAAATTTTGGAGCAAATCTATCAAATGGTTTTCGTAAAATAGAAAAAAATTAAAAATAAAAATTTTTTTAAAAATTTTAAAAATGCTCTAAAATTAAAAGTGCGCTAAGAAAATTAGTTTACAAAATTTTTTATACTTTTGGCAGTCGAAATTAAGTTCCATACAAATTTTCGAACAAATTCTTCGAGTAGTTTACGTAAAATACAAAAAAAATGAAAAATCGAAATTTTTTAAAAATTCTTAAAATGATTCTAAAAAAAATGGCGCTAAGAAAACCAATTCCCAATAGCTTCCGCACCAGTTCATCAAAAAATTGAATTGTATGGAAAATTTGAAGTAAATCCATCGAGTAGTTTTTAAGATTTTATTGGCTTAATAAATAGAAACATTTTTTTCAAAAATTTCAAAATGCTCTAAAATTAAAACTGAGCTAAGAAAATCAGTTTTTAAAAATTTATTTTATCCGGGCAATCAGAAATAAATTCCATGCAAATTTTGAAGCAAATTCATCGAGTAGTAAACAAAAAAAAAACCAAAAAACGAAAAATCGAATTTTTTTTTTTTTTTTAAAAAACTTTAAAATGAAAACTACGGTGGAAGAACCAAATTATCAATAGCTTCCCAGCAAGTTAATCACAAAACTAAATTCCATGCAAAATTAGAAGCAAATCCATCGAGTAGTTCTCGAGATACAGCTTACTAACTGAATTCATACATCCACACACACACACACACACACACATACATACAGACATTTTCTGGAAACCACTTTTTTCGACTCACTGAGTTCAAATATGTACAAATTAATGAAAAAATAGAAAAAAATTTTTTTTACCGATACAATGCTTTCTCTATGAGAAAGCAAAATACACTATGAATACAAATTTTCTATAGCTTCCCGCCTAGTTATACAAAAACATAGATGGTATACAAAATTTGAAGCAAATCCATAGAGTAATTTTCGAGATCTAACTGGTTAAATAAATAACATTTTCTTTTCAAAATTTCTTTTTAAAAATTTTAAAAATGCTCTAAAATTAAAACTACGCTATGAAAATCAATTTTTGAAAATTTCCCTTCTTTTGGCAGTCGCAAATAATTTCCCTGTAATTTTTAGAACAAATCTATCGAGTACTTTACGAAGAATAAAAAAAAATAAGAAAAGAAGAATCAAAATTTTTTTTTAAATCTTTAAAATTCTCTAAAATTGTAACCGCTCTAAGAAAATTAGTTTCCAAAAGCTAATTTTTTTCAGACAATAGCGAATTAATTGTATGAAAATTTTGGAGAAAATTTATAGTATGGTTAACGCAACAAAGAAAATAAATGAAAAATAAAAATTTTTTTGAAAATTTTCACAGTGTTCTAAAATTAAAACTGCGCTGAGAAAATTAGTATTCCAAAGCTTGTTTTCTTCAGATAGTAGCGAATTAATTGCATACAAATTTTGGAGCAAATCAATCGAATGGTTTTCGTAAAATAAAAAAAAATTAAAAATAAAAATTTTTTAAAAAATTTTAAAAATGCTCTAAAATTAAAAGTGCGCTAAGAAAATTAGTTTACAAAATTTTTAATAATTTTGGCAGTCGAAATAAAGTTCCATACAAATTTTCGAACAAATTCTTCGAGTAGTTTACGTAAAATACAAAAAAAATGAAAAATCGAAATTTTTTAAAAATTCTTAAAATGATTCTAAAAAAAAAACTGCGCTAAGAAAACCAATTCCCAATAGCTTCCGCACCAGTTTATCAAAAAATTGAATTGTATGGAAAATTTGAAGTAAATCCATCGAGTAGTTTTTAAGATTTTATTGGCTTAATAAATAGAAACATTTTTTTCAAAAATTTCAAAATGCTCTAAAATTAAAACTGAGCTAAGAAAATCAGTTTTTAAAAATTTATTTTATCCGGGCAATCAGAAATAAATTCCATGCAAATTTTGAAGCAAATTCATCGAGTAGTAAACAAAAAAAAACAAAAAAACGAAAAATCGAATTTTTTTTTTATTTTTTAAAAAAACTTTAAAATGAAAACTACGGTGGAAGAACCAAATTATCAATAGCTTCCCAGCAAGTTAATCACAAAACTAAATTCCATGCAAAATTAGAAGCAAATCCATCGAGTAGTTCTCGAGATACAGCTTACTAACTGAATTCATACATCCACACACACACACACACACACACACATACATACAGACATTTTCTGGAAACCACTTTTTTCGACTCACTGAGTTCAAATATGTACAAATTAATGAAAAAATGGGAAAAAATTTTTTTTACCGATACAATGCTTTCTCTATGAGAAAGCAATACGTTCTTAAATGCATTTATTCGAAAAATATGCAAAAATTTTCAATGTGTAATCATTAAAAATATGCAGACAATTTTAACTTGTTTTTTTTATATATTTATCTAATTTTTTTTTCTTTAACGTCACTATATTTATGCTATTTGTTATGCTAATCAGCGACGGAGCCCGTAAGTGTGTTGGTGAACAAAGCACATGTAACGTACAGTGGTGCTTCTATCAATCGGCCGAGAGCGGGATTCGAACTCGGATCCTCGAGATTACGAATCCAACGCTCTATCGACTGAGCCACTCACCGGCTCACAATGTACAACCTACACTTTCGTAATAACTTTAATTTTTCTTTCTTGATTTTGTTAAGGGTGGTATAATCGATCTCGTTTTTTTAAATTCTTATTTTTCCATGTTTTCCAATGATAAAAGCTTTGTGATTCATCACAAAAGAATAAAATTATTAGTGTAGTTTAAGCATTTACTTTTACTTGCAAAAGGAACCAAACTACATTTCTTTGAACTCGTTAAAAATGTAGTTTACTTAAAAAATGGATTTTTATTTTAATATTTTTTCTGCACACAAAAAAAAATAAATTTCATACATGTTCACTAAAATTTTTCCTGAAAAAAATGAAAAATTTTTTTATATAACAATTTTAAAACATGATGTCACAAAAAATTGTTATCGAAAAAAAGAGAGAAAGAAATTGAGATACCATAGAGATAGATAAAGATAAAGAGAGCACATATATAATCCACGTAACTAAAAAGTCCACTAGTTTATACGAACGTTTGAAGACTTTTGCAGTTACTCTTCCAGTATTATAAACTGGGCTCAATGCGCGCATATAACGTGTCATATTGGCCAAATCGCTTCCACAGCACACGCACATCGTTACAGTACTAAAGTCCAAGCTATCGATGCGATTTCTATCACGAAAAGCACCGCTTTAAATCTACGAGTTAAATTATCCTCTTTTTTCTTCTTTCTCTTGCTTATATTTTCTCTCGTTTAAGCTGTGTTTTAACTACATTTTTATTTTTATTCATCTAATTAATGTTTTAAACTAACAAATTGAAAAATATTTTTATCAATGAGTTATTTTATCTGATGTAAGTATTATTTTTAATTTTTTAAATTATGTGTTTAAAGAAACTGTTTGAATATGTCATAAGGAAAGCTTGTCAGATTTTTATATTTTGAAGACTTTTGATTGCCTAAAAAACTTGACATTTGTATATACAAAGTAATTCAATTTTTTATAACAAAAGAATTCTTGTAAATCTTAAATACTGCACTATTTATATAATAGACATTAAATTGAAAAATCATCATTAAAAAATTGAGAAAAGAATTGTATATTCGTTAACGTTTTTCTAAATAATAGACAGAAATTAATAAGAATTTTTCATTTAAAAATTTGCATTTATTCATATGGATCTAAAATGTTTGATATACTCAAAAATTAATATAATTAAATTGATTAAATTATATCTAAGTTATATTGATTAAATTATATGTAAGTTATATTTAGATTTTTAATATTTTTGCTGTTATTTATCGGATTAAAATTTTCATTAAAAGTTTTCAAACTAACAAATGAACGTAACAAAGACTATCGATATTATCAATAATTGAACGCTATAGGAGTTCGATATTTTTCAATAATAATATCTTGAATTTCATAAAAGTACTTTTTTATCACTATTCTGTACATCTAAAATGTTCATTTTACTGTCTCATTAAAATCGCCGCATTTTAAAACGTTATACAGAGAAAAAACTCATTTCTCAATATTATATTTTTTGTAATCGATTTTGCACACGTTTTCTGTACGATAACTGATCTTTTTTATAATCATCACGAACGTGCAAAAAAATCAAATATACATTTTCGATAAAAAAATATAAAATGCAGAATGTGATGAAATTTGTGGATAATAAAAAAAATATAGTAGTAAAGATTTTCATCATTGAGAACTGAATATCTTAAATTTACACATTAAATCGATTATTATATTAATTGTTCTTCAAACGTTAATAATTACAACTATTTTATTAGAAATTTGTATCTAAGAGTTTTCAATTCTCTTGAAATTTACAGATAGCAGGATCTTTATAAAGTTTATTGCTTAGTTGTGGAATTTGCTTTCAAAGGTTACGAATTGCAATCCTAAGTCTTGAATTTCCTTTACCTTAAAATGGTACTATTCTGTGTTAATGCAAAAAGAAATAAAAACTTTTAGAATAAGAAAAATAATTGAATATAATAATCAAAATCATCAGGTAACAATAATTAAACTTATTTAAAATTTAACAATAAAATGGTATAAAATGATTAAAAAATGTCAAAATTATAAAAAAAAATTAATTTAAAAATAAATCGTGAGGTCATTTCTTCAGCCTATTAAAGAACCAACGCAGAATGTAGCTTTGGCTCTCTGTAACATTTATATAGCGGAAGGAAGAAGGGCTTGACTAAGAGCTAGTCGTATAGCAGCGTGTAGGCTATACCTGCGGATATTAAAGGAAATAGCGGTATGATTAGTCGGGTACGTGCGCTGGTTTCCTTTTAACTCCTGGAATTATGTTGCTGTCTAAGTGTGTGTGTGTCTTAGTGACTTTGAAGATGCGTGACATTTGGGAATTAAATGTTATATTGTTATACGTGGATTAAATTTCACGTGATGAATGAATGTTGCGGTAATTGAATGGTTGAGGTTGGGCATTGAATGCAAAAAAATCATACAATAATTTAAAGTTTATATTATTTTAGAATATTTTTAACAATATGAGTAGGACGTTATTAATACAGTTTTATGTACTTTTTATGGATATGCAAAATTTTTAAAAATAATATTAATCATAATGGTATTCAACTGATGAAAGTATATTAAACGTTAATAAATGCTAAAATAAATCTTCAATTATTTAACATTTATATTTTTATGCACTTCATTCTCTTATGCATACTATATGCACTTTTCCAAGCAAAATACACGTGTACACCCAAAACACATTTATATGTACTTGAAAACAAATCATTAATTTACCAAATCAATCAAGCATTGATAAAATTTTATTTTTTAATATTGTTTTCATGCTAAGACGAATTCGCTTTAAATAACTTATCAGTACTAATCGATTATTTCATTTAGATTGTAAAATACCAATAATAATGAATCTTCTATTTTACAGAATACATCTAAAAAGAATGTAAAAAATATAATTTACAGAAATATATGACTAATAAAAAATATATTTGAAAAATTAAAAATATTCTTGGTTTTGCAAAATAAAATCCTTGAAATTACAATTTCTCCTCATAAATAATTCTGTTTACAAAAAATTAGATTTCCCAACTTACTCTAGCTAAGCAAGAATGTATTCACGGAGGAAAAAGGACATTGTGCTTTTATATTTTACCTACCTACGCGCCATAAATAACAAAGAACAAAGTGCGAACAATATAACAGTTATATACGTGCATACCTATTTACTTACGTTCACACATACGTTCATACATGTATACATTAGTAATATACGCAACAAGTGATGTACGAAGGGATAATATTGGCAGGGGTCAATGTTTTTTGCGCGAGCAGTAGAAAGTCGAGGGCGCGCTTGCGCGCCCGAGATTTTCTACTGCTCAAGCAAAAAACATTTAACCCTGCAAATATTTTCCCGACGTACATCACATGTTGCGTAGATTATTTTATGCTGTTGTAAGCAGTTAGAGGAACAATAAAATTATAAGTATATAATTGAATACATTTTTTACAATTTTTCAATGTATATATCATGAATTTATAAAATGCGAAAGAATCAATTTTGTAGAATTTAAAAAAGCGTGGAACAAGCGTGAAACGAGGCTGTCTTGCGCGCGCAGACTCGTCTGCGCGCGCAAGCGCCACATGTTGTCGTGTGACGCTTCGAGAAACAAAGCAAGCGATGCTTACTGTATCGCTGGGATACATAAATTTTTAATTCACAATTATTTTAATATTTTTCTTTGATTTACTAAATATGATAGATACATCTGTTTATAAAATCTTTTCTTCTGTTATGTTTGTTTGTACTTGTAAATATGAATGTACAAACTTATAACTGAAAAGTTTTAAAATTTTTTTATTTCTCTTACAATTTTACAAGTTTTATGTTTATTCTATTTTTTCACTGCATCACTTTTACTGTGATTTTTTTTCACTATTAACTCTAAATTTTATTATTAATAAATCAATGTGAACCATTATTTATTTAATGTATATTTTATAAATGTATTTAATACGAAAAAGACCATTATGAAATTTGAATATGCGCGGGACTTAACTATGCGGCGCCGATCGTCTAACGCGCCTGTTTATGTTCTCAAGTTTACACTACTATCCTTTCCAAACACATCGGCGCTCACTTCGTACTGAAGAGTTTTGTTGTATCCCAACTTACTATAGCATATTGAGTATTTCCCCGGGGATATATTACTTGTTCATATATCCCCGGGGAAATAAGCTGACAGCAAATATACTTTAGTACAAAATATCACAAACAAAATACAGCGGCGCTGCGAGCGCAACTATAAGAGACCTCAATACCCATTTGACTAGCCTACTACATACGACGCCCTCTACTGCTTACTACAGCATAAACATTCATACATACATACTTACTCAAAGATATACATACATATGCACACACATATACACACGTGTGTATGTGAGTGTGTGTAAGTGGGTGTGTGAGTATGTGTATGTAAGTGTGTGTGTGTGTGTGTCTATGTGTGTGTGGGAGTGTGTCTGCATGTGTAAAATGAAGTAGACCCAAAAATCAGCGAACGTTTGATCATGAACGTTTTGGATACCGCAAATGACTAAGCAACGGTACGTAACTGCTTAACAACAGCTTTCCATGTTTTCAGAGGGAAACATTGTTTTGCTTGATTTAGGAGTTTAAACGAGCGCACGAGCATTTATATGTAGATGCACAGCCTCCATACGACACATACATACGTATAAAACCCTTTCTTCCTTTCTCATCTATTATACGGTCAGGCCGTTATACACTTCTGTACGATAAACCTTTCTTTCTTTTACACGGGGGTCGGAGGAAACGTTTAATGGCCATGTTGGACACTATGCTTTTCCAGATTTTCTTTTATTATAAGCTTGGATGGATGAGAAAGAATCTTCTTGTAAAATATCTTATAATATAAGGTTATACACTTCATTTTTATATATTAATCACAAAAAATTAAATACTTTTTTTTAAACTATAATCAATTGATTTCGATATTTTAATTATATTTACTTGGGGTGGATGAAAAACATGTAAATTTCATTTTTGAAAATTCGTAATCAATAATCTGTGGCAAATCTTTTAAATATTAATTTGTAAATTTTATTTTTATGTATAAAGAATGATTAATGAAAAGTGCTAAAAATAACAAAATATGAATTAACTAATTTTTCAAATAAAAGGAGCCGTCCAACATCCTAACTATTTACTCAGCCATAGCATATATGAAATTCGCGAAATCTCCATTCTCTCCTGCATACTCACCTTACAGTATTAATAAGGGCTAGTTTCCCTACGCGTTAAATCTCGAGAACGAGCTCTCTTTTCAAGAGCAGAGAAAGATAAAGCGAAAGAGAGAGAAAGTTGGAGTAAGAGCTATGCTTGCAATGTCCGGTTTTGAAGAGAAATAGAGAGAGAGCGAGAGTGTATAAGCTTGGAGTGTGGTATGTTGTAGGTGGCTCGATATGGCACCCCGAGGGCTGCTTACCGACCCTGTTTACAACAAGAGAATGCTAATTTATCGAAGAGAGGTGGAGATGACCAGAGCAAAAGAGAGATAGTAGTGCTTTAACCTTTCCTCGGCGAACTTGGAATTCTTCATATTCTCATCTTGATTCTACGATCCTTTGACATTTTTTTTCAAATTTTCTAATTAATAACTTATCATTCGTTCGAGGTGTTTTCACTTTATTTTTAATGGTAAACTCTACCTGAGATTATAACCACATAATATTTTTAAAATTATTTTAATGTTTACAATTCTTTTTTCCCAGAAAATTCATGGTATGAGTTTAATTAACATTTTTTATTTAAAGTCTTAAAACTTTGAAAAAACGATTTTAAAATGAAAGATTTTTGTGTGTATAAGTGCAGCATTAAATATAAAAATTTCATTTTTAATTTAAAATTCTATTCCAGCTTCTTTTTTTTCTTATTTTCGTTTATCCTTAAAAAAAGAAAAAAAAAGAAATCTCACAGCAGAATAAATAAACGCTTGCAAGAGCATTTCTTTAATAAAGCCAAGGAAGCACGGAGAGAGAGAGAGAGAGAAAAAAAAATGGAAAAATAAAGAAGAAGAAAAAAAATCTCGGCACAGCTCTTAAGTTCCGTTCTCTAGTTAAAACGCATAATTATTGAAGCACATCCGAGAGACCGGATGGCATGCCGCGTATTAGCAGGAGTAAGGGAAAGATGAAAATAAAGGAAAAAAAGGAAAGGATAAGTACGCCACAGTAAAAGACGATCGAAGTTTTGTACATATATATATACACCCTATCTTCGGTATAATAAGACTACTCGTTGCAAGTTATATTTTTAATAAAGAGCCATTCTGAAAGCCACTGTTTCGAATATTTTTATGGCTTATGTTAAAAGAGTTCTTTAAGTGTAAAGATCGGCTGTCGCTACAAGAAGCAAGTATTTACATATTTCGTATTATATTCAATATCTAAGAATATATTTTTGTGAAATTATATCCATATAGGAACATATTTATCTATAGACTTAAAAAAATTTACCAGAAACATATCACGTAGATGTACTTTTATATCATATTACTGCATTCACCTAATTATATAGTTTAAATCAAAGTTAAAAGATAAAATTTATTGATGTATCAGTTAATTGTATACGAAAATCGCGTTATATACATTCAACATATATTTTTCAGTAGTAAGCGCATAATTGCTTGCTATTAAAGAAATAAATTCAAGATATCTGTATAATTTAAAATATAATTTAAACACACACACATTTACACATGTGTAAATATATAAAATTTAAAGTGTAAGCGTTTATGTACGCATATGTGTGCCATGTACTGTTATAAGACTCACACGAACAAATACAAGCTCTAGCTCGTAAATTAATAGAACACAGGTAAATTTGTGCCTTTGCGTACACGTGTATACGTATATATACATACAAACATAGCTCGTCGTCGTGCATCAAGGGGATAAGTGAAACTCTGGTAAGACGAGAGTTAAGGACTAGTATAAAGGGTATATATTGTACACACGTAGGTATACGTATATGAGCAAGTATAAGCAACCTCGTAGAAATAGAGTATGGCGAGAGATGCAGCGAGCTCTAGATGTAGGAGAGAGAGAAGAAGAGGGTAAGGTGAAAAGCAGCAACGTTCGGGTAACACTATATAAGGTATATGTATATAAGTAATATGGTATGGGGTATAAAAGGCAAGTTAGGAGAAGGAGAAATAGAGAGAGAGAGAAAGAGAATGGGTACCACACACGTGTGTCTTGAGGGTGGTAATTACGCGGCATCTGCAATAGTAACAGCAGCAGTAGTAGCACCAGAAGCTATATACCCTCCCTTTTCTATAGCAACCTTAGAATAAAGGGAGGAAAAGGAGGAGGTATGAGATGTGTCGACGACTACGACGACGACGACAACGACTACGAGGCAAGGAGAAAGAGAGAGGAGACTACGACTACGACGACGAAAGGAAGGAAGGAAGGAAGGAAGGGGCTTTATAGCTCTCTTTCTCTAGCTCTCTGTCTAACTCGTGGCTTGAGAATACCCACAGTATTGATTTTGTCCAAGACAGCAGCAGGCAGCCACCGCCGCCGTTGAGACTACTGCCGCCAACGCCGCGGCCAACCAGAGACTCACCTCTGGTGGTACCCACTCAGGGCTACAACATACTATTTTCCACTCCTACTTCTCTCTCTCGCTCTCTCTCTTATCGGTGCGGAAAAATAAAGAAAGACAGAAAAAATACCATCTCCTCTAAGCTATCTCGAGATTTCCTCTATGTTCTTTCCTTTTACTTCTCTTCGATTCTCGTTAGCCACCACCCGATCTTTCTCACTCTCTTTTTTTATTTCTTTTCTCCTTTCCGTCTTGCATTTTATTTTTCTCTTATTATACATACCCCTTTTACTCTGTTCTCGCGGCGAGTTCTGAATTACAACAAAGAGCGATAAGGAGTTTTTCTTTTTCTTTTTTTAACGCACTTCTCTCTGATTTTACATTCTGAATTTCTCTTCTGACTGTCTTTGAACCTTTTACGGAGCAAAAGCCTTTCGATGTCCTTTTTATTTTTTTGTTAAAGGCTGTAACTATAGAATAACCCAGCGGAGAATGTTTTAAGGTGTAACCTTTTGTTTCCTCTTTTTGAAGCCTCTGGAGCATTGATTTAATTAGAATACCATTTTGACTTGGGTGTCGCTTTTAACTCCTTTGACCTAGGCGTAATGACAATAAATTTGAAATGCTTGGCTTGATCTTTCGTTTTTCAAAAGACTGAGATAAATTTAGAAAAAAAGTTTCAGTTTATAATAGTATATTTATAAAAATGTTTTTCTTAATTAAAATTTTTATTATATGTTTTCATCTGATTCTTTCTTTATATTTTTTTTGCTTACTCTAAATTTCTTGTTTATTGCTTACTCTATTTTACATTTAAATATCACATGACCAATACTCATGATAAAATATCTTCACATTTCCTTATGATTTAATGGGATTTTTATTACAATCCCTTATTTTTTCTTTATAATAAGAAAACTTATCTGAATCTAATACATTTACTACACGATGAATCAGAATGATTTAAGATGTTTGTTTAACACAACTTGAAGTGCAATCAATATAATTTTTTTTATTTCAACCTAAGCAAATCTTTGGTAAAAGAAACATGATTTTGATTAATAAAATTTTTACGTTGAGCAATATAAATATTAAAAAATAAAATATTATTATATTAATTATAAAAATTTTTAATTTATTGAATATGAACAGAATTTTTCTCAAATCAAAAAAGATATAATTATGGTTCAAAACAAGTTTATTTTGATAAAAAATTAGAAACATATGAGAAATTATTGCATTAAAAATGGACTTATTTATTATATTTTATTATTCAAATGTATAAAAATAATTCTTATAATGAGAAACCCTATTCAACTTTAATGTTCTTTAGATCTTAAAGCTAGAAACCTTCAAAAATAGTGTGACATTATCCATAAGTTTCTTCATTAGATCTCCTAGTTAAGTTCCAATAAAATATCAAAATTTCCTGTTACAATTTGGCCAAACTCTGTTCTAAATTTCTACATTAATATAGAATAATAGGATAATTTCCATGAATTTTAATCGAAAATAAACATTGAATTTAAATATTTCATCTTAAAAAAAAAGATAAAATACTCCATTAAAGTTAACATACTCTTGAGCTTGAAACTGATTTTCAACTAGTCGACGTATGTATACCACTTGAAATCCCTCACTTTTCTCTCTCATCCTATATATGCATCTATATCCTACTTTCTATATATAGCGAAGAGAAAGAGAAAGATCGAGGCTTTAGGAATGGAATGAGACGACTTACACGTGAAAGCAACTCACCCTTTTCTATCGAAGTAACGATAGTTGAGAAACTTGGGCAATGCCAGACGACAAGGCTAACGTAAGAGAGAGTGAGCGAGAGCAAGGAAAGAGTCTCTCTCTCTTTCTCTTCTATATGGCTCGAAGCATCTGGCCGGTAGTTAAAATGCATGTAGTCCACCAGAAGCAAAATAGAAGGAGAAAGATAGTAAAGCAGGATACTTAAAAGGAAGCAAGCTACGTACTACGTCCCGTATTCAAATACAGGATCAGTCGGCGACCTTTTCCTCTTACTACTGATCCCAATCCCCCCAAGAGTATCTTTGCCGATCTACGGGTATATATATCTATACATATATATACGTAAAAAGAGTACGGGAGGAGGAGAGAAAAGAGGAAGAAGAAGTTTTCGCCTTGTCGCTTGTAAAGAGGATGCATGGCCACTGGATTCGACTGTTCGTCGAATTTTCGTCCGCACACATACACCCACACACGTGGATTAACTTTTTTATCTACTAAGACTTTCGAAGATATTGTCGAAGAGAAGGAAAAAAATCACTTTGTTGAGAGAAAAAAGAAAGGAAGTCTTGTCTTTTTTTTTTCTACAATTGTC
Organism: Anastatus disparis; assembly: GCA_017163975.1. Taxonomy (NCBI): domain Eukaryota; kingdom Metazoa; phylum Arthropoda; class Insecta; order Hymenoptera; family Eupelmidae; genus Anastatus; species Anastatus disparis. The sequence goes on along the minus strand of JAFFSR010000333.1, from coordinate 10,674,842 downwards.
GAGGCTTAGCTTTACTTTTAAAATTCTTCGAAGGAATTTAGTATTATCGTATTTTATGATATTTTTTATATATTGCAATTAAATGATTATTATGAGCAAGAGGATTATTAGAATGTAATATAATTAAATTGCATTCATCATATGAAAATTAATTGACTTTTTATTTCATTCTAATGAATTATTAAATTTAATAAAAGCATTAAGTTACGATTCATGTCTTACCACACGCATCTCGTTCTACTTAAGAATGATTAAATACTTAAACCCATTAACAAAGTAAATTTACAACACGTTATACATTACAATATCCAATTTTAGTATAAAATCATTCTAACGCGTTAATTTAATTTTTAAATTACATCGTTGTAAGACTTTTTTTTATTGTTAAGCATAAACACATTTTTATTGTTACATTAATTGGGTTATCAATAAATAATAACAGTATAGATATTATAAAGTATATAAAAATCAAACATCTAATAAATTTTATACACGCATACTCACTGACAAAACCACACAGACGCACACGTACACATACATATATATTCATACTGAGATTTAATTCAAAATACTCGCGCCGTTTATTCTTTTTATAAAGATATACATACTGCAGCGCACGCGTGCAAAAAGGCTCTTTTTATCGTCGGTCGCGCGATTTCATTTCGTAGCTCTCCAACTGTTTTATCTACCTCTATGCCCGTTCGATATTGTATTCATAGTCGGCGCTAAAGCATTCACTTTTTTATATCTATCTCCTTTTTTACTCTTGCCTATGTATAGAAGAAACGATGATTCATGTTTTAAGGCATGCCATGGAATTATCAAATGTGAACAAGAAGAGATTGGTGAATGTAAGATTTTGAGGATATTTTGAGATTTACAGTGATTGGAAGTAGAAATAATTGACTTGTGTAATTTAGGATTTATAGAAATATTCATAGTGATTTTATGATTTGGTTTATAATTGATTTTATTCTTTAATGTGTAATAATGATAAATACTATAAAATATAAATCAAATATAAATGTAAATCATTATTTATCTACCTTTGTATATAAATGAAAAAAGAAATTAATTACTCATAACTATTTATATTGATTTTACTTTACAATTTTATGATCTGAAAATCATAAAATTTTAAACTTAATATTACTGTTTAAATTTTTATTTCTAAATAATACTTCTTTCGATTAACACTTTTTTTACAAAGAGTGAAATTAGAGAATATAACTATCGGTTTTACAATAAAAATAATAATAATGTCAATTATGATTATTATCATTGTTATCACTATTACTGTCGTTCTAAAATATTCTTTAATTTATTTATCCCTTAGCCGACGTACGTATTCTATTTTTTATCCATGAGGAGTTGTTATTTATAAATTGTTTACATTTTCACACTCCGATATCCAATAAAATATTATACGATATAAATATCATTTTTCCAACACTTATAATAACATATCTAAAAATTACTTCCCTTATTTAATTATTTACAATCACTCCTTGCGTTGAAAGTTTGACTTTTCAACCTAAATAAAAAATTTACAAAATATAAAGAAATCCTTGAGTATAGCATTAATGAAAATGAGAAAAAAAAGGCTGTAAAGATTGAGTTCTATCAAGAGAGCTAAAGATAAACCCAATGAATGGATAAATAATATACCATCTTAACGGTCGCTAAGACGAAAAACTAGGGAGGATAGATCGATTGCCTTTTTCCCTTTTTCTTTATTTTTTTTTTTACCTCGACGCCCGCTTGGCTCGTCTTTTTTTTAAGCATTTCTTTTTCATAATTTACATCCTGTGAAAAGAGCATGCTAAGAAAAAAACAGGTCACTGCATAAAATTTTACGTAAGTAATGAGAAAAATAAGTGAAAACGAAGGAAGATGGATGAAAAAAAAAATTTTTTCATGTCTAATGATTATTGCAAAAACATTTTTTTTTATAAATAAATCTTTTTTCACACTCATTAAAATATGAAAAAAAGTTATTTTCATAGAAGTCGTTAATACAATAAATCCTAAGAATCGATAATAAAAAATCAAATTATCGCGTACATGTCACATTTCCAGCATCATAATTTAAATTCCTCTTATGCTGACTCTATCTTTTCTTTTAGCTTCTATCAATAAAGCACCGGGCAAAGAGAATTCTTGTTTTTTGACTTGGAGAAGTAGTAACAGCGTAGAGGATGACCTAGGATTAAACAAAATCTAAAGCTCCTTAAACTGTGGTACGGTTTAAGCTGGGATACATTCGAAGGACCAACGTTATAGAATAATAGCTTAGATACTATATAGTGACGGTCTTTTGTCTGGATCAGGTGATCCTCTTAACCCATTCAAAAAAAAAATTTGGCTCTTCTATGAAATCTCAGGATACTAAACTATACGTATATAACCCCTATGTGTCTTATGTATGTTAAAGCACTCTTTGGTCATTAGCTTAGCAAGGCAAAGTTCTTCTTATACTGATATATTAAGTAGAGGATCTTCATTGTAGATAACCTTTTATGTTTTTTGTTCTATGCTCAGATTTTTAGGGATTGGATGGTTAATCTTGGTGGCGTAATGGAAGAGAATGATTTTTTTGTGGGACGATTTTAAAATTAATGATAGTTAAAAATTTTGTATCTTTTATAAATAAATTATGATATAAGTTATGTTAATTTTGATACAATCAAATTAATGATAAATTTTACATAATATTAAATCTAAATATTGACAGAATAAGAGAATCTATGTAATAATTAAAAATTATCCAATAAAAAAAGCAATTCAACAAACAAAATTTATCTTATTAATTAACCATTTAACGACCCTGGTAGAAAGTTGAGCATATTTTCAGTATATCATCCCGTATTTTATGGGCAGTCGCGATCATATGCTTTTAGATATCGCGATAAACCTCCATTACTCTTAACGAATTATCGCGATGGTATCGGGAGAATATGGTGAATGTTGAATTATACTATATTCATAAACAGCACATTACAAAGTGTGAGTGAGCACGCATATGGGAACACAGTTAGTGAGAAAGAGAAAGGCTGTTCACTCTTTGTTTCCTTTTCAGTTCCTAAACGGACAGTCTTACACTGTAAAAAAAATAGCAGAAAATCACGTTGTTGGTCGACGATTTCAATGCGACCATGCACCGTCGAGGTTATTTAACTTCGTTCAACGGCGACATTTTAACGTGCTTTGCGTGATTTCATGTAAACTGAACACAAGATTTTTAGATTAAATCAGTTAGATTTTGCGCTTCAACAATGTTAAATAACATCGACGGTGCATGGTCGCATTGAAATCGTCGACCAACGACGTGATTTCTCGCCATTTTCTTTTACAGTGTATTCTCTCACACTAAGTTTACATATGCACTCGCTCACTCGCACTTCGCACTCACTGATTTTACATGGATATTTTATTCATAATCATACTGTATATGTTCGCAAATAAATTTAAGTTATACAATAAAGAACAGAAAATGTTGACACTATTACAATAACAGTATATGCATCTTTAATAATTTTAAAGTTAAGTCAAGTCAATCTAACCTGCACATATAGTGATGAAGATAGATGCTTATAGAAGACGAAGCGTCGAGTGATGCGCGCGCAGCTAACATTCAGTATTCACAACTATAGGATATATTTTACGATTGTACAAATAGGCGCCATCGCGGGCAGCATGTATATATACAGATTCGCTTTCTATAAACGATTTTAATTGCAAAATTATTTACAACTCATATGAATTGTAATAATGAATATTATAATATTTATAATTTATTTCGAATCAGAAGAAAAAAATTTTAATTATTTTAGCGATTATATTTTATATCAACTCTGTAATCTTTAATATATTATCGTGTATTTATCGGTCACTTATCGCGACTGCGTAGCGACGAGATATAGCCAACAGTTAGTTATCTGAGCATATCTTATCCTTAATTTTCTACCAGGGGAGTAATCATTAAATTAAATAAGATCTGTAAAATTTAAAATCAAAGTTCCGCACTTCCTTGTCCAGGAGGGTAAGAAAATAAAAAATTAGCACATTTACTTTTCCCTCAACTATGTTAAAAAGGAAGGCGCACAAAGTCAGGCATTGCAAAGAGCATTTGAATGAGAGAGTGAGAGTACGAGAAGGAAAAAAAGGGACCGTTTCGTGTTTCATCCTCAATTACGTCAATCCACTCACGGCCCCATGACAGGGAAATAGTAGTAAGAGAGGAAGAAAGATAGAGAAAATAGCAAACGACCACTCGAATCCAAAGCAAAATCATCTTCCCCTCTTTCAATATTCTCTCGTTCTCTTGGAAGCAATAGGTCCTTAATCGGTCAAGTGATCGTGTAGGATTCTAACAACTCTAACATACATATACATTACTGGTCGGTACATTTACTAAAAGAAAAAGGAAAATAGCAAAAAAAAATAGGAGGAAAGGAGAAACAAACAGCAACAATGAAGATAAAAGAGAGAAAGGAGGAAAACTAAAGGAGAAATAGCTAATTCCGGATATTTATGTACGGGGGGAAAGAAAGAGAGAAAAGGATAGGATATCCCAAAGTAGGGATTGTTACGAACCTTGAAATCGCTGGGTATATAAGGTTTTTGGGAGAGCAGAAAGACCAGAAGCGACCAACTGACCAGAAAATTAACCCTCCTAGTCAATTCGATGGACTTGCTCCAACGGTTTCTCGCGTCGAGGAGAGAGAGTGGCTATACCATTTCGCATTCGTTTTGCAACTAGGATACTATATACTATTTCTGTATAAAGCTACTCTATGCTCTTGTGTACCAAGTTATCTCGGGCACTTGGAGATCGCTCTTCGAAAGTTCGGAAATTTAATTGCTTCGAGATTTAAACTTAACCTTCTCCTTCTCTTTCAGTTTCTCTCTCTCTCTTTGTTCCTTATTCTCTCTTTACTGGTCTGATTAAAAATGTTTTCTACGAAGCTTGTTCATAATCATATATAATTATAGATAAGATTGATATATAATCACATATGAATATATGACATTTAAGAATTTATATCATTATCCAGGATCGTATACAGAAATATAATGTATTATTTTATTATATATAATAATATCATCGATATATGCTATACTTAAATTCCAAATAATCATGACTAATGATATATAACCCTTCATAGCTGTAAAACTATACACAATTGAATATAATTGAGCATAAAGTTTTTCTGTCTTCATCTTATCCATTTAATAAAATAATTTTAAAATGCATACTTTTAACTATTTGAAATAAATGCATATTGATAAGAAAACATAGTTCGAAGTTTTAAAATGTTAACAAAAATATAATCAATTTGATTAATTTAATGTAATTGTAATAATAATTGTAAATTTTTCCTTGAAAAATCAGTATTTCATTTATTAACATTTTTTCGTTATAATTTACTTCAATAAAAAATACAACAACAATAAACATTATTCATCTTTCGATATCGACGTCAATTTGCTTTCAAATCATCATTATAACCGTTTGCACTTTTTTCATGTAATAATAGTATCCCATTAACGCCACTAGCATATCGAGCTCGCAATGCAAAACTCCAATCTCGAAACAAGTTTTTTAAAAAAAAACTAAAAGAAAAAGAAGAAATCAAAGGGGAAAAAAAAGAAAAGCAATAAAAAAAACCTGTTTTGAAACGAAAGAAAAATAGCGTTAGCTCGCGCGAGACAGACCTTGGCGCATTAATCGAATCGTTTTCCTATCCTATATATAGCAAGATACTCCGAGCTAGACAGAGAAAGAGAAAGGAAAATAAAAAAGAGGATAGCGAAGAAAAAGAATAAAAAAAAGAGAGAGAATCTAGGAAAAAGACAAGTGTGTGTATATATATATATAGGGAATGTTTTGGAAGGGTAAAAACTAGACAGGATTATATCAGAGGGACAAAACGGAAACGCATTCCCCAATAAAAGTCAACAAAAGACTAACGACTCATCCGGCTAATGGAAAAAGTCCGAAAAACAGTAAGCGTTAGCTTGCTGTTCCTCTTTTCTCGAAAAAAAAGGAATGCGCTACCGCTCATAATTAAGCAGACTTTTAGCAGATTAGATCTACCGGAGAAAATATCCCCGTATACGTTTGTTGTTATACCGTATGTATGTATTCTTCCAGAAATCCATGTACATACTTTTTCGCCGAAAGAAAAAGATATCGTTATACGATTCTTAAGTAGAGCAAACCAAGTAAAACTTAACGTGGAAATTAAAAAAGTTAAATTTATGCATCTTTGTAAAATAAAAAATATATCTGATTGATGTCTGAACGAAGGCGTGTTTTTCTACTTAACTTTTTAAAGATATTTTTCTAGTAAATCGTTGAATTGAATAAATTATTTAAATCTAATTTAGTTTAATGTTTGCTCACTATTCTTAATCTTTTTAAACTTAGAAGTCGTATTATTTATTACATAAGTTATTTCATCTTAATAACGTAATTGAAAATATAATTCTATATTATAAATTATATTAATAAATACAAATTTTTAACAATATATTTATAGATTTAACTAAATATATTCTAGATCGTAAAAAACAGCATTTAGTTTTGTTTACTTACCCTTTAAAAAATAAACAACCTAATCGTACAACTGCTGCTTGGTAAGAAAATAAATGGAGCATATAAAAGAAAAAATCCCTCTTACAATTTTTGACCCCCTTTTAATCTGTCCTCAAAATTTTTACGCACCCTTTAGATAAAAAACCATAAAAAGGGGAATGTTTTGAGAAAAAAAGGCACAGCAATGTGTAAACCTCTTGTTTGGCATATTGTGCGATAATTTCGTGGCTATGAAAACTCAAAACTTTTACAAAGGGAGTAAGTGAGTGAGTTTTTGAGGAACAATAAGATGGTTAACAGATGCTGAGGAAAAAATATCTGTCAGTACTTTTTTTATATTATTTTATAGTTTTGGTTTTATTAGTAAATTAATATATTTCAGGAAAAAACTATTTATTTGTTTAAAATTGATTTGTTTGTTCAAGATCTTTAAAATGTAAACAATTTAAAAATCGAATTCTCCACTGATTGATCTATATGTGACCGAAGTTCATAAAACATTGATTTTAATTAAGATACGCGTGTAAGAAGATTTTCATGTATTTAAACTATATTAGACTATCATTTTTTCAATTCCGTTTTTTTAAGTCTTGTCTGATAAAGCAAACTGCAATATTCGTGAAACTTCAACAGCCAACCAAAACTTATCATGATATAAAACCGAAAAACAACAACACCAATATCAGCAATCGTCACGAAAGCTTCCTACCACCCTTTCAGTACCTTTTTTTAATAACAAATCTGTCAAATTCTTATCTTTTTTTTAAGTAACCAAAAAATCATTGAAGTAGAAATCTAAGAAACGAAAATAATAAAACAAATAAAAGAAACAATACGCACCAAACGACAAAAAAGGAAAAAAAAATTTAAGAAAGAAGAAAACGTAAAGACTAGAAGAAAGTCATGAAGTGAAAGGGTTATATTCGGTTTTACGTCTCTCACCCCGAAGGTGACAAATGGTTTGGAATAATACCTCCAGCCGTTGGCTTCAACCTCCAGAGAACTAACATTTTCGGCTTTCCTTCTGGAGAAGAGCGAGAGAAAGGGTTCGAAGAATATCGTCACCCCTTTTTGTACGTTTATTCTCATCCTTCTATAACATTTTACTTTTTTTCTTCTTATTCTTTTCTTTTTCTTTTTAAATGTGCCCTAGGCAACAATACTGTTAAACGGCGCCTTTAGTCTCGCCATTGCCAAATCTAAAAGAACCACGAAGAAAATTACCATGGGGGATTCGGAGATTACGTTTATATCTGAGAATTTTAACATTTTTTTCTTTTGCTTACTACGTACGAATTAGCGTGTAAAATCAGCAGTTAAAGAATTCTTTTGTTTATTTTTAAATTCTCGATTCGAATGTTCTATATATTATTTCCTTTTCGATTATTACTTTCAGTTGAGAAAATTTTCTATACTCAAGGGGTTCGAATATTAAAGTTGTAATTGTATTTTTGTAATCAGTTCGAGGTAACCTTTTTTAATAGTACGGGTAAATTTAGATCGGTATAAAGATATGTATTTCAAGTAACATTTCTTCCGTTCAATACAATGATTGATAGAGACAAATGTACAACATAAATTATTCTCGTAGTAAATTAGAATTTCATCGCCCTTTTCTAAAATTATAATTGATCTTTCTTTTAAGTTAACTATACCGATATTATTTTTATACTAAATTATAGCATCTAATCAATTTTTTATTGTTATTCTGTATAATATTTTCTAAAAGAGGATATTCATGACATGATTTGTAAAATTTTAATTTTTCAATACACTTTATAATCTTTTTTTGAACGTTGGACGAAACTTTGATTTTTTCACTTATTTTTGCAATTTTTATCGGCTTTTTTCATATTTCCCTTTATTTTTTTACATTAATTTTTTACTACTAGCAATAAATATTGAAAAAATTAGTAAGTAGTAATAACAGTTTTGTGTGCTCTTCTGCACTTTCTAATATGATGCGTGTTCGTGAACCTCAAAATAATGTTTTAGAAACGCTTTTTCTAGCTTTAATACTTTACACTAAAATATTTTTTTTTCTTTAAAAAGAAACGTATTATTAAAACATATTTAAATGAATTCAATCAATCATCATTCAGTCCTTGATTTAAACCTATAAAAAACAGATATACTCGCTTTAATTCGATGAATCTAATTTCAATAAGATACGATCTTAAAACTAACGAAGTGAAGCAGATCTCTCTCTTCCTCTCCCTTCTGCGCGAAATATTTAAAGCTTCAAACAAAGATTTAACTCCGCTGGCTTTGAATGACAGAGCAGATATATTTTTTTCTTACTTGCTTCCTTTCTTTCTTTCTTTTTTTCATTAGCTCCCTATACTCTTAATACCAAACATTTCGGCAAGTAACCCGCGACTGATCTACTTGCCAATCGCAGTAGAAAATACGTTTAAGCAAAAGGCGAACTAACTAAAAAAAAAAAAGATTGAAAAAAAGAAGAGAAGTAAGGAGAAGCGAGTGTTAAAAAAAAGAGAGAAGAAAGAAAGATAGAAAAAGATGGAACGGAATAAGAGAGATTGAGGACACAATGCTACTTTAAATAAAGGAGAACTCTATCCATTGAAATCTATTGTCGACCTCTGACGTTGACTGAGTGAAACGGCATTTTCTACCCGAATCCATCATCTACATAGAAAAGCTTAATTATTTTCTGATGAAAGAAATCTTCTTTTCTTCAATCTTTTTTCATTATTTATTCGACCCCCTTTTTGGTTAACTATTCTTCAAACTATATCTTCACCTTTTTTTCATAGAGTCACTGTTAGTTACAATTTTTATTTTTTTTTTTATTTTTAATATTTCATAGTTATTAAATCTTTCATTTGCACTTAACTTTTTTGTAGAATAAAAGTGGCTAGAATATTGTGTTTGATATTTATATTGATATTTTCAAAGAGAACAAATATTTTAGTAAATTTTAGATTTATAAAATTATAACCATAGTAAAAAATTGTGTCATATACAAATATAAAGAGTCCAACGAATGGTATATTATAAACCGATATTAATAATTGTCTAGATATTTTTTAATAATCATCTATTTATCATTAGTGTTTTAAATTTCATTAAATATTAATCATAAATAATCTCTTATTATGAAAAAAAAATCATCAAATATTTTACAAAAATTATTATATTATTTACAACAAATACAGCGACATAAAATAAAATTAAAAAAAACAATGCATTCGACAATGCAACTAACAGGGATAGTTGTTATTTTTTATTACTATTAATAATATTTTAAGCTAGCACTACTATATTTGATGTATTTAAAATATTATAATCGATTGTGTTCCACAATAAAATATTAATAAAAATTTTACTTATTTGCGTATATTATAATCATACCAAAGAAGTAAAGTAACTATTACAAAATTTAATAATAAAATATGTGTTTAATAATCAGGCACTCTGATGAATAATTTTCCTTTTAAAAATTAATGCTGCGAATTGCATAACTGTCCTTGCATATATGTCCATAAATCTAAAGTTAAAAATGAATATACTATTTTGTTTTATTTTTCCATCTCAAACAAATAATAAAGAAATAAATCAAATTCAAACAGTCATTCCATCACCCTTAGATATTAAAATACTCGGCCTACTTTCCAAACAGTCCTTCATCAAAAATCATATCGAGATTTAACATGAACACTCGTGTATGTATCCTATTTTTCTCAATAATCGTGTCCGAAAAGTCTAGTCCAAAACTAAACTCAAGGGAGTTGAATATATCCGTCTAAGAGAAAGAGAAAAGATAAAAAAAAAAGGTTTACGACAAAGCTGAGATGAAAGAGAAGCTCACCCCTATCCGGTGGCATTCAAATGTGGCCTTTCTGAAACGCGTTGCTTCTAAATTCTACATCCCCTTACTTTCTATCTCCCGCATCCTTTCTTTTTTATTTTTTTTCTTTCTTTTTTCAACCAACCCCCACGGAACCAGTAACGGGGTTTGTTTTTCTTTTTTCTCTTTCTCTATTTCTTTTCTCTTTTTGGTTCACATTTTTTTCTACGGCTGCTTCGTCTTTGCTATTTTTCTCTGTCTTCTTGTTCTTCGCTTGCTTTTTTATTATTATTTTTCTTTATTTCTTTCTTTTATTCGTTGCCCCATTATGCAACGTACTGGAAAAATGTGGTTGCTTCGAAATTTATTTTTAAGAAAATTCTTGGAACATTTTTTAATTTTAATTTAAAATTACAAAATTATTTATGAATTTAGAGTAAATATGTACAGTGGGTATAATTAATTAACTTTTTTTTCTAAGAGATTATAGTAAGTATCTAAATATTTGATATTCATATTCATAAAAAATTTATAAAAAAATCCAATTTTATTAAAAATATACTGTAAATATATTTAAAAAAATAAAATACTCTACGCTTTTTCAAATTTAAAAGAAAAAAAATATTCTTTTTAAATTAAAGCTTGAAACTGAAAAAAAGAAGAAAAATCTAAGCAATCATAAGAACCATTATCACCGAATACCAAAACAATTTTATATCCTACGGGCTTTTTATGCTATAAGAAGCAAGAGAGAGAGAGAGTTTAGGTTTGTGCAAAGCTACACAGTTTACCCTCTGCTGTTTCCGGCGGCAGCCAAACAAATGACGCTTGAAACAAACGAAAGACGCGAACTTGCTCATGTATACATGCGTCTGCTGCTCCGTTTCCTTTTTATCTTTTTTTTTCTCTCTTTTCTTTTCTTTTTTTTTCATCTTCTTCTTTTCTATCCCATCTTTTGTTCGTGTGCCGCGGGGGCACGCGCGGAATTCGACGTTGTAAGAGAAGAGAGAGAGAGAGAAAGAGAAAGAGAAAGAATGAGAATCAGAGGAAAGGAAGGAAAAATGTCGTTGCCGGATTTTTGTCTCGGTTAGTCAAACGTTTTCTGCTTAATGGCGCGAGAAAGAAATAAGAGAGAAATGAAAAGAAAAAAATATATATATATGTGTGTATCTATATAAAAGAGAAAGAAGCGAAGCAACGTACATAACACCGCGAGACTGCGGATGAAAGAACTTCCTACAATGACAAGTTTGACGCGCGTGTGCACGTTTAACTCCGGACACTTGGTTTCCTGCTGCAATTGTCTTTACTCGTTTTGTTGATTCGGTATAGGGAATTGCAATCTTTTGTTTTTATTATTTGTTTTTTTGCTTTTTTCTTATGTATCAACCAATATTTTTTAGATTGATATCAAAATTCTTGTATAATAAATGTTGGTAAAGTAATTTGGTAAACAGTAGTCTAAGAATGATCAAGTATAATTTCAGTTTTTGATCTATAAATATTGCAATTTTTATCAATTATAAAATATATCGAAATTATATATAAATTAAAATTTGTACGTGAATAAAAATTATGTCTGACCGATACTGATTTTACTACTTAAATAAACAAATTTATAATGATCGACATTAGAATATTTTCAAGAGAAAAGTCATATTGCATAATTATACATTTCACAAATGCTTAGTTCGTTATTAAAATCGTACCCATAAACCTTGAAAAAATTAATAATTATTAAAAATTATAAAATTTAAAAATATTATAATGAATATGATCAATATAATAAAGAATATAATTTTTCCAAATAAATCATCTTACATTATAAATTCATAATTTAATTTCATAGAAAAAGAAATTTTTAATAATTTTTTACAATCATAAAATGAAATCAACAAGAAATCTCTTCAGTTTGCTTTCCAAAATTACGATGACTGTAATACCTCATGTCGATTGTACTTATAAGTTGTATAAGACATTTTTCATTGTATCATTGTTCTTGATATCGATATCTTTAAAATCTTATATCGCATCGAATTTCTTTGTCTTTGCTCCCTCTTTTCCTTCTTCATGTATATATATTGTACATATATTCGAATATGGAGCTAAGCTTTATTTAGCAGATGATATTTACGGCTTTACAGTTCTTATACACCCTAACATGACTTTAAATCACATTTGATTTTGATATTATATTTGCATACATTGAATTATTGTGTAAAATGTTTATTTAATTATTCATCATTGCATCAACCATCAAAGTTGTATTTTGTCTTCAAAATTCTGGAATAATATCAAAGAGTGCAAAAATCAATTTCTTTTTATCTTTCGTTAGTGAAAATCATGAAGTTTTTAATTTTCAAACATCATTAATACATAAACGCAATATTAAAATATAACGTTACTTGTATATTCAAATTTTTAAACAAACAATCCAATACTTGATTATAGCATTGTAGTAAATCTCTAACTCATTAAAGTTAGAAAACAAACCAGAAAAAAGGAAACATTGAAGATGCGTTTAACGAGGTTAAGGTCGTCCGCTCGTCACCGTTTTTATGCACTGCATCAACGAATAGAGAGAAAAAAAGCTTCTCTTTTTTTTTCTTTTATACGACCATTAAGTCCAAGTTTCCCACGGTCAGTATAATGAAGTCGAGTCGGTCCTTCACTATTTTTTTTATTATCTACCTTTTTCCTCTGACTTTGCGTCCTGGAAATAATGACGAAGACGTCGAATTAAAGAAATGAGAAAGTAAAAGATATATAAGGATTGCGGAAAGTACAAGCTTGAAGAAGGGTGATTTCTTATATATTGCTTTTTTTATTCTTTCCTTATTTATTATGAGAATTGTTCGATCTTTTGTGTTCATTTCATTACAATTGCTTCGAAATAAAACTTTTTAAAATAACTTGAATTCGTAAAATTTATTATTTTTCATTAGAAACTTTATGATAAATTGTATTGGCTTTTGATTAAAAAAATTTTGTAATATCGGTGAAAATTGTTTTGCAGTAAAGTTATTTTAGTTGGGAATCAAATTGTATTGCGTACACCGAAAAATTTTTTCATTTAGTAAATCTTTTTAAAAACAGAAAGAAAATTTTTAATTTTCTCATAAATATTTTGTAAAATTTGTAACCAAACAAAAATTTTATTATTAAAACAACCGAAAGAATTCAAAGTAGAAACAAAATATTAAAAAGGTAACTTTTTCCCTTACAATATAATAGATGATAGTTAACTAAAAAATTCTTTCACGAGATAATAAAATATGAAAGTATTTTAATATATATTTAGATTTATTGAATAAAATAAACTTTATTGTCTGAAAATGCTTATATTTAAAAATTATAAATATATAAAATTAATAAAATATTAGGCATATTTTTCAATTAATCGAAATTCGTCTTTAAAATTTAAAAATATCCAAATATGTGTATAAAATTTTAAAATGCCTATTCTATAAATAATCAATACAAAATCTGCAATTTTTTCCTGTAATTCCATTTTTTTATAAACAAAGCTATAAAAATCGTCCAAATAAAAAATTTAACAACAAATAAGTCCAATCAAAAAATGAAATAATAACTTACCAAGCAAAAACTTAATATCAAAAGTCATATAAAAAGTCAAGAGACAGAAAAAAAGGGTCTACTAAGGATTAAAAAGCGTGAGATATTCTTGAAATCGAGTGAATTCAAAGGAACGACCAAAGTCTCTTGATCAAATCATCCCTCGAGTTCTATATACACCGCCGAGTAACATAGAAATAAGAGTATGGGTACTAGTATAGTTGTAAACAGTAGGAGTAAACATAATATGACGAAACGCCTCGAGGCGATGAAGAAAAGGAGGGTATATGATACCCTTCTCTTCCTTGTATTATACATTGCTTTTCAATTCCTGTATATCCATAGCAAAGATTATATAATGTCAGTCTATTTCTGTTCTATCCTTGCTCTTATAACCGTGAAATTATATGTGTATATTCGTTTATTTTGATACCGTTTCATTGATAATCGTGGACATGGTTATTGAGATTTTTTTTCCTTCGTTTTTTAAAATGTAATGTGTATCAGTCATAACCATTTTTCAAATTTTCAACTTTAAATTTACGTAGGTTTGAAAAATTATATGTGAATTGACTTAAACGTATTAGCAACTTTGTAAATAGTCGAATAAAAGTAAAATAATCATTAAACAATATCGAACAATAAATTACGATGTCTGAAATTGCTTGATCCAAACTGCAGCAAGAATTTATGTTGATAAAGTTAAAATTTAATCACATCGTAAAATTCATTTTCTAAGCAAACAAAATCAAAATCTAGTATCATCCCTCCATACATACAGCAAAAAAAAAGAATCTATATCTTCACAGCTATTTCGTAACAACTGAAATTATCAATCACCAAAAGCAATTTCAATGAAAAATAATCCCAATGCAAACAACGACCAAACCCTAACTTTAAAGAAAAAGGAAAAAAAAACACATGCGCACATGAGAAGACTAAAAACGCTATAAAAGAAAAGAATGTTTACAAGAAAAAAAGCCAATGTAAGAACGAAACAAGCAAACATTACCGGCCTATTACAAGGCGATGCTCCGAAACTAATAATAACAAACGACTTTTTGGCTAACCCCTGAGGTTTAACATAGACTGTAGAAACGTATATAACACATACAAGCACACACAAAACAGTTTCAATTTTCTACACGTACACATAACATACATACATAGAAAAGGGGACTTTCGTAATTCGTATAAATGATAGCAGTGACTATCGGCTCGTCTCACAAATATACGTTCATGCACACGCATATAGGGATAGAAACGATGTATATACGTATATCGTATATCCATTGAAAATAGCCTTGAAATTAGATACTAACAGTCAGTTTCTCTTTACCCTTGGCACGATCTATGGCCGTGTGTAGGTTCCTTTTTTTTATAGGAATTTGTTACCTTAAAATTCGTAATGCTCGGCAAATTTAGTTAAGTCCAGTGAAAAATGTTTAGTTTTGGTCGAATTGATCGTTTTGTTCTTTTTCTGCAGAAGTTTATTGAAACGTAAGATCATTTTATCTTATTATTTGATTGTTTCAAATTCAAGTAAGATATTAAATCTCATAATACAAACGTTGTTTTTTGTTTTACATTGGTTATCTAATTAATTTATCATATATAAATTATTTATAAAACTTTTAGAGAATAAGGAAATTTTCCTAGTCTTTCAAAGATAGTAACAAATACACTTAATACAGCTTATGTCTTGAACTAAATATACAGTAAACTGCGACAAAATTCACATGTATTTTCAAAAACCATATCAGGATGTTTATTTAAAAAAAAAGAACTAGAAAATTTTAAAATCCAAAAAAGTTTTTATTGCTAACTCTTTTTTAAATATACAGTATCAAATACCGAAATTTCTTAATTAAATTTTTAAACCATATAATTAAATTTTAGTAATTACAATCGCTTTAATTAATTTTATAATACCTAAGCATATCGTAATTATTAGTAAACAAAATGATTCTAAGTTACAAATAACATTAATAAAAATAATTGAACTTTTTACTCTTAATAAAATATCATCATTGAAATTTTAAATACAAAACCAAGTGAGCCATGTCTCATGACTATTTACTCATCGCCTTTTCTTTCTCTTTAACCTCTTCGCTTAAAAAAACGTCTAAAATAGATGTATACATATGTATATATATAGCTAACATCTTGCATCTAGATGTTTGCTAACTCTTGAGCTCGCGACTACTGTAACATAGAGGAAGAAAACAAAAGGTATGTATAATAAAAGAGAAGAAGATGAAGAAGAGGTAAAAGGAGGTAGGAAAGGGAAAGGAGGAGGAGGAAAAGTAGAAGTCGAGGTGTCGACGAGGTCGGGAGTCAGTGCGGGTGCAGTTGGTGGGTAATGAGTGGCGTAAGCTTGGTCTCGTTGTTACCACGCAAGATGGCCGCTGTACTGCCACCTCCTGACGTCACTAGCTTTAATTTCCAACTCATCCGCAGTACTCTAGACTCTTCTTTTTTTTCTTCTTTTTTTTCTCTTTTTGCGTCGTCTTACCTATGCTGCACTTCTCTTACATTTTTTATGAGAAATGCTGTCTTTTCCTTTTATTTCGTTCTTTTTTTTCTTTTTCACTGACGTATTTTCTTTGAAATGGAAAGACGTTTTTACTTTGATAAAGTGATAAATGCTAATATTAAAAATAAACAAGTTTTTAATTTTTTAATGATTTCTTGGTGTATAATGATGAATTAGAAATGAATTTACCTAATTAGACAGAAAATAATCAAATCATTTCAGTATAGTTTAGAATATAGAATCAAATAAAATAATTTTTTTTAATTTCACAATTTCAAAATTTTGACAGCTTTGTGTCAATGACATATTTCAAATTTTTTATTTTTTTTAGTTTAACTTCTTATCTGAATACATGTTACAGATTTTTTTATTTAACGTTTTACTTGAAAATTGCAGTGATAGTAAAATTTTTTATTCATACATTGTAGAGAAAAATATATCTTTTCCCGTTCTAAATGCTTGAAACATATCTAAAATAATTGTAAATACTTTCACTGGACAACATTAGCAATTGCGATATCGCATAAAATCTGATCTTTCATTAAACATTTGATTTAGATTACGGTAAATAATTTTCAAAAAGATCCTGTCAACACGAATGTTTTTGACATTAATAAAACATTAAGTCCCACGAATGCTTTAACATACAGTACGACTTTACCTTATCTTTATCCCAACAGCCCCACACATCCACACATAGTCTAAAAACCCCTAAACGCGTTGGTAAAGCCCTTTCAGAACGAAATTCCTGAACTGAAAGTTGACCCTTAGAACATAAAGCATATATCTATACATTACCTTTTGAAACATATAACTCGCCTTACTGAAGATTTCTCAAAAAGTGTTTTTAACCCCTTTTCCAAAAAAGCCCTTTTTTCGTTCTTAAATATATACTTAAACGTATATATCGGTATAAGTAACTCGTTAAAACTAAAGGTTTTAGTAATACAAGAATAAAGAAGGTAAAGAAAAAGAGGCACTTGTGTTAAAGAAATTAGAGGGATAATTCCTCGGACGAATACCCAATTTACCCTTTTTATTTTTAACGTACATACATATATATACGTACAAGCGTTGCTAAAAAGAAATGAGGCGCCCCGGCCTTATTATCTAAAGTGCTCAGTGGTATATACGATAGAGAGAGAGAAAGAAATGGTGAGAGAGAGACAAGGTAAAGAAGAAAAAGAAGGTTAAAGTAAAGTTCTGGAAGCTAGAGAAGAGAGTATAAAGTAAAATAAAAAATAATAAAATAAAAAAGAAGAAAGGTCCAGGATCCTTGGGTTGAAAAAAAAGAGAGAGAAGAAAGAAGAGACGATGCAATTTAATATACGCCTTTGTCTTTGGAACGTACTCATTCGTGTTATACTATCTCTTGAAGGTACGTAAATATATAATTTCTTTTTTTTTTACTTTTTCCTCAAGAGTACGGAATATATGGTTGGTTATGATGTTGAAACTTATGTGTTATGCTCGTCTGATGAGAAAGAGACTTTTCTGGTTTTTTTTTTTTTACTTTGAATTTTAATCAGCTGAGTATCTTGCAAAAGCAATTTTCTAGAAATTGTAAAAATTTTTTCTGTTTTTTAGTTCTATGTAGGTGAAAGAAAACTTTTTAAAATGTTGAAATTAAACGAAGATAAAAAATTGTTTTTTAGTCAAGTTATATTTTTTACATTATAGTTTTGATTTTTAGTACAAATCTAATGTAAATACGGTGCAAATAAAACGGTTTTTTTAATCAGAAATTACCACTTGGCATAGATAAATCATAGCTTAAAAAATTGAATAATAATGTAATCATGAAATTGTATCAATTAAGAAGCAAACATTTTTTAGAACAACTATGCTTATTTCATTTTTTCATAATATAACAAAAGAAAAAATTCATGCAATAACAAATATTACCACAAAACCAAACAATAAAGGAGCTTTAATAACTCGTTTACAATGAAATCCGTAAAGAGTCAATCTCAAACAAAGAGAGAGAAAAAAATAGAAGATCCTATCCAAAGTAATGAAAGCTGCCTATCTCTGGTCTATGATTTTTCGTGGGTTAACAAAAAAGAAACAGTATAAAAAAAAGTATAAAAATAATAAAAACAGTAAAAAAAAAGCGTATTCACGCATAGATTGACGATGTCGCGACGACGAAACATAGTCTATATATGCACACAAGATAGAAAGAGGTAAAAAAAAAAAAATTTTTTTTTATCTTTTGTCGTACGTGTCCTGAGGCTCGTAGACTTTTTGACGAGTTGATAGCTCAATGATGCGACATAAAAGAGAGCACGGCCTGTCCATTCTTTTTTTCTTCCTCTTTTTTTTTTTTTTAAATCTCCATATTGATCTGACCGATGAACAATGTACAGGTGGGTCAGGATTTTGACGAGGCTCGTTTGACGGATGACGAGATGCAATGAATATGCGTTTCTAGATATAACGTTAGTGGCACACAGTCTACACTGATTTTTTTTTTAACTTTTTACAATGTAACATTTTTTTTTAGATACATTGTATTTTTACATGTATATTCATGTATATTCATTTTTTAGAAATTTCACAAATTGAATTTCATGCGAAAATGTAGAGTGCAATTTAATTTGTTTATTTTTCTTTTTGTGATTAGTTTTGTTTCAAATAAAATTTTTATTTCATAATCCTACTGCAAACAGTTGGCCGCGTTTAGGAAGAATTAGACTTAAAATTTTAATTAAAATTAAATAATGAATTTTAAATGCACAGTTTATGAATCGGAAGCAACAAGAGGACTAAGGTTTGAAAATATAAAAATGCATAGTTCCAAATGATTAATATGTGACTAGAATAATAATAAATTTTTTCCTGCGTTATTTTAAAACCCATCACCGTGAACAATTTTTATTTTCATACTTTTTTATTCAATTTTAATTTTTTTGAGAAACAAAAACTGCAAATTTCAAAATCTACTCAAGCTACATTATTGCATCCGCTTGATCAATTATTGATATTGAACCCATAATACTGCAATGCTTCAACCTATTTACAAATTTATTGCTTTAAAATTCTTAAAAAAAATGATTTTCAACAAAATTTCTAAACAAACTTTAACAAACAAATAATTCTTAATTGGTAATAACTATATAATTCTTATAATAATAAAATTATAACGGTTTGAATTTATCAAAATTTTTAGTATATATAACAGTAACAAAAGAAATAAAAAAAGCCTGCGTATTAGGCCAATATCTCATAACGAGCAGCATTCAATTTCGCCAACGCGTCATATCATCCCGTGGTTAAATTCACCGATTGCACGACACGCGCACACACACGCGTACTTGCAAATACAACACACCCACACGTAGAAACTAAAAGGACGAAAAAGAGAGGAAAACGATTCATACGAGATATGTACGTAAAGAGAGAAAGAGAGCGAGAGTAGGGATATATTCCCCAAAATCGAGTCTTTGTCACTATTTCGAGGCGCACAGAGAGAAAAGCTATCGTATTCGATCGATGAATCAATCCGTTTTCCCTCTGACGTTGACGAAGTAGGGAACCAACGAAATATACAACGAACATACATACATACAGAGAGATAAAGAGAAAGAGAAAATTAAGAGAGAGAAAGAGACATTGCGTTATAGTATAGCCTCAATCCTCTGGTATATGATAACAAAAGTGAGAGAGGCAAAGATGTGAAAGGATGGAATACAGGTGAGGGTGTATTAAAAAAGAACATATATAGGAGAAGGGGGGGTAGAATCGTTGCGGTCAGGTACCAATCAACTCCAAGTGAAGGGTTTAGATTTTTCCTTTTCTCTTTTTACTCTTCTTGTTTTTTTGGAGGGATACGATTTTTGAAGAGCGAAAGAGAAACAATGAGAACTGAAAACTGTGCAGTTGTAAAAGGCAAATTCGCAGAGACATTACAGAATGGAGAGAAGAGAGAGAAAAAAGGAAAGAGTTTAAAAAAAAAAGTGAAAAAGAGAAAAAAAAATTGTGGGAATGAGCGCATGTCCAGGTTAGAGGTAACCGTGAAATTTTAATCGCGTCGTCATTGGGACAGTTTGTCGCGTTAATAGAGTACGCAGCTTGTGTTACTTGCGGTGATGTTGAAAAAAAGTAATGAATTTATTTTCCTTTTTTTTCTTCTGTACAGTTTTTTTTTGCGTATTCGTAAATATTGTGTATTTTAAAATTTTGATTTTGCATCAGATGATATTTATTTCGTTGATTTAATTCTTTAATTTCTTTATTGTTGAATAATTTTATAATTAATTAATCATAATTTAAATATTAATTTTTACTCAATTATACAAATTAAAATTGAATTTTTTGAAACAGGTATGTGTTCGGACTGGTCGACGCAATAAAAGGGATTCTCATTACCGGCGAAGAATTGTCAATATTTTAATTACACTGGTCGTATGAAGTACGATGCGTGGCTAATGGGTAGCGTTCTTCGTTTCTATTCGCGGGCTTCCGTTTCAAAACTCGACATCTACGCTTCATTGTTCATGTTTTTTTCTTTCCTTACACGTACTAGGTTTATAATTCGTACTGATAGATTTTGTACATATTAAATAAAAATTAATATCGAGCCGGTGAGTGGCTCAGTTGGTAGAGCGTTGGATTCGTAATCTCGGGGCTCCGAGTTCGAATCCGGCTCTCGGCCAATTTATACAAGCACCACTGTACGTTACATGTGCTGAAGTTCACAAACACTCTTATGAGCTGCGTCGCTGATTAGCATCACAAATAGCATAAATATAGCGACGTTAAAGAAGAATAAAAAAAATTAATATTACCGTAAATTTAAATTTGGCTTGGAGAAATCAGTTCTGAATTATTTTAAAAAAGTTAATACAGAATGAAATACTTTATATTTTTTAAACATCCTTTTGCATCGTATTTCCATCACCTCATTTTTTCATATATTTTTACTCTTCCCCGTACCTACATAACCTAATAGTAATGAATTTTTCATAAACAAAAACGGCGATGGGGCAGATCTGCTCTCTCTCTATCAGAGGCTTTTGAGGATAGAATATGCGTTATGCGAAAATCGATGGGTGAATAGGTAACACGGAGCTGGATTATTAATAAGTCGAACGCTATACCTACTGGTGTCTGCGTGTCGTAAAACACTTTGGAAAAAAAACATATTTATGAAGATTATGGATTTTGTAAAATCAACTAACACGTTGATTATTATTTTTGTTTTTTGTTTTCTCTTGTTTTTTTTTCAATTAGTATCGTAATTTTTATGATTATTTGATACTTTAAACAAAATTAAGTAGTACAAACTTTCGTTATGTAAAGTTTATAGAAAATAATTTATTTAATTGTTAGTAAAAATGAAAATAAATTCAATAATTATTTCTAAAATAAACACCCAAACGTTGTTAAAAAAACAATATCTTTATATTTTCTTTATATTTTTGTACTTCATTTATCTTCCACAAAAGTGACACTCGCATAATAAAGCGCAATTAGTAGTTGCTCATTCAACGTTCTCCGTATCTCAGAAAAATAATAAAAAAACATAACGAAAGACTTTTAAAAGCAAAGAGAGAACAAAAGAAAAAGAACGTATAATAAAAAAAGAACTGACCAGTTGGAAAGAACGACGATTCGCGGTATACATCGGAAAATAATGTAGAAAATGGTTTGTGGCTTGTTTTTTTTTTTCATCTCGATTTTAACGGCGCGCCGCTTTTGGTCGTGCAGTATATATTCGTAGCTTTGTATCTTTTTCTATGTATTTTTTTTCACTCTTTTTTTTCATCAATCACACAACGTTTCCACGCGTGTAGTGGATATCGGGACTCTCTCTCTTTTGCCCTCTCGTTTTTACATGAGGCGCGAGCGCCAATTGCAATAGAAGCGGAATAATTGAATCTCCTATAGGTGGACTATATATGTACACACACTGGAGTGTTTATATGTGTATAGATTGTATATTTGTGGCAGAAAGTATTGGTTGATGAAACAATTTCACGTTAACGTTATCACGTATTGACATTAATGAAGAAACGTATGTATATAGATGTGTTGTATATCTTGATCTACGCAATGTATTTCAGTGGAAGTTTATCTTTGATTATTTTTTAATGTATCTTATGAATAATGAGTTATTGAATTCTTTCATAAATTTTCAAAAGTAAGAAAAAAATATTGATATTAATAATTAATTTGAATGATTTTATTTGATTAATTTAAAATAAATTTTTAATGTAAAATAACTTACTGTGGTTGGTTGAAATAGCCTTTCCTAAACAAAATATAAATATATGAACTTTGTTTTCGTATGCATACCATTTTATGTACAATAAAATTAAAAATCATCTTTCTAGTTTAAAATAAAGAGAAGAAAATCTGAAAAAAATAAATTCAAATGATTAGGCTTCTAAGTTCCAATATAAAATCAAAATCTTATTAAATTATTTTTTTTAAATAAAATAATAAACCGAATTAGAAAAATTATCTATTATAATAAAACAAAAACTAATTAAATAACATAAATTTCTTTCACCTTATAACTAAAGTAAAATAAAGGGAAAAGGAATAAGGTCACAATTTGGAACGAATGATATTTATTCGATGTGTTCGTAGCTAAACAATGGATGATTCATCTTTAAAATTATTTTTCTTACAATCATGATATACATCGTATTGCACTGACAATAGTGTTTGTTTGTTTTTTTTTCTTATACAATAAATAAAACAGAAATTTCATATAATTAGAAAGTTCATTTTCTATATATTCTCGACTTACGTTCTAGAAAAAATCTCATACATTTATTTAGTTTTTTTTTCTTATTTACAACAATTTTAGATGAAGAATTCACAATAGAACAATCTCGTTGCGTTTAATTTTTTTTCCCTTTTTTTAAATTTATTTTGTAATTTATTTATGTTTAAGGTTTTTGTGTAGCCACAACCGAGAGTTTAAAACGCTTGCACAAGTACAATTGTTTTGTTTGTTTGAAAAGACGAGAAAGAAATTTTTTTTATTTTTTTCAACCTACTCAATGACTCACTTTTATTAGAATCGTGTATTTTGTATTTACAAATTAATGCTCAATTATAAAACCCTGGTTAGTCCTCGAATGAGTCCTTAATCGAGTGATCTCGTAGCGAGGAACCGATTCGTTGATATTATAAGAAATCAAATTAATTTTGAAGATTTAAAAACTAAATAAAAATGATTTTTTATTAAAACAAATGATCTTTTTTTAATCATTATAATGTTAAATTAAAATGTGTATTTTAATGTAAAATAATATTTGGCTTGTAACTTGTTAAATACAATATTCTTAATTTTTATATTACAATAATCTTAAAATTTATTAATCTGTTATATAGAACATTTTAGTCATACATAAATATTTCAACCGTGAAATAATTTTTATTAAATGAGTAATTATAAACTTAAGAATTAAATAATGAATTTTTCTTCTTTGGTTTTTGGATGTTTGTTATCCCATATCTCCTATATTAATATCTGTGTACACTTATTATTAATAAAACTTTATACAAGAAAATCTAAAATTTAAGTATATCTACATTATTTTTCCCTCGTCTAAATTATATAAAATACAATAAATATTAATCAACAAATCACAATGACGCTTTAATCAACGATCAGTCCTGATTCCCAGCAATTATTCAGCACTCTCAACTTTTTCTTCTTTAACTTTTTAATATGGTCTCCAGACTTGCCTGGGCTTAGGGCTTCTGTCGCGTCTAAGCCTTATAGCATCGCGATCTGTCATTTCAACGACTTCGTCTTCTTTTCTACGTGTACTCGTCGTTAAATCTTGGCCGACGTTCTCTTTGTCTTGCTGGTGAGCACGTGTTTTGGTGCTTAAATCGACTGTACCCTCGTTACGCGGTATTTTCATTGGTATGACTCTTTGATTAATGCTTGAATCTTGATGATCTTGTTGATCGTGCTCATTTAGATTTTCTAAACTCGGACGTAATCTGCTTGATGTTTCTTCTTGAGTTAGCTCATTGTCCACTCTGGTGAAGAAAAATTTTATTTATTTATTATTATTTATACTTTAAACATTTTAGAATATTTTAAAATATAACTTTAATTATTTTTAATTAAAAGCAATGTATAAAATTTTTTTCTAAAAATGTATCTTATTGATATTGAAACAATCATTTCTTAAATATTATAATTATAAACAATATATTCAAATTAAATTTAATAAAGTAATACATAAAGATAATTTATTGACTTTACCTGACTGGTGACGTCCTTGGACTGTCTTCCTCAACGACGGACTCTTCACTTTGAGATCGTCGTTCAATTTTAGCTCTTGGCTCTTCGTCATCATCAACATCGATACTGCCATCTGGGCTATCTAAATCCCTTGATATTTCTTCTTTATCTTTAGTCGCATCATCGGGACTATCACTATCGCCGCGAAGTTTACGTAATTCTTCGATCCGCGCTTGATCGGGCCTTTGTAATCTTTGTTGTGCCATACGTAATGCCAAGGCGTGCCATTCTGGTTCGAGTATGTAAGGTTGGCTATGGTACAGTGGGCTATAGAGCCACGAAGATTGCGGTAGTAACGGAGCAAATATTGAGCCGAATAAAGAATTTGTGGCGCCTAGAAGATGAAGACCTGTGTGATTGACCAGAACATAGTAATTTTTAATTTTTAAAAAATTTTTATTCTTTCCTTTTTTCACCGCTTTATTTAAAAACAGTTTCACGGTTTTTTAATGGGTTAATAAAAGCGATTACAATATTGATTTAGGTATACTTAAAATAATTTCTGTAGTCTTTTTCTTGAATTCACAAAATTAAGTTTGATAATTTATATTATAAATTTAATATTATGAAGTAGTTATTAAACGTTTGTAAAATCAAATCAAAATCTAAAAACTTCAATTCATGATTCAATAAAATTTCTACTTTTGAAATTGATTTTGAAAAAATATATTCAAGGTCAATCAATTTTCACAAAAAGTTAAACATCTTATTAAACTAATTTTATCAACATAAGAATAAAAAATGTACAATTCAAATTATACATAAAAGTCAAATGAATACATAAAACTGAATTGCAAAGAAATAATGACCTTGAAAATGTGGATGATGAGCGGACGGGCTAGTATTGTTCGTAACACTAGTAGTTGTAGTAGTTGGCTCGGCCGTATGTGGTGTCGGTGCGGTTACGGCAGTGGCTGTCGTCAACAAACCTGGACCAGTACCTACACTTCCGGGTGATATGGATGGAGCTACTGATACACTTATTGGAGCAAGATCGCTACCGCTTGTTCTCGATGAATCTTTAATTTTTAAACGTATTATTTTTCAATTAATTTTTTCATTGATGGAGATAAGAAGTTTTTTTTCTTTTAAAGTTTGTTAAGTAAGAAAAATAGTATTAATGTTTTCAGGGGTCGAAAGTTTTTAAAGTTCACGGTGGTCTTTACCTTTGGAGTTTTTTGAAAATGTTCCAAATCCGGAAACTTTTTTAATACAATAATAACAATTTGAACAAAAGTTTTATATAATACGAAGAGTTTTACATAAAATTAAGTAGAAACTAACTGATATTTATGTTCAATCAAATACTAATTTATCTTATAATAAATTAATAATTGAATGTTATTTGAGAATTCTTATTTACAAACATAAATTATTACATTATTCTTTTGAATAATTAGTATTTAACTTTTTATTTTTTTCTTAAGCTTTTTAAAAAATCTACATAACAAACTGATTCATACACTTTGAGTTTCTAAAGAAATTATAGTAACCATGACTTTAATAGTGGAACAAATTATATTTCGCAGTATTTTTATAGTTGAGCGGCTATATATTGTTGAAAAACAACGCTCTGTAAATTTTACTGTTATGTTTTAGAATTTACCCGTTACGCTCTGTAAAATTTGTACGATTACAATAAATAAGAAAAAAAACATCAAATTTCACAATTACGGGCGCTATAATTTTTTGCAATATAATCTTTTTTGTAGAATTTTGTAACAAATTTTGCAGCGAAATTTTCTTTACGTTAAATTTCAATAATTTTGAAATAACATTTCGTGGATAAGAGTCATTAGTACAGAAAACTAATTCAAGCATACAATCAAAAACAAATTTTTTATTAATATAAAAATGCTGATGTCTTCATTATTTTTAACAAAATTTATCATTAAATCAAAAAACTAATTATGAAGAAAAAAACCCATCACAAACTAACATATTTTCGGTGTCCATACTCGATATAATTACCATAAATTTCTTACCATTAACAGGTAGCCTCGGTGATCTTTGCTCGATAGCTGGGTGATGAAACGGATTAAAAGCCGATGCCGCTACAGCAGCCGCGGCTGTTGCTGCTGCTGCGGCTGCAACTGTTGACGTCGTTGTGCCATTGCCGTTACCAGTTGTAGAAACTGGCGTTGAATGTGTATGAGGATGATGAGAAGCAGCAGTTGGCGGTGCTGGTAAACAATGTGGGCCCAAACCTGTACCACGTGGTAAACCGCCCCAACTTGCCGCTGCCGCCGCTGCTGCACTTTGATCTAAACCTAAATGTTGAAGACCTGATAACATATGATATAGAAAGCTTAGTTTATTTTATATCATTATAAAGTAAATATATAATTTAATAATATTGGAAAAATTTTAAAACAGAAGAGATTTTTTCTATTTCTTTATAAGTTTGTCGATAGTCAGATATGAAATAACATTGGTTTTTATAATAATAAACTTAAGTGGTTATATGTTTATTCATTCTTTTTTTTAATTTATTAGAGTAAAGTATCAATTTCAGACTAAAATATTAATTCTAAATACCAGTTGAAATTAAGCAATGAATTTAGAATACCATGTAATGAAATAAATTAAACTTTAATCTGCAACGTAAAGTCCTAAGGTATATTAAAATCTTGCTGTTACACATTAATTAGATTAAAAAAAATTAAAATATTCATGGATTCAATCAATGTTATACAATATGATAAAATTTATAGGCTAACTCGCTAAATGAGTACACAGTATGTTGGTGCTTTATTTAGTGGCGTAGCATATATACATCCGTGTGTCCGCATACGTATTATAAATAATTAATAGAAAATTCATGATTTAACGATCGCACTTTGGTTTACAACTGAAACACTTAACAAAGTTCGAAACAGTGTATCAGCGTTAATATTTCAACGGATAGCCAAATATCGAAATTATAATTTAGCTAACAGTGACAACTGCTTATGTAACTAGAAAATTTTTTTCCTTATTTTCATGCTATTCGACTTTAATTTCTTCAAAATTGTAATTAAATTTAGCAAATAAATTCTTATTGCATAATTTTGTATTAGTAGGATAAAAACTTGTTCCTACTAATACAAAGAAAACAACAAAAAATTAACATAGAATTAAAATAACAATAATCGAACAGATAATGATACCTTTTCTTTTTTTCAAGGAGCATATAAACAGACAAAAGAAAAGTACGAAAAAAAGACGGAAAAGAATAAAAAAAACAAGAAAGAAGAAGCCTATAGCGAAAAGCCGAGAAGCGAATCGGTAGGAGAGACATTGGAGATATCGTAGGATATGGCTATGCAAAGAGCAGGAATGAGAAGTTGGGTAGAGAGAGAACGAGAGAGAGCTTCGGTTAATCGAGGCAATATCGGTTTTCAGAAAACCATGATCAATAGCAGATTATACCGTCGTCTGTGCGGGGCAGTTTAAAAAGAAAAAAAAAAGAAAAAAACTAGAAAAAAAAACGAAAGAAATTCCCGTGAAAGCTGTTGTGAAGCTGACTACATCAGGTAGAAATAGCCCAGGCATAGAGAAAAAAAAATCTCGCTTACGTTCGAGGAATGAGTATAAATAGAATAAAAGTACAGTAAAAGAAGAGAAAGAGAAAGAAACATAAAATAAACAGGGAAAATACTTAGTTAGCCTTTGAGGTTTCGAAATTTTTTATGATCGATTTGTGAGCTTTAAATGAAGATAATTTAATTTTTATTTGGTTGAAAAAAAAATTAGTTGATTAATTGTTATTCAATTTGGAGTTTTCGAGTAATATTAAATTTTTAACTCACTTAATATTGTTATTTAACCAAATTAATTTGAAAATTTTGTTTTATAATCAGTTTGAAGTAAATCAATATGAAATTTTTAATCAAATAAGATTATTTTTTCAAATAATTGAATTTTCAACAAACGATAAAATATTAAGTTTGATAGCAAATAATAAAGGTAATAAAACAATAAGCGAATATTGAATGAAAAATTGAGCAATAACACATAATGATTCAATACTAATTAAAATTTAGCTTATAACATATAAAAACTGAAATATAGAATAACTTTTTGCTAACCTAATAAACCATTGGAGGAAAATATAACTGTTCTAGATTTTCCCTATATTTATATTGCAATAAAAAAATTTCTAAAATCTTATGAAAAAACGACAAAAAGTAGAATTAATAAAAAAAAGCTTAATCTTAAAAACTAGAAAAAAGCATATGCACGTATTTTTTGATAAAGCACGAAACGAAGAAAAAAGTTCAAGAAAGTACGCGTATAGATGGAAAGAGAAGACATAGGTAAGAAAAGATGAAAAATAAAATAAAACGAATAAAGTGAAAAAAGAAGAAGAAGAAGTTCGAAAGCTGCACCGTAGAAAGAGATAAAAATAAAGTAAACCACACTACTGCAATGTTGAAAAGTGAGAAAGGAAAACTAGACATTGAATAAGAGAGATAGTCGCAAGCTCAAACGTGAATGCATACAAAAGATAGAAAAGCTCGTATTAGAGGGAGAAAACGTTAGTAATACTAGCAATAGCAAGTGATAAAGATAGGAAAAGAGGGAAGATCAGAGTGATATAGAGTGGGGGAGAGGAGGAAAAGAGAGAAAGAGAGAGAGAGAAAGGAAAAAGGTAAAGGTAGTGGGAGTGTGAAGGAGAGAAATAGATATAGTGAGCTTTTGGAGCTTTACGTGTGTATACATATAAAACGGAAAGCAGCAGCAGTAGCAGGGGGGTTAAAAAGCCTGGGGAAATGAGTTGGTGGCCCGCGAGAAGCTTTGGTAAGAGAGTAAGAGAAATAGAATGGGGTAAAAAGGGGTGGGGACGGCCACGGAGTCAGTGGCGCGTGGGCGTGGCAGGCGGAGATTGCGGCCTGCCGGATTGGTTGGCCGCAAAGCCCTTTTCGCGGGAGGGTGGTAGCACGCGACAGAAAAAAGCTCAACGACAAAGATGGATATACATATAAATGTAGGGGAAATTTTTAAAGCTCCTCTTTTGAAAATATATAGCACCGTTTTAAGGTAGTAGGGAGGAGGAGAACTATAGTAGTAGTATAGTTTTCTTTAGTACGAAAAGAGCTAGTGCCAGTCGTTACGGACGACGTTGTTAGCGTCGCTACTTCACGAGGAGGATTAAGAAAACGATAAGAGAGAAAAAAAGAAAGAAAAAGAAAGAGGAAGAGAAAGAGAGAGAGAGGACAGGCGTGACTTGAAAAGCTTCTGAGGCTTATAGAGGAAAAGGGTAGTTGAAATTTTCACAGCCTGACTTTGTCGTTTCAGAGAAAGGAAGTTGATAAGAGAATAAATAGCGATGGACTTTTTTTGGATGAGCTTTAGGTGCAGGAAATGTTTTTTTTTTATAGAAAAGTGTGGGTGGTAATTAGTTGATGCATTTTCAAGAGATGAAATTCCTAGATTTGCATGGTACTTTAGAAAAGTGGAGATTTTGCATTTCTTGAATTATGAAAGACTAATATTTTATTCATTATATCATATTTTAATGAACTACTAATATTTTTTTTTGATTTTTAATATTATATTAAAAATAATATTAAAATCATTTTTAATTAAAATTATAAATTTAATTTATTCTTACGTAAATTAAATTTTTATTAAAAAAACATAAGCTATTGTTGTAGTTATTTGTAATTTTTAAAAAATTTTCATAGAAATAGAATTATATTCAATAAATAATTTAATTTTACATATTTTTTATAATATTATTAAATATTATTATTGAATTATGATTCTAAATTTTAGAAATTAATTTTCTAAATAACGATAATTACATGCTACGAAGTAAATTTAAAGTAAACCAGTAATTACAAAATTAAATATTAAAGTAACCATAAATTTTAGCTTATAAATTATGGGGGAACAATTTTTGTTAATTGAATTCTAAAATTATTGTTCCCTTATCGTGGATTTGATACAATATTTAAAATTATTTGTTAACAGTACGAAATGTCGTTTAAGTAGTAAGTATCAAGATCATTTCAAACCAACAGTATATTTTTTCTTACATCTTTTTTTGTTTTTATAAATTTACTAATTATCAAAATATTAATAATGGAAATGAAGAAAAATTTATATTAAAAAAAATAAAAACTATTGATTTTAAAATACACCCTTTTTGGTTGACATTTAAGTTTTAGTTTATCGATTAGGCATACAACATAGCCACACTTGTTTTCATAAAAAGGGTTCGAAACTAGCTCAACAACACAAGCGTTTACTATATTCGCCCAAAAATTCATGTTAAACGAGCAAGAGAGAGAGAGAAAGGAAAGAGAGACGATAGAGAGAAAGAGAGAAGAATGAAAAAAGAGTGAGGGAAAAGCGGTAACATATTTTCAATTTAATAAACCCTCGAATACCACGCGTATATAGCACCCCCCTTTATTTTCAAGGCTTCACTTGCGTGCCTCTGCTCTTTGGACAGGGGCGATAATTCCGAAAACAAATGAAGACTAATGAGGGAAGGGCTGCCTACTGCTGCTGCTGTTACTACTACTACCAGCACTACTACTACCACTACTGTATATACAGCAAGGAAGTAAGAGAAAGGGTTTAACGTAAAAGGAAAGGTGGTTTAACTATATACATATACATAGCTTGCTTCCTTTTAAAGTAGACCCTGAGAAATGTCTAAGCTTAAACGCTAAAGGGTGTCTTAGCACCGCTTGATGCTAAGATGAAGAAGAAATAGAAGAAGAAGAAAACAGAAGCAAGCACATACATATACCCATACATACGCCTCCTGCCCCAACCCCTTGAAACATTTACTAGGAGTTTAAAGGATGATGTATTATCGCAAGTATAAAGCTTAGAAAGGCATTTTGTTCTCTTTCCCTCCTATGATCGCTCTTTTGTGGGCTCTTACAAAGTAGCAGTGTGTTATGTGTTTAGTAGTAAGGTGGCAGGATTGCTACGGGAATCTTTTGTCGTGGGCTTTTCATTCAATGCTTGTAAGCATGATCATACACTTTCTTTGCTGGTTTTTTTTCTTCTTCCTTTTTTAGGGGGGAAAGACTAAGGTGACAAGGCGATAATTGGGTAGGTAGAACAGGAAAGTATATAAATTGTAGTGTTAAGAAGGTAAAATAGATGTATTGTCAAGAGAGTGAATGCAGAGACTAAGGAATTGATATTTTTTTGTTAACTAGATAGATCTGCATGATTGTCAAAAAGTTAAAGATTTCAAAAGTTAGATTTTCAATTTGTGAAAAAATGGTGTTTACAAGCCAGGATGATTCTGAAATTAAAACCAATTATTTTTAATAATGTCTAAGATCTTCAGATTGATTCTTATATATTTAATAAAAAAAAGAACTTATCATCATGGTTTTGATTTGATTTTTTTGAATATCATTAAAGCCAAGAATAATTTCATTATTCATATTAATACTAACAAGTACAAAAAAATAATTATTTTCTTCAAACTATTCACCTCAGTGAAATATTCATAGAAAAATTTCATGAAATAAAATAAGAAAAAAACAATAATCTAATTCGTAAAAAAAAAAATCTTTCATATTTATTTTTTTTAAACTAGAAAAAAAATTGCAGAGAAAGGGTTTAGAACTTAAAGAGGCATTAGGGAGTAAAGCTTCTAGCGCAAACTCAAGGCAAAAGATAAAGAGTAGATCCACTCTTCGTCCGGTTAGCGTGAGATACATAATAAATTAATTCGCCTATATCTTCTTTCCTTCTTTTCTTCCAGCAGCACAATCCCAAAGAAGTGCCACCATAACGCAATTTTATCTATTCAGATCTATGCAAAGCAGGCGTTAAAAAGCTCTTATACTATTCCCCTATAGCTTTCAAAAGACTTAAAACCCTTTTTCTTTTTTTTCTAGTTGTGAGCTCCACGTTCGTTTGGATTCTCTTAAAGCTAAATCTTCGTTATTATTACATATACGTAAAATTACTTGTGATCAATATTTTAATTTTTTATACACTTTTATTTTTTCATATTTGATTTGAAATATGCACAATTTTGAAATTATGAAAAGAATGAATTTTGTAAAAATGGATTGACGTAGATATTCGTAAACAAAACTAGGCACTCAAGTTTCTCCAGTTTAATAAAATATAATCATATGATATTACAATTTATTTTTTAGAACACTTTATGTTATTGAGCTTTCTGACATTTAATTAAATATTTTGCTCATATACCATCAACTTTAATAAGCACAGCTCTTAAAAAAATGGAAAGTTTGAAATAAAAATTTTCAATTTTTATATTCATTTTTTATAATTTATCAAAAATTAATCAAACCTCTGTTATTCACACAAATATCTTTTCAATAAATAAACAAATTATTGAAATCTAAAACAAACATAGAATTAAAATTTTGAATGAACAATTTTGAATTTTCTTAAAATTTGACAACAAACTCTTCCATATGTACACACTTGACTCGTTCTTTCCTTATACCTTTTTATTCTTATACGTCACTTTAATACTAGAGCGCTTCTCTTAACACGTTGCTTTCTACAAAGAGTGTAAACGCAGAAGGCGCGCTTATGGAACAGAAGCAGTTAGTAGTAGTAGTAGTAGCAGTAGCAGATGCCGCACGTTTAACTCGGTCGACTTTTCCCAACCAAACCCTCTTTCTCTTTTCCCTGTGCGTATCTCTTTCTCTTTCTAGCTTTCTCTTCTTTCCTTATACTCTGTCTTTATCTATCTTTATTTTCCTATACGTACGCTTGTTCTCATTATCGTGTCGCTGAGCCCTAAAGTCATGAAGCGAAGTCTGTGCGTGTATGCATACACGTATAAGCAAAAAAGGGAAAAGTAAGTGAGAAAGAAAGTGAATAAAAAAAAAGCTCGATATAATATTAGAAGTAAGCTAAAGAAAGAGAAACGATGTGCAATACGAGGTTAGCGACATAAGTTTTAAAAAAAAAAGAGGAGAAAGATCGCCTTTATAAAATGAAGTTTAATGAAAAAGCTTAAGTTTCGTCGTCACCTTGCCGACGGATCGAAGTGACAGAAATGTTAAGGAGAAGCTATTTAACCAAGCGTATACTCGATTATGAAGGGTGA
The DNA here is from genome assembly GCA_017163975.1 of Anastatus disparis. Taxonomy (NCBI): domain Eukaryota; kingdom Metazoa; phylum Arthropoda; class Insecta; order Hymenoptera; family Eupelmidae; genus Anastatus; species Anastatus disparis. The sequence continues at coordinate 10,640,985 of JAFFSR010000333.1, read as the reverse complement.
ATATATACGCGCCTTGTACGTTGTATCAAAAGAAAATAAACGACCAAAATTTTTGACTAAATAATGTTTAATAATGTTTTTAAAAATTGAGAAAGGTGAGAATAAAACTGTTTTTGAAGATTTTTTTCAAATATGTTTGATTTTTATAACAATCGCTTTTATACATCTAAAAATATTGTCTCATTTTTTTAACTAATGTTATAATTTTTAGGCTGATATTTTTTATATCATTTTATATCATTTTTAAGTTTATCATTCAAATCATGAATAAAGATTTTGAATTTTTTAATTCATTGATTTTTCTAATTTTTTCATCTTAACAAAAGCAATACTAACATTTTTTTCATAATAATGATGAACCGTATGTATGATAATAATGTGAAAAACAAGTTAGATAATACGAGTTAAACAAATGAAATTCACACATGATAAAAAAAATAGAAAATTGAAAAAAATAACCTTTTCTTTCTTAAATTATATTTAAACGAAGGTGCAAGCAAAAAAGGATAGACGACGACAACAACTGGAGACGCCTAGATGAGAATAAATAGATGAAGCGAGAAGGTCGAAGATCGTTGCTACGAGCCGTCATTAGTTACCCGTCGCCCCAGAGTAAAGCGGTATAGCTGGATTTTTCTTCTTCTTCTTTTTTTTTTTTTATTTTGGATGGTTCTAGGAAAACCTGATTAAAAGACGAAGGGCAAGGCAATACCACTAGACTGAAATGTGACGCGAATTTAAAGGATCCGTCTTTTGCTTCCGACAAAAGGCACTGATTCGACATGACTGTACTGCTTTTCAATCTTTCCTTTTACCAAACTTTACTTTTGGGAGGGGTACAATCTTTCAAGGTAGTTTTTTTATTTTAAATTAAACACAAAGTATAGATTTTTGTTCGTTGAATTTTATGATGAAGGGGAAGATTTTGAAGAAAGTTATTATTAATTGGTTTTGAAAATTGTATATTAATAACTGGATGGTAGACAGTACTATCGTCTAGATATACTGGAGAAAGTATTATTTTAGTGATATAATGATAAATGAACAATTAAGGTAGATAATAAAAAACTTTATTTGGTTAAATAATTTTTCAGTAATCACATTGTAGAGAACACTTTTTTTAAGATATCACCTTGTCAATATTTTTATCATTTAAACGTTGATAGAAAAATTTATTTGGTTTAAAATAAAAAAAGTGACAAATTAATATTTACTACAAAAATAATACAAACCAATTAAAATTCTTTTTTTTAATTTATGCATTTACAAATTTAAGTAGGAGTAATATTCAAAAATATTTCTAATGCTAATATTTTTTTAAAATTCAAATACTTTTTCGTCTTTAAAATGTCTCTTAAAATCCCGTTTAATTTAACGATTACCAAAATGTAAATACCTCACCTTTACATACTCAAAATACAAATTTTTACCAAAAACTAACACAAAAAATTTTTGCTTTCTAATCTCTACATTTTGAACTATACGTCAGCAGGGAGAACTTTAAGCATTTGACGTTAGTTCCTTTTTTTAAAAAGGAAACACGTAGGCGTGAAGGGTTGTGCACAGGAAGCAGTCAGTCTGACCTTTAGAAAACGGAGGTCCATGATTTACAGTAGTCCATTGATGAAAGACGATCGACCCCGCTATACCTCTTTTCCTCGAACATCAAAGCTTATTCAATTTTCCAAGCACAATTTGATCACACTTTTTTTCTTTTTTAAATAAATTTTTTTTCAAGCCAATTATTAAAGTTAATGATTTTTGTCGAAAATGTGAAAGAAATTTAACTTTTTAAGTGATGTGAAAAATTTTGTACATTAAATAATTATTTAATAAATATTTTGGGGAAAGTTACATTTATGATTAAAAACTATTTTTGTGAAAATTGCAAATGACGTCATTTATCATCAATAGGGATAATACATAATTGAATTTCATTTTTTAGATAATTTTATTTTTACCTTAGCCAATGAATTCTAATAATAAATCATGCAATTAAATAACAATAGTCTTCTACAATGCATTCTACACTAAAAAATATAAATAAATTTTTGCTTTGATTTTTCTCAAGTCTCTGATTAAAATTGAACTTTGAAACTAAAGAATTATTTAATACCTACTCTAGATAACTCAGAAAATGCTTGTCATTCAAAAATAAAAACAAAAAAAACAAGAACGAGGGTTAAAAATAAAAGACCAAAAAAAGAACGAAAGATTCACCAAACTAAAGCAAGGGCAAAAGTATAAAAAAAGTCGCGAATTTAGTGCAAAGCGATCCGAAGAGATAATTTTAAACTGAGAAAGAAAAGGAAAGAAAAAGAAAGCAAGAAGAAGAGAAAAAAGAGTAGCTTCTAACAATCTTTCCCCTTAAATGAGGTAAAGGCCACCTTATTGAAACAGGGAGGGGTCGCGATTATTTTTTTTTTCTTCTTTTTCCAGGCTCTCGGAGTTGGTTAATTGACATGGGGCGTGAGATATTTATAAGAAGGAGAAAAAGCTAGAGTCAAAAAAAGAAAAGAATCAGCAGGAGAAAGAGCAGAAAAGACAGAGGCTATATATATATACATATATATATACCCGCTGTTCTTGTTAACTCGAATCTCGTAACAAGAGCAATTTTTCATCCCCTTTACAGACGAGAGAAACAGCGTGATACTATAGCTGGTTTACAAGAATAAAGAAAAATGAAAATTAAGACGAAGAGAACGAAAATCGAAAGAAAAAGATAAGAAAATAATAATTTATGAATATACGAAGTTGACAAGATAAATAAAAAAACGAGAAGATACATTTTGGAATTTTAATTCAATTGGTATTGAAGTCAAATAAATTAATAGAAATTAGTGTATTATTAAGGTAAGTGTAGATGTTTCTATTATTTTTTTATTATATGATTTCAATACATGCACAAATTCAGAATAATCAATAATAAATATGTATTTTATTAAAAAAATTTTTTTCAAAAATTATTTAGCCAATACAGTGAATTTAGGATAAATAGAAAGAAGCAACTATAAAATCTTAAGAAAAAGTCTAAAAACTCAAACATCGAGAAAAAAAAGAAACTTAAAATGAAAAGAGAAGTCGAAGAGAAAGTGTAGATTATTAGGGCTAAAAAAAGGGGTATGAGAATGTTTGCTCATCTCCGAGCGATCTTTGTTCACCAAAGTCGCTACCGCAAACTCTACTCTCTCTCTCGTTCTCCCCCTCTATTTCTAAAAAGGTAGTAATTAATTTTCAAAATGAGAAATCACGTCGCTTCATTATCCAAAGTAGGCACTTTGATACGCCTGGGACACTTTTGAAATTTATTTCCCTTTCAACTTATTCACAAAGTTGTTACTTTACTTTATCACTTTGTTTCACTTTCGTTTCATCAGTTAAACGTTTTTGTATTAATTTAATTTTATTTTATTTTTATATATAATAGTATACGCGTGTACATAAATGTAAAGTATTTATGTATAAAAATATAATAAGATAATGATGCAATAATTAATATTATATTAGATAGATGAATAAATATTTACATATTTTATAATTAATTAAAGATGATAATAATAATATATGATATTGAATAAGTAAGTCATTATTTTAAAGGTGATTTCACAAATTCATAAAAATAATATAAATAATAGAATACAAACAATGATGCTATAAATACAAAAAATGGTTAATCAATATCCATCAGCCAAAAATAATAAAATTTAACTATAATATAATAAAGTAGAACAATGTACACGAAAATAATTTTCAAACAAGATGGGTATATATTTTTAGAATGTATTTGAAAAAAGCTATATTTTTCTCCGAAATATTAATGATGAATAAAAAAAACCAATATTCAAAGCTTTTTGAACAATACCTTTGAACGTCAAAACAAGAATCTTGCTTCTTTGTACCTTCCTTTTTATTATTTTTCTTGTTCATTTTTTAAGGTTCAAAGAAGCGCGAAAAATTCCACCGGACAATGGATGCCCAAAGTGGTCAATAACACGTGTACGTCTCATCAAATTTCTTTCCTCCCACGTAAAAGACCAAAAGAAGTAGAAGAAGAAGTAGAAAAAAAGAACGACACCATCGGATAAAAAAAGAAAAACACGATAGTACCTAACATCAGTCAACTAAAGGAAGAAAGAAAGACTCCTTCACTAACTTTTCGTACGGTATACAAGTATAAAAGAGATAGGGTATGAGAGAGAGAGAGCCGTGAAATTCGACTCCAACAGGCGCGAGAGTGTTTCATTCTATGTGTATATGTATAGATATACATATATATTGAAGGTAGAAGGCGAAATTTAATAACATCCCCCCTAGTTACACCTCAATGGGCACCTTAACAACCCCTGGGTGCTAAAGTGCCAGTATCTTTTAGAGGGTGAAAGGGGGCATCAAGAGAGAAACTCTCTCTTGCTCGTGTGTCTCAGTTTCTTATTCGCTATCTCACTTTCTCTATATATCACTATGTCTCTTTTGGCTCTATTCATCTATACGTCTTGTTCAATGCGACTCTCTTAGTCTAGTTAAATGCTTTTTTTTTCTTATATTTTTTCTTTTTAATTTTTAATTTTTTCATTTTCTTTTTTTAGGAATTCAATATTTATTTTACAATTATTAATTAATAATATGTTTTACTTTGTCTCTATTTTATAAAGTTGCTTTTTAAATAGTTACGACGTAATAGTCAAAATTTTTAATTTACTTAGATAAGTTATCTTTTAATAATACAATAAAGTTTTATTTTTTTTGAAACGAAAAATGAATAATAATTTTTACTGCCATTTATCATTTATTGATCCATCTATTCCAAATATAAAATTAATATTAACATAGCTGAAAAAAATTAAAGAACTTTTTCAATAAATTTTTTTTTTTGTAAAATAATATCGACATGCCCAACTTAAATTAAATTTATTTTCTGCAAGATATCAATAACCATACGAGAAAGAAACATACGTAATTTGAAAATGACCATTATAAAACAGTGTACTGTACAAGAGCGCAACCTATGCGCTATTCACTGAACTATTAAAGCAAAAGGGTTGAAAGGATGTGTGAGAAAATCAGAGAGAAAATTCTTGCCCCGCGGGCAAGTTGTCGATACGCGCTAGTATCGCTACTACTGACCAAAGCACGATACTCTGAATATGCTAATTTCAAAAGCGTTTAATGATCTTCTTTTATAGTAACTACATTCTATACATTTTTTTTATTATATTTTATTTTATTGTTTTTAAATTTACATAACTTAATGAGTCCTGCGATAATTTAGTTACAAAAAATGGTATTGCATAAAAGTTTTTACAAACCCTAAAAAAGAGGATGCCTATAAGGTGATTTATAAAATCTTTGTATAAAACAGTTTTTATTAGTTATTATCAGCGAATTTAATTTAAATTATTTAACTGGGGTAAACAATAAAGTATTCAATTATTCTATTATTTTTTCTGATCGTCATACGAAATCTTGATTTTTTCACTTATTTTTGTAATTTTAATAAATTTTTTTTACATATTTTTCTTTAGTTCTTTATATTAATTTTGTTTTTTATTTCTATATTATTAATAAATGTAAGCATTTATGACAGCTTTATTCATTCCTCTACGTTCCTTTTTTCGGTACGTAGCCATGGGTAATATCTTTTAAAGATTATTTCAAATTCTATATAGGAATATTTTTGAATGAAAAAAATTGTATAAATTATAAAAATTTATTTCAATTCAAAAACTATGGAATTCATGAATATCCATTCTAAAATAAGAGGAAAAAAAACAAAATCGTAAAAAAAAGGTATAAAAATACGAAAAACAGAATCAATGTCATTCCACAAGTAGAGAAAAAGTTCACTTTACAGGGAAAAAAAAAACAAAAAGCTTTCTTTAGTCATGTATATAGGGTGAAAGATCTGGGATAATTCGTTCCTTAATTAAAAAAGACGAGCGTTAAAAGAATCGACGACATAAAAACCAACGGAGAAACGAGCGATTGCTAAAGAAGGTATTAACAGCAACAGCAGCAGCATCAGCAGCAGCAGCAGTGAGAGGTCAAAAGGGGAATGAGAACATTCAAGAGGGGAAAGAGAGATAGAGACGGAGCGAGAGAGAGAATAGCTCGAACGAAGCTCCGTTAAGCCGCTTATCATGCCGAAACAATACACTATTGGTGCACCAGAATCAGTACCGCGTCATTCTCTTCTCTTCTATATACACATATACATATATACTAGATTTATATATATATATATATATATATATATATATATATATATATATATATATATATATATATATATATATACAAATCTATACATATTTATACATGTACACAAAAGTATATGTGTACGTGTTTGTATGAATGCATATGATAGATTCAACTGGCGCGAGGGAGGGAATTTTGCCTTCAGGCTAGTTCCATCAAATTTGATGCCTCGAACGAGTTTCAATCGGATTCGTTGGGCGTATATAGGCGCATTGCACAACGTGGAACTTGAAAATCATTTTGCTAGCAAGTTACGTTCTTTTTTTTTACCATGACGTTCGCATAAATGGATAGACTTGTGTACGAAAAGTGAAAATATGCGTGATTGTTGTATATAGAAAGAAAAATACTTGTCAATTGAATGTTATTTTACTATTTCAAACATTGTTTTCGAAATAATGTTATAAATTATAAAAAAAAGGTTGTCGATTTATTTTGCTAATTGTGCAGTCATGCTATGATAAACGTAAATAAATTTTTTTTTTAAATAAACAGTATTTTTTTATATTTGATTGTGTGTGACGTTGAAAGTAAATAACAAATAGTAGAAAAAAAAATAAATAGAAATGATACCAAATTTATTTAATTTATTTATTCATTGGAATATTTATGTCTGACACAATTCATAGTTTACCACTCAACTGCTAGTATCAAAATATATGTTCGTGTGCTTACGTGGCTGTATTTATTGGAAAATATTGATAGTAAAAATATTATTATTTACAGATATGTAACAGTACTTTAAATTTCACAATAAAAAAGTAAAATTGAAAAAAAAAACATTAAAAATAAAATTACTGAAAAAAAATACAAAATTAAATAAATAATTTTGAAAATTAACTGAAAGAAAATATTAATTAACCTATAGAAAGAAATTTCATTCATAACTCTTATTCTCACCTTTCTCCTTTCAACTTTATCATAAAAGTCATAATCTTAGTATGAAAAGACCTCTCTCTCCCCTAAAAAGTTATATCACCTACCCAACTATACCAGCAGTCGTCGGGCTGTCTTTGACTTTCGAAGCTCATAGAGCGTAAGGAAAGTGTCTCTATATACGTATAGTCAAGAAGAGAAGGAAGGAAATATTTAAAGGAAAAGGTTAGAGTTAGTAAGGAAACTAGAGGGAAGGAGAGAGAGAGAGAGAGAGAAAGCTTCAGGATTAATCAAAGTCTCCTTTCCACTTAGATGCGAAAACTCAATTTTGGAACAGAGGCGCCTCCATGTCGTCGCTCAATTTTCAACGCCTTCCCTTATCAAACTGTTATATACGCGTATAGATATACCTCGCTCGCTTCACCTTATATATTGCATAGTTACGTTTTGGCTATTTTAAGTGTGAACTATGTACGTGGGATGTTATATAGGTTCTTCTAAGTATTTCGATATATGTGATAAACTGATACTTTGAAGTTATATTTCCTTTGATCAATTCAAATTTTACCGATATTCAATATTTTCATCGATGCATTAAATTATGAAAGTTTAATTAATGATTCTAATTTTTTCAGTTTTTATATTATTAAGTAAATAGAAAAAGGAAGATTGAAGATCCAGCAGAAATCAAACATTAATAGGCTCTTGTAATGTTGAATTAAAAAATTCTAAGAAGGGAATATGATTTATGGATTCTTTTGCTTCAGTAATTTTTCACGTTTTATTATATAAAATTAAGAAGAAAGCCATATTTATTTATACTAACATTTAACTTGATGGAACATTAATATTTATTTTTATAAAAAATTTGAAATTTTGTTTTTGTTGTAATTTTGCTTTTTAAGTTTTTTATTTCAATAGAAAGATTTTTATATTTATTTTTACTAAGATATCAAAATTATTTGATATTTTACTAGATTTGCAAAAGAATTTGCAATTGAATAAATATCTTATAACTTTGATAAAATCAAACTTTCATCCAAACGATTATTTTTTGTTTTACGAATTTACAAAACGAACGTATCCTTCTATCTTAACGTGATTTATAAGTTGTACATTTATTAATTAACCAACTACAACAAAGAGAACGAAAGTAGAGAAAATAAGGATGAAAATAATTCACACGTGATTCTATCTTAATTACTTACCGGATAACTTGAATCCCAACGGATCTTGTGGGTGACCAAAAGGAAACGGTCGAGGCCCAAAGTGAAACGGATGAAATGCTTGATGACCTAAAATTAAATTCAATGTTTGTCTAACATTTATCGTGTAATTTCATTAGAAAAAAATAAATATTTTCTCTACGAGCACTTTTTATTTAATTTTCGTTTTTGATAAGTATTCTACATCAGCAACATGAAGTAAATTTTGTCCTTATTTTTAAAGTGAAAAAGACATCAAACGATAATGGATCAAAATTTATTTAAACAGAATATAAGATATTGTTAACTACATGAATAAATAACAGAAAACTAAACATTTTGAACTCACGTGTTTTTGATCGAGGTTCCCTAGGTCCATCAACCGTAACTTTAATAGCCTTAGATAAAGTTGCGATTTGAGGCGGTGACGTTTGCAGCATTATCGTTAGCGTAAAACTTTTTCCTGCAATATCAATTAAATATTTAATTACATAAAAATCAATTTTTCATTTATCATTTTCAGATGTTTTGAAATTTTTTTTTAATTTTATGCAATATCTTTGTAGACCAAGACATCTTGCAATGCCAAAAATTACCAACTTATGTATAAATAATGATGGATTCATCGAAAAAGACTTTATAATATTAATTTTGGATGTCAATTTTAGATTTGTTTTGTAAGAAATTGACTGAAATAGACCTTTTTAAGTAATTTACGTTTATGTTTAAGTTGAACAAGAATTTATCAAATTAATTTTTTTTTATGACTCGACAACTGATAACCATGAATATAAAGATATCCAACAAATTAAGTCTACCGTTTAAGGTCAGTAATTTTTTATTTTGGAAAATAAGTTTTAGTTCAAAAATTCATTATAAACAGAGACATAAGCGTTCTTAAGTTTAAAAAATTCAAAATTGCTTTTTTATATTTATTTTCAATAAAAAATATTCTTTACATACAAATGTCGTTGAAATTTTTTTTCGATTTTATTTAACGTTGCTGTATTTATTCCATCATTGCGATACTAATTAGCGACGGAGGTCTTCAATGTGTTCGTGAACTTCAGCACATGTAACGTACAGTGGTGCTTGTATCAATTGGCTGCCGCGAGCGGGATTCGAACTCAGGACCTCGAGATTATGAATCCATCGCTCTACCGACTGAGCCACTGACGACCTCTTTTTGTAAATTTATTTTAAAACATATTCTGTTGTATTTAGAATCACCTTATTTTCTAAACATAAATACAATGAATGACTAATAATCTACAATACTTGACTCATAGTAATATAATTAAATTTTAAATCTTATCAATCAAAAACATATAGAAAATTTTAAATTTCACAGTCGATGAATTATAATTAAACTAATATTACTGCCTAAAGCTAATTGAAAAGAATCTTCATTATATAAATAAAACATGTGAATGCACACCTAATTTCTAAAACCTCATGTATCTATAAATCAAGGGAGAAAGCGTACAAAAATAGAAATATGTATTATTGAAAAGACAGCCAGGTTACATTTACGTTTATTATACGAAGATTAGATTCCGTGTAAAAGGATCTTAAGGCCGGCAATTCCCACGAGAGCAATACTTTACGCACTTGAAACAAATTAAAAAGGCATTGGTAAGGAGTGAGGGGTGAAGATGAAGAAAAAAAAAGACCAACGAAACATATGGAATGCCTTTTGGTTTCTCGGTTTTCCCGTTTTTGGATTATTTAAATCCAATCCAGTTAGACCACGAGTCAAGAATTATTTATACAAAACGACTCCTCGAATTTCTCACTTTCACGCCTACATATATGTATAATGATAACGTTTTTTTACGGTTTCTTCTTTTTCTTTGCTTTTCTCGCAAACTGATAAAAGGGCAGTTTACCTTTTTTATATTGTTGTTTTATGTGGCCTTGATTTTTTTTCAAGTGATAAAAATTAGGTTGCGTTGAATAAATTATTGTTATTGAATAATGAATATTGTAATCTTGGGGATGAGTGTTATTAGATATGTATTGCTTTTATGTTTATTTATGCATATGTCTATTAGAGATAAAGTTTCAATATTTTAAAACAAAAAAGACCATTTTTCATTTTGTTATAAAAATATAATATTGTTTTTTATTATGAAGTATTTTTTTAAGGAATTTTATCTATTACGGTGAAAATAAAACTTTGTAAATATTCTTTTATAAATATATTAATTCTAAATGATTTTACTAAAAACAAATTTAAATATAATTATTTGTTATATATATGTAAAATGATCTCAAATAAAACTTGTAAGATATGTACTAAATGTTTTTCACTTTCAAAATATACTACTTGCCAAAATTCATTCTTTATATTTTGGATTCAACCATTCAAAAATATCTACTTTTTCATAAAACTTAAAAATTAAAACAATAAATTTGTTTTCATAAATTAATAAACAAAATTATTGACAATGAAAAGAATCATTTAGAAAAAGAATATCATTCGCAAATACAGTATCTTTTATCATAAAAACTATAAATAAACGGAAATGAAAAAAAAACTTAAAATATTCATACCACATAAAAAAAGAATTTTATTCCGAGTACAAATAAAACGAGACAACGTTCATTATAAAAAGCATGAAATGAAGCTTAAATACGTCCATTGACTTCCTTAAACAGACCAAAAAAGAAAAAATAACCAAAACTATAAGTTAAGAATGTCGACAGTATGAAACACCACTTGTCCATACAAATCGTCATAATATTATACCCAAAGAAAAGAATAATAATCTAACGTTGCACAATACATGCCAAAATAGTAAAGAGAAGAATATAAATTCCTCGGTGAAAAGGGTTTTATTTCAGTGGCGTTAGCTTTTCGGTTTTTACGGCGAACCGCCAAAACCATTTTAACCAAAGGTTTTGGCCGGCAAAGCCAGCAATGCTTTGTAATATCTATATATACATATTCTGCGGGAGATTCGAAAGTTTGTTACAGCGTAAAAACCACTTGATTTGTATAGTCGGACAATTTCATGGTGAAGCGTACACACGTATACGTGCGGTTAATTATATGGTTTTTCCGACTGGTTCACATAGACGTACACGCTTTTATCAGAAGAATAACGAATGCATTATGTTGGAAAGAAATAGATGCGACGTGAATGTACAATTTTCATTTATTTTTTCTATTAATGTATTTTTTTTTTAATTTTGGCTATAATTATTTCTAGTTTGAAAATCAAGAAAAAATGTTAAAAGAATTATAAGATGAGTATATAGTTTTGAAAATAAAACTAATTAAGCGATTGAAAACATTGTTTGATTTAAAATTTTAAGCAATTCATTTTTTCTAGTATAATGGATAAACCATTGAAACAAAGTAAATATTGTATATTGTATCACATTTTATTCTTTCAATATTTGAAAGACATTGGATGTTTGATAATAAAGTATCAACCATTTTAATTTATGAAAATATTTAAAATTTTCAAAAAAAAAACCAAAATATTCATTTAGTTTCAAAAACAGATTTGTAAATTTTGTTACATTCACTTACATTGTCCCGTAAATCCTTAGAAAATTTCCCTTATTCACGTCATTACATCTTAAGAGCAATAAGCTACAAAATTAGAATATCACTAAATCCAATCAAACTCCCCAGTGCCCACAAGATAGTTTAAAAAAAGAAAAACAACAAAATGACAAAGCTTATCTTTTTCCTTAAATAATTTACATAAACATTTCCAGCAAACAGCGTACAGAAAGAAGAAAAATAAAATAACACCCCTGCCCCCCTGCGCGTTTCTCTTTCTCTCTCGGGCTGTTTCGTATTTACCCTAACGAGCCTACAAGTTTATTGCCGTCGACGTGTTGTCGCGACGCCAGGGGGCGTTTACGAGACATTATGTGTAACTTAGTGGAAGAACGATCATGAATATCTATATATATATAAACATCCCTTCAACTACGCCTCTCTCCCTTATTCTTCTTGCGATTTCATTTCAACTCCAAATTATATACTTAAATGATGTAATGTTTTTTTATTGCTGAATTTTAATCTTGGGTCAGCTCAAAAATTTATTTTAAACAATAGATTTTATGCTCATGGGTTCAATTTATAGTGGATTCTGAAAATCTTTAAAAAAAATGTTTTATTTATTAAATTAATTATTTATTACGCATATAAATAATTTTATATTTTATTTTAATTTATTTATCTTTATATTAATCTTTCTTATCATTTTAGATGAAGGAAGCTTTTATTTTTATTTGAAAGTTAATTTATACCAAACTTATCTATTCATGGAAAATAAATTGAATTCTTTTCAAATAAAATTACTAACTTATTTTATAAGTCTATAATAGTTGTAAAAAATATTTACTTAATTACTAACTTGATAGTAAAAACAGTAGTATGAAAATAGTAAACATTAACTATTAAATGATTCTACAAATAGTCAACCTTTAACTAATAAATTCATCAGATCAAAATTGACAAACGACACCGCGTAATAAAACATCATCTATATAAAAAAAGCCAAAAATGAAAAAAAAAAAACGAAAGTAATCGAAACTCATCCAAGCCAACAATCAACTAAAAAGTAAAAAAAAAAAAAACAAAATCGACCCATGTGGTAAAACACATACGACCGATTGATGCACGCAACAGAAAAAAAAAACAAAAAAAAAAGAGAGAGAACCAAACTCTCCGCTCGCTCAAAGCTTTTGACACTTTTCACCCATATTAGGCAAATATTTTTGCATCCGAACACGTCGAATTGACGGATGGGTTAACGCGCATGAGCTTCCGTCCACACACATGCTTCGCTTACTATCCCAGGTGACGCGTATTATATACGTATATACCTCGAGTATATATAAGAGAATAAAGAGAAAACAAGAGATTCGTTTACCCTCACTTTTATATACCTCCTTCCAACAAGTTTACTGAGGGATCATGCAGCGTTAAAATAAAAAAAAAATTTTCTTTTTTTTAACCCTGTTTACACTGACTGAGAGAATGAGAGAGAGAGGGTATAAACTTTAGATCGTTATTTCAGAGTGTTTGTAGTGTTTTAAGATTCTGACATTTTGACTAGGCCCTAAGCGCAAGAAAAAAAGGAAGAAGAAGAAAAAGAAAAGTGAATGAAAAAAAGGAGAAGATCGCTTTGGGGTGTGTTTCACGTGTCAGAACTCCTTATAAAAATGACGGTTGACGCTTTCTTTATATATGTGTTCTAAAATAAAAAGTGAAAAAAAAATTAACTGTGTCAAGATTTCCATCTGGTATTATTAAAAAAGACTAATTTTATATAAAATTTTCAACTATGGTTATTAACTTTATCATTATATCATTATTATTATTTGTTATTATTTTTTACTAAAAAAAAAGAAATCTTTAGGATTTAATAATATAACAGCCATATTTGATGAAGATCAGTTTGACCATATTAACTCTTGGCTCATAATAATTTAAATAACCTAAATTTTCAAAAGCTAATATTTAACCGTTCCGTATATTAATTATTACCATTAATATTCATAAATTGAAATCTATATAAAATAATTCATAAACTGTCATATTATGCGTAAATATTTAATTCATATAATATAAAGCACTTAACGGCCAACTAGTTGTAAAATATTTTCAATTGATAGATTGATTTTATTAAGTTATCGTGATGCCTAATTTGCGTGTATGTTTAGAACATATCCCATGTTTTCACTAAAAATTAATTTTTTTATCATATTTGAAAGTAAAAAATTTCCTTGGAACATATTTTGATTATAATAAATAATTAGTAATTATTACCTTGAAAGTACATACATTATTGATTAAAAAAGAAATCATTATTAAAACAGTTTAATCAAATATAAAATGTGTACATTATAAAAAAAACATTATCCTTAAAAAGAAATTCCGTAACGAGAAATCTCTAGCGAATTAATCACCTTCGTGTTGTTATAATATTCAAACAAACGAGCTGAAAAATATAAAAATACACTACAAACAATAATAATCAGACAGAAAGATCCGAGCACGCGTGTTAAAAAAATTTGCTCGTAATGCCAATTCCCTTTAACGAACAATCGAAGGTGTAGAAATACTAGTACCAAAGTGAAATGTGTAAAACAAGTGAAAAAAAAAGAAAGAGAGAGAAAAAAGAATAAAATAAAACGATAAGCTAAAAAGAACTTGGAAAACTTTATCGCTCGACGCACTCAGTCGAGCATATTAACGTTTCCATGTATATACGTATATAAATGACAAAGAGGCTTGACATAACGAGAGACAGAAAGAATTAACATATATACTATGTATATATGCTTTGGATTGTAGAAGAAGCAAAAAAAAAGGAAATTCCTGAAACCTCGTTTATATATACGTTGGAAGAGGCTATAAGAGATATGGAAGAAACGAAAAGAAAGGAAAAAAAAGGAATGACTGTCGGAGAGAGAGAAATGCGCGGGAAATTTTTTTTAATTTTTAATTGGTAAAAATAAAAAAGAAAAGGATCAACGTCGTCCTAACCATTGGCACGGATTTATGACCGCTCGTTGTCGGTGCGTGAAAAATTCACCTTTTGCGTTTCATCTCTTATGTATATATATATACATATATATATATATATATATATATGGAAATTGTATATATGTTGTTTCTCTCTGCCGAAGAGTAAGCAGCAGTAACTTTTTAGCCAGCTCATTATTACGTATTAATTGAAACTCTGCAAGGTGTTGTTAGTGTTTCTTTTACTTTTATTTTCGTTTGTTTATATACGAAATGCGATATTTTGCTTACTTTTTATTTCTTTTACTTTATAGATTCGTATGACGTATTCTCTTGAGCAAGGGAAACGGTAGAGTCGAAGCTTTTTTCTGTTATTTTTGGTATACCCTTTAATAAAAATGTATTTTTATTATTGACAAAATAATTATTTTGTTCGACTAGATTATGATGTATTTAAAAATAATTTTTTTTACCAATTAATTTCAGAGACAGGAAAATGTAATTATTTTAATTGCATTTGAGAAATAATTCTTTGAATAAGTCATACGGAACTAGAATGAATAAATTTTTTGATGAAATTTAATTTATTTATCTAATTTATAATATCGTACGCAATACCTTTCTTTTCTAAAATATTTTCTTCGCCCAAAGGAAAAATCGTCTTATAAAGAAAAAGAAAAAAAAAAATGAACGACCGTTCGACCCTTCTCAGTTTTGACGGACCTTTACGACTTATTAAATCATTTCTGCGTGAACTCGCGCGTGAAACTTTCCCCCCCTGGCAGTAGGAAACGCCACTATTCGTCTTCTGACGCACACTCGCACGGTTAAGACGATCTAAGCAATTCTTCTGTACTGGTAAGTGAAAACAAATAAAACGGAAACTCAATTGGGATACCGCCTTTCATGTGGATTTTATGACAGATGAAAGCTCGAAATGAAAATTTTTTATGCTTGGAAATATGAAAATGTTGAATGGTTGGTTAAAGAAATGTTCATTTGTTGTTCGAAACTTATAATTTATTTTAGTTTCTAAGGACTATTAACTATTTACTAACATTTTTTAATTTTTTGAAAACAATGTTGATGATGATATTAGTACCAAGTTAAATAATTGGAATAAAGATAATATAACAATTTTTTCTACATTTTATTGAATTTTTTTTACATGGTATAAAAGTTTGTATTTATATGAATCTAAAAAAATAATAAATAAATAAATTTTTACTGGGAGAAAAAATTCTTTTTATTGACATTTAAATAACTGTAAAATTGAATTAAGAGTTGAACCAATAACAGTATTAGCTATACGGAGCAATCAATCAAATCATGTAAAAATCACCTTTTAAAACATCTTTTTTATTGAAATCTCGGAATTTATCAACTCAATTTATTTTTAGTGAAAGTATTGTTACTAAAATTCAATTAATTTTAAAATTTTCTCATCGAAAACTATTTTTATATATATCATTTTTTTGTGAGAATCATGAGATGCATCAAAGGTATAAATAATTGTTTTAATAACAATCACTTTTTTAATTTAATATTATTATTTACTAATCGAATAATCAAAACAGACTCTATTATTAGTTATTATTAGATTGTATTTGTTTTTTCTATGTTTAGCTTTTAGATGTTTCGAAATTTTAATTTGCCCCTTTACCCGACATTAACGAAGATGAATTCGTATGAGGCAAAAAATGAGACAATTTTCTTATTTACTTGCTTTGATAAGTCATCGATTCTGATGATTGTAAACCTTTCTCGGCTCACTTATGGGTGAAAATCTCAAAAACTTTTATTTATTAAAATTATTAACAAAGTTTTGCAGATCTAGTTAGCATTAGATAATATAATATTCTATTTTCATTTAAGTGAAATCAATTAGAAAAAGAGAAAGGGATAGAAAGAGTGAAAGATAAAATGTTAAACTGCCCCTTGATATACCACTCTAATTTTTACTACGACAAAAGAATTGTGGTTCCTCTATCTTGTACTATGTCCGTTACAAGTTAATTCTGTCCGTTTTTTCCTATCTCCTTAATAGACCTTTTCTTTTTACATAACAGATAATGAATGAGTGATGACTCTGGTGCTCGAACTTTTGGTCATTTTTCGAGGAGCTCTTTTTTGAGACGGTATGAAATTTTTTTCTTTTTTCGTTTCTTTTAATCAAGAAAAGAAGCAAGAGAAGTTTGACAAGCCAACAGTGAAGGCTAAACTCTACTAGCTTAGCCCTCACTGCTTTCTCTAATTTTTTTTCATTCTTCGCTAATTGATTGAGTAAAGACTTACGTATCTATCACATTTTACTTAATATTTTCTTGGCATAATGTCACTACTTCGCAAGTTTCGATTCCTAATTTTTGTTTATCCTGAGGCTAATCGAACACATTTTATTGAGTTTATAATTACTTAATAATGCTAAGTTGCATAACTATAACAGCTCCATTTGTTTAAAAGTTATAAATGGGTATAAATAAGGACAAGTTTAAGATAAAACTCAATATAAATTTTTAATTATTTTTATTTTTAAATTTAAAAAAATTTTTTAATTTTACTTTTTAAGTTAGCTCATGCTAAGATTAATAGAAGTTGTTTCTTAAATAATCTTTTTAATAATCTGTTAAAACTTGACAATAATAGGATGTAAAGAATAAATGTTAAAATTTACCCATAACTAAATCCTAATTAATAAAAGAAAATAAATAAGTCTAGAGCTTCTTCTTATACAATGATTGATAAGATTCTTAAAATTATTTTTAAAAAACTATCAATAACAATAAAAGATTTTAAATTATTTAAAATTTAATTTATTTAAAAAGTAATGTTTTCGAAATTTCAAATAAATTTTAAAATTGAAATTTTTCAAAAAAATATATTAGCAAAATCCAGCAGTCAAACGATAAATCTTACGTCTGACGAATCCCCTCTCAGTACTTACGATTCATCAAAGCACACTTCAACATTGTACAAACAAAGTCTTCCGTTAGGCGTGATATCGTAGACGTATCCTAATGCCCAGGGCAGCTTAAAATCTGTTCGCTCATAAATTGGCGGGGAATAGCTTACAGGTGACATGGAATTCGGTGCTGCTACGACGACGGAGGAAGGTAAGCACGAAACATAGGATATGACAGACTTCGAAGGACATCGATCAAAAGATCGAGCTTACGAGCTGTCGATATATACATATATATGTTCATCGGTACACTTTACTATCCGCTTGTGCATCCGGGGGGTGGCTGAGAGAAAGGGGTGGAGATGGGGGAAGAGTGAGAACGACATTGGCTCGTAAAACACGGGGCTAACTCCGATATTTATGTGACGACGCGCGCGCTTCGTCGTTTTTATATTTCTCTCTTCGCTTTTGTATAGCTTTTTTTTTTAAACTCGTTCTCTTTATCTCCCGTCAGGTCTTCGTTATGTCTTTCTCACTATATAAGAGATATATCTACTTTGCATTTTTTTTCCTTTCATGATTTTTTATAATCTTTTATTCGATAAAAAAAAATGTGTAGCTTGTATACTTTTGTAATATTTTACAATATGATGATGGATTGAATATTATATTGTTGAATAATATTACATTGTAAAGTGTTTGACGCCAATATTTACAATCATTTCATAATCAAATTTTAAAATTGTGCATCTTTTATGGATCCTTTTTTGACCTGACTCACATTTGTTAATGTCAGTCCTATCCAAATATATTTAGTGTATATAAGTAATCTCATGCATAGAAATGCATTTTATACGTACAAGAATACCTCCTGTACATAAGTACTTTTGATGCAGATAAGGGTATCTAGTGTGTTCGAAAACTTCTTGTAAATACAATAGCATGTAATTAAAATAATAATAAGTAGAAAATTTGATGTTATAAAATATACCGTGAGGAAAATCAATTTTCCATTATTTTAAATTTTCAAGAATAAAATTTTTATTTTTAAGATAACTCCTTGGTCAACTGTAGTTAATTGTTCACAAAAATTCAAAAATTCGGTAATCTTTTGAAAGTTTCAACGAAGTGATTTTTTATTTTAAATATTATCCCCGGAAACTTTCAGGTGGCTTTGTCGACTGTTTTTCTACGATATACTACTTAAACTATATCTTTTTGTTACTGTTAGAGCAAAATGACCTAAAATTTTACACAAAATAATATATGAAGTAAAAGCTTATTTTGTTGAAAGTTTTAAAAGATTTTTTGATTTTTTAATTTTTATGAACAATGTAAGTGACGAAGGAGCAACCTTTCCCTGGTAGATAATTGACTATGTTCTGAGCAGAATTTGTCAAAAGCCGAAATCTGAGCAGAAATGAAAAATGATTTCCCAATTATCTATTCAAGATTCATCTTTTTATATTGATGTGATATTTTTATAAAAATATTAATTATAACATAAATTAAAATCACTGATATTAAAATGAAAATATACCCAAAACGCGAAAAATCTAAAATACATTAATATTTCCATAAACATTCTAACCCAAAACGCTTTATTTTCTTTTACTTTAACTCTATTTTTCTTTTTATTTCCATATACGCATACACAGCGTTTGTTTATACTTTTATTTCATTTTTTTTCTCTCTCTCGTATATATATTCTTTCATTTCCATTCTATCTGCTCTCTCACTCTCGTGTATTCTCTTCTTTTCTCTAGTTTGGCTCTCGCACGTGTAGCTATGCATTCGCGCGTCCGAGAGGTTGACGCTAATCCCTGTCGGGAAGAGAGCCGAAAGGGGGGGGGGGTGCCGAGTTGATATACGGTCCTGCACCAAAACGATAATATTCACCCTCCCTACCTCTTCTCCTAGAGCTTTTCCCCCCTTTCCTCCTTTTTCTCTTTTCACATTGTTGAACCCGTTCACAACTCTGCAACTTTCCGCTTTTCTATCTCTTTCTTCAGCCGGGCATATTCATTTTAACTTTTTAGCACTGTCTATCGGCCCCTTGCTAAATACTAGAAAAGCCGTAAGAAATGGTTTTTTATCGTATATTTAGGTCATCTCTTTTCCAACTTTATATTTTAAACGTTTCTCGTACGTTATGTGTATTTTAAACTTTTTTTTCAATTATTATAATAAGTTTGATGTTGAAAAGTTTTTACATAATGCTTTTCAAATTTATAGAACTTTTTAGTCAAGATTTATTTTCAAATATGTGTTATTGAAAAATTTAATAGTAATTTATTTTAAAAATGTATATAATAATTATAATGAAAAAAACTTAATTACTTGAACTTTATATAAATCGTAAGCAAAATATTTTCTTTATAAGGCTTGTAAATAGAAAAATTTTTTATATACTTTCAAATTAATAATTGTAGAATAACAAGAAATTATTATATTATAACAATAACTTGAATAAGCGTACTATTTATAAGATTTGAACTTTAATACCCATGCTAAGGACCAATTAAGGGATATATCATGAAAAGCAATTCGATCTTCATGTTTCTTCCTCTGGTTTCTCTCTCTCTCTGTCTTGATAAAGTGCCACATATACGAACCGCGTGCGGCAAGGCACTGTAGCAACTGCGGCTGGCTGCCGTGGGATCGTCAATCGTTCTGCGTTATATCATATATGTATATACATATAGAGAGATAGATACTCTCTCTCTCTCGTCAGAAGCCGACCCCGTAATGCAGTAATGAGGGCTTACTGCCATGGAAACCAAAGCCGCTTATACACCCGGGCCTCTCTACCAAAGCTATATCCTCTCTTTCTCTTTCTCTCTTTTATATATATATATATATATTTTATACAAGACCAATGTATTCGCTTTTCACGTTTAAAAAATCTTTGATATGTGTATGCGTTAGATTTTGTGTGGGTGTGCGTTGTGTTTGCGCGTATGTATATGTCTTTCGATTCTTTCGTTTTGGTTTGGCGATTTTCGGTCTGTGTATCTCTGCCTGATTTATCGATGAAAAACTGCGTTGGTTGTTCGAGGGATTTTTTTCTTTTTTTTTTTTTAACTGGCCGATTACGATTTAACTTAGAGCGTCGGAGTTTTTCCTGCGGCTGAAGTGGATTCTCTTGTTCTGGTCTATGGTTGATTCTCTAGCGTAACCTTAGATTAACGAAAACTAGTATGACGCAATTAATATTATTTTTTATTTCTTTTTTAAACGATGTTAAATGATAATGCTTATTTGGAATTGCAGAGTAATTGAGATATTATGTCGTGAAACTAATTTTTTTAGTATTATTTTCTATTTGAAGAAATTAATTCGTCTCTATTTTAAAATACTATAATAAACAATCCATCAAATAATAATATTACATTAATAGAACTTTTGAACAAGTACTGTTCAAAAATACTAACCTTGGACTAGACATGATTTCTAATATATTTTTACAAAATTTACCTACGAATGTTATAATATGTCTTCTAAATATTTTTAATATTATCTGAACGAATAAATTTTTTTCTAACATATGGAAACAACTTATTGTAATACCTATGTCCAAACGAGGGAAAAATAAAAATAATAAGGGAAACTATAGACCTATAGAACTAATATATTGTCTATGCAAATGTTTCGAAAAAGATTCAAGAAACAGGCTGAAATGGTATATCTAACAATATGCCAAGTGAAAATCAAAGCAATTTCAGATTAAAATAAACACAAGTTGTTTAGTTAAGTTAGATTTCGAAATTTGCAATGTGTAAACAATCAATACCTATATTGGCAGTTTGTTTGATTTCACTTGTTACCTACGTATGTGAGGTATAACCGAGGGTATAACATAATACGTTAGGTAGATCAAAGTCGACTATTTCCGATCTCATTCGGGCCTAACATAGTTTTGATACACTGACAGCCGAGAAAATTAAAAAAAAAATTAAAATTTATAAATTTTACACATTCTATATTTGAAGGCCAAAACATAATTTCCAAGTAATTTGAATGAAATTTTTCACTTTTTTCGTGGTCTCGATTTTAATGGATTAATATTTCGTTTCATAACTCACAGGAACTATTCAATGAATTATACGCTTCAATGAGTATTGACAATGGTGTATCACAAGGATCAATACTGAGTGTCATTTTTTTCTGTTAGTAATCGAAGACATCCAAGATTGCATACAATCCCTACACAAATCACTATTTTTTGATAACATGACTTTTTCTTATCAAAGGCTGGAGTTTAAAAACTGACTAAATAATCATGTAGAACATGATTATTTATACAACTACCATAATATATTTGCAAACAAAGCTGGGTTTAAATTTTCTAAAAATAACATTGAGAGAATTTTATTTTGTAAAAAGAAAAAATATAAGAATTCGAACAATAAAAATAAAAGAAAATGTTATCAGTTCAAAAAATAAAAATTCTAGGATTAACATTTAATTACAAACTATCTCAGAATGCTTATATAGTTTACAAGTTCAAAGCTCAGCATGTACAGAAATAAGTATTCTCAAAACTATGTCGACTAAGAATTATTCCATGAAGGATAAATTCTCAGTTGATTGATCATTGTAGCTCAATTAAGAGTTATGTACTTTAAAAACTGGACACCATATTGAGTACTAGGATGAGAATTGCAACAGGTGCATTTATGACTAATCCATTCTAAGCGAATGCAATATACTACTATTAGAATATAGAAAAAAATCAAGTATATTCATTTATGGTTCAAAAATTTTGACTGTGTCACAATATATTAGCAAAGCAAAATTGTATTACTGTCTATTATTAAAAAAAATTAAAAAAACCTATTCATTTCAATTACATCCATCAGAACCTATCTGCTTGTGTCCTGGATCAATGCGACACGATAATATTTTTCACAATCCCGACACCAACTAAAATCGTACTTTCAGAAAACTCGCAGCAATCATCCAAACAACTATAATTTATACTCAGCAGTTTATAAAGATAAGTCGAATGGAAGTGCCATGTCCAAATAACTCACTGATCGGTCATAAAAAAGATGTCTTCAATAAATACAATTGATGTAATTCAATAAATAGTAAAGAATGTACTTTAGTACTGTGTTCAAAATACGACAAATCTAAAAAATTTCTTAAACTGAAAATCAATTAAAAAGAAATATTTAACAACACTGAACACTATAAAAAAATTCATAAACGAAAACGTATACTTATGTATTTTAAAAATTACTTCTATATTGTGTGTGTTAAACAAAATTTTGATTAAAATGATTGCACTTATTGACCTAACTGATGGGATACAGCTATGAAATTAAAAAATAGTATTTGATTAACACTGTCGATATGCTTATAAGCAGAAAAATACCATGCTTTAGATTTATTAAGATAAATGTATCGATAGATGCAAAATAGAATTTCTAAAAATTTTAGAAAATTTAGTAATTTGAAAAGTGCGAGCTTTGATTGCAATATTATAACAAGTGATATTAACTTATTGCAGATATTACGTTAAAAATAGTTAATTAATAAAAAATAGAATTTAAATACACTCAATTCAAAGACACATTTAATTGAATTGAAAAAGAAAAAAAAAATATTTGAAATGTGTATTGAAGGTAAAATAAAAATAAATTTGGAAAATATTCTAAATAATGATCAATTTAAACTCCATTCAATAGCTTCAGTTCTAACTCGCTATGATCTTAAAGCGTAAACAAATAACAAGTGTCGCATATATCTTGTATAGGCCAATCATAAAAAATCAAGTTACTTTTACCGAAAAAAAAATTGTCACGGACTTCTTCGCTTGACTGCTAAACTCGTTCCCCTAAAAAGAAGCGAAAAAAGAAAAAAAGAGTGACTATATTCCACGCTTAGTCACTCCCTCGTAAGATAAGAATCAAGGGGACTTGAGAAAAGATCGAGAGAGAGAGAAGAAAAAAAAAGACTAGGCGTGATCGCAAACCTCGTAATTTCCTTTTCCAATTTGCCATAAACAAGTCGACCAGCCGCTCGTTAAACGACGACGAACTTGTGACTTTTTTTTTCTATCCGTATCTTAAAAAAAAAAAAAGTTTTCGATACTCCAATCGTTTATATGAAAGGAAGAAAAGAGAAAAACTAAGATAAAGAGATGATCTCGTCGAGATGTCGAAAGAAACAGAAGAAAGTTGGAAGAGGTGGAGGAAAAAAAAGAAAGTGGAACGAGTGGAAAAAAAAATTTTACGTTAGGAGAAGGAAAAAAAAGCGCATCTCTTGGCTAAAGATTGGAATAGTTAAAGAACTTTTTCCTGCTCATTATCTTTGTTTTCTATAGTTTAGTACTAAAGTTTTTAAAAGATTTGTATGTTAAATTTGTTTCTACCTTGCATAAACATTTTATTTGAAATCTTTCGTAATTTTTTTATAATGCATAATTTTTATTTCGTGTCTTATTTTCAAATATTCCTAATATCTTCGGTATTGCCTGTTTTTTAATAAATTATACAGATAAAAGAATAATTAAAATGTTTTTTATGTATACTATAAATAAAGCTAATTAATCACATGCTGTAACTTATATTTTTAAAATGGATGTTAATAAAATCTTTGATTTACAATAAATATGGCAATGAAATTAATTATTGGATTTGTATTAAAAAAAAAAATTTAAATAGATACTCATCATACCAAGTTCAACTCAAGACTTGTAAGCTCTAACAAACCCAAATGAAGCGTACCCACAAGTGTTTCCGGCGGAAGAAAAGAAAAAGTAAAACTTGGTATTTAAAAAACTTTTACTCTTTTCCTTTTTCTCTGTTCTTTTTTTACCCTCCATCGTCCTTAAAAATCAACGTAGCCTATCTTCAATGAGTTTGCGATTATTAGGACGAATTATTTAAGAGGTGCTGTTATGCGTTTGTGATTTTTTCTTCTTTTTTTATTATTCTTACTTTTCTCTTTCTGCCCTTCACTTATCAAGCAAAAAGAGCGAACGACCGACTTTGAATTATTGACGTCGAGAAAAAGGCGAATTAAAAATGTCCCTTTCTGCCTATGGTCGGCTTTTAAAGAAAAAGATAGAGAGAACGAACGAAAGAAAGAAAAGAAGGATCAAGAGAAAAAGAAAGAGAGTCACAGTTATTTGAGAAGTGAATTAAAAATGAGACCGAATAAGGGCTCGTTTACCGAGCTACCTTAATGTCTCGCTTTGCTTTCTCTCCATGGATAAAAAAAAACTTTCCCCATCTTTAAGTTGAATCATTCAAGACAACGTGACGACAAAAAGAATAAGAAGAGGATGAAAAATCTTGCTTCGCTGATTTAAAATTATACTTATTTTCATTTTTTCTACTTAATGTCTTTTATCTTTATCATTATAATATTTTATTTTAATGTTGTAACGTTAATTTTAAATACTGCGCATACGATAATTCATTTTTGCGTGGAATTGATAATTAGCAAATATTTAAAATTTAAATGAAAAATAATTATTTAAAGAAAATATAATTATTATAAATAAAAAGAAGTTATATGAACTGCAATAAATTGCATTTTATGTCATTTTATTCCATTGAATTTATAGAAAATTTGGTAACAAAAAATTAATTGATAAATAATTTTTAAATGGAGATCTTGATTGATGTAGTAGTAGAGATATGTAATAGTCAGACAATTTAAAACGATTTTACGAGTTTAATACATCCTTGTGTATAAAAATTAAATAAATTATATTTTTTTATCATTAACAGATTAAAAATTATGTAACTTTGGCTTCTAAAATACATTTAAAAAAGCAAAAAAAATAAACTCACCTCTACCGCTGCGTCCAACGAACCTAAGATCGTTAAATTTAGCCACTTGATTTTTCATAAGTGCCGTTGAATTCCTAAGCTCAGCACAACAATTTTCGTCGTTACCAGCTCTCACAGTTACTAAAGTACCATCACCAACATCGCCTAATGCCACAACTTTAAAAGCTACTGGTAACGTCTTGTTTGAACGCCAATGCGACGGTAATACCGTGCACACGACGTGAGGTGAGCCTACAATTAAAGATTGTAATTTAGTTACGTTTTTTTGTATTTGCGAGTTAAATAATTTATTATTATTTGGTAATGATTTTAAAATTATTTGAACGTTATAAGAAATTGAGATCTTCAGTGGCTCAGTCGGTAGAGCGATGGATTCGTAATCTCGAGAATCCGAGTTCGAATCCCGCTCACGGCCGATTTCTACAAGCACCGCTGTAAGTGTTCAATGTGCTTTGTTCACAAACACGCTGAAAACCTCCGTCGCTAATTAGCATCGCAATGATAGCATAAATACAGCGACGTTAAATTAAAAAAAAAAAAAGTATAATACAGGAAAATATTTCTGCTTTGTTTACCAAAAAATTATAGATAAAATTTTTTTTTAAATTGTAAGATTTAGTTCAGTGTTGCCAATACTTTTTTTGACAAAAAATGTGTTTTCTTGCAAATAATATTAATAAACCTCAGAAATTTATTTTACTATTTTTAATCATACATTAAAAAATATAATGAAAAAAAAGCTGTTATTTAAACTTAAAAAAGGTCGTTTATATTCTCAGGCTATAAATTTTAAATGGAAAGCTTTTTAGAGCTAAATCTCTGAAACATTCCACTAACCGTATCTTTTAATTGAATATCAAAAAATTTTTATCTGTCCATTTAACACGACGAGTAATT
Organism: Anastatus disparis; assembly: GCA_017163975.1. NCBI lineage: Eukaryota > Metazoa > Arthropoda > Insecta > Hymenoptera > Eupelmidae > Anastatus > Anastatus disparis. The sequence continues at coordinate 10,614,543 of JAFFSR010000333.1, read as the reverse complement.
ACTATAGCAATGACGCTCTCTGTCGTTGTCAAAAAGCTTCAAAATAGTAGCTTAATCAAATTTTTCATATGACGTCATGACGAGTATTAAAACCCACCCGCCAAAAGAAGAAAAAAAAAGGGGCAGGGAGAACAAGAGAAAGAAACAACCGGATGTTTATATATAAAAGTGATATATGTAGTCTTTGAAAATTATAAAAAAAAATAAAAAACAGTTAATATGAAATAGTAGGATGAAAGTATTGATTTTTTCGTTTATTTTAACGTTTGAAAATTATTGAATATGATTTCCTACACGCATACACAGACGCGCGCGTACGCACGGGCTTTAACGAAAACAACTCATGGGTAATATGAATAGCTTTGCATTTTCAAAAGCACCTATGATTATATATTGTATTTCGGTTTTATGTTAAACTGGATAAAGGTTTTCGAAATTCCAGTCCGTACTCACAGTTTATTTGTTGAGAGCTTTTGTCACGCTTAATCGTGAATTAATTTTGTCAAAAAATTTGTCGGTATGCATCGATATTTTCGAAATGATTATATATATACATGGACACTTTGAATTAAATGGATCATTTTGACGAATTTTGTTTTTGCATTTTTTTGATAATCCATTGATGATATAAAATTTTAACTAAAAAGAATTCTTTTTTAACTTTTTGTTTTATTTTGTAGAGAAATCAATTTTTACTTTTGAAGTACATAATGTATTTTGATAAATACTTTGTACATTTAAAAAATTTGTTTTTAATGATAAATAATTCGAATAACTGATGAAATCTTACGAATAAAATCTGTTACGATAAAATTTACTTCTTAAATATAAATGAAAAAACGTCGATGTGATCCTTAAAATAATGACAATTATTAATTCCAAATTTTTATTTTTAAATAAAACTAGCATAAATCTTCAATAACAGTTTCTTCTCCCATAGATCATTTAAATTAATTTGAATAATATTTTGAAAAAGTATTTTCCAACTTGAACATAATAAAAAAAATTGAATGAAAAAAATTAAAATTAATATGAACCTACCAGTACGAACAAGTTCACCAGGATGTTCAGCTAATAAACCATCTAAAGTCCTTTCAGCTAATATATCAGCTGTAACAGCATAATCAGGTAATTGATTGTTTGGTGTAGTGGCCGATTGTTGTTGTTGCGTTTGTGTATCGCCTGATAAATGCATAGTCCTATTTGAATTTCTACGCGATGATGATGTTCTTGATCTACGTAATCTGCCACTACAACCTTGTTGTGATTGATTGTGGATTTGGTTGTGATGATGTTGATGCTGATGTTGATGATGCGTACGATGTTGATGAGGCTGATGATGCTGATGATGATGATGATTAGTTGTTGCTGATATTTGCGTTGTTATAGCTTGTTGCTGAGGTTGGAGGCGCAATGGATCCGGTCCTCCGTTATAATTTTCCACCGCTACGCCTCCTCGTACATCTCGCGAGGGATTCGTCATTCGGCCTCAGGTCATCGACGGCCAATTATTATTTTATATTGATCTTGCATTATCGTCGATTTTTTAATCTCAAACTTTTTCGCCTTTAAGAGCACATAAATTTTTATTTTATTATTTTACTCGATAAGATGGTTTATTTGTTTAATAATTTTGTTTATTTTTAATGGTTTTGTTTTAATTGTTTATCGTTAAAAATTCACTTGGATTTGTTACAAATTATTTATAATTTTTGTTGATATTGATTAATTTTTTACACGTTATTAAATACATCTCTCCGTAATGCATAAAATCGCATGTGTCTATTAGGTTAAATTAATTTTGATATTAATGACTATAAAATCAATAAAATTGCAGTTCGAAATTTAATGTTATTTTTCACAATATCTTAAATTAATTTCATCGCTTCGTACAGTATTGACTGCAACGAGACATTTATTAATGAAATGAAATTTTAACTTTTATTACCTCTCATTTATTTTATTTTTAAAATCATATAAATATTGCGGTTTCATTATTTACATTAAAATATTCGTAAATTTTTGCTTTATTCATTATTTTTTTTCATTATTTTCCATAAATTTTATTTAACTGAATTTCTTTATAATTAAAAGTTATAATCATCAAATTATTAACAATCCACTTTACTCACTTTTTTAACTTTCACTAAATGTATCTCCCCTTTGAAATGCGATACAGCAATTTAATTCATTTAATCCCAACTATTTATCATTCACTTTAGACAATCGGGTGATAAACCTGATGCTAATACATCGAGCAAGTATTGTTTAGTATCAGCATTGGCACTAACGCAATCGACAGGGTAATAAAAATGGAAAGCCAACGAGCATGCCACAAAAGACACGAAAGTCTTAAGAAATTAGATTTGTTGTTTTCCCTCCGAAAGAAAAAAATAAAACGAATCTAAGGATTCCGTCGTGTTTTTTTTGTCTTTTCCCTTGTCTTTGCGTTATTTCGGGGCACCGATCCTTTTGATCCTTATTTCATTATCCCGCCGGTAGGATCAGTTTGCATCTTTTAACTTCTTCCCTTTTATCCAACAAGATCTTCTTTTTTTTCTTCGGTAAGACTCGATTGCCAAGTCGCGAGGAAAATTCGTTTTATTGGAATCGAACTTGTTTCAAATCGTCGGCAAGAAGGGATATCTTGTAGTTTCTGTGGCGCAACACCTTGTTTAAATTTCTTTACTTATTTTACTTGCTTTTCTTATTTGGTCCCTTTATTCTTGGCTTGAGAATGATTTCTTTTGTTGGTTGTGATTATTTATAATTGAAAATTTTATCATAGTAATGATTTGAGTAAACTTTATTATTATTTTGAATGATTATATCTTTCTTTTTGCAAGAACAGTTTATCGCAATTCTTAATAAAAATCTTTCAAATATTAAATGATATTCTCGATGATTTATTTGTTATTTTCAATATTGGAATAAAATATTTATTTCTGAAAATTTAGGGTCAAATAGTTTAGATTTGAATAATTCCTGTCCTTTTAAGTTTTTTTATTTTTTATAATATTTGTATTAGAGGAAATATTTAATATTTATATAACATTTATGTTAGTTATTTACAGTAAATTACAATAAATTTGTACACTTTTGTTATTACTTCAATTCTTTGTTTTTTAATTTTGTTTACCGTTTCTAGCTTTACAAAAAAAAATTATTTATGAGAAGACCATAAAGTTATTTGTTTGTTTGAAATTAAATGTGAATTCACTGGTATCGAAAAATTTTGTGAAAACAAGCTTCAAAAGCTCGATTAATTTTTGTAAAAATATCACTTCATTAATAAAATTAAACACTTTTTTAAACACAAAAAACTTGTTGATTCTTCAAATGTTACGTTGAGTCCAAAGTCAGTTGATATTTATACAATTATCTATTCATTTTATCAAATATTCAAGTCTCATCACTAAACAATATTGCACTTTTTGACGCACAAAATTTAAATCTTCATTGTAATTCTGATTTGTAGTAAGATCAACACACCGTTCAACGATTTTATCTATTTTGGTATTTATCTTTTCAGAATCACTGCTCTGTCCCACATTAGATTACATATGATCACCGATCTTTCCAAATCTGAGTAAAAGTTCCAAAAATCTTTAAATATCACGAAAAATAGTTTAGGAAAAAACGAATCAACACTTTGGTCAGAAAAAAAATCAACGAGAATGAAAAATAAATGTAAAAAATCGAATAATAATTAGTTATAAAATGTAAGTGAGATCGGTAATAATGATGTTCGCCGGTTCCTCTCCTGACATTGGGATGTTTAACTCAACAACTGGTGGCGCTTTTGGGTGATGTGGTCTCGTTGTCGGGTGGGCAGCAGTAGCAGTAACAGTAGCACACAGCACACAACACACAGACCGTCGTGTTACCAAACGACCCGAAGAGAGATAGGAAGCGAAGTATACGCTCAGTGGTGTTGGAAAGGTGGCTGGCGGCTTCTGCGGTGGAGCCGCGCGCGGTGTCGTTGCGGTGTATTTTTGAGGCCACCGCCTCTCTCTTAGCCGCACACAACCATCTACCACTACCACCACCATTTACCCACTACCCACTACCCACTACTACTACTACAATCAACCAGCTATCCACTACCACCACTGTGCCGCACTCTTTATACATCAGTACACCAGTAAAAGTTCAGCTTTTTCCTCTTAAAAAGACACACTAGCGAGAAAGAGAGAGAAACGTACGTGAAAACGTTAAAACTCGGTCCACACGCAGTCATATAACATATATACTCCCCCCCTGTACAGCCCCACTTTATTTCAATGTTCCATACACTTTTCATGGGTAGTAGGGAGAAACCTTTAACGTTACGTTTTTCCCACCAACAACAGTATTTCTATAAAGGTAGGGGAAAAATCAACGGCTTATACTACCACCACCTCCCTACTTTTCTGCTCCCTTCTCTCTATACTCTTTTACTCCGATATTTTTCTTCGTCACTCTTGCGGCCGAGCTTGCAAGCTCTATATCTGGCCTCTCTGTTACACTCATTCACTGACGTTTTATTCTAGCACTTTTAGCGTATACTCGCGTATTAGCATCACTGATGACCAGATGAGATGCAACGTGCTCTTGAGAATATTTGCGTTTTATTCTTGAATCTTCATAAGAAATTTTTTATTCTATTTTTTTATAATTCAAAGATGATTTTTAACGGATACGTATTATTTTATACATGTGTATTAAAAATTTGATTCAAAATTTTTTGATAATTTATATATTTTTTAAAGATTATTATTATTATTATTATTATTATTGTTATTATTATTTTCAACATTAAAACAAATTTATAAAAATGAAATCTTTTTAATTTCTCAAAAATATAGATATGTTTGATAGTGAAAATTCATCCTGGAAGGTATGCCTGACTAAACCTCGTATCTACTACTTAATTATAATCTTTGGATATACATTTTTTTTAAAGATTATCATCTATTTTTTGTAATATAAAGATTAAACAATATTCATATACATTTTTTAAATTTTATTATTATTTTCTAAGAATTTATTTTTTAATTTGATTTTATAAAAAAATTTAGAATTTTATATTGAAGTTAATTATTATTTTATTACATCTTTCATTAAAAAAAACTTTAATTACGAATGAATAATAAAAAAAAATTATAAAAGAAAGTTATTTGATTAAAAATCTTTATGAATATTGAAAAAAAAATTTACACAAAAATTAAACAAACATTGCAATAATAAAAAAATTATTAAATAAATAACAATATTTAAATGATTTCAAATATTGAAAAAAGAAACTTTAATTACAAAAAAGTCTCACCATAATGGTTAGAACGAATTATTAAAAACGATTCTCAATTTTTTTTTCTCTCTATTTTTTTTAAGTAACAGAAGCGTCTCACTCTTGTAGCCAAGAGCAGCTGCAAAACGACACTGCGAAAGAAGGGAAAACAAAAGACGTCGGAAGTATACTTCTAAGATCCCCATAGTGTTGTAGTTGCGTTTTAAGATACGAACACCAGAAAAGGAACTCTGGCATGGAAGGAGGTATAGTAGAGAGCGGGGGTTCGGTTGTAATGGTCGACGAAAGAATGAGATAGAGAGAGATACATAGTGTATAACCAAAAAGCGAAAAAGAAAAAGGGGGATAAGTTGAGAGAAACTTGACAAAGCTAAAGAGAGAGGAAAAAGGAGAAGAAGTTTCAAGTGTATTTTGTGAGTAAGCGCTTTAGCTATAGTTACAATGTCGTGCTAAACATAGGGTAAGATAGAAGAAGACTTCGCTGATCATCATTATGATTATCGCAAGTTCATTTCGATTAATGAATTAGAAATTTTTTTTTGCATCGAATTTTTCTAGATTTTTTAATATTTATGTAAAATATTCTGTTTTTCGTTCAAGTATTTCAAAACCTTGTCTAATGTAAAAATCATATGAAAAATATTTTGATAAATATTCTTGAAAGTAATTAGTTTTCTTGAGTATAGTCTTTAAGTAATAATTTATAAGTTATTCAGAAATTATTTCTTTCATTAGTATCTTATAAAATTTAAAATAAATAGCAAATTATATATATTTTGTAGTAATTATCACTACTCATAAAAAAAAATTTTTATTTAGTTTTTTATCATATGATAAAAACTTACATATAGTCTATGTTAGTCAGGACTTAATTATTACAGACCAATAACTTGTTTGCATAACTAATAACTATAACTGTATATATAACTAATCTATTTCGACTAAATTTGCGGTATTCTCAACAGAAATTTGTGGTTTCAAGATGTCGACTGCATATGCAAAGCTGCTCTAAATTGAATTTTCTCTAAAAACTATAAGTCTAAATATTCTTAACTTATTTTTGATTTTACAAATTATCGAATTAATAATTATTTAAAAATTGAAAATTCATTTTATTTACAGATTTTTTGTTCTTATAGTATTTGGAATCGATTCTAACAGTAGTTTTTAAGTTAATTAAATTAATAAACAAAAGCCAACGAATCTCATGGTCATCAAATCAACAATATCATAAAACCAATGCTTGAAAAAATCCAAGCAACAATATATGTATGTAAAATTTTAAATCTTAAAAATAGAAGGGTTACAAGTCTCATACTCTCATAATCGAGAGTATGAAACAATGCAGGAAAAAAACCTCTGTTATGGCAGCCTGCCATTCCTATTCTCATACTTTTCCTTATCCTCTTGCACATGCAGCAGTACAATGTTATTTCCTGAAGCTACCCATCCATTGTATTTCATCATATTTACACTCCTTTTTTCAACCTATGCAAAATCCCTTACCCTTCTTTTTTCCTCGTGTCTTTTCATTTTTGGTGTCGAGCTCGACAAGATCGCGTGAATTCAAGGCCTTGTCATAACACGAGGCGCGTAAAGTATTCACTAATTTGGCCAATTGTTATCTCTGAATGAGGTATTCTTCGTTTGTTGTTATTATTGTTTTTTTTGTAATTTTATTGTCAAGCGTGAAAATTATTTATAAAACATTGTTTAACGTTATAAAATAAAACAGGGAATAATCGTTTAAAATTGATTTCTATTTTTAAAAAATTTTGTCTATTCTTACTGTTGTAAAAAATGTAATATAAATTTAAATAATAGAATGATGATAAATGAATGAACTAATTTTTTCTACAGTTTGAAATATAAAAAGCTTAAATTATATAATTTTCATAAAATTTATAAAGAAAATTTTGTTTGTTTTATTAAAATTTTTTTTTTATTTTTACAATTGGAAATAAAAATATAGATGATTAATAATGTATTAGAATTTATTATTTGGAAACTATAAATTTATAAAAAAAATAAATAAATTTTAATTTATTTAATCGTTAAAAATTGAGAAAAATAAAATAATGCAAAAATTACCAATGGAATAATTTTTATCATCCATTTTTTAATTGTCATTGGTTTTTCAATCTTCTATAAACATAAAATTTTTATTTTTTAAAAATTAATTACCATCCCTTGTCCTTTCTTACAAATATAAATTTGAGATGACGAAAAAATAAATGAAATCCTATCGAAATTACAGGGATAAAAATATTTTTTCTATACGCATACATATACTATCGAGCTGTGAGAGTAAGTTAGATGAACGACAGTTGAACGATTCTCGAGGGCACTTACACGTCGCGGTGTGGTATTTTTCGATGAGTTAATTGGCCCAATTAACAAGAGCTCAACAATCGAGGCAGAGTTCGAACGTCGACAGCCAATTAAACTGATGGATTAGTTTCTACGTGTATGTATGTATACATAACATGTATATGGTCCTAATGAGGTACGATGGCTTTAACATACACGTATACACATGTATATAGGCTGTACTACAACAGTTGGGTTATATTGTTGAACCACAAAGTGACTGAAACTACTATTTACCGGTAAGTCAAAATAAAAGTTAAAAAATACTAAATCGTTTTTATGGGATTTTAAGTCACGAAAAAATAGTAGATATTTTAATTAGATGCAATTGCTAATTATAAAAAGTTTAAATGATTGTTTATAATAAAGTTTCTTTATTTAATAAGTTTATTTAAAATTGTGTAATCTTCAAAATATTATTATTGTTGATTAATTTTATCTTCAAATTTTAAATTTATTAAATTTATATTCTATAAATTTCACATATTAAATTTATAGGATATAAATTTATAAAATATACATTGATTATGTTTAAGTAATTATTATTTATAACTTTTTAATTTTTGTCATTGATAAAAAAAACTATTGATCCATATAAAATTTAATTTAAATTCTGATCCACTTCGATTTTTAACAAAACTTACCATTGACCAATACAATATCATACAATTTATGTAACCTAATTTTTTCAATTCTTGACCTTTAACAATCATCCTTACTGTTTATCCATGTATATACATTAAAAGACAAAAAATCTCACACCCTGTACTAACACTCTCCTAAATATTAATCACCGCACTTATGCTTAATCAAGTCACTTGACACACTATATCCACAAAAAAAATTAAATCCTCATAAAGCTTTCAATGACAGATTTAATATCTTGCCTTCAATTTACCTCCAAAAAATAAGAAAAAAATAAATACAAGAGACAATATAAAATTAAAAATTAAAAGACCAGTCATGACTATCGAGCATAATATGAACTCTCACATGGTTAGAACCGGCTAACTCTCTGTAGCGGCGGTGGCGATTTCTCTCACGTCTTAAGAAAGTTTATATACAGATATAGAAAAGCGTCATATTGGTGGGGAGTATATATCTATACATACACATACAATATGAGAAAGTATATATAAGAGAGAAAGAAAAATAAAGTATATAAGAAGAGATAAAGCTAGTATTAGTTTGTAGAAGAGATTTTGAAAAAGGGGCGGAGTATTTCTTCAAAGGTTAACACGCGGGGGCGGGATCGCGTATTTCCTAACATTTTTCCATTGACTATCAAACTGCGCATGCGGCAACTTTTATATACAACTCAACTTATACTCTTTATCTATATACGTGTACATGTGTATATATACGTATAAAACAAGTATTTTCCCTCTCCCTACTTGTTTTCTTGTACCTCCCCAGGCATCGCCTTAAAGTTCTTAAAGGCTTCTTAAGGGTTGAGTTTTGTCCCTCTTTTACTTTGGGTGTCAAAGGCTTGGGAAATAGAAACTCTCTTTCTTTCTCTGATTTTCTTCTCTTTTACGAAAAAAAAAAACGTAAAGAAGAAGGGAGGGTTAAAAGACGTGTACAAGAGATGCAAGAGTGTTCTTGTAAAGTCCTTTTCTTTAACTCCTTTTCTTTATTTTTTTTTCTTATTTTTAGCTTTTCTATGTAGTATAGCGAAATTTTAGGAATTCACACTTGTTTCTTTGACGTGATAATGTCTCTATTTCCAGGTGTCCAAATTCGCTGATGGATGCACATACTTGGTTAGATACAATTTCATGCTTTTTAGAATGTTAAATTCGTATATATTAAATTCTTCAGAAATTTTTTAAGGAGACATTTCAAATTATTTTCTCGACGTGTTATAAATAAATAATTTGCATTTTATAAAATTATTATAAAAACCAATAAAATTATTTTGTCAATTGTGATTAAATATGGGTAGTCTTATTTATTTTTGTGAAAACGAGTGATCTTTTCATATTATTAAAAAAATAGTGTTATCTTAAACCAAAACCCTTAGAGAATGCATGTACGGAAAAAAATTAAATTATGTTCAGGTTTTATTTTAATAGTACATTACGTTCCGTGGACAGATAGGCTTTTTTTACGAAACGAGAAGATTACAAGCCGAGCCGAAGGCGAGGTTTGTAACGAGTTTTGTTAAAAAGCCTTTTTGTCCAAGTAACGTACTGTATTTTACGTTCTGAGAGCCGAAAATGAGAAAAGAAGTTGCGATTTTGAGGTTAGAAGAACGTAAAAATATTTTATCTACTCTTATATTTTTAATGTGATTTGAAAATGCAATTTTGTTATATCTTGTGTAAATTTATCTCATGTAATATATTTTGTATTTTGAATAAAAAGAAAATTTATACTAATTAGGTGTTACTTTAATTTAATTTAGGAGTTATAAAAGTTTATAACATTCCTATTTTATCAACTGACCTGAATAACTTTTAAATTTCTTAAATTTTGATTTACCTAAAATTTTCCATGCGATACTGATATAAATTTTAGGATTTTCCATTAATTAAGGTGGATCATCCGTTCCCATTGATATTTTGTAAACCTAAAAGTTTTTGACGAAACTTTACTATAATAATCTTAAAATACCCATCTTTTCATTGGTATAATAAAAACATACGGTAATCCATCAAAATCTCAAGTAATCAATGTCTGAAAAAAAGATATTATACACACGCGTAAATGGAAAAAATCATGATTTATGCATAAAGTTGATTATAACTTTTTTGTTACTTAAAAGTTTTTGATAAAAAAAAGTATGAAAGACAGACGATTTAATAACGATTATAATATGATCGCGGAAAATGGGAGTAAACGCTGTAATTAAAGAGAAATTAAGTGTACAAGTTGAAAATATTTTACTAACGTAGAATCGAGTAAATCAGCTGGTATATACTGCGCATGCGCGTGATAATCCGAAGACGCTCAGAGTGCCCCATGTAAAAAAATTATGTATAAACTTTACATAATTTATACATAGTAACCTATGTATAGATTGTGTTAAGAAATGAACATGCATAGTCTATGCATAAATTATGTATGCTCAGTTTTTCTTTTGTAAGTGAATTTTATTTTTTTTTTGTTTATAAAAAAAAGCAACCAAATATTTTATGCAATTATAAATATTTTTAACAATATTTTTACAATTTCATAAGAATAAAAGAATTTTATCACGGCGTTTTTTAATAAAAGAAGATTTATAAAAATTTCATAAATAATATAGATTATACATAAAAGAGTTTTTAGATCCTATTTTGTTATTACTCAAAGTATACGCATGTAAATTAAATTAAATTTATGAGATCATACAGTAAAATTACGTTAAAATGTATGAATTTTTATTTAAATCAACATCAAATTATATTTTAATAAAAATTAATTTTCATGCAAACATACTTTAATATCACTTTGATGGTCTATAAATATAGTTAAAAACCTCATTAAGAAGAGGCCGCACTATCTGTCTTTGTCTAATAGTGTTTTTCATCATTTATAAAAACATCATTGGCTGTAACACAAAAAAAATGGCAGCCCCCACTAGATACTAGTATATTGGTTAAATATTATAATAAGAACAAAATAATTTAATCATGTAGTTTTTGAATAATAGGAGACCTACCAAAAAAGAAAGGTTATATTTTAGATTTTCAGTAGGTCTCATATTATTCAAAAACCACGTGATAAAATTATTTTATTCTTATTATAAAATTTATCTATCATACTAGTATCTAGCGGGGGCTGCCATTTTTTTAGTGTTACAACCAATGGTGTTTATATAAATTATAAAAAACACTATTAGATAAGGACAGATAGTTCGGCCTGCTCTTAACAAGTAAATCGAATCGGTCGAAAACCGAATTAGCAACAAATAACTATATCAACAGGGGGCCGAATTATCTGTCTTTGTCTAATAGCGTTTTTCATCTTTTTTATAAACACATCCGTTTTAAGAAGAAAAAATAGCAGCCCCCGCTAGATATTTATATAATAAGTAAATTTTATAATAATAAGAAAATGGTTTTATCGAGTAGTTTTTGAATAATATGAGACCTACTAACAACCTAGAATATAACCTTTTTTGGTAGGTCTCATATTATTCAAAAACTATGCGGAAAACAATTAGGTTGTTATTACAAAATTTACTTCCCACACAGCATGAAAGAATTTTGAAATAATTTCATGAAATATTACAAGTAATAATACGTTGAAAGCATTTAAAAAGAACTTAAAAAGATAACTATATTCTTTTGAAAAGAATTTATGAAATAATACACAGGAAGATTACAAAGTCTTTACGAAAATATTACCAAAAAGGAAACGAAAGTTAAGACATGAAATATTACACGATTCTTTACTGAAAGGACTTTGAAAAGACTTTTTGAAAGGAAACAAGAAAAAACTCAGAAATCTTCCAACGATTCAATTTATAAAATAATTTAGAAAGATTTTCAGAATGATCTAAGGTATTCTTTCACCGAATCATTCGAAGATTCATTCAAAAAGCTTTCATGAAATAATTCATGTAATATTTTGGTAAAGTCTCAAGAAATCTTACATGAAATAATTTAGAAATCTTTTTGAAATATTTCATGAAATAACTTATGATGAGAATAAAAGTTATTACATAAATCCTTACTGAAAGGACTTTGAAAAGACTTCTTGAATGGAAACAAGAAAGAACTCAGAAATCTTTCGAAGGTTTCAGTCGTAAAATAATTCAGGAAGATTTTTGGAATAATCTAAGTTATTTTTTCACCGAATAATTTCAAGATTCTTCCAAAAAGCTTTCATGAAATAATTCATGTAATATTTTAGTGAAGTCTCAAGAAATCATACATGAAATAATTTTGAAATCTTTTTGAAATATTTCATGAAATAACTTATGATGAGAATAAAAGTTATTACATAAATCCTTACTGAAAGGACTTTGAAAAGACTTCTTGAAAGGAAACAAGAAAGAACTCAGAAATCTTCCAACGATTAAAATTAGAAAATAATTTAGAAAGATTTTCGGAATAATCTAAGGTATTCTTTCACCGAATCATTTCAAGATGCATTCAAAAAGCTTTCATGAAATAATTCATGTAATATTTTGGTAAAGTCTCAATAAATCTTACATGAAATAATTTAGAAATCTTTTTGAAATATTTCATGAAATAACTTATGATGAGAATAAAAGTTATTACATAAATCCTTACTGAAAGGACTTTGAAAAGACTTCTTGAAAGGAAACAAGAAAGAACTCAGAAATCTTCCAACGATCAAAATCAGAAAATAATTTAGAAAGATTTTCGGAATGATCTAAGGTATTCTTTCACCGAATCATTTCAAGATTCATTCAAAAAGCTTTTATGAAATAATTCATGTAATATTTTGGTAAAGTCTCAAAAAATCATACATGAAATAATTTAGAAATCTTTTTGAAATATTTCATGAAATAACTTATGATGAGAATAAAAGTCATTACATAAATCCTTACTGAAAGGACTTTGAAAAGACTTCTTGGAAGGAAACAAGAAAGAACTCAGAAATCTTCCAACGATCAAAATCAGAAAATAATTTAGAAATATTTTCGGAATGATCTAAGGTATTCTTTCACCGAATCATTCGAAGATTCATTCAAAAAGCTTTCATGAAATAATTCATGTAATATTTTGGTAAAGTCTCAAGAAATCTTACATGAAATAATTTAGAAATCTTTTTGAAATATTCCATGAAATAACTTATGATGTGAATAAAAGTTATTACATAAATCCTTACTGAAAGGACTTTGAAAAGACTTCTTGAAAGGAAACAAGAAAGAACTCAGAAATCTTCCAACGATCAAAATCAGAAAATAATTTAGAAAGATTTTCGGAATGATCTAAGGTATTCTTTCACCGAATCATTTCAAGATTCATTCAAAAAGCTTTTATGAAATAATTCATGTAATATTTTGGTAAAGTCTCAAGAAATCTTACATGAAATAATTTAGAAATCTTTTGAAATATTCCATGAAATAACTTATGATGTGAATAAAAGTTATTACATAAATCCTTACTGAAAGGACTTTGAAAAGACTTCTTGAAAGGAAACAAGAAAGAACTCAGAAATCTTCCAACGATTAAAATTAGAAAATAATTTAGAAAGATTTTCGGAATAATCTAAGGTATTCTTTCACCGAATCATTTCAAGATGCATTCAAAAAGCTTTCATGAAATAATTCATGTAATATTTTGGTAAAGTCTCAATAAATCTTACATGAAATAATTTAGAAATCTTTTTGAAATATTCCATGAAATAACTTATGATGAGAATAAAAGTTATTACATAAATCCTTACTGAAAGGACTTTGAAAAGACTTCTTGAAAGGAAACAAGAAAGAACTCAGAAATCTTCCAACGATCAAAATCAGAAAATAATTTAGAAAGATTTTCGGAATGATCTAAGGTATTCTTTCACCGAATCATTTCAAGATTCATTCAAAAAGCTTTTATGAAATAATTCATGTAATATTTTGGTAAAGTCTCAAAAAATCATACATGAAATAATTTAGAAATCTTTTTGAAATATTTCATGAAATAACTTATGATGAGAATAAAAGTCATTACATAAATCCTTACTGAAAGGACTTTGAAAAGACTTCTTGGAAGGAAACAAGAAAGAACTCAGAAATCTTCCAACGATCAAAATCAGAAAATAATTTAGAAATATTTTCGGAATGATCTAAGGTATTCTTTCACCGAATCATTCGAAGATTCATTCAAAAAGCTTTCATGAAATAATTCATGTAATATTTTGGTAAAGTCTCAAGAAATCTTACATGAAATAATTTAGAAATCTTTTTGAAATATTCCATGAAATAACTTATGATGTGAATAAAAGTTATTACATAAATCCTTACTGAAAGGACTTTGAAAAGACTTCTTGAAAGGAAACAAGAAAGAACTCAGAAATCTTCCAACGATCAAAATCAGAAAATAATTTAGAAAGATTTTCGGAATGATCTAAGGTATTCTTTCACCGAATCATTTCAAGATTCATTCAAAAAGCTTTTATGAAATAATTCATGTAATATTTTGGTAAAGTCTCAAGAAATCTTACATGAAATAATTTAGAAATCTTTTTGAAATATTCCATGAAATAACTTATGATGTGAATAAAAGTTATTACATAAATCCTTACTGAAAGGACTTTGAAAAGACTTCTTGAAAGGAAACAAGAAAGAACTCAGAAATCTTCCAACGATCAAAATCAGAAAATAATTTAGAAAGATTTTCGGAATGATCTAAGGTATTCTTTCACCGAATCATTTCAAGATTCATTCAAAAAGCTTTTATGAAATAATTCATGTAATATTTTGGTAAAGTCTCAAGAAATCATACATGAAATAATTTTGAAATCTTTTTGAAATATTTCATGAAATAACTTATGATGAGAATAAAAGTTATTACATAAATCCTTACTGAAAGGACTTTGAAAAGACTTCTTAAAAGGAAACAAGAAAGAACTCAGAAATCTTGTAACGATCAAAATCAGAAAATAATTTAGAAATATTTTCGGAATGATCTAAGGTATTCTTTCACCGAATCATTCGAAGATTCATTCAAAAAGCTTTCATGAAATAATTCATGTAATATTTTGGTAAAGTCTCAAGAAATCTTACATGAAATAATTTAGAAATCTTTTTGAAATATTCCATGAAATAACTTATGATGTGAATAAAAGTTATTACATAAATCCTTACTGAAAGGACTTTGAAAGGACTTCTTGAAAGGAAACAAGAAAGAACTCAGAAATCTTCTAACGATCAAAATCAGAAAATAATTTAGAAAGATTTTCGGAATGATCTAAGGTATTCTTTCACCGAATCATTTCAAGATTCATTCAAAAAGCTTTTATGAAATAATTCATGTAATATTTTGGTAAAGTCTCAAGAAATCATACATGAAATAATTTTGAAATCTTTTTGAAATATTTCATGAAATAACTTATGATGAGAATAAAAGTTATTACATGAATCCTTACTGAATGGACTTTGAAAGGACTTTATGAAAGAAAACGTGAAATATAACAGAATCATTTAGAAATATTTTCGGGATTAGTTTATAATTTATCCGCTTGATGGCGGTATCTCTTACTCTCGCAAGCGATAAGAGTGCTTCCCGTTTCATATATAAGGAAAATAAGAATCTTAAATGGAAACTATAAATTGTTATGCGTGCGATGTCTGTGTTATGATAACTTTGATTTTAACCGCTGTAAAACTATTCGTAATCCTATGAATAATTATATCATCATATATCCGTTATATATATGTGTGTGTGTGTGTGTGTATTGATTCTAAATTGATTCTTAAATAATACAGGAAAGAATAAAATTTCTAGAACCTTACACGTCTCTCAACTAAAGATAGATGAAAAGATTAATGCATTATTACTAAAAGAATTCATGGATCCTTACAGAATTCTTTCATTGAAAGGATTCTGTAATAATTCTATGTCCGAGGTATATTTCTTTCAGAAATAATACAATGAAATATTTTTAAAATATTTTATATCATTCTTACAGAATACTTTCAATGAAAGATGTATGAAAAGATTTAAGAATTATTACCCAAAGAATTCATGGATCCTTTCAGAATTCTTTTATTGAAAGGATTCTGTAATAATTCTATGTCCGAGGTATATTCCTTTTAGAAATAATACAATAAAATATTTTAAAAATATTTCATATTATTCTTACAGAATCCTTTCAATGGAAAATATATGAAAAGATTTACGAATTATTACCAAAAGAATTCATGGATCCTTACAGAATTCTTTCATTGAAAGGATTCTGTAATAATTCTATGTCCGAGGTATATTCCTTTTAGAAATAATACAATGAAATATTTTAAAAATATTTCATATTATTCTTACAGAATCCTTCCAATGGAAGATGTATAAAAAGATTTACGAATTATTACCAAAAGAATTCATGGATCCTTACAGAATTCTTCCATTGAAAGGATTTTGAAATGACTTGTGAATTCTTTATGAAATATTTTTATGTATTATTTTTAAAAGAATAATACCTCGGACATAGAATTATTTCAGAATCCTTTCAGTGAAATATTTCTGAAAGATTGTAGTCCTTTTATGAATCCTTTCAGAATCCTTTCAAAGTCCTTTCATGCTGTATGGGAATTATTATATTAATATCTAGCGGGGGCTTCTATTTTTTTGTTGTTACGGATGGTATTTATAAAAAAGATAAAAAACGCTATTAGACAAAGACAGATAGTTCGGCCCCCTCTTAATGCGTAGTTATTGAGCAAAATGAAGAAATTTTATAATAATAACAAAATTATTTTATCTCATAATTTTCAAATAAAATAAAACCTATAAAAATTTCAGAAAATGGATAGGTTATATTAAGGATAACTCGTAGGTCTAATTTTATTTGAAAACTACGTGATAATATTATTTAATTATTATTAAATTTATCATACTTGCATCTAGCGGGGACTGCTATTTTTTCTTATCAATTTTTATCATCAATACAAAAACTATTAAGCAAATACAGAGAGTTCGATTTCTTCTTAATAGCTACTTTTAATCCTAAAAGAATGTCTGTGAAATCTTGATTTTCATTTAAATTCATACAAGAATTTACATCAATCGAAAATCACTTTATTTTTCAAAATAAGCGTTGCGATCCTAAAACGAATAATTATCCGTATATAACCTCTTACATACGATGTACACGTTGTTCATTCTTTTGAGAGGATTTGAATGGTTTAAAAGTCCACGTGTGCCCTGAAAATGAAAATAAAAATACCACAAAGATTTTGTTCTCACAATTTGCACAAAATTTTGAGGTTGAACTACTTTTTTCAATCACATTTTTTAAATAATATGGAATTTATACTTATCTGATTAATCTCCTGCGATTTATATAATACTGCACGGTGTGGTCTAATATTTTTAATAGTTTTTTAAAAATATATTAAATTTGCCAACATTAAATGAAGCTGGACATAGATTTAACATATTTGACAACATGAAAATAGGCTTTATAATTTTTTAACTTCAGAGTGAAAACCTATCAATTAGTCGAAAAAGTAAACAAAATCTAATATTTTTATGTTATCAAGTCAGTTAAATTGGTTCCTTCTTTATTTAATGTTTGCGAATTTAATGTTAAGTTTTAAATTAAAAAAAATTATTAAAAATATTAGACCACACCGAACAGTATTATATAAATCGCAGGAGATTAATCAGATAAGTATAAATTCAATATTATTTAAAAAATGTGGTTGAAAAAAGTAGTTTAACCTCAAAATTTTGTGCGTACTGTGAGAGCAAAATCTTTGTGGTATTTTTATTTTCATTTTCAGGGCACACGTGGACCTTTTAACCCATTAAATCCTCTCAAAAGAACAGAATTCAAAAAGAATGACTAATTAACAACGTGTACATCGTATGTAAGAGGTTATATACGGATAATTATTCGTTTCAGGATGGCAACGCTTATTTTGAAAAATAAAGTGATTTTCGATTGATGTAAATTCTTGTATGAATTTAAATGAAAATCAAGATTTCACAGACATTCTTTTAGGATTAAAAGTAGCTATTAAGAAGAAATCGAACTCTTTGTATTTGCCTAATAGTTTTTGTATTGATGATAAAAATTGATAAGAAAAAATAGCAGTCCCCGCTAGATGCAAGTATGATAAATTTAATAATAATTAAATAATATTATCACGTAGTTTTCAAATAAAATTAGACCTACGAGTTATCCTTAATATAACCTATCCATTTTCTGAAATTTTTATAGGTTTTATTTTATTTAAAAATTATGAGATAAAATAATTTTGTTATTATAAAATTTCTTCATTTTGCTCAATAACTATGCATTAAAATGATATAGTTATTTGTGGCTAATTCGGTTTTCGACCGATTCGATTTACTTGTTTGCATGAAAATTAATTTTTATTAAAATATAATTTGATGTCGATTTAAATAAAAATTCATACATTTTAATGTAATTTTACTGTATGATCACATAAATTTAATTTAATTTACATTCGCATACTTTGAGTAATAGCAAAATAGGATCTAAAAACTCTTTTATGTATAATCTATATTATTTATGAAATTTCTATAAATCTTCTTTTATTAAAAAACGCCGTGATAAAATTTTTTTATTCTTATGAAATTGTAAAAATATTGTTTAAAATATTTATAATTGCATAAAATATTTGGTTGCTTTTTTTTATAAACAAAAAAAAAAATAAAATTCACTTACAAAAGAAAAACTGAGCATACATAATTTATGCATAGACTATGCATGTTCATTTCTTAACACAATCTATACATAGGTTACTATGTATAAATTATGTAAAGTTTATACATAATTTTTTTACATGCATGTATACATATTACGAAGTCCGCTGTATAGTGCCGTATATAAGTAAATAATCACAAGGGGCTTTTCAAGAAAAAAAAATTTTTCTACACATTTACTTATGTAATAATTTTTGTTTTCAAAATAATAATAGTTATAATTTAGACATATAGAGTGTTTTAATTTATAAAAATTTGCAATAATATAAATACCACCAAGGACCCAAAACATGATACGGTCAGACATGCATGATCCACTTTAAGCCTTATTCGTTAAAGGGATTAAGTGTACAATAAAAAATTAATCCCTGGAACATTATGAAAATGTAATTCCCATATTTAAGAAAGTAATAAGAATTACATTTTATTATCGTATATCTGGATTAATTAATATTTTCTTTAAGGATAGGTAACTTTAAAGGACTAAGTGCTCAGCGCGCATATAAGCCTGTCTATAAAATATTTTCAGTTTGCTTTTAAAAATTAACAAGCTTACATCTATCTTGTAGTAAAATATTTTAATACAGAAATTTTCTTATTGCAGTTCAGCAGTTGCCTTATTTTCTTTTAAAAATATAGTACACTGTGATAATTGTAATAATACAAATTCATTAGAAAATTAACAGAAGTGGGTAAGGATTTTTTTGAAATTAGAATTATACAGCGAAATATCTTGTTATGAAAGTTTATGCATATTACACTGAAAAGAAAATTTATCTGATTTAACTGAAATTGAATTTAATCTAAACAAAACAAAAAATGTCTTTCTAACAAATATTTATTTGTATTCGATTAACAAGATAATTTATTTAATTCAAAACTTTTTATTTCAAAGTTACCAAATCTCAAATGAAATATAACTTTTTTGGTTTTAATTAAAGATTTCATAAAAAGACAAATTATATGTCATTAAATAAAGTGTTATTTCTTGCGCATCAAATTATTTTATATCCCATATGGAAATAATTTATGTGAAAAACTGTAAACAATAGTGAATAATTGTAAATAACTGTTAAAAAATGTGGGAATTGAGACATAAATATTTGAGGAATAGTATTAAATTTATTATTGTACCTGGATTAATCTTTTCTTTAGGAGGGTAATTTTTGAGAATTAAGGATTGAACGTGTATATAAAGTGGCCTGTCTATGAAATATTTCCAGTTTACTTTTAAAAATTGATGAGCTCACATCAATCTAATAAGTAAAATATTTTTATAAATAATAAAAATCAACTATCGTGTTAGCTTCATATAAAATAGAATATATCTAGCCTGTGTATAAGACTTGTTGAAATTGAACGCTCTATTCATCGTGTATGTTTTAAAATATTTGACAAACAATTTTTAAAAGAGCTTTAAAAATCATCAACTTGGTTCACTTTTAAATTATAAAATAGTACAATATTAACAATACAAATTCTTCAGAAAATTTATTAAAAGTGAAAAGGTAAGAAATTTTTCAAAATCAGAATTACACGGCATTTTTTATTTATTATGCAAGATTAAAACCAAACGAGTTTAAAAAATTATAAGTTTTGAATTGAACATTTACAACTTCTATGTTTTTTAAGATTTAAAAAATAAATTTATTTCTAATTTAAGACAAAATTTTAGAAATTTTGATAATAATTATTTTTTTACTTCAATATTTATTGTCATAGTTTTCATTTAATTATTATTTATCGACAAATGTATTAAAATAAATACATAAACAAATAGTAAACCGCAACAAATTTATGAAATATCAAGTAATCTAATCTTTTATTTTTTTAAGGCATTACAAAAAGGAAAAATTGAGTCTTTTATAAAAGCTATGAATTTACATTCCATAAATCAATTAAAAGTAACGAGAATGGCTTGCTTATCAGAAAACACGCAGATATATTTTGAAACTCCAGTCACTATATCAAATTCAAATTCAATGGTTGCTTCCAACATTGAACCATCTGTAATTGTTGAAAAATTAATTCCTACGGAATTTGCGGAAAAGTCACAAATGATGCCAGTTTTTCGAAGTAAGTTAAATTTAAAATTCTTAAATATAACATGAACGTATGTGTAAATTTGTAAAAGTCGTGATCGATTGATGCAAAAGTATTTACAAAGTTTATAATGTACACAAATGATTTCATGAACATTTAAAATATTAACAATGTACAATCTTACAATGCACATAAATTTATAATCACATAATTTAAAAAAAATCAAGTCGAGTATACAATTTATTTTTCATTATTCCAGGACCACTAAGACAACGTCGCCAAAGAACTAAATTTAGCAAAATTCAATTAGAGAATCTTCAAACTCTCTTCGCCAGAACAAAGTATCCCACTAAAGTTGAGAGCAAAGAAGTTGCAGAGAAGATAAACTTGTCAGTATTCAACGTCAAGATATGGTTTAAAAATCGTCGAGCTTTAGAAAATAAAAGGCAAAATTTGCAAGTTGCTGATGAGCAGCAAAAAATTTTGGCTCAAACTCTGCTGACTCAGCAACAACAGCAGTCAAGTCAACAATTTATAAATTTTAATGCAATGAATATTAGTTACAAGGATAGAATGAATAATATTCTACCTATATCTCCATCAATGACATCAGAAAACAGTAATATTAGCGATATGCCCCCAACATCAAATGATGAACTTGACCGTTTTTTGGAAGAAATAATGGCTCAAGCTTTGCTACCTCAGCAACAACAGCAATCCAGTCAAAGCACACAAGATCAAAATGCTATAGAGCAAAAAAGGCAAATGAGTTCTCATCAACAATATTTATCTGATTATAATGTATAATGAACAGCAATATTGGAGTAAAGATCAGGCATCATTGCATGTATACGTAATCTATTACAAGAACAATAATGCTGTATCTAACCTTAATTTTGTTGTTTTTTCGGAATACGAAAACCATGATGCAACTGGCGTGCATTTGTATAACTCCAAAATGATTGAGTTTCTAAAAAATAAATTTCATGATGAAAATGTTAAAAAAATTATATATTTTTCTGATGGAGCAGAGTCTCAATATAAAAATAGAAGAGTACAAAAGCCATGCAGAATATTTGAAAGAACGTTTCGCTACGGCTAAAACCATTATGTAGTTTCCATTCGTATAAACCATGTAATAAAAATTCTCTAGAATGTAAATTTTTTTCAAATTATTGCAAAAGTTCTGTGATAAAAGTACAGAAATGTATTAAGAAATAGGAATAAATAAATATTGAATAATATTTGATTTAATTTCTGACGATTCGAAAAATCGATTTTGAAAAATTGAAAATTTTGAAAATCGTTTTGGGATATTAATATTTATGCATAAAGCTCCCAAAATATCCAAAAGAATCTATAAAAATCGGCCAGTCGATTTTTAATGGCCGATTTGAGAAATTTTGACTCATAATAACACATGAAATCGCTACTTATTTAATTTAACTAATAAGGTTACTTAAAATAATTATTCCGAACTGATTAAAGTACATATTATCTCAAATATTTTTTTAAGTTACTAATAACTTTAAATTATTTATTGAATCCGGTAATTTAATCTTATCGATCATAAAGTTTTTAATAGATGATAAAACAGGCATGATAAAATGATATTTAAAAAGCAAGTTTTTAATGTTCGAGCTATTTAAATCTAATGTCAAAGGAATTTAAAAAAAGAGTTCACTGATTAAACAGAGAATTTTTCTTTCTTCAGTGTAAAATTTCATCGCAAAAAGAAATTCCATAATCTCATTAGCGAGGACTTTACGCATTGGTGATCCGACATCGTAATAAGATTGTCGAAGTGAAACCAAAAGAGTTGAGAAGATTTTATTCTGTTATATTCTCCTTCTTCTCTTTTTTTTTGGTCTGCAAGTGGCTCAAGCCTGATTAGACAAGCTCAAGAAGTAGATGAGAAATCCTTGGGGGCTTCCTATCTTTGGTTCCGAGGTTTCCCTCGAGAGATCAACTTGAGAGTATCACACTTTGTAACAGTGGTCAGTACTACAACGGGAAAAAAATTTTTTCTTTTAATAGAAGATTTGGTTAATAATTTCTCATTATTTTATATAATTTTTTTCGCATTCTATTAGTTATGATTAATTTTAAATAATTAGCTAAAATTTATATGTAAGTAAATATTTGTATTAAATAAATGCAGCTATTTACAAAGTTATTTAAAGATTTATTACCGACTTAAATAAATTATGGTTATGGAATAGTAAACTGAATCTAAAATAATAGTACATAATTGTAAATGATTTCAAAAATTTGTAAACGAATAACCATCGTTATTTACATTTCAATTTTTATACCCGTTTTCAATTATTAAGTTATTTACATTTATCGACTTAAAATTTTTCTAAAGCTAAAATAATTTCTTAATATTATATTAAAATTTTTAAATCACTATATCTAATCTAATTCATATAGTATATTTGAATAAGATCTTGTTATGAACGTCAATGATAATTGAAATTTTAACGAAGATGAAAGTGACAAACACTCAAATTTTACAATTTATCGCCAATTACATCTTTCAATCTGCGTGAAAGAGATAGGTATAGATTATAAAACCAAATATTTTCTTCATTTTAAATTAAACGTAATATTGCGTCTCCATAAATTTCATGTTTAAATATTCTGAACTATAACAATTGAAAAAAATAAATATTAAACAATTTTATGACATTATTTTATAAATATGATTGAAAATGAAATACGAAGATAAGTTATAAATTGTTAGAGCTCACGTGTCTGTACAGTTAAAAGATTGAATTTGAGTACATATATTTGATATCTTTAATACTTCTAACTTTAAACAATCAATAATTTTAAACTTCTGAATTATTTATCATACCATACTTATAAAACACTTTCAAATTATATTTATTTTTAGCGAAAAAAAATTCATCCCAGAAACCAAAAGACAAACAAACAGACAAATTGTTTCCACAAGCTTAAATATTTTCCTTTCCACAAGAATCAACGACCACGCGTATACATCCCTTTAACTCTCCCATCTCTGCGATTTCTTTCTAATGACGAAGGATGTGCGAGTACATTTGAAACCCTCGCAGGCATACATATATACAAAGGCGTGAATCGCAGCTTGCGACCAAATAAAAAGCTCGAAATAATGGCAAGGCGCGAAGAAAAATAGGAAGCAAATATAAAGAATACAAGTAACATAACGTATACACATCTAAATCGGATGTGCTCACAAGGTTATGAGGGTGGGTGGAGAAGGAGGAAAGAGAGTGGGAAGAGAAAAAAAAGAGCGAAAATAAGAAAGCAAATTACCTAGCAGTCATCTCTCTATTCACTCCCCCTTTTCTAAGAGAATATATATCCTCGGCGAAAAAAAAGGAAAAGTAAAAAAAAATATATGGTGAAGGCAAGTAGTAACACGAGGTGTCGATATGACATGTAGCAAGCAAAGAAGGAAGGAGGTGAGATGGTAGAGTGAGAGAGTGAGACTTAGAAACATCCTGGGGCTTTATTACAAGGGTGGAATCAAATACACCGGGTGTCAAAAAATGAAAGTACATAAGCTTTTATATATCTATAGATATTCGTATATACGCCCAACCCCCTCTAATATCGTTGCGCGTCGTCATAAGAAGAATGAAAACGAAAAAAAAACGAGAGAGGAAGAGAGATGAAGATATCGAAAAATATATTGGGGTTGAAGGGAAAGAAGTAGGAGGAAGGAAAAAAAAACACAACGGCATGTGAAGCAAGAAAGTCGTGCTGACTTAAGGAGCTTGTAATGTTACGTGCGAGAGAACACATGTGTTTGCCGAAAGATTATATCGGAGGATTGAAATTCTAATCAAATTAAGGTATTATTAGACTCTCTTTCTTTTTATTGGCCGTGTTTTTTTTTTGCTCAACATTGACTGTAAGGTTATCAAATTATGAATGTACGAATAATTTAATGAATTATTTTAATTCAAGTGATTAATTTATATTTATGCTTCTGTAATTTATGCTTGATTACTGTGAAAAGCCTTATTTTTATGAAAAATAAATTTTAATATTTGATTTATTTCTTAGAAATTATTGAATAATGAACAATAAAAAACCATAGGTTTTCATTTTTATGATATCTATTTATTTTTTGAAATCAACTACAACGAAATATTAGAGTAAAATCAAATTATATTACAATTATACAAATTTGTATTATTTTATTGTTCAATATAAATTACTTAAAAAATTTATACTTAAAAAAATGATGATTATTTATGTATTGCAATTCAAATTTCATTATTTTTATATAACCCAGCAAATTGCAGTTAATTAAAAAAATAAACATTTTTATGACTGTTCATCTTTAAAACTTAATATTACATTTTGTAAACCTAAAACCTAAAGAAGATTTAAAAAACGGCATGAGATCACCAGCATCCCGATTTCTTGTACGTAGTTAGAGCATATTATCGGAATTTAATGCTGGCGAAGGTGGGAGTGTTAAAGTACACAGGAGCGAGGAGAAATGCGAATGCGTAATTAATCCGAATAATGGAGCTGCGTGAGCCCTGCTTAAGTTATGTTGAGGCTATTGCCTTAAAGTTCCCCTTTTAGTTTTCTCTCTCTCTTTTTTTTTGACTTCGTCACGTTCGTTTTATCCCCTTTTTATTCGATAATAATTAAATATTTCTCGATCATATGATTATTAGGTCTAAGTATAATCTTAAATTATAATTTAAATATTTTTTTTATAAAAAATTGTAACGAAAGACAAATTTATTTTTTTCAAAATTTTCTTTGAGATATAATATACTAAAATTAGAAGGAACCCTGATAGAAAATAGACGAGTTAAAAATGGCCTACGGTCAGTTTTTTATCTTTTTTACGTAGTTATGTCTAAATATTGAAATATGAAATAAACTTTTCCCTTAAAAATATAGAATAAAATGGATAATGATTTAAATAGATAATTAAATTTTTGAAAACTCTTGTCTATAATTATATTTTGTCATAAAACCTGGCAGCTGTTTATTAGACTCTTATCATAGTCTATCACATATAATATTATTATATGTTCGAGGTGTAATATGTTTTATTAGCCAAATTGAACCATAAAATTGTAAACAGAGCGTTTTTTGCTCTGTCCCTCTCACATATTGAAGTCATCTTTTGCAGATATTTTTTCTACTCTTTTTTTCTTTTTTTTTTAAGAACCGTTCAAATTTAATAAATATGCTCGAATTTTTCCTATATATTTAAAATAAATGAAATATTTATAGAAAATAAATTTTTTTAAAATTACCATGGTTAGATATCATTTAATGATCATATGCCATCACTTGTATGTTAATAAAATCATTTACACCTAAAAAAAATCATCGATTTATGGTGAATTTTGAAAAAACTCACCGTACATTATTCGCTATTCTGTGGTAAAAAGTCAGAAATAAATATTTTTAATTTTATTTAACATCGCTGTATTTATGCTATCATTGCATTGCTAATTAGCGATGAAAGTCGTATTTGTGAAGAAAGCACATATAACGTATAGTGGTGCTTGTATAAATCGGCCGCGAGCGGGATTCGAACTCGGCTCCTCGAAATTATGAGTCCATTACTCTACTGAGTGCGCCACTGAGAGACCTCATACCTTGTGCATTTGAAATCAAAATAAGAAGCACAAATCTTATAGTATAGAACATCAATGAAAATATTTTTTTAAATATATGTTGATATTTTATTTCATTTTTAGTCTTTTTCTTCAGCTTACAACGCATGTTTTACATTAAATTTTTTTCTATAATGTCTAAACTTCGTATTAATTAAATTGAAAATTTTATTTAAATTAATTTGATGCGACTACGATACATTCACCCTACCCTTTTTCCTTTAAAAAGTTGTTCGGAAGCCTTAAAGAGTTACGGTTCGCCAATCTCTCGTCACCCCCCATTTGACTTAGCAAGGTTTACCTCTTATTCTCTCTTCTCTCTTTCTCGTTTGTTTCTTAAAGGTCTTTAAAATATCTTGACTAGAAGAAAAAGGGTTACATGAAAACCTTTTCTTAAGCGGATAATTTGTTGTCCAAGGCTGACACCAAGATTCCTTATCTCTAGGCTTTTCAAAGGTTTGTTTGTTTAGAAAAGATAAACAATTTTGTAACTTGTTTTAACAAAGTTGTATTTTTGTAAAAAAAGGAAGGAATTTTGTTAATATTTTTAATATAATGAAATACAAGAGAGCTTTGTTAAGTAATTTATTATATAATATTTATAACAATTTCGTATTTTTCTTAATGTACAATCTCTTTTGATAAAATACGTAATTACATACATCTTTACCTTTGAAAAATTAAAAAAAAAGTTACACTTTTTACGAACAAAACATCTCTGTTCTACTCACCAATAAAAAAAACAACAGAAAAATAAAAGACCAAATAAGCGATAAGTGCAATTTGCCAAATGTACAGACGAAAATCCACCGAGTTAAGAAAGAAAGAGAGTGTACGTAAAAACGTTCCTATTGATTTAACGCACAGCGTAATCTCAAGAAGCTGTGAACGAGCAGTGATTAAATATTATGACCCCGTCTTTAGAAAATAGTACGGCGTCGCAGCGCAACCCTTTCCCTCCTATCTTTTATCTTTTCACGAATTTTCAAGACCAGCAAGAGAGAGAAAAAGAGAGAAAGAGAAAGAGGGAAAGACTTTACTTAGCATAATTAAAGGATAGCGCGAGAAGATTTTGCATGGCGAAAAAAAAGGTAAGAGGGATGAGGTCGCGATTTATTTCGTCATTTGGGATTTACAGATTTTTCTTTTTAAAGAAGTTCTTTTTACTGTTTGCTAAGAAACTTGTAGAGGATTCAGTATCTCTTATTTTTTAGCGCTTGTTTTTCCTACTAGTGTCAACTTCTCTTCTTCTCTTTTTTTGTCGATGAGTATACGAAAGTTTTGCGTCTTGTTTATTTACGTTTTCATTTTAAAGTGCATCGTTAACTAAATTTAATCAATATTTCTTTATTTTTCAGCAAAAAATTTAGAATTAAAAACTATCGATTTTTTAACTTCTTCTTGATTTAAAATTGATCATAGAAATATGAACATAAAAAATGGTGTATACTACAATTTATGGGCATTATTAATAGTAATATTTTTTGACGAATAAATAGTCAATTTTTGCCGAATCCGCAGAGCCTAAATTTTTTGTATATATAAAAAATGCAAATAGAAATTTGTAGTCTGTAAAGAGGGCATTTTAAGAACTTAAATATTTTAACTTATAAATTCAATACATCTTTTCATTCACGTTTAAATTATAAAATATGTTTAATGAATAGAAAAAAATGAAAGTATAAATCGTCTCAAACACAAATAATTATAAAAATTTAATTATTTTAATTCTCGAAAATGCGCGTAACATGTTAGTGGTATAAAGGTAAAAAAAAGGTTTCATATTGGTTAAAATAATAGCCATAAAAAATTCCCATTTTCAGCTCTTCATTTCAAAGCAATGGTCATAAAATGGTAAAAAAATCATTTCGATTTCCACCAGGGTTTATATATTTGTAATGAAAAACTTTTATTAATAATTTAGTAAAAGTATTTGATGAATAGATTAAAATACACTTTTATTATGAGTATGAAAGTATGTAAGCGAGTATGTAAATGCGTACATACATGTGCATATTATATGTAATAAACTTTTAATTTATCATATCTTCCAAATGAATACAAATATCTCTATGAAGCTTTTTTCTTAGCATCCTTTGATATGTCGTTAGTTCAATTTTAAATTTCACAGATTTTAATTTACAATCTGTTTAGTTCTTCTGGCAGAATTGTCAAGCAATTGAAAGTAATTATATCGAGAAAATACTTAAAATGAATTTTTTTCATAGTTGAAATAAATCATATCAGAATGTAATGAATAGACTGTAAATATACATGATATGTTTTATTCTAATAATTAATAAAAATGAAAAAAAAACGAATTATAAACAGTCGATGCTGTGGTAAAAATTCAGAATGAACAAAACCACGAATTAAAAATACATTTTTTTAATTTTATGTAACGTCGCTGTATTTATGCTATCATTGCGATGCTAATTAGCGACGGAGATCGTTTCAGTGTGTTTGCAAACAAAGCACATGTAACGTACAGCGGTGCTTGTATAAATCAGTTGAGAGCGGGATTCGAACTCGAAACCTCGAGATAATGAATCCATCGCTCTACCAACTGAGCCACTAACGACCTAATAACTTGTCGTTTTCTACTTATAAATTTGATTGATCAGAGAATTTATAAATTAAAACCTGAAAAAAATTCTGATATATTTTATGATCTGATTTTGCAAAACTTAATATCAACTAATTTCAAAGTTTAAAACTGCAATTAATATAAAACTCAATATTATAGGATAGTGTAAGTAAGTGTGTTTTTTTATAAAGAATTAATGAAAATCTTACATTTGTAAAATACAGTACAATTCTTATAAGCAATTTATAAGTACAGACCAATAAAGTGGTCGAAGGAATGATAAATTCACGCGATTTCACGTACAATCACGTATGCACTCTCATACATATATATTTTAGGGTAAACAAATAATTTTCAAATACAAACAGAACCATTCAAACCACTTTTTTAGTCTACATCTGAACACAGCGTTATGAAGTAGCCGTAATCGTACACCATTTCCTCTTTTAAATGTCAATTTCATAGTAATATTTTCAATACAATGAGAATACTTTCTTCATACATTCTTTCATTATCTTATCTTTCTCACGTATTATATTTAGATATATAGTATTATTTGTCATAATTACTAACTGAAAGTGTATCATTATAACTTTAGATTTTCATATAGCTCATGTGATTATTGAATTCTCGATGAATCAAAATATTGTATAGATAAATATACTAAGGTGCGGATTTATTTTAGATAATAATTCTCAAACAAATTTAAGGTGGGAGTTCATATCTTTCTTTTGCTCAGTCTATATAACCGAGGCTTCTTCGATAAGCGAAGTCAATGATAAAAGTGTCGATCGCTCGAGCATATAGAATATAATTTTAAAATATTGCTAATATTTATTATCAATTTCGTGTGTGATTAAACGTGCAATATTATCAACAAAATGATAAAAACGGCAGTTTTATTCTTAGCTATTATTGGTATGTTTTGTAGATTTTTTATGTGTCTATTCTCTTGAAAATTATTAACATTTTTGTTGACGAATAAAATAATTTTAGTGTAAATATATTTAGATTGAAATCTCGTCATTTCATTAACATAGCAACAAACTATTAACATTTTGTATTCAAACTACACTTTCTAATGTAAAAATCGCTTTGTTATATAAAATACACATCATTATCTAAAGCTTAATTTTTTGCTTATTTATAAGTTCGAATATTTTCAACCTATTAAATGACATTTAAATTAGCACATATACGAACTACATGAAATTATGCCAGTCTAACGCTTATCAAATTTCACAATATTCTCCTTTGATATTAACAAAAAATTACAATATATGTTCAGAAAAATGTATAATTGCTAATTACTTTTGTAGCTTTATCATTTAGTATGGGACAAGGATTTCCATTTGAGCAAAATTTTGGCATGAACAACTGTCCATGTATTACGACCTTTGATTATAAACCATTGTGTGCAAGTGACGGAACTACTTATCCAAATCATTCATCTTTTGAGTGTGCAAAAAAATGTTTACGGAATAATGGTAAATATAAAATCATAAGTTTTTTTTGTTTCTTAAATATATAAATAATTCATATTTTTAAAATGATAATTTGTTTTAGCACTTACAAAAATGCATGATGGTCCGTGCTGACGAGTGGGTCTATTACTATAAACAGTTTACATGACAAAATATCGGTTTTGGAAAGTGTTATATGAATTGTACATTGTTAATTTTTTATGTAAAATATGGTTCCATTTCGGCCTTTAAACTTATAATAAATGTATAGCGTTATATTAATTTAATCTTGATTTGATTTTTTAAAGAATTAAAATTAAATTTTTGTTTAAATGTTTTTATAAATTTTTTATTTATTTTGAGACGTTTTAGAAATATAACACTTCTGGCAATTACTTGACCACTAAAAAAAGGTAAATTGTCAGCTAAAATTTGACATTTATTCAAACACATTAAAAGATGGAAAATATTACAATTCAGAAGGTAAAGGAAATTGTATAAATGCATACCGTTGATTTTTAAGGATTTATTTTGCATGCCCCAATCTTTATAAAGGCTATGACTATTTTTTTATTATCCTTCCTTGTTGTTGTTCTGGTCTCACAATTGATAAATGGAAGAAATTCATGATTATTGTTAAACATTCGATTTACTTATCAAGCTTTTGAATCAGAACTAATTACATTGAAAAGTACTTATATTATAAATTTTATATTTATTCTAATATTATTAATCTAAGATGAGTTAAAAAATTATTTAATGAAGTGTCTTAAATATTTATTAACCCATTGATATTATTATGGAAAAAAATTTTACAATTGTAAGAAAATTCTTGCTTATGATCTTGCATATAAATATATCATATAAGAATATCTACTTGTATTAATGAACAGCTGTCCCAAAGAGTATACACTGCAAAATAAGGAAAAATATAATCATGCCTCTTAACATCTAAAACATTTATAACGCATGAATTTCATAATATTTGCAAAACTTTGTCAATATTACAATACATGTTGTAATATTTCTTATTTTTTTATACATACTAATATAATAATAAATTTTTTTATAATAACATACTAATTTTGTAATATTGAAACATTGCGAATATTATCACACGCGCTGCTCATAAAAATAGACAAACTTGGAAAACTCGGTAAATCACCTCATTAAATAACTCCGATATAAAAGTCGGCCCATTCTCTCAACTCTCTTCTACCCAAAGTCTCGAGTGCACAGAATCATAAAATCGACAGAGTACAGTCTCCCACTCCCCAGGAATATCCATAAATTATTCCAATCAGCCCCTTGCGAGCGAGGAAAAAAGAAAAAAGACACTCGCTGATTTCGTTTCACCACCCACATACCAAAGTGTGCGTACGACATAAAGTAAAAGGACCCTTTAGAAGTAAAAAAAGAAGAAGTAGCAAGTTGAGCAAAAGAAGAATAAAAAAAACGACAAGAAGAAAAAAAGGGAAACCTTATATACCAATGCGATTCGATCAGTGAAATTGCCCAGCTCAAGTAGAATCGGCCGCCTCGTTATTTCAATGTCTATCCCATATAGAAAAGTACTCACCCTCAGAATTGTCATTGTCGCTGACCAAGTGAAGCCGACATATATATAGGAGGAATATACCCCCCCTTAAGGTGATTCTATTCTACTACTAGTTCTCTAGTCATTTCCATTCGGCCCTTTGCAAAGTGGAATCATTTCCCGAGGGAACGTTACGCTGACTCTTCTATATCTATGTATATATGTTGCTGTATATATGTATATGTATTGCGTGCTGTATGTAAGAGTCTTGGCAACAGAGCACAGCTGCGACGGTGTAGACGACGACTACGCTTTACCCCTTGGGTAAGTATCGGCTTGATAATAGACCGTCTTTGGAGGATCCAATGGACATAAACGTGTATGGTGTAACTACTGTAGCTTAGCTGATTTGGCTTTTATTACTTGGTTTAAGATTTTTCGAAATATGGAGCTTCAAATTTAACTTCTGATGAGTTGAAGAATGAAGGATAATTGATTGTAAAATGGAAACCTAAAGTTTAATCAAATTTGAGGTCAAGAAATTATTTGTATCTTTTTAATTTTGGTTTTAATTGATTTGCATTGGTTTTTCGTTTCATATAACAATAAACTATTCTTGAAATGTTTGTGCCAATTCAAATATAATTTTTTTGAAAACGTATTGTTGATGTAATTTATAAAATGAAATCCACTATTTAAATAAACTCAAAAATAATTTAAAGTCCAACTATATGAAGGTCATCAAATTTTCTACTTTAAAAATTTCTTCGCTTCGTTCACCTACTTCGACCCTCCCATTAAAAAGCAAAACAAATGGTATGCACACCGCCCCTTCAAACATCATTATACAATATATGCATTATAAAACGTACGCAGTATTATTCATGATGTCATAGAATACGTCAAGGCTCGTAGATTCTGCAATGAAAAAAAGAAAAAAACTAAGGACCTTAGATGCCATAACTATCTCCATACCTAATGTAATCGAGAAAAAAAAAATCAACAGCAACAGAGTTCATCAGCCCGTGTTATTCGGTCTGGAACTAACTACTAATGCAATTTTTTTTTGTTCATCCGTGATTTTTACATCCGCGAGTTATGGGCACTCTCGTTGCTAAAGGTCATTTGCATGGAAATGGGGTCGCGGGATCGAAATGATGAAGATTGAAGGGAAAGGGCAATGTGTAAAATTTGTGTTTAAACGACAGCGGCGATGCATATATACATGTACTTTTCTTTATCGTGCATAGAAATTTTGCGTGGAGAATATTTTTTCTTCCATTCTATTTGCTATTATAAAATTTTAGTCTATGGGTTGTTTGGTAGATTTGGTAAATGAGAACGAGATTTGCATCACATAGAGATTAGGTTATTTAAATAATTTATTTTTATTTTAAAAAAGATTAATAAGACGACTACAAAAGTTAAGTTGTATTTCATTTTGTAGTTTACAAATTACTCTTTTAATTTATAACATCTTTTAGATTTTTAAGTTTTTCAACATCAAAGGGTCACAAGAAATGGTAAAAAATAAAATATCTGATAAATTTCATATATTAATAACGTGATTTCTAAACTATTAAATGAAACTTAACTTAATCTCCGAAGTCCCCTTTAAAGAAAAGTACTTTTGTAATTTATAAAAATTGAAGTGAAAATTTATATAATGATCAAAATCATTGATTCTACATTTTCAAAAATATATTAAAATATTTATTTATGCATCATTATCAACGATTTCAAAAACAAACAATTTATATAAAACAAAATTCTAAATAAATAAAATTGCACGAATATTTTCCAAAAGAAAGTATTATGCACATTGAATAAAAGTTTAAAGTATACATTATCAAACGCATTCCTCTGACATGATAGTCTGGTAGTACATCTAAATTGACAGAAGTCAGTGGCTTCGATCAACTTTTTTCGTGTACAGACGCAACTACATACACGTAAAGGCTACTCTCATGGGACTTGTACCTTTCTTGTACCCAAGAACAGGACCACACTATGTTCTCTGTACCGTCTGATTTTATAGAAAATGTACGCTCCCGTGGGATCAGTTTTAAAATTCAAGCCCCACATGAGGTCTTGAAAAAAAGGGAAGGATATTCTATATACGCGCAACTCATATCAATATTATACATATATACGAGAAACGAAACTGATTACGTAGTCCTCATAGTAAGGTTATATGAAACTTTCCTCCTTTTTTTTGTATTTAATTCAATGAAACAAGGCGTATAGTTTTGGCATCTTTATTTTATGTGGAGTAAAACAGTTTTACATAAATCTAATCCGATTTTGAAATATATGTGAAAGTAATTGACTTTATACTTTTTAGTTCCAATGGAATTCGTCAAATAATTTCATATCTTTTTTGCAATATTTGAAAGATATGTTCTACTTAAATTTTAAATTTAGTAATGCAAATAATTGTTATTAATTATTTATAAATAATTTTATGAAAATACTCTAAATATTTTCTGATGAAAATATAAAATTGCTCAATCACATTACGAACTTTTCTTTCATATCGGTTTAAATCAAATTAACACCTATCGCTGAACCATGTATACTCGAATAAAAGCGATAATTACTTTAAAAAATAAATCCACTTGATCATACAACACAAAGCATTTTTCTGCGCGACAGAACTGAATCGTTAACGTTTTTCAAAAAAAAAAAAAAAAGGAAAGAGAGTGGGGAAATGGGAAAAGCTCGATGACGTAAAATACCAAAAGTGCCTCCTCTTTCCCTTCATTTTTTTTTTTATTTTAACACAGAGTGGAAAATACATACAAGCTTTAGAGAGTTGAATTTCCGTTGGGTTACGTATATATCATGATAAATGTGTGTGCAACGTGGCGTGTAGCGCTAATCGTATCGATCGAGCACACTTAATCCATTAATGAACTTTCCAAGCTCGTTTTATCCTACGTCCAAGCTTCCACGATTTTCATCATTATACATATATATATGCGAGGGAGAGGATCAGACATTATATCACATACCGTAAAGTGGCTTCGTGGATCTTTTGCCATTTTTGTAAGTAGCGTTGATTTTTTTCGTTAAAATTAACGAAACAAATGATTTTAAAGGAAAGACGAATATGAAGGAATTGTTGTTTTTAAAATCTTATTTACTTTTTCCATCAAAAGTTTCCTATGATGAGAAGTAACAACAAAGATATTCATAGACTATGTCATACTGAATATTATTTTGCAATATTTAATTATGGAATATTTTATTTAAAATTTCTTTCTTTCATATTTTCTATTATAACCAGCCTGATGAAAGAAATAATAAAACGTTTTAAACATTGTCGTTTAAAATATAATAATGATAGATTTTTTAAAAATTGTAATTGTTCTATATAACTAATAAAGTCTCAACATTAAAATAAAGTGCTTCAAGTATAAAAATTTAAAAAAATAAAAAAATAAAAATTATACATATAAACAATTTATTATTATTAAATATAAAAAAATTAATATATTTCAACAATTTTCATTTAAACACAGATTAAATTAATATTTTTAGAGATATAAAAAATTTTAATATTTCAACATTCCAAAAAATGTAATTAATATCTGCAGAGTATATTAAACCTATTGTCATTAGTTTTATTCTAAGATTTTTATCTTTTTAAAAATTTTTCCATATTTTTAAACAATTACTAACAATTTAAAATAAATCTCACCAATTTTTCTTAAGCTATGATGAAATTGCAAAAAAATAAAAAAACATACAACAGGAAAATAATTAAATAGTGACTAATTATATTCATATTTGCATCATTATATCTGCTTAGAATATCAGAGCACTAGATATTTTTGAACGCATAAAAGTTTATCAAAGATGTCAAAGATAAAATAAGATAACATCTTAACAGGATAATATTGTAAAATATAATAACTTAAAATGTTGCATAATAACTAAATCTTATTAATCATTGACTTCTAACTATTTTCTAAATCCATATTAGCTTTTATAAAAAATAATATCAACCAAAAATTTAAATTGATAACTTAAAATTATAATAAATTTTAAATATATTACCTTTTACACTGCAATAATAGAACATATTTCGTTCAAGATTAATCAGCAGAGTTTCCTCCTTTCTGTTATTGCATATACAGATACAGACAAGTATCAAGCTAATACGTAAGGCCGATGCGCAGTATAGCTGGTGATTCACAGTAACAAAATATACATATGAAATATTATTGCGTCATTACTTGCCGGAGTTGCTTTAAGTGTAATCAGTATAAATGAACGGTCAGTTGGTTTCGTGCATCTGTACGTTTCGTAACGTCGTACTTTTGTTAAAAGCGTGTAAAAAGTATCAGCTCTTATTTAACGACGAATAGAAGTTAAAAAGTTATTTACAATCATGGATCTTTGGACTTGGACTATAATAATTGGTGCTATATCGTTGATTCTTTATTACTATTACCGGAAGAATCATCATGATTTTCGTGAGTGGGGTATACCTCAACCATCTGAAGTACCATTTTTAGGAATTGTGCTGTCTAATTTAATTTATCGACCACATATTTCTGACTTCATGAAACGAATGTATAACTTAAACAAAGAAGCTAAGTACATAGGTTTTCACGCATTCATGACACCAATAGTGGTAATTCGTGATCTTGACCTGATTAAAAAAGTTCTGGTCAAGGATTTCGATCACTTTGCTGATCATAAGATAGATTTGGACGAATCGGTAGAGCCGTTACTCACGAAAAATTTATCGGCTTTAAATGGTGAAAAGTGGCGTGAAACGAGAAATTTGCTTAGTCCAGCTTTCACATCGAATAAAATGAAGATCATGTTTGAATTGATGTCAAATTGTGCGGATAATTTTACGGATACTCTGCTGAAACTAAATATGGTTAAATCGGAAACCGACATAAAAGAAGTGTTTACAAAGTACACAAATGACGTTATAGCCACTTGTGCATTTGGTATAGAAGTTAATTCTCTGAAGGATCCAACAAATGAATTTTACGCCTATGGAAGAGAAGCGATGAACGTGGATGGTTACAGAGCACTTGTACAAATGATAAAGCTAATGATTATGCAAAAATGTCAAAAACTAGCCAAAATTCTAAATGTGAAGCTGATGCCTCAGAAGATAACCGACTTTTTTATAAACATCATTGATACTGCTATAAAAACAAGAAAGGAACAAGGCATCGAAAGACCAGATATGTTGCAACTCATGATAACGGCATGTGAAAATTCAAAAGTCAAAATGGATATCGTTGACATGACAGCCCAGGCTTTTGTATTTTTCTTAGCCGGTTTTGAAACCACCGCCAATCACATGTGTCTTGTAGCCAATGAAATTGCTTGTAATCCTGAAATATTAAAAAAATTACACAACGAAATAGATTCTGTAACCCAAGCTACAAACGGCAAACTTACTTACGAAGCCGTCACCAATATGCCTTATCTCGATGCAATATTTCAAGAAATTTTGAGACTTCATCCACAAGTTGCAATGCTATCAAGACATTGTACAAAAGCTTATGAATTACCACCAACATTGCCTGGTGCCAAACCATATTTATTGAAACCAGACGATACTATCTTTATACCTGTTACAAGCATACACAAAGATCCTGCCTATTACGAGAATCCAGAAAAATTTGATCCAGATAGATTTATCGAAAAGAAAGTAACAAGTAGCGATGTGGTTAGTTTAGGATTTGGTTTAGGGCCAAGAATGTGTATTGCTAATAGATTTGCTATTCTAGAAACGAAAGTTCTTATGTGTCATTTATTGAAAAAATGTACTCTGGAACCTTGTTCAAAAACTTGTACGCCAATTAAGTATTCAAGGTATCAATTTGCACCTGTTCCTACAGAAGGATTTTGGTTGAAAATAAAAGAAAGATAGTTTTGTGATAATGAAATTTTTAATTATAAATATTATATATAACTAAATCGTTAATATTAATGTAAGATGTGTGTTTGTATGAATAAGAAGTGTATAAATGTGTAAATTTATGTGAATGATATGTATATATTTTTATGATATATTTTATTTCTTGTTACACATTGTTATTATCTTGTTGTTATAATGAATTTGTAACATGCATAATTTTTGCACTAATTAAAGTTATCCAAAACTAGATCAGTATAAGAATAAATATAGGTATTCATGTTCAGTATCATTTGGAAAATTTTCCTTTTGAACTGCTGAACTTTTGTCTGAATCCTTTGAAAAATAATTTTTAAATTTTCTTTTAATTATAAAAATCAATGTCAAACAATAACGATAACGTCATTTTATTATTCAAAAAATGACATTCCAAATAAATTTCTGTATTCTATGAAAAAGAAAGACTTGAATCTTATATTGACTATAAAATTTTTTGTTTAGAAAAAGAAAGATGATAAAGATTTGTTTCATTTCAAGTATTTTTTCTTAAAAATAATGTAATACTTACTGTAAAAAAATGAGAAAATAATTAATTTTCCTTTTTCCTTGTACTTGTCAATTTAAAATTATCAATCAAGATAATCACTTATATCAATTCTAGATTTGAAGATTATAATTTAAAATACTTGAAAATACAAGAATAATCTTAGATTCGATATCGATGTACGTAACAAAAATAAACATACAAATAATTTTATTTTTTATAAAAACTGATAAAATTATTTAAAAATAAAAATTATTCTCATTTTTATAAATTTTTTTTTTAATAATAACTTTTTTCTTGGCACAAATACTCGAATGCTAAAGTAACTAAAAGCATTTATAACTTGTCAAAATAGAGGCAACACTTTAACTAAGTACTTGCAACTAAGCCCTCGTGAAAGTTCAAGTAAAGTGTGCGTATTTAGGCAAAATGTTTAGTACTCGCTAATTAAAACGACGAAATTCTCTTCTAAGCAATTATCACTCATAGTCATTTAAGTTTCCATTTTTTTCGTAAACTTATTAATTATTTTATTCAAGAAAAATTAATTATTATATTTACATATTTTCATGTTTGCATTTTATGTTAATGAAATTTTTACACTATTGTTAATTTGCTATTATACTTTACCTATTGAACAATAAATTTCATAAAAAAAATAAAAATTAGATATATTTTCTAAGAATGTTTCATTATTATATACAATATTAAAATTGTCGAATAAACTTTATTTAAAACAAATATTTAATAAAAATTAAATTAATAATCATGAATAAAATAAGTATTTTTTTAAAATAATTTATTTTGAACAATCGATCTTTTATGTACAAAAAATCCATCCTCTATCTATTCAAAAACTTTTTATGAACTCCTTTTTTAAAAAAAATATTGTACAACTACTTCAATAAGAAGGGAACAACAGAATGCAAATCAAGGGAAATCCGTTTATCGTCTCACCAAATAACCGATAGGCTGCTGTTTGTGTCCTCGAATTCTTTTTTTTTTTTTGTATAGTCAACTACCTCGAATGCCTCAAATATTTATCTTGCCTCTCAAAATCCCTTTCTTCTTTTCTGTTCTTCCTTTTTTTTTCATTCTCTATCTACGAGTTTCTTTCCGCTCGTGTCAATTCTGACGCCTTGGTATATCGACGTATGACAAATGCTTTGCTTGTTGGCGCGTCAACGTCTTGTCGTCAGAGCTGACGATATAGACAGTAGCTTTTGTACGGAGAGTAAAAATGTCTTCTTTTTTTTTCTTTCTTTCTTTTCTTTTTTTTTGTATGGTAAAAAAAGAGAGAAGAGGAATGAAAGGCGTCAAGAAGTCGTCATACAATTGCTATCACCATGGCACCGCAACTTTACGAGCACATTGATTCGTTTTTTAGGCTCATGGGTTATCTTCCCTTTTTTTTTATTATTTTAAAGATATAATAAAATGTTTCTTATTGTTATCTTCTTTAAATAAAAAAGAATCTGTGGAAGTATTATTTTATTTAGAAATTTAAATCGACTTTTAAATAACTGAAAACAATAATCGTGCAGGTAATTTAAAAAAATTTTAATAACAATTTTAAGAAAATGAAAATTTTAATAAAATTATCCAATTATTATTTTACGTATATTACTGGTTGAATATCAAATTACATAATAACGTTAATCATGCAAACCAAAAATTATAATTTTGTTTAGAAATTTCATCGATTTTTTTTTCATAATATATTAAGGATTCTATTAAAATAAAAATAAAAAAGTGCAAAGTGTTGTAATAGTTTTGGGTAGAAATCTCAGGAGCTATTAGGCAGAATGTTCTTGACACACTCTCTGTGCGTTAAGCTCAAAGCCTGCAATCAATTTATTTTCCCCGGGCTGCTCGTTAATTGTTAAACTTAGATGGGCGGTTGTGCAGCAGCAGCGGCAGCAGCTAAACTCCTAAACAAAGTCCAAAAGTGTCTAGGAGTGCCGCAAAAGCCAAACGAAAAGACAATCTATATATTTTGAGATATATAATTGCAAAGCCGATGAGAGGAAAGATTTATCAAGGTATGATGTGAAAAGTAATTTTTGAAAAATTTTTATTGATGGTACAGTATCACTTGGTTCATTGTTTTATTTCATTTTTTCGTGAAAACATGCTGTTGTCAGAAAATAATTTTTATGATAATTAAATTTATCCTTTTCAACTCTTTTGAAAAAACTCATCTTGTTATTATTTCAAAATGTTCATTAAAAATAAAATGTGGTATATTTACTAAGATTTTTATTATTTAATAATAACAAAGTAGTTGTCGAACGCTAGTATTTCGACCCTTTTTTTAAATTAACTTATATTAATATTTTTAATAAAAAACAATTTTTGTAATGAGAATTTCTTAACTGTAAAAACTTTTATAATTATAAAAGAAAGGAAGTAATATTATGATAGTATTTTTTTTCGTATTTTTCTAACTACAATTTTTGTCTAAATATCAAATAAAATTTGCAACATTTGGTAAAGATAAAAAAACTTTTTCGTGAATTTGAATTAGAAAAAAATAGTGAGAATCGCAGTTGTTATTTTAAGTATAACTATTATAATTTTAAAATAAGTAAATGAATATTATCAATTCAAAATTAAATAATACGTAAATATTTCATCCAACGATATTATTTGATACTTTCATACAGTAAATTTTAAAAACAAAATCAATATTTTATATGAAAATCTGAAAAAAATAAAAAAAATGGAGGGTCATAACACTTTGGTAATCCTAAAAATGGCTCGTCATAACTCAAAACTGAAACTAAAATAACCAGACGTTATAAAGACTTTTAGAATTGAAAGTTTAACGCTAAAAAGTGCCAAGGAACTAACGAGAGAGGAAGAAGCCAAACAATTACAAGTTTTTAGGAACGGGAAAGGATTTGATTACCCAGGGGATAATTAGAACAATGATTAGGAGATATGCACGCCTCGTTGGCCAATTATTTTGGCTGTTGTTCAACATACCCTTAT
Organism: Anastatus disparis; assembly: GCA_017163975.1. Classification (NCBI taxonomy): domain Eukaryota; kingdom Metazoa; phylum Arthropoda; class Insecta; order Hymenoptera; family Eupelmidae; genus Anastatus; species Anastatus disparis. The sequence goes on along the minus strand of JAFFSR010000333.1, from coordinate 10,572,841 downwards.
TAATTAAGAATCATATAATTATTTTTGCTTTTCATGAAAGCTTTTTTTATTTTTTATACTTTATCAGAAAATTTATAAATGTTAGAATAAATTTTAGTGATATTAATAGTAGATACTTATTTTTTGACGTCACAATTAATACTTCATGATTTAGTTTATTCGCTAACTTATCCCAATCCTTCGACCAATTTACCCCAAGATTTTGCCTATTGGCATAAAAATGAGTCTCAAAAAACTCTTTCATGATTCATTTGTTATTAGATTTTCGATTCTCAAAAAATTTTCAAATGTTACTATAGCGGAGTACTTTTACAGATGCTTTTTATTTTTTTTGGAGGTCTTATAGTTTCTGCAAAAAAAATCAAATTAAAAATTGTAAATACTCCTGAAGTTATGGGAAATTTTTTTTATTTTATTTAACGTCGTTTTATTTATGCTATCATTGTGATGCTAATTAGCGACAAAGATCGTCAGTATGTATGTGAACAAAGCACATATAACGTATACAGCGGTGCTTGTATCATTTGACTGCCGAGAGCGGGATTCGAACTCGGGACATCGAGATTACGAATCTATCGTTCTACCAAGTGAGCCATACAGATCTCATTTTTTGAATATGATTTAGAAACCTCAATTGAATAATGTATAATGAATGTTCGAAATATAAACACATAAAATTGATAAGATTTGTAAACAATAACAGTAATTTACCTGATGAAGATTTTGTGATAAATTTTCTTCTTTCGCTGATGCATTTTGATAGTTAACTATGTATAATATGAAAACAAAAATATAACAACTATACTTTATCACAAAAAAGATAAAAGAAAAAAAAAGTTTTAAATACGTACTGAGAAAGAATCTTAAAATTAAAATAAATTGATGAATGAATACTTAAAGTAAATAATTACTTATGTATAATATGAAAACAAAAATATAACAACTATACTTTATCACAAAAAAGATAAAAGAAAAAAAAAGTTTTAAATACGTACTGAGAAAGAATCTTAAAATTAAAATAAATTGATGAATGAATACTTAAAGTAAATAATTACTTATGTAAATAAGTAAAAAATAATAATTACTTATTGCGTAATTTATATGACACTCCTTTATCTTAATAAAAATGTAGCTTCGTTTTTTTATCAAAGTAGGCTAGAAAGCTTTATGAAAAATGTAAGAATAAACAATTACATCGAAATAGTACTCATGAGTGCTTAAAAAAAATTCCCCAATCATAATCAATTTATAAAAGCTATTCAGTAACAACACGTATCACTTACATAAACGTTAAATTACGCCACTTGGGTATACCCTCTTCCACATTAATTTAACCGAATCTTTCCTTCCACATTCCTTTTCATAATCTAAACACGGTCATCTCCTAAATTTCATACATAAATACACTCTTTGCTTTTTTTTCTCTTTTTTAACACATAGCACAGCTCGAACTTGATGTATCCATTACAAGGGGAATATACATTTTCTATCGTTCTTTATATATACGCTGGTCGTTTTGAAACTTGTCAACTATACATAGCCCATGACTATATGTATACATTTGCTCTGGCCCCGCGGGGACACTTGACCGGAAATATAACGCCCGAGCCCATAAAAAAGACTTATGCCTTTATCACGATTGTTCGAACTTCGTTTCTACTACGACACCGAGGGCTTAAACGTCGTAAAAAGTCATGGTGAAAAAAAATAGCTATGTTATTTTTTTTTTTACTCATCGATTTTTACTATATGTATGTATATATGGAGATGGGTATGGGGGAGTGTGAAACAAAAAAAAAATAAAAGTTAGCCGTTTAGAGTCCGAAGTCATCTTTGGACTTTTGATGAAGTTTTGTTTTTTTTTTACTTATCGAGGTTGTATGCTGTACCATCGGAATAGGTATATGTTACTTTTATGGAAATTGAGTCGCTTGGTTATTACAGTTCTTCTTTTACTTTTCTTTTTTTAGTTTAATAAAAATAGTTGTCGGACTTGAATTACTGTTATTTCTGTTCTGTATTTATCGCTATTAATAATTTAATGGGATTAAGTGCCGATTGTCTATTTTGCGTTGATCCTATGAATTTTTATGGTTGTTAAACGTTTGAATAAAAAATAAATTTTTCGTAACTATGTTGTATTCTTAAGGTGAAAAAATATTTATTAACTTTGAGAAACGTAAATTATTCTCTATAAGATCTAAGTCATTTAAGAATATTTAAGATGTTAACAAACATAATTTATGGATGATGAAAATAAAAAAGTAACATTAATATTTTGAAAATATTTACTAATAAGACTAAGCCGATACTTAATTCATAGAAAAATTCAATGATATTTTAACTTAAGGTATACTTTTAAGCTAAATTAGTACAGGTCATATTATAAATAATTATCTCTATTAAATTGCTAAAACTCTAAAACGCCACATAAAATATCTATTTTTCATACAATCAGTAAAATGCCAAACATAAAAAAAAAGAAAACCATTGATTCATTCGCAAAAAAAATCATCCCTCAACAACATCTCTTTTCATTCTACACTCAACCCACACGTCCATCCGTCCCCGTATCATACGCAAATAAGAAACTCGTATAGGTCTCTTCTTATTTCTCTTCTCCCTTTCTTTCTCTCTTCGCTCTTTTAAGACTTGTCTATACATTGTATATATATATATAGATATCCATGTATATAGCAGTAGCAGCAGCCGTCTACAAATATACACATATTCGCGTGAATATTTGAAAGGTCCTTCAGCGCCTTCTGGCCTTTTCTCTTACACCCAAAGCTTTATATGTATATATATCGCATATATGGACCCCACAGAGCATCTAGTATAGTCTCAGTATCAGTGAATTATTCAAGACCAACCCTCCCCTCGAGGGGGATGATGAACAAAAAAAAAGAAGAAAACGTAGACAGGTTTATTATATATATCTTTGCTTTATTTTTGAACTATGCATAAAAAATGGTTATAATATGCATATGTGTGTTGCTATATTTTGCAAATGGCTGAAGAAAGTTCAAGATTTTATTTAAGAGATTTATAGGAAATTAATAGCGAAAAAATTCGATAAAGAACTCAGATTTCGATTTTCAAAGTAAATAATTTATGTTTCATTTGTATTTTAAATGAAATTTAGTGATTTTCATACTAGAAATAGTGATTTGACATTAAATATCTTTGATAAATTAATTCACAATTTATCGTATCCTGAAAACGAGAGCAAAAAATGTCATTATTAAAATTTGATTAAGCTCTATCATCCAAATATTTAACTGCTCATAATGATAGGTCCAAATCACTAATGCTGCTAAAAGTCCTGTTTTTCCCTATTAATTAAACCCTTTCAGAACAAATGTACGTTACGATGCATATATTAATAGTATTTGCTTTTTTGGGCCCGGATTCATTATGGGAAAAAAAAAACAATTTTTTTTTTGTTGTAAAAATTGATTTAACAATGAACACAAATCATCTAAAAATTGTTCGAGAAACATTTGAAAACATAATTTTAAAGAAAACTAAAAATTATGAAGACTCAATTACAAACGATAAATTTGTAATTGAATCTTCGCAAGTTTTCCACCTGTAAAAATTTTTTTGTTTTGCATTTCATAATTTTTTTCTTTTGCAATCGAATATTTCAAAATAAATAATCAAAAAGTCGATTAGGCAAGAATAGAAGATACAATATCTTTTTAAGATGAGTACATGATATTTATTTTACAAGCTTCTAATAACATAACTGTATAATATACCAATTTAATTTTTTCACTTTTTAATAAATTAAACTTAAAAATTAGAGTTTCTATCAACGAATCATCTGAAGCTTTATATTTTTCTTTTAAACCAATGTTAATTCACATTTAAATAATACGACTTACTAAAGTATTAAAATTATAATAAATGAAATTTGTATTTTACAAATTTCAATAAACATTAAGATTATTTACATGAAATTTGCAATTTACGATTTTCTTCGTGGCCTGTTTCACTACCCGCTAAGCAGACACAAGAGTCAATAGGAGCGCAACAGCAAACAACCAAGTGCTTCGGCAAATATACGTCGGTATGGAAACAGAGAACAAACACGTTACAACTACAAGCGCAAAAACTATTTTATTTTCAACTGTAAATATCATTATTTTTTGTAATTACAGTTGAATTATTATAAATTGCTGGTAATAATTATACATGCAATTTAATATAGAGTTTATTAAAGAAACTGAAGAATATTTTTATTCGTACAGTACTAACAAAATTAATAAAAAAATTATAATAATAATAAATAAATAAATAAAGATGGATAGTCAGAATGTCAATAAATGACCAATATGTGTTCAACGGAGGTAATTAAAAAAATGATTATAAACAAGAGCATTCTGACTGTCCATCTTTATTTATTTATTATTATTTTTATTTATTTTAAAAAATTTTTTTTAGAATTGATTTAACATATTCTTTATTTTCTTTATTCTTCAGTTGACATAAGTATTATTTAAGAATATATATTAAAGTTTACACATTGTAACGTTACGATAGATTGTAATATATTATATATGTTGCTTTGTTATAAGTCAATGGTTTTATAAATATAATATAATAATTCATAAATCTATAATATTTTATTTAAGTTTTACTTTAATTCAAATTTTCCGAAAATGAAAATACCCCAAACTAATACAGCTGGAAAATATGAAAAATTTATAAATAATTATTTGCAACATTTTTTTATAACAATTAATTTTTTTTATAAAATTCACTTGTGATCATAAAAAAAATTGAAAAGAAAATTGGAAAATCACAATCCTGCTTGAAAATGTAAAATGGTAATTAACTTCATATTTTAAACAGCAGCCTCTGTGACAATATCAGGAAAGTCCAATAGCTTATTATCTTCAAAAAAATATATAGTAGAAATCTATAAAATAAACATTACCATTTTTTTTTATCTTAACCAAATACCGACTTGAATCTTGTGTAACAATATTTTACCTACCTAAGGTCAAGCATGCAGCAAAATTCTTCCGGTAGGGTAGATTTCTGTATTTCCTACAGTGATAAAACCAAAATTTTAAATACAAGTATTGTTAAAATTATTTGATTAAATTATACTTATGAATTACATATTCTTAATGCATTTTAAAAACTTCAACTTTAGTTTATTATTCTAAAAAATCCAAATGGTTTTTTACTTTAAAAAGCTCTGAATCAGACTAGCCTTTTTGAAACGTCCTACCTTATATTTTACATTACGTTAGATGTAAAATTTGTATTTTCCAATATACATTATACATTTGTATTACATGTTATGCTTTGATATTGGGTGGAAAATTCGATCTCCACCCAATATCAAAATGTCCATTAAATGCAAAATTAGTTTAGTGCCATACAGTTTAAGTTTTTTTTTAGTAAGTTAGACACGACAAATCCTATTTTACGCTCGGTATTTGAATGATATTCATTAATAATTTAAGATGTATATTAATAATGTGTAATAATAAAATAATAATGTATTTAATAAATTAAAAATAAAACAAACTTGCAGCGAAAAAATTCGGTTACTTTAATTAATAATTAAACACTCAACAGTTATATGAATAGAATAAAAAAAATATAAATGCTAATTATATTTAATTACACCAAGTCGTTCAATAATTTATCGAAAAAAATATTACATTCATATTCAAACAGCGTCCTTTCATCTCATATTCTTTCGCAGAACATCTCAAGAAATTTCATGGTCCAAACGGGTAACGTTTTTGGATTCCTGCACGCATTTCATTTGTTGCCTCAAATTCATGTGCACACATATGTACACATGTACATGGGACCAGAATACCAAGATCACACTTAAAAACATCGTGACGATGTTCTTCTTTATTCTGATGACACTGACCTGCAATCAACTCTTCGTATATCCTGAAAAACTTTAAATTCGAGTATGATGTAATATTTTGTTCATTATTCGAAGTTTATATTACTTTCATCTTCTTCCTTTAAACTTTTTAATATAAATTAATGATAATAACAATTGGAATAGACATTGTTTTGTAATAAATTAACTTATGATTTACAATGACTAGCAACTTAAATACCAGTTATTTTTTAAAAGATACATTTTTTTCTTTACGTATAACTTTTTATAAATATTCTTAAATTAAAATCATTAAAATGTAACTAATACTATTGAATACTTCATCATGCTTTATAATAATTTTAGCACACAATTCCAAATAATCACGAATTTTGCAAATTTAAGCATGTTTAGGTAATTAAAAAGTACGGAAAAATATTAGACAAAAGAACATATTGTATAAATAAAGTTGTTGGAATAAATGAAAAATAAATTACACATTCTGTACTTTATTCGAATCAAAAGATTTTTGAGTTACATTCGTTTTTATGTGTTCCTTTATTACAACAAACTTGTAATAAACGAACACAAACTTTTTCACAAAGTACAATACATAATAAAATTTTTGTTGCTTCGATACATTTCAAATATTTATTTTCTAATAAAAGATACCAAACAACTTCTATAATTTAAAGTTACCTTAAGCGTATAGATCAATTAAATGATTAGGATAATGGTTGAAAATATATTTTCTTTTAAACATGTGCACCGAACAATTCATATAAAAATGTAAGAAAAGCTATTAAGTAGCCTGAGCCAAGAAGATACAATAATCTTTCCACTACGCTGGAGTCATTCGATCCAAAATAATAATAAGGTGAATAAATGTCAAGCTTAAGTTCATTTGGTTCAGTTTTAGCTATTTTTAAAAAATCGATGAAAGCAATCTTAAACCAATATTCACCGAGACCAGTTTCGTGAAATCGACGTATTAAATTACTGAATTCATCGATATACGGTGAATATCTTGAGAACAATGTTGCAGCCCAAACATTATTAAGTGGTTCTTCAACTGTACTCAAAATCCATCCATTATTTGGATTTGAAAGTGTTTGCGAAAGAAATTTCGACAAATAGTAATCCAAACGACAAACTGTAACTCCGGTATTATGCATTCTTATTAAATTTCCGCATACTTCATTTTTATACTCATTTAAAAGTTCTACAGTTTTGATATAATGATGATAATCGAAATTTGAATGACTGGATGTTATAGCTTGTTTTATATCAAAAGAAGTAGCAAGCTCAGTTTTCGAGTCTATAACATCTTGTATTGATTTGAAATTGAAATATTTTTTACTGAATAAATCCGATAAACTGCTTTCAAATAACATTATTACAACTTCTGCTGTAAAAGTTGCCGATAGGAAATTCAAACATAAAAACAGAAGTTTCTCAATCTTATTTTTGGGTATGGGAGTTGTTGAGATCCCTAATAAAACCATGAAAATATTAAACATATTCGAAAATTTAGAATTAATCTTATAGAAATATAATGCCGATGAAATAATAATTCCAATGATAATTAACAAGCTTAATCTAACGCATAAATCCCATGGAAATTGAAATTCATAGTATCCATATTGTTTGACTATCAAATGAAATGTACTCTGGCGAATGTAATAAAATATTTTTGTTACGGATGTGGATAAATTTTGTATAAGGGTAGGATCTATTTTAAAATCTAACATGTCACTTTTTAATGCCTCGATGATTTCATCATCATTATTTTTAAAATAATTTTCATGATCCATCGTGATCTGAATAGTAAAATTTAATATTTGTGCAATAGTTTGCATCATCACCAAATCAATGTGATGATACATGGCATAAGTAAAAGAGAATTTCTTGTATCGCGAAAATCCTGCTTTTAAAATGTAACCATAAAGGTTCTTTAATTTGTAATGAAAAATTTCAGTATTGTTCGATAAATATTCAGTGTGGTAGTGATTACTAAATGGATTGTATTGATGGACCAAAACTGTATCAATGTCCTCAGAAGATTTCAATGATTTAAACTTTTCATCTTTTCTTTCTGAATATATGATTTCAATAGCAATAATATTCAAATATTTTTTAGACCATAAAGCTTCGAACATAGGCTTAAGGTATAAATTATTATTCATATTCAATAAATAAATCAAGCAGTAAGGTCTTGGACTAACATCTAAAAATTTTTCTATGAATTCCAAATATTTTAGAATCTTAGATATTGCTTCTGTTTCGTTGTAAACTGTATGAATAATAACATATATTTTTGTCTGCTTTGAAACCAATTTCAAAATATCATTTTTATATATCATATCTATTGTTTGATTTTGTAATTTATTAGTATCGAAGTTCAATGCGTGAAATTCTTTTAAAATTTCTCTTGTTATAAATTTTGAAATATGTGATACTTGAGTTGATGATGTAAGCAAAGTAACAAAGTGAATATGTAAGTCTTTTTTCAAGTATTGGTTTAATTTAATAAAATCATGGTTAATATGACTATATACTACAGGAAAAATAAAATAAAATGCAGTTATTGTAATTAAAATTGTATAATTTTTCATGACTGTTACTTTCACAACAGTAATAATTTTTAGGAATCGTTCCTCAACTGTTTCAATAATACTATTATTCATAAATCAGATATTACTTTGACTAAGAATATACATTTACATTACAATAAATGTATACAAATATTTAGTATGAAGAAACAGACTTATTTTATTAAAAATTCATCAGACAAAAAATTTCAAGCTTTAATGTTCATCGATAGAAATCTAAAAACTACTTACTGGATATATGAACTTCATCATAATTTCATGTACATTACATAGATCCATTTTTAAAAAGAAAAATACATGGATTTGTTTAATCGATGCAATTTATCGATTATCCACTGCATTGTTAATAATATAACAATGCCAAATGTAAAACTTGTGATATTCGTTATGATTCATTTATTAATTTTTTATTCATTTTTAATAGTATATTTTTCACCTAGGGAGCAAAAGTAAAGAATGTCCCAAATCCTATGTAAATTGACACCCGAGCCGAAGGCGAGCCGAACAAACATACGATTTAAGGCATTCTTTTTTTGCTCCTGTGGTCAAAATGCAATTTTTTTCAACGCCAGGCCGAAAGTACCACTTTCTTTTTTCAACGCTTGGAAAAAAAGTGGTACTTTCGGACCAAGTGTTGAAAAAAAAGATCTTTCTAATCGATGCGATTTATCAATTTATTCCTGCGTTGTAAACAATGTAATAATATAAAAAATGAAACTTAAAACACTTATTTAATAATTTACGAAAATTCATATTTTTTATATTTATAGAATCTAATTTAAAGGGTAAAAATCTATAAAAGAAGTTGTAAAATAATTTCTAATGATATTTATGGTACATAATTTCAGGGGAAAGACGTGAATTTCAAAGGTTGAGCGTACTCAAATAAAATTTTTAATATATTGTTAGAATTGGAGCTAATTATGCAAAATGTTCGATTATGTTAATGTTAAATAATGTGATAACCGATTTCATTAATTTCTTAATTTTGTAAGACAACATAAAGCACTCAAACTATCCTTAGATTTTGATGAACTTTTAACGATTAAAATTATTTCGCTTATTAAAGTGCACAACATTTGCAATTCGCAAAATTATCATGGAAATAAAAAACATCAGTGGCACGTGGCTTGGCAAAAAGCAGTTTCCATCTTTACCTTGACTGGCGCACGATGGGCAGATGCCAGCGTAAAGATCAATAATGCCTAACAGTCCGAAATAGCAGGTGCTTGACGCGCGCGCTGGCAAGCAGGTGGATACTTTAATTTTTACATACATGCGTACTTCGTTAACATATGTACTTTTATTTCTAATAAATTTTATTTGAATATTCTTATCAAATGTAGAATAGAATTTAATAATTACTAATAATTTTAATGATTTCAAAAATTACTTTGTTCTAAATTGTGGATTTCTGTTTAAACTTCTAAATGCGCTCCAAACTTCAAAATATTCTACAACCAATATATCAATTGAGCTACTAATCTAATCTCTCGCTCACATTTCCAAACCAAAATCCCAAATTCAAATATCAGATAATCTCGGCTACTCACCTAAGAATGATCTCAATACTCAATTGTACAACGCGGTCAAATAACAATTTAGTATTCATTCAACGAAATTATTCCTAACGCGGATTGTTTCGCGCCGACGATGACGCCGAGAATCTCGCGTCTGGATAGAACGAGGAATTGTAAAGCATCGTCTGGGAAAATCCGAAAGGTATAAAGCCAAATACATATGTACAAGACGCGCTAGTTATGTGAGCTAGTTGTATTTTCAACGCACGTAGAATTGTATGAATGTATACACGCTGTACATATTTTTTCTTATAAAGACTACAAATGAAATTTTTTTAATTTTCTTCAAATGACAATAGCTTTTATTGTTGATTATAATTTTAGACTATTTAATGGCAGCTTTTAATGGACCAGATAGCTGCTATTTCGAAAGGATTTAAGCTCAGCTTTTATTTGAAAAACGTTTTGAACTTAATGTTTAAAAATTCTGAGCTTTTGAATATCTAGTAACTTTTCTAACAACATTCTTTAAGAAGGGGCCGAACTATCTGTCTTTGTCTAATAGCGTTTTTCATCATTTATGTAAACACTATCCGGTATAACAAGAAAAAAATAGCAGCCCCCGCTAGATATTAGTATAATTAGTAAATTTTTTAATAACAACCAAATTTTTTACCGCATAGTTTTCGACTAATTAGAGACCCTCTAGCAATCTAGAATATAACTTATCTTTTTTTGGTAGGTCTCTAATTATTCAAAAACTACGCTGTGAAAAAATTTGGTTGTTATTACAAAATTTACTTATTATACTAATATCTAGCGGGGGCTGCTATTTTTTTCTTGTTATACCGGATAGTGTTTACATAAATGATGGAAAATGCTATTAGACAAAGACAGATAGTTCGGCCCCTTCTTAATTATCTATCTGTAAGAAAATATTGAGCATTAGTATCTAAAATTTTGGGTTTCTTCATATTTCTGCATCCAGAATCATCTACCAAAATTTGAGTTAAATTTATGATTTGAAGACCTTGACCTCTTCCGGTTAGTTTTAGCAAAAATCTCCCTTTATTATCAAAAAAATTATACTTTTTTACATGAATTGACATTTAAAAAAAGAAGTCATTGTCATAAAATTATTTAATTTTAAAAAAAATATATTATTTTGTTATTTTTAATAGAAAAGTATACATAAAAATATTCTAAATATCAAATATCAAAATTTATTTATGTAAGGTTTAATGCAATAAATGTTTTCTTCATCATGTCTCATATTTTAAAGATACATAAGAATTCATAAATAAAAAATAACTTCCACAAATTGAGGTTGTCAGTGGCTCAGTCAGTAGAGCGATGGACTCGTAATCTCGAGGTCCCGAGTTCGAATCCAGCTCTTGGTCAATTTATACAAGCACCACTGTACGTTACACGGGCTTTTTTCACAATCACATTGGAAACCTCCGTCGTTAATTAGCATTGCAATAATAGCATAAATACAGCGACGTTAAATAAAATTTAAAAAAATAAATGATAAAGGAATCCAAATATCTTTCAATTTGTTCTAAAAATAGATTTTTTATAAAAATTTATTGTCCTCTAAGGGTTGAGGAAAATTTAAACTCTGTTTATCCTTACATAAACTTCTTGAGCCCACAACTTTTCCCAAACTTCCAATACAATTTCACATTCCATCCAAAATCATTGGAATTTGTTATTCTTTTTTTTTCTTGTCAAAAGCATCGTGCAAAATCGAAGCTACTATAGGCACTTGCTAGATCTATAGATTCTTCTATTCCTATTCACGTGCATTGCACGCTTACAACACACGCAAGAATCTCTTATGTATCTTATAAGGAATGTCTCAAGAAAAATAATACAAAAGACCGGAGAAGGACCTTCGTCCTTTTTAGCTTTTGTATAATACGTTTTATATGCCGAAAACTTTTCAATAGTTACGCGCTTACAATGCCAGTGCACGCGTGAGCTTATTGTACAAAAAGACCCTTCCTTTTTTCTTCTTCTTCGGCATGCGTATAGTTTCGAATTTAAGAAGATTTCCACGAAAATTCGGTACCGATTTTTTTCTTCTTCTTTTAGATAAAAATTTTGTGGCAAAAGAGAGCCCAAAGCCTTAGGATTTAGTCTCGTGTGTCGGCAACAAGAAGACAATTTTCTGGAGGAAATAAGAATGACAATGAAAGGTTAATACTATATTGGTATGGGATTCGTCATTTTTTTATAACAACAATTTTATTATTTTTATGTAACTGTAATAAAGGAAAACTTCTAAATTTTTTGGAAATTTTTGTAAAATATAATTTTGTCTAAAGATAATCGTTCATAAAACTTTTCGTGAAATTATACATTAAAAAACTCGTTAAATTATATATTTATAATAACATAAAGCATAAAAATTAAATTCTACAACTAATTTAAAGTGATATTAAATAAAAGACTTAGTTTTAATTTTAAAAAATTATCCTTTAATCAAATTATCATTTCTAAATCCTTCTAATAAACCTTAATTCTCCTTTTCATCTAATAAGTCCATTTCGTAACATTAAAACAATCTATTAAAATACCGGTATTTGATTTACGCAAGCACACATACAATATAAATAAATAAATATATATATATATATATATATATATATATATATATATATATATATATATATATATATATATATATAAACCGAATAAAGAATGAAGCTTGGACTACCGTGTGCCGCTTTTTGCCCTGCGGAGAGAAATTCAGAGTATATATATATAAATTTTCGCATAACTTCGATCTCTGCAACACCGACAAGAAGAAGAAGAAGAGAAAGAAAAGAGAACCTTAACTATACGGGACATTAAAGGAGGGCCTTCCGAAGGCCTGTGACTTTAAATTTTGTGCTCTAAAAGAAAAGAAAAAGAAAAAAAAAAACTAAAAATGAAAGAAACATCCGTTCTCCCGACCAAACAGGTTTCAACCTGGCAATTAATTCGATCTGACCCGTCGTTTGTACAAAACCAGAAGAGAGAAAGAAAGAGAGAGAAAGAGCAAGGAAAGAAAGAAGGACAGAGTGTAATAGAAAGTAAAAAAAAAAAGAAAAATAAAGTTAAATATACGAAAAGCAAGTGCCGAAGATAAGAGAATAAATGGAGAGAGAGAGAGAGAGAGAGAGAGAGAGAGAGTAATGTGCAGAAACTTTGAAAATTTTTCGCTTCGAATTAAACATTTTCAGGTTTTAAATAAAGTACCTAATATAAATGAAAAAAAAAACAAATTTTTTCCGTTTTTAATTTAAACTACAAATTTTATCTGAATACAATGTAACCTTTTACAATTTGCTTTTTTTAAATCTTCTTATTCACTGGATATACCATGTATCGCAATTTCCGAATAGCGGGAGTGCAGAATCATTATTGCATGTACCTTTCATCATTATAAGTAATGTAGTGTAATTATTATAATGCGTATATACAGCAATAGGTTAAATTCAGTTTTATGGTTCACTCTTGTAATGTATACGTGATGAAAAGCTTGACTTCGTTTTATAATTTAAAAATAAAAGTAAGAAATAACTAAAGATATATAAATTTTTCTCGGAAATGGCTTGTTGTAATGTTAGCATACGCAACATTGTAATAAGAAATGTCTTATGGGAATATTAATAGAAGGCCGATTATTGGTATCATTAAATTTATAATGTTAAACGTAATATATTGATTTTATTTTTGAAATGTTATTTAGATTGTAACATAATGTCATACATTTGATGTCGAACAAACTTGAATAGAATTTCGATTTCGCTCTACGAATACAATTAATTTTCACTATTATTTATTTAGCGTCTCTGGATATCTATGAAATCTTATCTATTTCTTTGATCGATTGTTAAAAATTTGCAATTGTAAATTTTTATAAAAAAGAAAGATGAATTGAAAAATTTTTAACAATTTATGAGTTTATCATAAAATTAATCTTTATTTGATTAATCGCTTACACGAGGAATTTTAATTAACGAAATACTTTCCTTTAAATAACTACAAGCCTAAAGTTATTCAAGGACACGAATATAATTAATTCAAGAAATATTAGAATTTTCGAAAAGACTACATAAAGTATTAAATAGTTCGTATTAATTTCAATGTTACGCTTTAGCATTTTACAAAGCTAAAAAATGTTGTACTATCCTGTAATGTATAAATGGGAATACATAAATTAGAGAAATAAAAATTAAAGATAAACATTAATAAACGTTGGAAAATAATTACGTGTAATTATATGTGATTAAAATTTAATAGATAATTAATTTGATCCAATATTGAATCAGTGGCTATGTTTTAAGTTCAAACTGGAATTATTACGTTATGGTGTAATTAATACATGGTATTATAAAATTATACAGTTTTAATATAAAAAAAAGATTGGTATTTTCAATTTTAATTAATTTAAAGATATATGCTTTAAAAATATATAAATAATTGTTGTGAATTGAAAACAGTTAATGTTGCTTCTTAAAACTTTTTAAAAAAGAATATAATATTTTATTTTGGATATAAATAATACACGTTAAAAAATTTTCATTTTATTAACTTATCATTTTACCAAAGAAATTATATCAGAATACAAAGACGACAATTACAATGAAAATTCTTTAAAAAAAAACAAGTATTTATACCATTTTTTATTACCATATGTAATTGTTCGATTTAATGTAATTACAGGTATGCAAGAATCATGTACTGTTAGGCAATCTATATTTTCAAATTATACATTTAAAAAGAACGTTACATGTTGGTATTTCAAATTGAGAAAAGGGAAATGTAACACGAGTCAAAAAAATAATTGTTACTTTGAGAATTCGTACTTCAGTTTTTTTCAATTCAAAAAATAAGTATTTTTGTCTTATTCGTTTCCTGATAGTATACATCAATTTTAAATAATGAATGGTTAAATTTTTTAATGCAATAACAAACAAGTGGATTTCATTTATATAAAATTGCATTTTATTCTACAAAAAAAATTTTTTTAAATATTATTACATTTAATAATTATTCAATTAAAATTCATTTCAACTTTGTTTCAGTTCCCATCGATTTGACTTATATTGGTATCTTCATTTAACATTATTTAAAGTCTTAAAAAATGGAATAACGACCCTAAAGCTTTGTAAGCGTGATCTTTCACTGTAAATTTAAAATTATTAAAAATATATATAATATGATAATTAGTATTGAAATCGTATTATGATAAAATTATGTTTCAAGGATGTAATTCAAATAGTTTCATGACATTCCTTTACAATAGATGATTTTATACTCTTATTTTACAATGTTTGATTTAGATTTTTGTATAACATTCCAAAGTATTAAATAATCGTGCTACATCTTAGAAACTTGAGAAATTCATTATGATCCAATACAACGTTTCGAATGTTTTAATACGTTTTTATTTTAAAAAATTCAGGATTAAGAATATACCTTAAGAACAACTCAAGTGTAACACTGTTAAATAACAAAGTCGTAAAAATTTAAAACTTAAATAGATGATTAATTTATTTGACTATAGAGATCGTTATTTAATTTTTAGATTTTAATAACGACCGCTGCAATTTAATAGTGTTTCACTTGAATTATTACGACGTCGATTCTGAATTTTTGCCAGAGGAAAAACGTATATTGAGATACTTTAGAAACATTGTATTATTAAACAGCGATAAATTATTTCAAATTTCCAAGAACTTGGTATATGATTATTAAAATTAAATCAACTTCAGTGAGCCTTAAAAAGAAAAAAATTCCTTCTTTTGTTGTATATACATTTCAACCATACGGTACCTCACATTACCTTTGTTCAGTGATACAATTTTCCAAATTTTTAACCTACTTCCTGAATAACATCAACGCCAAATTTAAAATTCTTTAAATTTTTTTAAAGGAAACATTACGAATTCTTTTGTTTTATCGAGAGAAACGCGAATATAGGATAAAACTCGAAAACATAACAACGGTAAATCATTTATTAAGCACCCTTTATTAATGCCGTTCAGCAATTATATCTTGCTATCACTGAAACCGGTCATTTGAGCATATATCATTGATTAAACATTTATTAAATTACCAAGTATTTGAAATCAAGTGTATCGTTAATTTTGGAATTGAAAATTTTTTTAAATTTATCCTCTTAAATGTCGTATGTAATATTACTACATATTTGTAAGAAAAATATTTTTTCAAATTTATTTTGCAAATATTCAATTAAATGAAATATTTATTTTTTTTTTTGGTACTTTGTAAACAAATTGTACTTTATTTGATACCACCATGTATCACCAATTCATATGTAATTTTCATTCCAAGTAATTATAGATTTTTGACTGTTTTCATTCTATCTGTGTGTAAATTTTGAAAATATTATAGTTTCTCTTTAAAATTATCAATATTTTGTAAAATAATAAACTCAAACAAAACTGCACAAGTGCTTCAACCTAAAACTGAATAAATAATAAAAAAAATGCGCTCACTGATGATTATCTAAATAGAATTTTTAAAAAAAGTTTAACAAATTAACAACCGCTTTTACGCAAGTTCGATCGATGCGGTATAAGATTTCAGCCAGGTAACAATGAGTAAGATGAACGTACTTTGGAAATTCGATATACCATGGGCTCTCGTTTTTTTGTACCTCCCAGACGCACACACGCGCGCGCTGCGGAAGCTTAAAAACTCAAAGTGATCTCGGTTACTTAGCTAAAAAGATGCGCGTGCTCTGAATTCTTTTTCAAAATTAATTTCATTTTATTTTTTTTTATGATTTGATGCTAAGCTTCTTTTTCTGTACCATTACAGAAATAATGACGAATTTTTTCTTCTTCTTTGATGAAAAATTTAACCTTTGAAATTTCGTATCGATTTCATCGATATTACAAGTTTTAATTTGCAATATATTTGAAAAGAAAAATTTATCTTCAACATGCCTCGCCGAGAGAGTCCAATTTCAAAATAGTGTAAGGGTATAAAATTTTCTTCCAGGTAGTTTAAATTCAACGCAAAGTCTTGTATTTCCTTCGGTGTATACGTATAATCAATGTGTGCCTTATAAAATAAAATTAAACGAAATTGATTAACGTAAACTGTTAAATTTTGTTAATTTTATCGGAATTTCAAAATCTTTGAATTTACACGCAAATGAAAAGCGTGAGAATGTTTATAATTTTATGACAGGGCACGTTTGATTTCTTGTTAATATTTATTTTAACGGCGGAAATTTTATACCAAGTAATTTTGTAATGAGAATTTATCAATAAATATTATTTTATACGGTTTTTATTTTAACAAGTGAAAGTATATGCATATTGGATGAATAATTTATGTATTACAAGTTACGCATCAATTTTAAAAAATAAATGATATTTCACGTTAGTTAAATTTAAATAATGTATGCTCACGACGTCAAAGAATAACTTTTGTATTAAAAAAAGATTATTTTTATTTTTAAGTTACCCCATCGCTTATTCAACATCTGAATCCAAAACTACATCTGACCTACTTATTGTGCCAAAAGCCTTCATTACAATAACAATATCACCAAACCAGTTTCGCAAACTGTCGGTTATACAACCCTTAACACCAGCTAACAATAAAAACCAGTAACTATTCCAACGCGTACCCAATATCTTTTTTTATCACCTTCTGCCTATTGCCTATCAAACGAATTTATCCTCGAAAACCACGTAGATACATAAAAAGCCATGATATACGTTAGAAACTAGTTTTCTTTTAAAATAAAAAAAAAATAACCGTTCAAAGATAGGGGGACGCGTGCCAGTCCTTACACTTACTTTCACAAACACAATCTCAATTCTCGAGCTAACATCTGCCCCGGTAACTATACTTCAGCCCCTCTTCCCTTTTATACATTATATATATATAGTAACTTATAGCGTACAAAAAGAGCTTCCGCAGGAAGCGTTCTTTCTTTCCTTTTTTTTTTAAGCCACGCGTTCTTAACATAACTCTCCCTTCTCTCTCTCTCTCTCCCTCTTTATACATAAATGAAGTTCAAGAATTTTCGAAGGGGCTGTTCGTTAACTTGTACATATGTTCGAGAACTTTTCGTCGGTCTTGGAAAAAATTTTCCTCGGGTATCATTGGAATACCGGATGATGTATACACGGTATTCCAAGGATGCAGTGCGGTTACGATGGGACATACGATGTTGTAAATGAAATACTTTGGAGATTAACGATTACAGTTAATTAGAGGGGTATTTTTAGTTTTTAATGAATTTAAGAATATTTATGATTTTGATGATCGTATATTTAGTTATAAATTAAATTAAGTCTCTAGTTTTTATGTTTTTTTCAGTCCCTCGACTTGAAATATTTTTAAAACTCTCTTTGAAATATGGTCGTAGCAATAAGCCCTTTGAATTAATATTATACTTCTAATATAAATTAGATTTTAACTTATTAAAATGTCTTATACATTCTGTATTCGACTAATGCATTTAATTAATGAAAAATCCCAGTAAATAAATTTAAAATTAAAGGAAAGAACATCCTTTTGTTTGAAAACTATTTGTAATTCAACTCGTTTTTTAATAGGGAAATCCACTACATGTTGAGTTTGTACCTTTTTTTTTCTTTGATTACTTTTTTACCCACATGACGAGAACCATAAAAAAAAGTGAAGATAAGTATTTACATTTGCGATTCAAATACTGGCTATACATGTACGCATTGTCTCGCGCGTGATTAGATTAAGTTATCGGTTACAATTAACGGACCTGAATTCGCATTAATTTGCGCGAAAAAAAACGATGTACACACGTTATTGTGAAATTACCCGTATAAAAATATTAACGTGTTTTCAAGGTGCTTTTTTTAAATGTTAAATTTTGTTAATATTTAATTGATGGGATTGAATATGAGTTTGATTCACGTCGTGAATACTTAAATAATTTTTTCGTATGAAATATTTAAGCAAAACACAATTGTCAATAATTAATTAACAGAGCTGATATTTAATAAAAAGTAAAATAAATCAAAATTTTTTTCAATAATCCTGAACATCATCTTTTTACCACTGAAATATAAAACTAATTAAATCCAGCAACGAACGCATATGAAGTCTAAAATAAAATAAGAAAAGTAAACAGCTCGTCAAAAAGTTGTTTGAAATTAAACAGTTTGTAGTTGAAGGCGCAACTATACGCATCCGTCTTGGAAATATTGACAGACTGGTAGAGTAAAAAAAAAAATAAAAAGGATAAAGAAGCTAAAGTTAAAGAAAAAAAAAGAACAAAAAAACTAAGAGAAATGAAAGAAGAAGCAAAAGCAAGTCGGCACGAGAGACTCGTAAATTACTTGGCATGCCCTCACACGCTGTAATTGCTGAAACCCCGTCCGAAAGCACATAGCCACGCGCGCAATTACGTTGCGATGATAATTTTTGCTTGCACACGCGTGCGCAAATTCTGCGCTCTCCTTATTTTTTTTTTTATTCTTTGCAAAATACTCTTTACGAAAACAAAAAAAAAATGGAAGAAGGAAAAAAATCGTTTTCGATATGTATGAACCCGGTTGAATTGTTCTGAAATTCTATGAACGACAATAATTTTTTGAAGGGTTTTTATGTTACGAGGTCAACAGAAATTTTTTTAGTACAATACAATGTTTTAATACGTCAGGAAATATTGTAGGAATCAATTTAACTTATTTTCTCGGAAGGTATTATTTTGTTTTTGTAGTTTGAATTATATGTTAAAATTGTATAAAAATCAAAATGTAACTTGATCTTAAGATTATTGAAAATGTAATATCAATTTATTTTAAACCTAAGATCATGTATTTTTTAAATTTATATTAAAAATACGATTTCATTTTATTAAAATATCAATTATATAAAATAAATATAGCAATTAATATATAAAATTATAATAAAATCAATAAAGTTTAACTTTAAACGTTGATAGAAAAATTTTCAAAAATCACATCCTTGACGAAAGGAAAACCAAACATGCAGAAAAAAAAATATCCACGTATTATGAAATCCTACAAAAAAGAAAGACCGTAACCGAAAGAAAAAAAAAGTAAGAAGAAAGATCGAAAATAAAAGGTGCAAGAGAAGGAAAGCAATAGAGAGTAAATGGGATTGAAAAGGACCGAAAAACCAGGCCCGAAGGGAGGAGACGAAAAAAGACCGGTGTGCGCCTTGAAGGAAAAAAGAAAGGTTTTCGCATTTGTTCGAGCTTATATATACTAACGTAAGTATAAGAGTCGCTGAGTTTTGCTTTACCGATATGTATGTATAAGCTGATGCTTTTAAATGGTTAGAGGGGCGTTTACATTTTTGCTGCATTTTTAGGGATTCTTTAATTTTTGTTTTTTTTTCTTCTCTATATTTTTAAGTAACATTTTACCGTGAAAACGAAAACCTCAGCTTGAAACTAAAACTATGTTTCGTGTATTTATTACAGTGGTATTTTAAAATCTTTTTTAATTTTTTTAAAATGTACGTCGTTTAATCATCAATTTTAGTATCGTACCATTTTATACAATAAGCATTAAAAATGGAGAATAAATTTTTATAATATTATACTAAATAGATGGATTACGTATTTAATTTTTTAAATATTTATAAAAACTATATTGATTTATTATATTATTTTTCATTATTTATTGATAATTTAATGGTTTTCATAAAAATATAATAAAATTATATTGTCATCATATAAATTACAATTTTTAAAACTAAAATTTCAAATGTATACAAAATACGCACCGTTACTTAAAATCTAAATAGAAACCAAAAACTTTCCTTCGTAAAAACCAGTGCAACCCATATAATATATATATTATATATACACACACTCCTTTATATATATGGGTTGCACTGAAAAAAATTATAGAAGAAAACGTTACGCAACAGATTTTGCTCTTCACGCACGCAAAACTTGCAATGCAACCCCCTTGAAAACGCTACACATATCTACGAAAGTCCCTTTATACAAAATACGCTCTTATAACCCGCACAACCGAAGCGCTAAAAGAAAGCGAAAGAAAAAAAAAAAGCCGAAAGAAAGAGACGGAAAGAAATCAGGAGGGGCCCCTGGGTTGTGTATATATATACACTCGCTTGAAGCTTGCTCCTGCTGCTGTTGTCTCAGGTATATATACATATAACGAGGAAAGGCAGCTGCTGTTCTATATATATATACATGAAACGAAAAGGGCCCCTTCTTTTTCTTCTTTTCCCCTCTTCAAAAAAGTAACAGCAGCTTAAAAGCAACAACCATACTGAAAATTAGTCCTGGCGCAACTGTCGCGCGTTCAACATGCTTCAGGCAAATTTTAGTGAACTTGTGGTTAGAAACCGCGTGGTGATCTAAGAAGTATAGAAAATATTTTAAAATTTATCAGTTTTTAACGAAAAATCGTTAATATATTTTTTACTCCAAGGTGACAAAATGAAAAATTTTTTATAGTTTCCAAAGTTTTTTTTAATTAGTGATTAAAACTTAAAAATAAAATTTGTATTATGTGAAAGTGAACCAATATAAAAATTAGTGATCAATTTAAAAAAAAAAAAATTGAATAACCGGTTACTTGTTCATTTTTTTAAAATTCAAGTGTCAAAGTGTTCGTGTAATTTTTCAAAATATTGTGCAAAACAAGCGATCATCATTCATAATGTTGTGGCTAAAATTTTTACCACTCTTTTGTGGATTCCTAGCTGTAAGTGCAGATTTGATGGATTTATACGTACAGCACATGGATGAGATTATGCGTACGGATGCTTATAGGCGACAACAGGAGCAAGCTAAACGTTTGAGTGGATTGAGCCGGTCGCGTAGAAGTGTACTCGAAAGTCCAGTATTCAGCGTTGCCGATCCTGTTAAACAATATTTAGATGATGGTAAAATTAAAGGTTCGTTGATTATTTGTTTATTTTATCATATTTTAAATATTTGAGTTGCAAAAGGTGATTATTATAAATAAAGATTTAATTTGATAAATTTAAAGATCGATAGCTTTTCATAATTGAGTTGTACAGAAGCTTCACAATAATTACAAAAAATATGTTGAGAAATACAATTTTAATATAATCTTAACGTTTTTGTAAGGTATAAATTCATTTATAATTATTTTTTATATTATTATACAACATATTTACATTTATGCAAAAAAATATTGTTTTTTTTGTCTTAACATTACCCATATCACTATTTTCAACTACAATTCATCTATACAATTTCAAATATATCTACAGCCAAAAAACGGACTTCCTTTATAAAAGACACCCTGGACTTTACAAGTTTGCGCGAAGAAGATCACAAGGACATAAACATCTTGGACAAAAAGAAGCATAGCATAGAAAAAGTAGAGGAAGTTAGCGATGCTGTAGGCCAAGAATCGCCACTATTTAAAGACACCCTACTGAAGCGTGTACCAAAGAAAGGGCATTATCCAAAGAAATACAATATCGAACGTAAAAAGAACGCTTTTCCATTCAATAAAAGAATCAAGAGAAGCGAGAATGTAAAAAGAGCCATTAAATTTTTAAGATATGAAAAATTAGACGAGGACGGTAATGTCATACTTGAATGGGATCCAACTGATGATCAGAATGTTACCTTTAAGGTTACTGCTAAAACATTAGGTTACATTGGATTAGGATTCAATGATAAGAGCCATATGATGGGAGCAGATATTGTTCTTGCATGGGTTGATGATCATACAATGGTGCCTACACTTCTGGTAAGTTCCATAGTTTCCTATTTATCGATTGCCTTCATTTTATTTTATAAATTAGTCTTAGTCATTAATACTTTCAATTGATTCATTAATATGGATGATCAACAACAAAAGTATATATGAAATTTTCGTATCGCAGTATATTTATTTTAAATTTTCAAATCCTAAAAATAGACCTGAGATAGCAAAAAAATATATAATTATATAGTATATTTATGAAACAAAAGTATCGACATCATTAGAAAAATTAAATATATTTTCTCAATAACTTCAATTTATTATCACCCTAGTAGAAAATTAACCATGTTCTGGGCAGAATTTCTGGTGAACATAAGTTAAAATAAAATCTGAAAATTCCAGAAGTTCATTAAACAAAATTTTTATATAAATATCATTTTTACTTATGTTGAACAGAAATCCTGCCCAGAACATGGGCAATTATATACCAGAGAACTATTAATAAAACATCAATGATCAACAATAATAAAAAAGACATTGTATAAATAATAAAAAAAACATTAAAAGCTTTCCTTTAAAAATTCTACCTCAATATAAAACAAAAAATCGGCAACTTGTTGAAGAAAATTCGAAGCTCCGAATCATTAATAAAGATAATAATCCGAACCCCCTGAAAAATAAAGTAAATCAAAATAAATAAGAAGCCCAGCTTACAACATACGCCGAAGCGCGTTAGGGTGATTCGTGCGTAGTCATCGATAACTACCATGATGAATGATTACCGAAGACCATTTTTGCACCATTCGTTTATAGATATACACGAGCAATGTGTATACACGCACGCATGAATATCTACGAAAGACATACATACAAGCTTTTCTTTTACGGTATATATAGCGATAGAGTAAAGGGCTTTGAGTAGTAGTTTGTCGGGAACGATGCCAAGCATATTAATTAAGATGACGAATGGCTGCTGCTGCTCTCGGAAGAAAGATTTTCTGAGAGAGAGAGAGAGACTTTGTTGCTTACGTCAAAAGGATTTTAATGTGAGATACAACGTGTAGTATAGTTTCTCTTTGATAGGATCTTCATGTTCATGCCTTTGAGTAACTATGAAGATAAATAAATTGTGAAGAAAAAAATATTCTTTTCTTTTTGCAATAAATATATCAGGTACATAATGTGTAAGATATAATGCGAAAATGATATTATAAGTTGTTACAGTTTGGAATTTATTATATTAATATGTCTGTCGAAATAGATCGGTGATATGTATGGAAATTATTTTGTTGGATTTTAATAATCAAATTCAATGAATTTGTTCAAGAACGGAAATCTATTGACGAAAACGAACATATGTAGTGAAGGTTCTCTTTGCATTGTGTCAACGCTTCGAAAGAATTGAACATATCTCCTCTCTTTGTGGGCAAAACAGATAAGCATAATTAAATTCAATGAATTTGCTTTGTGAAGTTTTTAGATTTTTATTGTGCATTGTTTATCTAATTTGATCAAAAAATTAAAATTAAAAATATGATTAATTCTTTAATATAAGATTAATTATGAAAATAATTTTAATCTATATTACATATTCTATCAAACTAAAATAGTAAAATTAATGAATTTTCGAATTATAAATTATATCATTATATCCACATATACCATTAATATTATCCGAATCCACACCTTGCCTTTCCGAAACGTCTTTTAATCCCCCGTATCATGAACGTATTTCTCTTTATCCTGGACTAAAGTATCTGTAGCCAAATGCTTCTTCTCTTCTTTCTTTTTTTTTTTCTTATTTTTGCTTGTCGGTCTTTCTTTTTCGGCTTGTTTCAATACCGATCCTCCTTTCTTACTTTATTTTTTTATTTCACTTTTTTCTTTTGTTACTTTTTTTATTTTATTTGACCATTGCACTCGCACAGGTTCTTTCTCTTTTAAGATGTGTATATATATATATACCTGCGTGGGGGGTTTTGATGAAGAGTGGAATGAGGATATCGATGGGATATATCCTTTACAAAAATTTCTTTCTTACAGATCGATGTTAAGATTTTTCAGCTTACACTGCGGGATCTTTATTTTATTATTCTTTTTTTTTTTACTTTATTTTTTTTTCTACATATGTATACCTTTTATCGTATTTAATTGCTTTGCACACAAGGAGAGGTTTCGTTTATGGGCAGTGCGATATTTCGATTTGATTTATATGTGCTTTAGTATTTTTGGTTTGGTTAAATGGGTAGAGATAATTTAATTTTTTTTTTCACTATTTTTTTTTTCATTTTTGGTTTTTGACTGCGTTTTTCGTGCGAATTATTATCAAACTTTAATTATGTTTTGCAAAAACTTTTATTTTGAACATGTTGAGGAATGGATTTATTATATATTCTTAAAATAAAATTAAATAATTTATCATGTAAAATTAAAAATGAAGAGCAATAAACAGATATGTTTAAGATCTTTTTATCTAAATAGTATATAAGTATTTAGTTAATTGAATACATAATTTTTTTTAATAACTTGCTATTATACATTGTATTTTACTCTATTTCATTAAATTACTTTTTATTTAATCATTTTGACTGATAGATATTAATTAACCGTTTTTTTATGTAAAGCTCATGCTGCCTGTATTTTATTATTTTTATTTAATTTATAATACGACTTTTAATGTAGTGATTTACTTATTCAGTATTATTAGTTTTAGTTAATTGACTGTGATCATTAATATGTACAATAGCGTAAAACAATCAGTATTATACTATTATTTGAGATCGTCAGTGGCTCACTCGGAAGAGCGATAAATTCGTAATCTCGAGGTCCCGAGTTCGAATCCCGCTCTCGGCCAATTTATGCGAGCACCACTGTACGTTACATGTGCTGAAGTTCACAAACACATTGACGATCTTTGTCGCTAATTAGTATCGCAATGATAGCATAAATACAGCGACGTTAAATAAAATAAAGAAAAAATATTAGATCATCAACAGTTGTTTTATATTTATGTAATTAAAAAATTTTGTCAAATTTTTTGAATTAAATATAATTACATTGCATTTCTAAAATCGTATTAAAAAATTACTCATTCAATCACTGTCCGTTCACCTGAAAGTTTGTGAATTTCAAGAAAGCTAAAAACAAAACATTTAGCATTCATCAAAATCACCGAAAACAAAAAACAAGCCGTTTCGGTGCAACGTCCCATGTAAGATTAGCGTGTATGCGTGTGTGTGTGTGTACGTGTGTCGCCATCGAAGTAAAAGAACCTTAGACGGCATGCATAATGCAGATCGACACGCAGAAGTTTTGATGTCTCATTTTAACGTGTAATTCAACGTGTTTATTCCACTTGCGAACTTGAAAAACAAAAAGGACAAAAAAAAGAACTACACTGACAAGAAAGAACTCTCAATTTTTAAGGAACCAGAATGAATTATATACGCGTTCGTGCAACGGAGGAAAAAAAAAATTTACTCCGATGTATAATTCGTCAAGGTCTAGGCCAGATATATAAAGATCGATCTGTTTCACGTGTATATACGGGTCCTTTATCTTTTGTACTCTTCTTTTGTATTTTTCTTTTGGTCTTTCCTTTTTTATCTTTTACTTTTATCTTTTACTTTTATCTTTTTCTTATTTTTGCTTGATTTTTTTCTGATACAGAAAAAAAGAACCTTATGGCGATAAGTTGAAAAACTTATTATAAAAGAACGATTTTACGCTAAACTTAATGGTAATGATCATTTTTTTAACTCGGGAAGAGGAACGGAAATTTCTTTTACTAGAAAAATAGTAGGATTTATTATTTAAAGAGAAATGAATTACATTGCTTGTTGAGGTCATCAGTGACACCTCGGTACAGCAATGAATTCGTAACCCAAGAGCCCAAATTCGAATCCCGGTCTCGTTCGATTTATACAAGCACCAATGTATGGCATATTTGCTTAATTCACAAAAATGCCGAAAATCTCCGTCACTAATTAATAAGGTAATGGTAATATCAATTAAGTGACGTTAAATAAAAAAAAGATTCGAATATGTAATCATATATGCTAATAGAATTTATAGTAATGCAAAAAGTATTTTTTTTTAGAGCAACAGAGTAAATATAAATTTTTTTATTTTTAATAAAGAATAATTTATGTTAATATATTACAATATTTTATACATTTTAAGAGTTATAACAATTTATTAAATAAATAACTTTTCTTTGTAAAAAAAAATAACGAAGATAGCTATAGAAGCAATTTATTAGAAATGACAAATATAGTTTTACATTTACATGTACAAAATTAAATTGATTTTATGTTCTAAAAAAATAATAAAACTTGTTTTCAAAAATCAGTCGATTAATATAAAATAAAAAATTATAAGTCAGCGAAAAAAATCGGAAAAATGAGTCGGGTTGGATTAAATTCGGACGATTCATTTTCTAGATATAATAGTACACACACATACGCATATGTGTATGTAAACAGATATTTTTTAAAAATAAATTCATAATTACTTGAAATATACTCCGCTATAATGTTTTTTGAAAAAAATACTTTTTTCACCTTCAAAAACTTCTTCCGTAAATAGAGAGAGCAAAAATATAAAAGAATATAAAAAGAAATATAATAAATGAGACTAATTTTCCAATCTTTTTTGTTTTGTTTAAAATAAAAATAAAATTAGGGATGAATATTTAAAAAAAAACGTAAAAAAAATTTATAAAAAATATAATTTATAAAAAATGTAAAAAGATTACTGAAAAACTTTAGTTGAAGTTGATGGAAGTACCATATTTATTTTCAATCACAAAATATGTGCAGAAAAGTTTGCCATGACAAGAAGATTCCTATCGAGATTTTCAATGGCTCACTCGGTAAAGCGATGGATTCGTGACCCGAGGGCCTGAGTTCGAATCCCGCTCTCGGCCGATTTATGCGAGCACCACTGTACGTTACATGTGCTTTATTCACAATTACACTGAAAATCTTCGTCGTTAATTAGAATCGCAACGATAACATAATTACAGCGACGTTAAATGAATAAAAAAAAAAAAAATTGTTTCCTTTATTAATTATATTTTTATTTTTTTTTAGATTTCAAAGTAATAAAACAATTAACTTATTATGAGATCGTATTTTTAAAGTAATAATCAATAATATTTAATTAAAAAATCAATTCAGTTGACTACACATTATATTTTTTAATGTATATATGTAATAAATACTTGTAACATCGGTTTTGGTCTGTTCTTTATCTGAATAATTAAAGCAAAATAATGTCAATAAAAGAATATTTAAATTTTTATATTTTTATAAAATTATTAAATTTATAATATTATTAAAATAATAAAAAATTATTTTAATAAAAATATTTTTAGATTAATGCTTGTATGGATACAAATGATATTATACTTAAATCTTTATCAACAGTAATCATTCCTAAGTTTTTATCATTTCTAATAATTTTAAAATATTATCAGGTTCATAAGATCGACTAATCACAATTATATCGAACCTTCTGTTAATTAAGATTCCCACAATACTCATATCTATGATGAAGCCATAAAGCTAACGAATTTACTCGCATATATTTTTACATCAAGTAAAAAAAAGCAAACCTGTCTTTTTTTCTGTTAGGTCATTTGCGGTCGCAAAGGGATTTTAATGTGTCCACGCGTTTCGTCTGATTAAATGGTTTTTGTACGTCGCGCCCACAACCTGTTAAATAGGGTGACCAAACAATCTCTTCCTTTTTTGCTATGACTTCTTTTTCAGGTTCTCTTGATTGAAGGGACTGTGATTACTGGTTTTTTTTTGTTTTGTTGAAGGAGCATGGGACATTTCGACGTGATTAGTTGGATGACAATTATGTTTCTCTGATTTTATTTGAAATTGAGTTGCTTATATTGTAAGGTTTGCAAAAAATTTTTACAGAAAACCTTACTTAATAATTAAGTTTACTAACTTTGAAATTATAAATATTTGAGTTTAAAATGAATTAAAATCTGATTATTTTTTTAATCAAATTTTAATCAGTCAGCTTTTTTACGCATTCTCAAACGAAGTTTATTCAATGCTTCAACCAATTGTATTTTCGAATCCTTTTATGATTGATTTCTTTTTCACTATCTTGCATCATTCCAACAATAACTCTCTTATCTAAATAAGATTTACAATCAATAATAAATATTTCGAATACGTTTAAACCGTAAAAAATAAATCATATCGAATGAACACACATGTCACCATAAAAATCATTTTCAAAATGCAAAAGACAAATTCCCACAAAACGTCTTTCTGAGCCGATCAAAAAAAAAAGAAAAGAAAAAAGAAAAAGACAAACAAAGAAAAAAAGAATAAATGAAAAAGAAAGACTTTGACGTTGGTTCTGCGAATGTTTCTTTTTTCTTTTTCAACCCTCTTTGCAAAACTATAAAGACGATTTACGCGTAGCCGGACGTGAGTCAGGTAGCAGCGATTCAAAAACCCAAAGAGAGGACGAGATTCCTCGCGTAGTTCCTATATATATACGAGTTGAAAATTTTTAATTGGAATTTCGAACTTGAAGACGACGACAAGTATAGTAAAGAAAATAAAATAAATAAAAATGAAAAAAAAAACATAAAAAATAAAAGAATTAGGACCGAAGAGAAGAGAAGATCTGAAGAAGGTCAAACGAACGAGAGGGTAAAAACCGGCTTCTCAGAAATCCTAATCTTAATTAAATTTATTTTCCATTACGATTTACAATCTTCTCTTTTTTCTCGCGACGATATCACTGCATAACTTAGCAGTACCCTCTGATAAGGTATAAATCTGAATTTTATCTCTTGTCAATGGTTTTGTATTTATTATCTTATGAACAAGGCTTTTTTTAATTCTATACGTTTGCTGATTGCGAGATATTTCTATTTTAATTTATTTGAGAAATTAGGAAGTTGATTCAATAAACATTTTAATAAAAATAACATTTTTTAAAGAAATTAAAAAAATCTGAAGTATTAAAATCCAAAATATCAATAAAAAGAATATAATTTGTTATTAATAGCCTTTATTCTGAAAATTAATTATAAAATTCCAAAAATCAATTTCAATAAAATAATTCTATTATTATTAAATTTGCATATGCTGTTAACTGTTTAAAATTTATCATTAAAAATCTCGAATTCTCATATTACAAAATATCGTTCATATATATACGAATGCACACTCAAATACAAAACCAGGTATAATAACAAAAAACACGTGTATATAAATATAATCTGATTCATATCGTGTTGCAAATTCAGTGGCTAACTTAAAACGAAAGAGTATATAAGATATCATTTTACCCTTTTAGTCTTTACCTTGTATACACATATATATGTATATATGGAACCATCAATTAACCAGCAGCTCTTATCCAAACCATTAGCTCATCACTTTTCTTTTCTATTTCTAAAAAATTCTCCTATATATTTATTTTCATCTCTATAAATGTATATTAAAAAAAAGAATATTCTGTATCTTTTACGAACTATAAAATTATGTAATTATGGGGTTTCTATATCTTAGGGTTATATGGCTTCTGGATTTTATTTTGGAAGTTCCTACTCTTAATGAACAGGTACGATTTGACCAGAAGTCAAAAATTTTTAAAATGATAAATTTGTCAGGTTTGTTTTTTACGATTTCTGAGGAAGTATAAATCTCTTTTATTTTTTTTATTAATATCGGTGTTCAGTCTTCAATTTTTGCCAGCCACTTTTACAATGATTGAGGTGGAAGTTTAGAACTGAATAAATTATCGGAATAATGTCTGCACAAATTTGAGATCGTAAAAAGAAATCCAATAAACTCGCTAAAATAAAAAAAGCTTCTGTTTCAATACATTGTTAGCATATAATATCCATAAAATTGTATCTTTCAATTAAGATGAAAAAAGAAGGAGTGAAAAAAAGACAAAAAAATAAATTAAAAATTACATTAGCATATTTCGATTCACACGGAAATAACATTGAATCTTCCGCCTGGTCAAATCTTTCTTTCTCCCAAAAAACAAGTTTATGTCTAGATAAAAAAAGAAAAAAAAGAAGCGCATTATGCAAAGATATTCATAATATCCGATGTTATATACCGTCCACTTTCTGTACATAAAGGCAAATGTCCGATGTCTTATGGTCATATATGCGTTTGTAGATATACATGTATATAATGCTCGGAGGGATACCGAAAAAGTAAGGTTTCGCTTTAGGCCAGTCAAGGCCTCCAGACATATCGTTTAATCCTCCTCCCTGTTGAGAAACGATTTTCTTCCTTTTTTTTCTTTCTCTTTTCTCTCTCTCTTTTTCTCTGTCTCTCTTTCTTTTTGCGCGCGCACTACAAATCTTTTGGACGCTGCATGCGGCAGCAAAAGAAAGAAAAATAATAAAATAAAAACGAAAAAAAAAGAATCGATGCGGTAGAAGAGAATGTGCACAGCGTTTCTTCTTATTCTTTTTTTTTCCTTTTTTTTTTGAACATACGTGTGTACGTAAAGGAAGAATTGCGTATTGCAGTACAGGTACATTTAGTGAATGTGCACGTACGTATGTGTGTGTGTTAATCTGAACGTTTAAATCTGAAAGGTGGAGAAGGTAAAGAGAGAGAAAAAAAAGCGAGTGGAATATAAGAGAAAGAGAGAATGAGTTAAAAAAGAGAAAAAGAGAAGGACAATTCGGATATGTGGTCAAAAAAAAAAGTTAAGAAAATAAAAGAACAGGAGGAAGGGAATCGCGCCAATGAACGAACCTGTAAAACTGCAAAACCAGTTTGCATGTGAATATTCAAAACCTAACACTTTGTCTAAAATGTTTCTGTATAGCTTATGCTATAATTTATTAATCATTAATTAGTTTAACTAACGGTGTACGGAAAAAACTTTTTTTTAATTTTAAATTTAATTTTCACGTTAAAAACTTTAAGTGTATTTTAATTAAAAACTGATCATTATAGATAGATATTATGTGACTGATTTTTAATTTATAGGATTGTTGCGTGTATTTTAGCATTTTTTCTATTAATCTGTGATATCACTTTTTTTTGGTGACTTACTTATTCAGTATTATTAGGTTTAGTGATTGACTGTGATATCCTGTGTAATATTTACATTTATATATTTTGTAAGACTTTATGTGCAATATTTATTTTTATATTTATGAATTGTATTACACGCTTTTGTTTATTGATATACAAATAAAAATATTATCTAATCTAATCTAATCATTGGAACTTTCTTCATCAACTTTATTCCTGCTTGAAAGAAATCATTTTATATCATTTAATATTTTTATTTTAAAAAGTTTTTAACAAAAACATATTTTATTTAAATTATTCGCTAGAATAATTTAAAAAAATATACTTTTTATATTATTTAAAAGAACAAATAATATTTAAAAAAATAAAATTTATTCTGATCAAATGTACAATATAATTTCTTATATTTGACCAAAAATTTGACATATATACCTGTATATGCGCGTTCAGATAAAAATCATCGAGCAAACATAACGAAAATAACATGTGTATATAATACCATGACCCTCATTATAATAACTGAAGGTATATATAGCGACACTGAGATCTAAAGTACCTATAATTCGAGGTATGATTTATAATATTTTAGTACGAAAAATTTTTACATACATTCGTATCAAGTGAAGGTATATATAAAAACGGTCAGATTTTTTTTTCCCAAAAAAAAGAGATGTATAATATGATATTTAAAAGTTTAAGTGTATTGTGCATTTACATCGAGTTATTTGTGTGTTAAACGAAATCTTTAAATACGGTACACGCTGCAATTTGTTTTTTTAAATTTTTTATTTTAGTTTTTTGATTTTAGGAAATAAGAATGAAAGATTTAAGATATTTAGGTTGATACTAATTATTTCTAACGCGATTTAAATAGATGTATTATAAAATTAAAGTTAGAGGTCTTAGTGGCTCATTCGGTAGAGCGGTGGATTCGTAATCTCAAGGTCTCGAGTTCGAATCTCGCTCTCGACCGATTTACGCAAGCACCACTGTACGTCACATGTGCTTTTTTCACGTGTACACTGAAACGACCTCCGTCGCTAATTAGCATCACAATGATAGCATAAAGACAGCGACGTTAAATAAAATTTAAAAAAAAATATGTTCGTAAACATTCTTTTGTTATAGATAGTTGGTTGTTTATTTTAATTCAATTATCTAATATTTTTTTTATTAGTAAAAAATATTTTTGTTGCAGAAACAATTTTAAATTACCAATTAAAAATTTCATAAAAGATTATAAATTTATTGCAAACAAATTAATGAAATTTTTTTTTTAAGTAAGATAATTTTTTCTCTAATTACTTCCTTCACTAACTTATTTCAATACGAAAATACTCATGTATTCATTCGTATACACTTAACAATAAACTTCGTGTAAGCCCTTTTGACTTTATCTATTCGTTTAACTTTTTTTCATTTTATTTAAACAAAAACCGTTTAAAAATCAAACGCTTGGAATTCATAATTTTTTTATAATCAATAATTTCGTAATTACATTCCAAGCATAAATTTCAAATAGAATAATTTATGCATGTACTTTAATAAAAACACTCGGTAGGAAACTCAAGTTTATTTAATAAATTATTATGATTATAGGTAGGTGAAAAAGCCTAACTGTTGTTGTTGAAGAAGAGCAAATTGTTTTACTCGTTAGATTTTATTATTTCTACGAAAGAAGATAAAAGAAAGCTTATTATCCTCAGAGCTATTTATTGATAGGAACTTATTTTAACTAGTGAAAATTAAAGTATTTTGCTTAAGTGATCTGCGTTATTGATACTTAAAATTCTGTTTCTAATTTAATATTTTAAAATATACATATTATTTTTTTTTTTTTTTTATTGTTTGTCAGAAAAAGTTTTTGCATTTATATTGATTACCTGAGCTTTGCCGATGCTTGTTACTATAAAAAAGTTCTTGGTTTATCGTTGAAATTAAAATAAATTTTCTTTATTTAATTGACAATTAATATATCAGAATTACGTGAATTTTGTTATAGTGATTCAAGATTATAAATCAATAATTCCTATATCAAATTACAATTGAAGAAATAATAGAAGTAGAAAAAACTTACGGATCGATCGCTTTTATTATAGTTTCAATAAAACCTTTGCAATGTTATCTTTTTTGTTATAATTTGTTTTTATATAAAACTTAAACCAAGACAGATTATAACCACTTCTTACGAGATTTCGCTTCAAGCGTTATTGATCCTTTATGGAAAAAATGTGCACTAGCCACCATTTCATTGGAAATCTGTGACAATTATAGTGGAGAATATTATTTTATACTGGTCATTCTGTACCCTTCCCTTTTTTTATTTACCTTTTGAACTAACAATTTAGCATCCTTACTATAGCAATAAAAGAGCTCTTGTATTTATCTTCATTTTTTCAAAATTCAGTTATATAGACTCCTGTAAATATCGTATTTAAAAGTTGTTTATAAAAATTTATTTGTTTAGTTACGAAATTCAATAGTGAGTTGTTACATCTAAATTAAGCACTCAAAAGTTATTAATTAACTCAAAAGTTAATTAATAATTGCATTCAAACTATTAAAAATAATATTATGATTTTTAATTATTTTTTTGTAACTTATAGTTATTATAAACAATCTCCCCTTTTTACATTAAAATTTATTCTTATTATTCTTATAAATTATTATTTTACTCCAATAAATTCTCCAATTATACATTCCTTCATTACAAAAAAAAAATGAAATCATCCCAATAAATCATCAATTTATAAAAAAAAAGAGAAGAAAAACTAAAAGTATAAACCCGCATTGAAATCAAAAACATTTTTTACGCTCACAAAGTGAACACGGATATAAAAAAAAAAGAAAGAAATAATAACACAAGAAGCTTTAGCGATGCATATAAAAGTGACAGAGCAGATTATACGGATCGTTAAAAGTTAAGAAATTTTACCCAGATCAAACGCTGACGATTAAGCGTGTTGTTTCAATTCGTCTGATTATTCGTGGCTGGTGTGTGCTTACAAAAAAAAAGAAAATAATAATAATAACACGAACGAGAGGAGAAAAGGAAAACAAGAAATAACAAAACTTGAGAGTACTTACGACGAACTTTAACGACTTGCCGCCGTTAATTGCTCGTTATGACCACGCATATTGCACATTACGCGTGCTTTATACGAGCAGTAATATATACATCTATAGTTCTGCTGGTATG
This sequence comes from Anastatus disparis, assembly GCA_017163975.1. NCBI lineage: Eukaryota > Metazoa > Arthropoda > Insecta > Hymenoptera > Eupelmidae > Anastatus > Anastatus disparis. Next base: position 10,537,887 of record JAFFSR010000333.1, on the reverse strand, counting down.
AAGAAAATTTTATTTTCAATCGGTAATATGATTGAGAAAGCAATTACTTATTCCAGAATCATTTTTTTCATTCAAACAAAGTGCTTATTTTTGTTCTGATTAAATTATAATATCGCCGATAATTGAAGTTTCAGATATTCTTTTCGGATTTGGTTTTTGTCTTATATTATAATGTATAAATTGTCTTATAATGTAAAAATAGGTACTTTAAATGAAAATTTGTTTTTTTCTGATCAGAATCACAATTTTTTATTCTTTTTTTAAGTTTGATTTTCCTTGATAATTAAACTATTGCTTTAAACTAAAATTTTATTCATTTATTGAATATAAACATTTTTTCATTTGAATAAAATTATTAATATTTAAATAAAATATATATTTATGATTATAATATAAATATTTAATCATAAAATAAATTGAAATCCACAATAAAAATCAGTATAACATACATACGAAGCATGAAGAAATGTTAGCACATGATACGCAAATTTTTCTACGCATACATATGCGCGCTTATTTATTCTGGGTGTATATGTAAGGCTTCGTTATAATGAATATCGCAGCTGCCATTTATACGGCAGATGGTAAAACAAGAAAAGCATAGAAATTCACAACAGGTGAAATAAGCTGTTAAGCTGGAAGACGTTATAAAGACGTACTTTTTAAAGAATAAAATTTTTTATTTTTTCTGCGTAAGGATAATTTCATTTTTTTAAAAATTTTTTAGAGTTTTTATGAAACTATAATTTCTTATTTATTGCTTTGAAAAATTATTATTATTTGTATCTTTTGCTTTTTAACAATAAATTTTAGGAATATAAAATTATAAGAGAATTCGATAAAATGAAATAAAATAGTTATTATATAAAAAAAAGGTTTTGTCTGTAGTAAAAAAATCAAAAATACGAAATCCCTTTAAATCTGTGCTAAGACATCCATATTCTTTACAATTTTTTCATGATCATTTTAGACTACTTTTTTTCTTTTCAAAGCACAAAGAAAGTATAATAAATGTAGGCGATGCGCTTTTCAGAAATAAATTCTTTTCATTTCTTCTATTTTTTTATATTTGAAAAGCGAGAGGCTTTTCCACTTCGGTTAAAAATTGAGTTCTAAATCGAAAAGAAGGTGAAAAATACAATTTCTCGTGGTACATCTTCACATGAGCTTTTAATCGAAGAAATGAATGGGGTTTTAATTTCAACCGTTTTCAAACACTTTCTTACTATGCTCTTTTTTCTTTCGATTCAAGCTTAAATGAAATTGATTACATGATCATCTGAAACAATTTAAATACCAAAAATAGTAACAGAAAATTTTTTAAATTCTAAATAAAATTTAAATTATTATTAATTTATTTAAATAAATAAAACTAAGGAAACATTAAAAAAAAAGAAAAAACTATAGTTATATGTGCATACACATATAAAACCCCTTCAAGTTCTTTAAGTACATCCTGTCATTATTATCATCCGACAAGTGAATCCCGGAATTCCAAACAATCAAGCATAGGGTTGGACGAAAAAAAAAATAAAAATTTTAAAAAAGAAGGGCCGGTGGTTTGATATTCCGGAAAGTCAAAAAAGAGATGTTTGAAGATTAATTTTTAACGGATATGATGTTACGGTTCGACGCAACTGTACACACGTTTCCTCTATTTAACGCACTTTTCGTCTTTAACCGTTCACAAAGGATGTTGACTTTAAATTGTTTTTTTATTTCAATTTTTTTTATATTTTATATTTTACATATTCTATATGAAAAAAAATTTCTCAAAAGTAATATACGAATCGTTCAAGCTGGTTTTATTTGGGTAACAATGTTGAAAAAGTTCTTAGCATTGCGTAATTTGCTTGGTTAATTTAATTGGAAACATTGTATTGAAAATTGCGTACCAGTTTTTTTTGCTTCCTTGAAACGTACGGTATTGGTTACTTTCTTTTTAATGAATTTCATCGAGTAAAAAAGTTTCTGATTTACATTTTAAAAATGTTTTGTAGTGAAAGGTATCCTTACTTCCTTCATTTATTAAAGATTCTTATAGAGAAGAAACTTTTAACTGAAATTTATTTATGACATACGTAAATATATCAAATTAATTCACAATTAAAAAAAAAAGTTAATAAATATCAAAAGGTTTTCAAAATCTATTGAATGACTATAAACGAAATATCGAAAAAAAATCTTGAAAAATAATCATTAAGCATGAGCTACCTCAAATACTACCAATACAAACTAACCCGTTGCCAGGTATAAATTACGCACAATATCGGTATATACATACCTCTGAGCCTTGTTATACGCTCAAGCATAAGAACTCAAGAAGCCGCATGAAGTATATAAACGCGCGCAAAAAAAAGAGAAAATAATAAAAACGTCCCTTGCAGCAGCCCAACCAAAGCTGTCCATTGCAGCGTGACATGCCTCCGATGAATAAGAAATATATATATATATATATATATATATATATATATATATATATACTTACGTACACCATACCTCTTATAGCAATTATTCGGATTCATTACTGACAAGAGAAAGAGAAAGAGAGAGAGAGAGAGAAAGAAGGAAAGAAAGGGAAAGAGAGAAAAAATACAGGAAGACGACTTCCCCTTGAGGGAGTAGCTTATATATATTGTTATGCTTTCGTTTAATAATGTTTGTGTATAGCGCGTGTCCAAGCCCCCGAGGATGTAATATGAGTATAAAAGAATATACGGACAGTTGGTATGCTAAGATACTTATGTTATTGTATTTACAGCAAGTACTTTATGTTTTTTTTCTTTAAATCTAGTTTTTATAGGTATTAAATTTTTTTTATTTATGCTTGTTAGCAGAATATTAAATTTTGATTTTTTGCGATTGGTCAGATTAAATTTTGATAAATATTTTGAAATAAGAATCATCTGATTTCATATAGATTTCACATTAATTTTTATTTTTATTACCAATACTTTGTTCCATTCAATTTTTATGAAAGCCTTACTCATCTGTTTCTATTTAAAAGAACTTGATAAAACTTTAAAAATACAAATAGAAGAGTTAAATTCATTTGTATGCATTGAATCCTTTCTTTCAATTGTATGTTTTACTCGGAATTTTCTTTTTAAAGTTCTTTTTTTAAAAGTTTCAGAATAAGCTATTTTGTTGTTCTTTTATACAACAATGAAAAATAAAGAAATACCGCAAAAGAAAGAAATTTAAAAAAAAGTAACAATCACGCTGACAATGACAATATTACAAAATTCCAATGATTAATTAATCGTATGGAAAGAGGTCCTCAGTGGCTCAGTCGGTAGAGCATTGGATTCGTAATCTCGAGGTCCCGAGTTCGAAACCCGCTCTCAGTGGTCGGTTGATACAAGCACCACTGAACATTACATGTGCTTTGTTCATGAATACACTGATGACCTTTGTCGCTAATTAGCATCAAAATCATACCATAAATGCAGTGACGTTAAATAAATAAAAAATAAATTATTATATTTATATAGATATTAAGAAATTGATCATTATTTTGCGTTTGTACATTTTTCTTTCGATAAATTGATAGATTGACAGCATTAGCTTTCAAAGTATATAATTAAATTTAATTAAGTTATAAAGCTAAAAATGTTGTACCTTAAAATTTATAAAGTAAATTATATGTTAGAAAATTATTTTTTAATTCTTTATAAAAAATTCATATTATAGTTCAAGCAATTATTTACATGTATTTTAAAATAAAATATATATATATATATATATATATATATATATATATATATTCGCTACTTACTTTAAACCACTGAAAACCTTCCCATTTGAAAGATTGTAGAAAAAAAAATATGAATAGACTGATTCAAGGTAAACTTAAAGAGGGAGGAGCTCTCATCTCTTCTGTTTGAAAACTAATAAAAAGAAAAAAAAGGATTGTAAAGAAAAAAGTAAGAGAAGATTTGCAGTTGACTGTTATGAATAATGACCAAAGCAAAGCATTTAAAATGCGCATAGATCATTACACGTCTTATGTATAACGCAATGTTTTTTTTTTTGCAAAAAACATATGATAAGTTGCTCATAAATTATCATCAGCATGATCATTGTGCAAACCAATTATATGCTATTTGGCAACAAAATTCTTGCAGAAGAATTGAGAGTGCATAATTCACTTTTTCTTCTTTTTTATTATTGTTATTATTTATTTCACTCATTGATAGTTTTTTTCAACTTTGAAAACTCGACATTGTTGCGATATTGAATATAATAATAGTTTGTAGTTAAAATTAAAATGTATTTTATTTTAACAATTCATTTAAACAAGCTAGAGTAAATTAGTATAAAATTACAAAATTTTAGTATGAATAAAGTATGAATCGCAAGCTTTCCACAGATAACTTAAAATATCCGTTGATTAATGAAAATAATTAAAGGGGAAAAAATTACCGTCATTTCAAAATTTAATATAAGTTCTTATGAAGAAATTACATTTGTGCTTATAGATTGATAATTAAATTTTAGTTTTTTATGAATTAATAATAAAAATAATAATTAAAAGATTATTTAATACAAATTTAAATATAAAAAAATATGCTATCGATGAATTAAAAAAACGATTTTGAAAAAATGGACTAACAAAATTGAATTTGTTAATAAGAGTATTGTTCGAAGGTGAAGAAGCATACAAACATTAATAAATTGAGAATTTTAATAAAAATTATTTAAAATCTAAAAAAAATTTTCTTCTTACGGAATTCTGATTGAAAACAGCCCTAAGCAATCCAGCATCCCTAACTATATTAATAACAATCCTTGTAAATTTATAAACATTGAAAACTATTTCAGAATGATCTAAAAAAAAATACCGTTCTTATATGAGAACAAAATCTTTAAAAAATTTCTTTTGAAATCTGTTGCACCGAAATAAATATTATTTCTAAGTGTCGATCTTTTGAGCATACACGATACAAAGTATATCTATGAAAAAAAGAGAAAATACACAGAAGACATCGAACACTAAAAAAGAAAAAAAAAAGAAAGAAAGAAAAAAAAGAGAAGCTTATGGGAACCTTTTTTCCACGTCTGTTTTAGGATTCTCACGGTGTCGAACACGCCAACGCAGCTCCAGAAACTGACGCATCGCAGGACGTCCACTTGATACACGGTTCTCAAAACGACACCCACACAATCATCACTTTTACAAGAAGGTGGCAGACCTGCGATCCACAAGACCGCAGTCTTACGGTGAGTTGTTTTCATGCTTTTTTTTTTCCTTTTTGCTTTTCTTCGAAAGCACATAATTTTGAATATACAAATTCGCAAATGTAATGAAGTTTATTCCGTTCTTTTTTTAATACATTAAAAAAAATTTTTTGTGTGTTGAAACTAAACGTAATTTTATCAAGTCATAAAATTATTTATTTTTATATACAAAAACTTTATTTAGCAGTTATAATCAATATAATTTTACAAATTATTTATCAGATTACAGCGTCTATTCTTAATAAATAACAAACTATATAATATTTATCTAAAAACTTTCCTTAAAGACATTTGTACACAAAGAAAATACAGTAAAAAAATTTGGAGATAATACTAAGCCCGTATCTAAAGTACATCGTATTATACAATAAGCATAATACAGTGAAATACACTTTTAAGAAGAAATGAAAACAGATTACCAAGGAGCTAGCGGTACGCGTGACCCGAAAGAAAAAAAAATACTTAAAACGCCCCCTCGTTTTTTTTTTCACTTCGAAGATTATTAAGTGCGTCCTCGGTTCAAAAGATGCCGCGATGTCTTGCGGAGGTTGAACTGTCAAAATTGTTACTTTTTTAAATTGATATTTTTTCTTAATGGAAATTGTCTAATTGAAAATTGTGGGTTTGAAGTAATATTAGCTTGTTAAATGGGTTTTAATGAGAGTTTAGTATTAAGTATATTGTAGTGTATAACTGAAATTTAAGTTTTTATTAAAATTTGAAAGAAAGAAGAATTTTTTATTTCCTAAAAATGTCAATTTTCTTTTCAAATTTGTGGTATCTAAAATATAGTATTAGACTATTTTTGATAACACAAACAAAAATAAAATCTTAAATAATGTTGTTATACCTTCAGAGTTTAAATGAAATATTTTGAAATTTAAAAATTTTTGAAGTACTATTTAATCTTTCCTATAACCACTGTACTCAACAGATCTAAAATCTGACAAGGAAAATAATTTTTCCAACAGATGTTCAACATATTTAAAAGTATATTCTTTGAAATATTCTTTACTTTCTAACACATGTTTAAAACTTATAAAAAAATCAACCATTCCAATACATGCGCCACAAAAACAAATTGGTTGTACATTAATTCTAAGGTTGCCGAAATTTTTCATCTCTCTTTTTTCATACCTTAGAATTGTGAATTAATGGTCTACAATTCTTTTGAGCGTTAGATGGTATAGTTTGTACAAATAAAAGAACTTTTGCGCCCTTGAAGCTATAAACACTCTAATATTTCTAATCGTGCATCGAGTAGTCCTAATATATGCTTGTTCCTTTAATATTTGGTTATTTCTATTCGAATTTTTAACACTCGCTTTTTTACTTTGTTTTTTGGAATTCAAATTTGATTTGCAGTTTTGAAGTTTTTAATTTGATTATTTAGATACTAATATATTGACATGCGTAAATGTGAGAAATATTTGAAATAAGTGTTTGAAATTATATGAATTTTATAAATAAATGAATTAATATAAAGGAATTTAATTCGTTTGTAATAAAAATAAAAAATATAAATTAATATTTTAGCTTCATTATTGCTTTTAATAGATAATTTCATAAAAACCTTAAAAATAGATGATATTTGACAGTTGCTAAATACAATTTATCTATTTATTTATTTAATTATAAAAACTTCTAAAACTCGGATTAACAAAACAATTCTTATTTGACAAACTGTCAAATCTTCTTTCATCCTTTTTTTTACTTTTACTTTTACCTGATCTAAAAATGCATCTTTGTTTGAAAAGAAAACCGAAAGGATAACTCCCGTCCTCTAAAAATACCAATCGCGACCCTTTTAATCTCATATTAAATGCCTATTTTTTCTTCATCTTATTATAGGGCGATACAATACGAGTATTATGGGCGCTGCACGAAAATGATCCTGAGTTAAATACTGCGAGATTTCACGGTGAGAAACGCGGTGGTCGAGCTTTGAGACTTAGAGCACCAGCTCCTCATCCAGCACCAAATGCTGATGATCCTAATATCATCAAATGGGATGTCAAACTTAACCAGGTATATTAATAAACTTTTAATACAAAACTGAATTTTTTTCATAAAAAAATATTTATCTTTAGATTTGTTATATATTTTATAAATAATGTTTTTTTTACAGTTCAACGTGACCAACACAACGGATACCGTTTATTGGTGCAAAATATTCAAAGCTCCAAAACTCCACAAAAAGCATCACATGATCGGAGTGAGTATATTATTACGCAACATTGATTATACATGATTCACGATACTTTTATGTGTAAACTCATTATGATTCTAAAGCACGTTCCAATCAAATCAGGATTTGTAGCGGAAGCCGCGCATGTAACACGTAGCGGTTTTGAATATCTAAAATACGAATTTATTTTTTTCTTTCCCACGAATGATGTCACCAATCTCTTTTTTGTTTCAAAACTATTTATCGTTTCTTTTCGATTCTCTTGAATTTCAATGACTTATCATAACGTTTTATGGCTGTACCTCTAGAATTTATTATGATTCCTGGAGATTTGTAGTTTTTTTTTTATTTTTTATAAAACCACACTGAATATTTTATATTAAAAGTAGTTTCTTTTTATTCGCACGATATTCATCTCTTATAAAATGATTATGTATTTCAAAAGTAATTAAAATTCAAAGAAAAAGTATAAAAATTTTAAAAGAATCCTTATTTTTTAAAATATATTTTATATATTTAGGATTAAACTTAATGATCAAAATTTAAAAATTATTTTAAATATTTGATTATACCATTTTAAAACTAAAAATTAATTGAAAAACAAATTTTTCAGTACATTCCACTGGTAGAAAAAGCAAACGAAGCTTTAGTTCATCACGTAATCTTATACGAATGCTCATCGACCCAACCAATATTAGCAGAGCACGCACGTCTCACCGGTGCGCATTGTTACAGTCCAACAATGCCCAAAGAATGGGACAGTTGTTTACAACCGGTATTGGCATGGACTCGAGGTAGCCAAGGTGAATGGTTACCCGAGCACGTTGGTTTACCGATTGCCGAACATTTGGAGCACTCGTATTATATGCTCGAAGTGCATTATAATAATAATAATTTGGGCAAAGAAGTCATCGATAGCAGTGGCGTTAGATTATATTTAACGCCGAATACTAGAAAAATGGAAGCAGGTATACTTGTGGCTGGGGTCGCTGTTAGCCCGTTGCATATGATTCCACCGCAACAAAAGGAATATGCTACCGCTGGTTATTGTACGTCACAGTGCACGGAAAAGGTATGATTGATAGTCAATAAATAATTATATTTTCACTTATTTTTCAAATAGATATTTTTGAGAGTTTCATGAGAAACTATAAGGAAAATTTTATAAGCAATATTCCAAAGGTAATTTCAATAATTTATGATGTACATGATAGTTAAAATTTCTTATTTTTCTAACTATAGAATTTCTATTATTTTGTATAAAAACAAAAATTATTTTGCGAATTTAGTATTGATAACTCAATAACGGAATTTTAAAATCATTTTTAACTTTATTGTGACATGTATCTTGAACATTTACGTCAATCCATACAGTTGCTTTTTGATAAATTAGTATTTTTTGTTTGAAAAATCTGAAAAATTTTCAAGAACTTATTTTTTGATTATTTAAGTAATTAAAATTAAATGTTTATGTTCGATAAACAAGCATTCTATTTATAATTGATAAATAATTGAATCATAAATTTAATAATAGATTCATTTTATTAGTATGAATATTTAATTGCATAATAAAATCAACACATGAATATCCACATATTTCTTCTTTTATGAAATTTTTAAAATCATCCTTTAATTTACAGATGTTCAGCGAGGATGGCATCAACGTCGTTTCCGTAGTTTTACATTCACATCTTGCTGGTCGTCGGTTAAGCTTGAAGCACATACGACAAGGCCGTGAATTACCCCCAATAGTCCAGGACAATCGTTTTGATTTTGATTACCAGCAATCTCATACACTCGGACGTGAAATAAAAATTCTACCTGGTGATGAACTCGTCACTGAATGTGTTTACAATACTCGCGGTAGAAAGAAACCAACTTTTGGTGGTTACGCAGCATCTCAAGAAATGTGCCTTGCTTTTGTTGTTCATTATCCAAGAACACCTCTTGCGGCATGTTATAGTATGACGCCTGTCAAGGAATTTTTCAATGCTTTAAATGTACAAAGTTTTAAAGGAGTGTCGATGGAACAAGTTGAAAAATTGTTTTTGTCTACAACGTGAGTATTAATTTTTTTTTATAAACAAAAATCATTTAAAATTTGAAAATAATACAGATGATTCGATCTTTTCACGTCAATAAGATGGTTTTTATTGTTTAACTGGAAATAAAGACTTTTCAAATTTGATTCTATTTTTTTTGAAAATGCAACTAACTTTCTTTTTCATTATCATTTTTTTTAAATGTCAATTTTTTATTAAAATAAAAATTTTTTAAATCTAATTCAAATTTAAAAAATAAAATTTATGTCATGGCCTAATATTATTCGATTAAAACATTATCACTTACAATTTTAATTAAATTGATTTATTATTCTTTAAAGAACGGAGACCGTAACGTTACCAGTATCACCAAATCATCACACGCCAATATATCCCGACATCCGATCAAATGACGATATTGATGTAGACATCATCAGGCAAACAAAGTCTGCGCTTATATCTAAGGGTGATTATATAGATTACGATGATATTTTTGCGAGACTTGTCATTGAGAAACCAGATGAATTCAAAGGTAATTTAGAATTTCAACTTTTAATCGTTATTAATCTCAATTTCTTATTGAAATATTTTACATAATATAATTTATTTTTAATTTTTACAGATCACACGTTATCCGATCACATGTCAGCTCTTGCCTGGAATGATACAGCTCTTTCGAAATCAATCGAAAGAAGTCTGTATCATGGGAAACACGTGACTTTTTGCAGAACAAGAGAAGATAAAATACCGCAGGTTTGTATAATTAATTTTAATTATTTATGATTAATGCGAAAATTTCATTAAACTTCTATAAATTAATTGTAAACTTAGTTTCTAATCATCTGTTTATAAAATAATGCTTAATTTATGATTGATTTTGTTTTTAAATAAATATTGATTAAATACAATTTGGCATTAATTTACAAGTAGTTTTTTAATCACTAAATTTTTTGTAAAAATGACATTTTGATCAGAAACTGAATGATGACATGTTAACGAAAGTTTAAAATTAGATTATTGCTAACTTTTCATTGAGTTTAGTAAATTAAAATAATTGATATTATTTACAGGCTGCCTCCATACAAATGTTTCCCAATTACACTGCCTTACCAGAGAATAATGCCACACAGTGTCAAGAATTCCATGCAGCATACGGTTCGCCAAGTTCAATAAACATTCCATCAACGATCATCTTATTATTGACATCATTCATGGCTTTACTATTTTAAAAAAGACCAGTGATATTACAGACTTTTCATTGTGAATGTGCGCGCGTGGGTGTATGTGTATTGCTGTACATTGTACATATTATATAAATCTATAAACATTTATTTATTATACGAAGCCTTCGTAAGTTCGTTTATTATAATAAAAATTAAATCGACCGTTCGAAACAGGTCGTGTGTGTAAAGTTTACTTAAGTGAGAAAGACAGATGGATGAATTTTCTTTTATTTTATCGAGTTTTCATAAGATATCCTGCACGTGGAAAATGTAAGAGACAGAGTTTTTGAAAGATTTTTATGAATGGATATAATTTTTAAGTTTAGTGAGAGAATTTTAGGATAACTTGATGTTGTAAATATATTTATAAGTGAATCTTGAATACTTACCTGATATTATTGTATTTGAAAAGATTTTCTATCAGATACTTATTTTGTAGATATACTATTAATAAATATTAAACTATTTTCATCCTGTATAAAATAAAATTTAATTTTAAATACTACCATGATTTTTATTTATTTTTCATACCCTTGGTCTTAATTAGTAGAAATATAAGTTGATATAAAATAAAAAATGTTTTTTATTTAGTACAACTCATAATACTTTTATTCATAGTTTCATTAAAAATTTTATATAAATTTATTGATTTTTTAAATCTTTTAATAATTTTTCACATTCACTAAAAACTTAGATTTTAAAAAATTACTTAAGATTTAAGTTACTTTAAAATGAACGAATTAAGCAAGGTTTTAAGAAATTTTCTGTGTTCATTTGAAATGAATTAAAAAGTAACTGAAAATAGAAATACGAACCAAGCAATTTAGCAAGAATATAATTATTTTCACTCTCTGAACGATCATATGGTGCTAGTTCGCACTTATTTATATCAAAGCGTTAAACAAGAATAAAATCTCGAAAGACGAATAATACTTGAGAAATTTAAAAAAAGTTTTGAAAGTTAATAAAAGTAGTCATAAAAATATCAAAAATATTTAATTACTTTTGGCTCTATATTCTTCTGAGTCACAAATTTTATTCTGATTTAACTATTTGATGATTATTGTAGAAATCCGAACTAGCATCATCCAATCATTGAGAGTGGAAAATGATTATATTCTTATTAAACTTTTTGGTACGTATTTTCATTTCTAGTCACTTTCTCTGCAACAGATTGGATGTGGATATTTTCTGAAACAAAAGCTTTTACTTTAAAGTCAATGAAATCATACAATTATAGAAGAAAATCAATTCAGAATAGTTAAAATGTTAACAAGTTTTTAAGCCTTTAATCTAATTTTTATAATAGAAAATTTTTATATATGCATTTAATACTTTCAACTGAATAATTCAAATGAAAATACAAGAATAAATCTTCTAATTATTGAATATTAATAAATAAATCCAATAAAGTCATTTCAATCGATTAAATTTTCAAGTACCTTGCCTTAAAATCCGTAAATCATTAAAAATTTTCTACGACGCAATATTGCGGTGCCCTTCTTCCCATAAACTCTAATTCCTAATTTAACGCCAATATCAATCCTTGTTCAACAATGGCGTATATACTCTATTCACCGCCCACCATATGTATCATTCGTTCTTTCCATTTTCCACATGATCGCTCGGTTCACCTCTACTACATTCGTTGAGCAAAAAAATCGAAGAGAGATAGAGTCTATTCAATTCTATAACTATACTTCCTAACATTAACACCCCCACGAATTTGAAAGATAAAGCGGGATAGAGAAAGCGTGTGCACGTCAAGACTTGACTATCCTTTTTTTTGCAAAAGTCCGACGTAGCGTGAACGAGTCCCATGTGGCCGTTACTGATAACCGCAGATTGAGTTTCTATTGAATTACGCGAAACAACGCGCATCCTCGATGGGGTGAAAAGCGAATACGCCGTACTGGGATTCCTATAAAATAGGGAGATCTACACCGTCAGATCGTCATTCGTTGCCACAACGTCGTCCACGATCAGGAAGAGATTCAGTACTTTTCTTGCTAAACACTTTTACTTCGGAAGCACTAAGAAATTTTTAGTAAAGACTCTGTTGGAATTTTAATAAAAGTTTATTATAAAAGTTTATTATAAAAGTTTATTATATAAGTTTATTTTAAAAGTTTATTATAAATTGGAAATTTATTTTAAGGGTGAGTTTCAAACGTGATATTTTTGTGATCTTATTATAAAATATTTGTGATCTTAATTTAAATATCTAGTTTAAAAGTGTTAATATTGTGACATCAAACTGTTCAAAGTTTTCAATATGTGTCAATTATATGTTGTAATTATTTCTTTTGACAATATATTTAAGTACTCTCTAAATATAATTCAGTGGATTCCCACTGAATGGATCTGTGAAAATCGCTGCACTTGAAGTTCAGCTAAAATTTCAATGAAATTTTAGTGAAATATCCACTATTTGAAATCTGCGAGGAATTATCACTCGATAATCAAAAGAAATTTCAATGAATTTCAGTGAAAATATGGATATTTCACTATTCTATTCAGTCAAATTTCACTGAACCCCAGTAAAGCCATTTTCACTTGAATTCAGTGAAATTTCATTGGATTATATTTAGGGAGTATTTATAAAAAATTTCTTAAATAAGTATCATCAAAATTTGTAGTTTAATTTAAAAAAATTTTAATTTTCAATTTTATTTTATTCAAATCTAGAAAGTTATTGAATCTTAGAAAATTTTAATATTTCATTAGAGAAAGGATGCGAAGAACTAGGCACGTAGTACTGCCTGTTAGATCTTGGCAGTATATCGGTTTACTCATCGTGTCCCTTGCCTGCCTTACACTTGGTCTTGTATCTCGAGACCGAGAAGGAAGACATGGAAGTCTTGCTGGTCCTGAACTTATGCATACTGCACCACATGAGTAAGTAAAATGAGCCTTTTCAAATAGCTAAAACTGAAAATGCAGAAGTTAATCATATTATTTAGAAAAGTATCTATTCAAGAATATTGACATTCTTTAGTCGAAAACATTGATACAGTAATAATTTTTTGTTTACAGAGTCGATGCGTGTCCAAATCAATCTCTTTCTTGCCTACTGAGCACGGACAGTTCCTTGACTACTTCTAAATCAGCTCCTGAAAATCCACAATTGGAAACAACTTCTTCGGAAACTCGCTTGCATCTTAAACGCGTTAATCCAAGTCGCTCTGATGGTACGCGACTCATCTCAAGCCGATCACGCGAGCGAGTCTTAGAAGAAAGAATGGAGCGTAGAATCAGGTCTTTGGATCGTCATGATGCTCGTATGCGATCGCGCATCTTAGATGAAGCAGCAATCCGTCGAGTTGCTGCGCAATCTGCCGATCGTCGAAGTATACCAAATCGACAAGAAATTACACGGAATCATTTTGATACCCGTGTAGAACGTAAATCCATAAGCACAGGTCGAGTCCGTGCAACTGAGAATCGAATCGACACCCGCGCAGAACACCGAGTCCGCGCTGCCAACGATCGACTTGATTATCGTGCAGAGCGCAAATTAATTAGTGATGAGCGACGTGTTCATGCTACTGAAAATCGACTTGATTCTCGTGCGCAACGTAAATCAACCAGTGCTGAACAACGAATACGTACTGCAGAAAATCAACTTGATTCTCGGGCAGGACGCAGGTCAATCAGTGCAGAACGTCGAGTACGTGCTTCTGAAAATCGACTTGATTCTCGTGCAGAACGCAGGATAATCAGCGCAGAACGACAAACACGTAATATCGCAACTCCATTCAATTCTCGCGCAGAGCGTCGAGTTCGTGCTACGGAAAATCAACTTGATTCCCGTGTTGAACGCAAATCGATCAGTACAGAGCGACGAATTCGTGATACAGAAAATCGACACCATTCTCGTTCGGAGCGCAAATCAAACAGTGCAGAGCGACGAGTTCGTGCTGCTGAAAATCGAATGGATTCTCGCGCAGAACGAAGATCACTCAGCGCTGAACAACGATTTCGTTCCATTGAAAATCGTATTGATTCTCATGTAGATCATCGGTCAATCACTGCTAAGCGACTAGTACGCGATACCGAAAACAGAATTAATTCTCGCGCAGAACGAAGATCCATCAGTACTGAGCGGCGCGTTCGTGCTGCTGAAAATAGGCTTGATTCTCGTGAGAATCGCAGATCAATCAGTGCTCAACCTCGCGTACGTGTTACTGAAAATCGGTTTGATTCCCGTGCAGAACGAAGATCCATCAGTGCTGAGCGACGAGTTCTTACTGCCGAAAATCGGCTTGATTCCCGTACAGAACGAAGATCAATCAGTGTTGAACGGCGAGTTCGTGCTGCCGAAAATCGGCTTGATTCACGAGCAGAACGAAGATCAATCAGCGCTGAGCGACGCGTTCGTGCTGCTGAAAATAGGCTTGATTCTCGTGAGAATCGCAGATCAATCAGTGTTGAACCTCGGGTACGTGTTACTAAAAATCGGTTTGATTCCCGTGCAGAACGAAGATCAATCAGTGCTGAACGACGAGTTCTTGCTGCCGAAAATCGGCTTGAATCACGAGCAGAACGAAGATCAATCAGTGCTGAGCGAAGAGTTCGTGCTGCTGAAAATCGGCTTGATACCCGTGCAGAACGAAGATCAATCAGTGTTGAACGACGAGTTCGTGCAGCCGAAAATCGACTTGATTCACGAGCAGAACGAAGATCAATCAGTGCTGAGCGAAGAGTTCGTGCTGCTGAAAATCGGCTTGATTCACGAGCAGAACGAAGATCAATCAGCGCTGAGCGAAGAGATCGTGCAGCCGAAAATCGGCTTGATTCACGAGCAGAACGAAGATCAATCAGTGCTGAGCGAAGAGTTCGTGCTGCTGAAAATCGGCTTGATACCCGTGCAGAACGAAGATCAATCAGTGTTGAACGACGAGTTCGTGCAGCCGAAAATCGACTTGATTCACGAGCAGAACGAAGATCAATCAGTGCTGAGCGAAGAGTTCGTGCTGCTGAAAATCGGCTTGATTCACGAGCAGAACGAAGATCAATCAGCGCTGAGCGAAGAGATCGTGCTGCTGAAAATCGGCTTGATACCCGTGCAGAACGAAAATCAATCAGTGTTGAACGACGAGTTCGTGCTGCCGAAAGTCAGCTTGATACCCGTACAGAACGAAGATCAATCAGTGCTGAGCGACGAGTTCGTGCAGCCGAAAATCGGCTTGATTCACGAGCAGAACGAAGATCAATCAGTGCTGAGCGAAGAGTTCGTACTGCCGAAAGTCGGCTTGATACCCGTGAAGAACGAAGATCAATCAGTGCTGAGCAACGTATTCGTACTGCCGAAAATCGGCTTGATTCCCGTGCAGAACAGAGATCAATCAATGCTGAGAGACGATTTAATTCGCGAGCAGAGCGTAAAGTTATGAGTGCAGAACGTCTAATTCGTGCTGCAGAAAGTTTTGATACCCGAGCCGAGCGCAGATCGATCAGCGCCCAGCGTGCCGTGCAAGATAAACAAGTTCGCGATACTGAAAGCAGACGCATTAGTGATTCTCGATTATCTCGAGAACTGCGACATGTAAGCGAAAATAATAATCAACGTATTTTCGTAACTGAACAGAATCGCCGTGATACTAACTCATTGGAAAGTCGACGATTATTAGTACGTGAGCAATCACGAAGACTCACAGAACACAATCGTAGGAATTCAGCCTCTCGAAGAGAAGTCGAAAATGTTCGAGAATCAAACAATCGATTTGCTCAAGATATGAGAATCAATAGAGAAAATGAGAGAGCAAGGAGAAGTAGTCGAACTGCAGAAGAACACCTTACAAGAGAAAACCGATTTGAAAATAGGAGAGAGAAACGACAATCTTCAATCCGAGATTCTATAACACGACGAGTCAGTTTGCCCATTCAATATAACGAACAACAAAATCTATATTCTCGACGTAATAGCGAACTAATTTCTCGTCAAAAGAGGGAGGCTTCTGTTGAAAAATTACAAGTTAGTATAATTATAAAATAAAAACAACTTTATTAAAATATTTCGTAATAATATTAATTATAATAATAATAATTTATTTTATAGCGCAACGTTGACCATCGACGAGTAGGTGATAGAAGAGTTGATGAAGCTCGCCGAGTAGGTAATAGAAGAATTGATGAAGCTCGCCGAGTAGGTAATAAAAGAGTTGATGAAGCTCGCCGAGTAGGTAATAGAAGAATTGATGAAGCTCGCCGAGTAGGTGATAGAAGAGTTGATGAAGCTCGCCGAGTAAACGAAAGAAGAGTTGATGAAACTCAACGAGAAATAAAAATGGAAAGACTTGGAAATGAGCGTCTTGCACGTGATAACTTGAAAAATAATTTGATAAGAGATGTACGAATGAAAATGATGTCTATGGACTCACTGTACCTGAAAACAATTCCAACTAGTAACTTGACTTATGAAATTTTACGACAAGGAATTGTTATTGCACTTTGCGCAATTTATGGAGCTTCTATTATCAACAACAAAACAGCACCTTTTAGGTAAAATATAATTGTATGACTATATCTATAATAGAGTTTTTTTAAATTAATATTTTAATTCTTGCAATATTTTATTGATTATAACTGATGACTTTTTATACATAAACATACAAATTTTATTTTTTATTATTTTAGGAATGTTCTACATTACGCAAGTCGACTGTCTGTTTGGTAAATTTTGTTGGAATCAAATCAAACTAACTATTAACTTTAAATAAAATTTTATCAAGCTTAAAAAATAAAAATATTTAAAAAATTATTGTCATTTTCGATGTAGAATAAATTTATAAAAAAAAATCAAATCCAAGTTAAAAGATTTTAAAAGTATACGCACTCAAGACTTTGAACCCAAGCTTCACATGCTCCTGTCATCAAAGTGGACAGCAAATATCTATTTTAGTCTTTGTGATTTTGAAGCTCTTCAACATTCTATAAAAGTATATGATAAAGATAATAATGAATCTATGTAAATTATATTTTATGTGAATAAAGATATATGAAAATGCAAATTATACATTATTTTTTATTTTATTTAATTTTTACTTAAATAATAAATTACACTTACTTTAATAAATAACTTATTTTTTACTCAAATTATAATTTATTTTAATACATCATGTAATTTTGTATTGAATAATTTATGAAGTCATACAATTTGGGTTTTAATTTTATATAATTTTTTAATATTTAATAAATATTAATTAGTTTTTTATCTTTAATTGATAGCCGTAAAAAGTAAAAATTTAAATAATTACAATAATGTTGTAAATTTATAACGTTACAAGGTTCTTTCACATTTATTTTGTTAAAAATTTTATTAATATATTATGCATTTAATCTAAAATTAATACTTTGTGATTGAGATTTTATCGAAAAAAGATACAAATTTTGAATAATTAAAAAGTATTTAATATAAAAATTGAAAAAAAAGTATTTATTTAAATTTTTTAATGGTACCTATGTCATTATAAGTAGCGTTAAAGTTGAAAATATCCCATTAATATTCAATCAGTTTGAATGAATAGAAATCACCAGGTGTAAATGATTTTATATTGAACAGCTGTTTATTAAAATAGTCAGCAAATGTATACAGCTGAATGAATGTTACACCACTACTAACGTGTGGGCAAATAAATACTTTAGAAGGTAGTCGTGAAGAAGTTCTAAATAACGCATCCATTCTCGTCCTAAGAAACACTCTCTTTACAATGAAAAAAAATTATAAAAAACAATTTTGTGATCTTAATATTTTATAATTTTTAAAAATTCAATTTTTTGAGGATTTTAATCTTTTTTTTCTAGATTTTGTGAGAATTCGAACAGAATAACATCCTTATCTTTTATTTATTCGAAGTTTTTACTTATTATGATTAAATGTTTAATATAGAAATACAAAATAAAAACAAAATCATAAAATACTATTTTTGCAATTGCAAATAATGAATATTTTTAAATTTAAATTCAAAGAAAAATATATCAATAATACAAACTTTATAAACATAGAAAGTACTGTGTACCAACTTAAAGAACAAAAAAACCATTACGAAACATGGCTCTTTAAATGTGTTATGAGCAGAAGCTTAGCACAATTATTAGCCGGTGAAATTAGTTAATTAATACTCAAAAATATACAATGTGACATAACAATATAATTTTTAGTAACTATTTTTAATCAATTCATACAATAAATAAGACAAAAAAATGATGTGGTTTATCAAACAACAGTGTTAGAGGTTAAAAATTGCATGATCTTTCACAAGAAAAAATGTTATACAAACATTGTGCTTTGTTTGCTAATAATTACATTAGGCATGTAAGAACTAATGTGCATAGAAATTTTTTTAATCAAAATCGAACTGATGATCCTGTATTTAAAAAAAGAATTTGGTCGACTTTTAATTATGTGACCGCCGTTGGTGTAATAACAGTTGGTTTGACTTACGCTGCTGTGCCTTTGTACAGATTATTCTGTCAGGTATTTTAATAATCTTTTTAATAATTTTATTCTTTATAATAACTTTTATTTATTTATAATATAAAATATTCATATACAATAAATTCTTATGAGAAATCGAATCTAGATAAATTTTATGTAATCAATTATAAATAATATATAATTTTATTTTGCAATAAGGCATTTAGTTATGGAGGCACGACAGGGCATGACACTTCCAAAATAGCAGATATGACACCAAAACGAAATAGAGTAATAAAAATAAAATTTAACGCTGATACAGCAGCACAGATGGCCTGGAATTTTAAACCGCAACAAAGAGAAATAAGACTAGTTCCAGGAGAAACAGCTTTAGCATTTTACACAGCTACAAATCCAACTGATGAACCGATCTGTGGTGTTTCAACATATAATGTAGTTCCTTTTGAAGCTGGTCAATATTTTAATAAAATTCAATGCTTTTGTTTTGAGGAACAGATGCTTGCTCCTCATGAACAAGTAATTTTTTTTTATATAATATTAAATAATTTAATCTGTGTAATTTATAAAATATATTCTAATATTGTATTCTTCTACAAAGGTTGACATGCCAGTATTTTTTTTCATTGATCCTGAATTTACTGAAGATCCAAAAATGGAGCAAGTAAATGAAATAGTGCTTTCATATACTTTTTTTGAAGCAAAAGAAGGAACAAAATTACCAATACCAAGTTATATTAAAAAACTTCATTGATCAAAGGTAAAATATACATAATTTTTCTTTTTTTAATTGTTGATGAAATTTAAAATAATAAAAAAGAGTATTGTTTTTTATTATTTGTATTTATTTGAAAAATTAAAATAATCTACATAATATTAAAATGATATCTATAATATTTTATATTAGAATTCAAATAGATATTTAAATTATAATGAAGATTTAAAGAAGCTTAAGATTCATAAAATAACAATATATAAACTAGTAATATAAACAATATAGATAGCATAAATAAAAAAAGTAACAAATTTTATGTCAATTAAATTTTGATACTTGTCTAAAATCTAAACATTGCATTCACAGGATATGATCGTCTTAATCCACAAACTTTATCTTTATCAATATAAATTGTATCTATTTTCAAAGCTAAATCATGTTCAAGTGCATTTCTTGTTCTAAGTAATCTTTGATGTTGATTTTCCATATCTTTTAAAGATTTATGCATTCGTTCTACTTGGTTATAAATACTTTCAATTTCTCTTTGCAAACTAATATATGCATTGTCTCGACATAATTCTATATCAGGTCTATGTGTACGAGCTTCTAATCTAGTCTGAGCAACTTTTAATGCATAACTTTTATCAGCTATAGCCTTGCGAAGTAATTCTAAATTCCTTTCAACATCGAAAATTTCTTGTTGAACCTGGTAAAATAAAATAGTTTTTGTTTATAACTATAACTTTTTAAAAATTATAAGGAAATGTGTTTATACATACCTTATGCAAATGTTGCTGTAATTTACTTTTTGCTTCTTGCAATTCAGCACATCTTCTAGAAAGAGAGTTATTAGTATTATTCCAAGCATCCCACATTTCTTGTGCTACTCTATTAAGTAAAGTTTCTGCTTCAGCTCTTATTTGAGATGATTTGGTTCTTTCTGCTTGTGATTTTTGAATAATCCGATTTGCTGTTTCGGCCCAAGTATCAGGCTTCGAAACACTTATCAATGAAACATCAAAATAATTTATTATTTGAATTTGAAAATTTAAACACATGAATTTAGTATACTTTTATTTCTCTTACCAAGGATCATATTTTTCAATTCCAGAATAATATTGGATGCCTCTACTTGCATTATTTATTTGATGACAAAGTACATCAATGCCAAGAGCGGTTTGTTTATTTTTTAGATCAAGCTCTAATTGATTCTGCGAAATTCTGCAATTTCGGAGCTGAAAAATATTAAGTGTATTAAAAAAGTATTAAGGCACATTAATATTTAATTTTACCTGATCTTTACACTTGTCAAGACAAAGTTCTAATCTTCTTTGACTACTTCTTAAAGTTTCTACTTCTCGAAGTAATGATTTTTCAGGATCATCATGAACAAGTTCCGTACCTAATATGATTTATGAATTTATGAATTTAACTTTCGATTAAAAATAAACAATTCAAAAAACTATAATGTACCTTTTCTGGCTTCTCTGTGATATAAACACTCTTCATTAACATGTAATGGATTTTCAATATCATGAATTGCTTTTTCAAGAGTTACACGGCAGTCTTGAAGCTTTTCAATTTCTTGTACTTGTTTCTCTAACTCAGATGCAATTTCATTGCGCCAAAAAGTAACATCACTTATTCTTTCACCCAATCTTCGACCAGTATCATATTGATTATGTTGAATTTTTTGCTCTGCTTCTCTAAATAAAAATAAATTATAATGAAACATTTCATTATTAAAGTTTAGTTAATTTTATAAATAAAATTAATTAAAAATGTTAATAAAAAGAATGCCAAACTAAATAAATTATTACATATTATAATTATATATCAGCAATAATTAATTTACCTAATTACTTTTACAGCATCGCTTCTCATTCTCTCAGAATAATAACGATTTGAGTCAGCTTCGTTATAGAACTTGACTTGCTTCTGAAACCATTCATTTGGTGTGAATCTTGTACAAAGTGCTGTTTGAGTAGAATACGGTGGATTCCTAGGAAGACCTGTTACCAGGTTTGGAAATTTCAATGGCTGTGTTGTCATACTGGAGAGTGGATCAACAGAATAGCTTGATATAGCCTTTGAAGACCTGTGTGGATAATATTTAATTCTTAATAAGTTTTGTTGTACTAAAACTCATTTTAGTAAATAAATTTTACTTGAGATGTTTAAAATTTTTTCTTACTTTTAAATTTATCTGTTTTAAATTTATTGATTTTTAGTTAATATTAATAAATATTTTTAATATTAAATATTTAAAATTTATTTATTTATTTACTTAATTATTTAGTTTTATTTATTGTATCACTTAAATTAATATTAAATATATAATCAATATTTAATATAAATTAATGTTAAATATTTTTAGTTAATATTAAAAAATAAATTTATTATAGTTTTTTTTTATAAAATTTTATTATAATAAATTTTTTTTTGAATAATAAAAAATATGTTTATTATAAAATAAATTGAATAATAATTAAAAATTAATATGAAGAATGAAATATCAAGACAAAAAAATATCTAGTATACTATAGAAAAATGTGCAGTATACTATAATTCAAAAGAGTAAAGGAATTTAAGAGATACTACATTGTAGTAGGTAGGTAGATGAACCTATGTTAGATCAATAAACCACATTCCCATGCCATCACAATAAAAAAAATCAATTTTTACCATAACAATAGCAATAATAGTAACAGATAAATTTTAATAATACTTAATTAAATATAATTAAAATTATTATTTTAAAATCCACTGAAATTATTTATAATATTGGAAAATTATTATAAATATATATATTTAAATTTAATATCAATATGAATAAACAATATAATTAATTTCTTTTAAAAATAAAATTATAACTTACAAAGGAACTAATTCAACATTTTCAGTTCCCATGTTTGGTCTCCATGCCAAAGCCTTGGTTTTAGAATAATCATTTGCACGAGATGTTGACATTAATGATTTTAAGCAGGGCACTGATGATGATCCTATTGAATTCCACGGTTGAAGTTGCTGAACAATAAATAAATTTCATAGTTTAATTTAGTGATTAATATGTTAATAATATTAAGGGAATGTGAAATATTAGCATTAGAGCTTTTCAAATTTTTCATTCTCAATTTAAAAGTTTTAAAAATATCTCTATATAATATTTTTCCTTATTTACTAATAAAAAGTATAACATAAAGATTTAAAAAAATTTTTTAAAAGATAAAAAGTCTGGGAAACTGTAATATCGGTAATTATGTATGAATCATAATTACATCATTTTAGAAAAGAATAAAATCATTTAATTTTTTTAATACTGAAGAAAAAGAAAATTTCAATATTATTTTAAGTATATTATTCAAAAATTAATTATTTATTAAAAAAAAATATTTTTTAAAAATAGAAGCAATTTTTTGAAATTTCGTTAAAAATGTAAACAGTAGATTCAATATGGCTGATGTACCGCAAGATGCTCCCGAACGTAAGTATTTATAAATTAAAATTGATGTATAGATTTGTTTTAAATGGGTATAATTTTAAGACTAATTATAATTAAAACAGTAACAAGTAAATCAATAACTAGAGAATGTTAAATCGATATCAAAACTATTTGTAACGTAAACTTTCTTAAATTGTAAGGTTAGAATTTTGATTTAAATGATATTTTATTCCCATTGTTTTAAAATCTAAATAAATAGCACTAAATATTAATTTAAATTAAAATAAAATCATATTTTATAAATTTAATAAAAATATTTGAAAAAATAACAATAATTAATTGCACAGTAAAATCGTTTCATTTTTGTTTCACTTGATGTTTTTTTGATTTTTTACAAATAATAATAAAACATTCTGATCAGCTGACTAATGTTATTATAAAATTCACAGATTGTCCAGGAACTCAAAGCGAAGCTGCTGGTAAAGTATCAGCCTGTGCTGGGTGTCCTAATCAACAAATCTGTTCATCAGGTGCAACAAAATTGCCAGATCCTGGAATTGCTTTAGTGAAAGAAAGATTGTCTTCAGTGAAAAATAAAATTTTAATATTATCAGGCAAAGGTGGTGTTGGAAAAAGTACAGTCACATCACTTGTATCCCGAGCACTTGCTGCAGAGGATTCCGACAGAAATGTAAGTTTATGGTTTTTTTTTAATAGACTTTCAAATTTCACTCAATTTCTTTTTTAAATTGTTTAAATTTATGTTTAATTTAGAATTTAAAAAATAATATATATGAATTAATATAAATTATATTTATTTGAAAGATGTTTAATTACATTGTAGTGATTAATTTTATAGTAAAATAAAAAACTATGATTAATTTATAAAATAAAATTTTATACAATAAGTAATTAAATATAAAAAATTTTAAAAAGTACTTTAAAATATTAAAAACAATATAATAACATAAAAAATAAAATATAAATTTAAAATGATATCCAAAATTCAAAATTGAATTTCAAAGTTACTTACTCTTTTTCCTAAACCAAGAACATCCATATGATTTTCAATATACATTGTAGAAATTGAAATGCTTCAGACTGCAGTTGTGATTTTGATTGCAATTTCAAAGAAACAAACTCATGCAATGAAGATACCTTTGCATGTCTATCTATATAGGTCAAGTAAGCTTGTACCAGCCTCCTATTGATTACCTTTCCTCCGTAACTAAACCACCTTTGTTTCATGTATAAAATACATTTTTGTGATGCTAAATATAAAATATAACAGTTTCATAAGTTACCAAGCTAAATATTGACTTGCTTTTTTTTTCTAGGTAGCTGTTTTAGATATTGATATATGTGGGCCTTCACAACCAAGAGTCCTTGGAGCTCTAGGTGAACAGGTGCATCAAAGTGCATCAGGATGGTCTCCAGTTGTAAGTAAAAATAAAAAAAATTATTAATTTTATTTAGTTTTCTAAAAAAAAAGTTTAATCAATATTTTGTATAGTACATAGAAGATAATCTATCATTGATGTCAATTGGGTTCCTTTTAAGCAGTGAAACTGATGCAGTGATTTGGAGAGGACCAAAGAAAAATGGTATTTAAAAATATATAATTTTTTTTAAATATGATTTATATAACATTACTATACTTACAAAGTATGTTACAAAAATTTTTTCTTATAGGATTGATCAAACAATTTTTGTCAGAAGTGGATTGGGGGAATTTAGATTACTTAATATTGGATACACCACCTGGTACTTCTGATGAACATTTGTCAGCAACGTCATATTTAAAAGAAGCAAAAATTACTGGTGCAGTAATTGTAACAACTCCACAAGAAGTTGCTTTATTAGATGTTAGAAAAGAAATAGATTTTTGTAAAAAAGTTAACATTCCTATTCTTGGTGTTGTTGAAAACATGAGTATATTTGTTTGTCCAAAATGTAAGGTATGTAATAAAACCAGTCTTTCTCATAACGTAGATTTATTTTAGTTTTATTTAAACTTTAAAAATTATAAATGAAACTAATATGCATTTTAATTTTGTTTTTCTATTATAATTAATTTTACTTTTTCTATAGAACTCTGCAGAAATTTTCCCAGCATTGACAGGAGGGGCTAAAAAAATGTCAGATGATTTGAATATTGAATTTTTAGGATCTTTACCATTAGATCCATTGTTAGCAAGATGTTGTGATGAAGGAAAGAACTTTTTAACTGAAATGCCACATTCTCCTGTGATACCTGCTTTGAACACAATAGTACAAAGTAATATTTTATATTTATTTATTTATAAATTAATTTCAAATAAAATATTTAAATCATTTTTATTTTCTTTTACAGAAATCGTTCAAAAATGTGAAGAAAAAGAAAACGGAAACTGAATTGAATCAGTATCATATATTCCTATTGATAGAATTATTTCTATCTTTAACAATTGTTAAATATGTAAAAAATGTTATTTGTATCATTTGCTTATTACAATATAAACTATTTTATTAAAAATAAATTTTTAAAAATGCTATATAATATTTATTTTAAAAAATATTTCTGTATCTTAAATTATTATAGGATGAGGCATATGTTTATTCACAATACTGTAGGCACAGCATAGTTTTAATATCATGAACTGATAAATGCATATTATGCTGCTTTGATAAGACTAATCTTTAAATACTTTCATTGTCCGGGAAATGCAGATGGTAAAAGTTGAATTTATGTAGTTATTTTTTTTCATTCTAGAATTGAATAAGGATAAAGAAAAGTAAGTTATTATTTTTGTTTAAAAAAAGCTTTTAAAATTTTTAAATATTAAATTTCTTTTTATTCAAATTTTTAAAAAATTCATTTGTATATTTTTTAACAAATTTATTTTTGTAATGAATATTTAAAAAAAAAATTTTTTTAATTCTGCTACTTTATTTTGAATATAGTTATAAGTATAGTAATTAATTGTTAATTTAACAACTATTAGTAAGATTAAAACTTAAAAAATGGACAAAATATTATTTTATTAGATCATTTTGTACGTCCCCTAGTTTTTTGTATATTTCATAATTTTTTTATTATTACATCATTTTGTGCGTCCCCTAATTTGTTGTATCTATTTAGTTTTGGATTCCCTATTGCGTATGGTGTATAATTTACAATGCTATTCTATTCCAGTAGTCAGACCAGTTAGACATTGCGTTATTTTTAGAATCAAGTAACGGGAAGTGATACTTTCGTTCGATGATAATTTATTGATTGTTTTTCTTTTAATAAAAATTATTTTTAATGATAAAAACACAAAACTATCAAATCAAATTCACGTTTTATAAACTTTCTATTCTACCTAAAATATCATTTGGAGGTTATGTAAAGGTAAATAAATAAGCAAAATTATAAATTTAAAAAAATTTTAAATAAAGTATATACATTATAATTGTTGAATATATAAAACAAAATAAAATATAATTTAAGAAAATTTAATAATAAATTGGCATATAAAAAAATTTTCCTAATCACGTTAAAGGATTCTTTTTATCATCCTAAAACAACTAGTAAAAATTTCTTTAAAAAACGTTTATTTTTCGATAATTTTTTACCATTTCAAATTCACTCATAATATTTTACGCTGTAATATATGTGGATAGTACTTTAATGAATATTGAAAAAAAATTTTCATGTAATTTCATCACGAGATAACAATTATATTTTGCATTACAATCCACTAATGTTTTTGGAGTAGGTTAGTATTTTTTATTTCTCGTACACAATTTTGCCTAATTTAGAAATGATAATTCTTTTTTTGTCATTCTCCTACTGACAATTAATCAATTTGTTTTTCATATTTAAAAATATTTTTGTATTAAACAAAATTTATTATTTAAATATTTTGTTTATTGTTAAGATATAAATATAATTTAAAATATTAGATTGAACACATTCAGCTAATATACTTTATTTTACAAAAAAATTGTCTATCAATTTAAAATCAACATATGCAATTAAAATATATAGTATGATTAGCTATATATACATGCATATATGTACAAATTTTTTTTCTAAATTGAGAAAGTTTAATTACTATTATTACGTAAGATGTATACATATATATTTATAATCATTCTTATTTTTTGTTTTATCTTCAACAGGAAAAACAGTTTTCACAATGAGTGTAAATTTGAAAGCTGCTGCTGCTACTTTCACAAGAAGAGCAAGAAATAATGATGGAATGCAAGATCCTTTAATACCTCCGTTTCATCAAAGTATACAAATATTAGAAAATAAAAATATAAAAGTATGTCTACCATATGCGAAACCAATATTTTTGTTTTTAAAATACACAATTTTATTGGCATTCTTAACAATTGTTACTTGTATACTATGGCAATACACGCAGAATACAAAAGATCTAAGAGAACAATATAATAGAATAGAAAATCAATTGAACGATTTTCATACTTCTGCAGAACAAAAATTGAAACAGTTAAACGTTCTTGAAGAAGTTATGGAAGATAAGCTTGAAAACATTAACATTCTAACAGAACAAGGATCTAAGAAAATCAAAGACTTATTTACTTTCTCTAAAAGTGATTTATTAAGAGATTATGAAGAAGAAGATGGAGCAAAGTGTGAATTTATACCGTTAAATTTACGATTTGATTGTCATCCTGAAAATGGAGCTTCACAACTCTCATGTACTCAAAGAGGATGTTGTTGGAATCCACTCCATCAATTAAATTATGAAAAACAAGTTCCTCTAGATGTGCCTTATTGTTATTATCCAAAAAATTGGAGTTTATATAAGTATCAAAATTTTAGCAAAAGTGGAAATGACTTTGCTGGATTATTGCACTTAGAACGTAATTCTTTTTATAAAAACGATTTATCCCTTGTTAAAATTGAAGCAACTGGTGTAGATGATACCACCTTACGTGTTAAGGTAAATTTCATAAATAAAATAACAAAATATAATAAAAATATTTTATAGGATTTCATGGTTAATATTTATTCTTTTTTTCTTATAGATATTTGACCCTGCAAAGAAACGTTATGAACCACCTTTTCCAGTAAGGTCTGACCCTCGGCCTTTTCTAGAAAAAGCTTCTGATGTTCCTAATCCACAATATGAACTTAAAATGGATGAAAATCTTCCTGGTTTTAAGGTGATTCGTAAAAATGATAAGCGAAGTGTGTAAGTATTTTTTATTTAAATATGCTTAATATACTAGTAATAATTAAAATATAATTTTTAAATTTTGTAAAATTATAATTGCAGGTTCAATTCGATTGGATTTGGAGGTTTCATATTTGCAGATCAATTTTTACAGATTAGCTCTGTTTTACCATCTCATAGTATTTATGGTCTTGGAGAGCATAGAACTAATTTAAAATTAAATACTAACTGGCAAAAATTTACAATTTTTAGTAAAGATCAACCACCAACAGAAAATGTAATAAATAATAATAGAAAAAAAATGTTTTTTGTTATTAATTTTCATTGTATGACTATGATTCTAATGATTTTAGGCAAATTTATATGGATCTCATCCCTTCTACATGGTAGTTGAAAAATCAGGAAAAGCACATGGAGTTTTATTTTTGAATAGTAATGCAATGGGTATGAATTACAAAATAATTTGAATGCATTACCAATAAATACATTTGTATAAATTTTTAATAATATTATAATTTCTATTTATTCTCAGATGTTATTCTACAACCAGCACCTGCAATAACATATAGAAGTATAGGTGGAATTTTTGACATTTACTTTTTTATGGGTCCGACACCTGCAGATGTTTTGAAACAATATTCTCGAATAGTAGGAAAACCATTTTTACCTCCTTATTGGTCACTTGGTTTTCATTTATGCAGATTTGGATATGGATCCTTGGAAAATACAAGAGCTGTCTGGCAAAGAACAAGAGATGCTTTGATACCATTTGTAAGCAACTATCTATTCTTTTCTATGCTATATTATTCCAATCATCTTTTATAATTAATTTATTATTGCAGGATACTCAATGGAATGACTTAGATTACATGGAAAACAGAAATGATTTTACTTATGATAAAATAAAATTTAAAGATCTTCCAAATTTCATCAAGGAAATTCATGCTGTAAGTATTATTTGGCTTAAAACTACTGTAGATTTGAAAATTCAAATAAAAATATTTTTATATCAATAGGCGGGAATGCATTATATTCCACTTATTGATGCTGGAGTTTCAGCTTCTGAAAAGAATGGAACATATGCTCCGTATGATGAAGGTGTAAAGAAAGGAATATTTGTTCTTGATGAAAATGGTAAAGAACCATTTAAAGGCAAAGTATGGAATTTGGGTTCTACTGCTTGGCCTGACTTCACAAATCCAGAAACGACTTCGTATTATACTGAAATGATGGACAGTATGCATAAGGAATTTGAATATGATGGAGCATGGATTGTATGGATACAAAATTATTTAATACATTTAAAAAATTTTTTAATCTTTCAAAGTATTAAGATTTACTATTACAATTTTTAGGACATGAACGAACCATCGAACTTCTACAATGGGTATATCAATGGTTGTAAACCAAATCCTCTTGACAATCCTCCATATTTACCTAACATAGTTGGAGGTTTATTAGCAACAAAAACTCTTTGTATGAATGCAAAACAACATCTTGGTTATCATTACGATCTTCATAATCTTTATGGTACTAGTCAAGCTGCTGTAGTCAACCAGTAAGTTATTTATACAATAATAACAAAATTGAAAATTAAAAAATAATAACATTTTACATGTGATAATAAAATTCACACCCCTGTACTATATTATTGATATATTACATTTTTAGTGCATTAACAAAAATTCGAAACAAACGACCATTCATTATTTCACGATCTACATATGAAGGCCATGGTTTTTATGCAGGACACTGGACTGGTGATGTGTTTTCATCATGGCATGATTTAAAAATGAGCGTACCAGAAATTTTGGCATACAGTCTATTTCAAATTCCAATGGTAGGAGCTGATATTTGCGGCTTTGATGGTAATACTACGGAGGCACTTTGTAATCGGTGGATGCAATTAGGAGCATTTTATCCATTTTCTAGAAATCATAATTCAGATGATACTATTGTAAGCGCTTTCTGTTTATAATCTAAAAATTTATTTTTATGAAAAAAATTTGTCAATTAATGCAAAAATAATATAAATTATAAATATTTTATATTATAGGAACAAGATCCAGTTGCGATGGGACAAATGGTAGTTATGTCCTCCAGAAAGGCTTTGAGAATAAGATACTATTTACTACCTTATTTATACACGTTATTTTATCGAGCCCATAAATACGGAGAAACTGTAGCTCGACCTTTGTTTATAGAGTAAGTTTCCTAAATTACCAGCAAATAATTTTTCTTATCAATTTATATTAATTTTTTATTTCATTTGATCTTTAGATTTAACGAAGATCCAATGACACATAATATTGATACACAATTCTTATGGGGTAGTTGTTTAATGATAGCACCAGTACTTGACGAGGTACAGTATTATAAATCAAAAATTTTGTTGAAAACTATAAAAAAAATTAGGCTAAATTGCTATAGGAAAGAGTTTTGTACTTTCATTATCACATGTACAAAGATCACAAAAGATGACTGTTTTGTTCTGGATGCTTATTAGTTTCCGGCAAAACAAAATAAATTTTGATTTAAAATAAATTTTATCATTTTTAAATCAAATACTTAATTTTTTAATATTTTGCATTTACAGTTTATTAAAAATTTTATTTCAAAATTCTTCCAATTCATTGTATACTTTATATAATATTATATGTAAACCATTTTAGGGAAAAACAAATGTACATGCTTATATTCCAAGAGGACTTTGGTACGATTTTTATACAATGGAATTTTCATTTTCAATCGGTAAAAATTATACTTTAGATGCACCAATAGATACGATTCCTCTATTAATACGTGGAGGATGCATCTTACCAGTTCAAGAACCAAGTCTGACTACAACTTTAAGTAGACAAAAACCATTTAGTTTGCTAATTGCCTTAGATGTACCAGAAACTGCTAAAGGTGAATTGTTCTGGGATGATGGAGATAGTCTAGGTAAATATAATATTTAAATTTTTTTTATAATACAGTTTGAAAAAATAAAAACATAAATTTTTATTTGACAGATTCCATTGAGAAAAAACAGTATAAATTATTTGAATTCAAAGTTGAGAACAATGAACTTACAAGCTCTGTTGTTGAAGGTTCCTTTAATAATGATATGAAATTAGATAAAATAACTATCATGGGTATTTCAAAAGTTGTTAAACAAGTATTCCTTAATGATAAGGACATTGAGTTCGAATATGACAATGCCAAATCTGTAAGTCACTAAAATATTTTATGTGCCATTTTTGTTATCAATATATTTTATTAAAATCTAAAATTTGTTATTTAGACCTTGCTAGTAGACAGTTTAGCATTAGATTTCACGGAAAAATTCAGCTTAAAATGGAATGATAAACGTCTCGATACGTACACCACGACAACTACATCAGTGCCAATTACAGAAGCTTCAACTAGTCATGCTATTACAAGCAATTTGTCAAGCAGCATACCTATGAATTCAGCAGTAAGTTTTTCACAAAATAGAACTATCATCATTTTACTTTTGAACTTCATTGTGATGAAATACTTCATCTTACTCTAATTAGAATTATTATCGTTTCAATATTTTGTTTAATTTAAAATAATTTTCATGTTTTTCTGTACTTTATGATTGTTGCAGTCATTTGTTTTGTTTAAAAGCTAATTACATATTTTTAAATAGTTTTCTTTACATTTCCTATAAACTTTTAAACAAGACTGAACACGTGCTTTTAAAACAGCTGCTAAGATTATGCATATGTTTAGATTTTTATTTGTAATGTTTTTTTACAAGTTTGTATTTTATATTAATGTGCGTTGAAATCAATCATTATTGCCAAAGTTTGTATAATACTTAGCAAAATGAAGGATGATTAAGAGTTAATTAAATATTTGTCTTGTAAGGTAAACGCACCAGAATCCGAAATTTAAACACGTTTATCTAAATATTATTTATTTGCATTTAATAATAAATTTTTGTAAGGTTTGTTTTTAAGATAACATTAATATTAAACGACTTTTAAAATTTATTAAGGTGATGTGATAGGATACGTAATTTATACATGGTTACCGACATTACTATTTCCTAGATTTTTTTAACTTTATTAAAAAAATTTTTGAAATATCCTTTATGCTTTTTATTAATTAAAATGAAAGGATACAATTTATAGATATTTTCAAAATTTGGAAAGTTCTAATTTCGGTGTTTTACATCCTCTTAAAAAAAGGTAATAAAATTCGGACATATATTTATATTGTTTATATACTAGTAATTAAGAATTTTTATTAAAACTTAAAACGTAATGTATGTATGCATTTAATGAATTTTTTGTACCATACTAAAAAATTTTAATTCACAAAGTGAATGGATTCAAATTGTGATTAAAAGTTTAAGTCAATTATAAATATTTATATTTATAGATTAAATATGTTATTTAATAAAAAATATAAGAAATACGCACATAGATGTATTGAAAAAGACAACTTTCTTACATCAAAATTGCGTTCTTTAAATAAATTGAACTTGTGACGTATTTGTCTATCATAAGAGCGATTAGACAATTATTTTCATTGAGTGTCATTTAATTAAAATAATATTAAAGTATATTTTTTCTATTCGCATATAATGTAATTTATAAAAAAGAAATTGACTTATCTCAAGACTTATGAAAATGATCTTTGTTAAAAATATACTATTTTTATAAATACTTTAAATAGTTGCATTTGTGGTATCCAAATAAAATGTGATATAACTTTTTATAATGTTAATTGTAACAAAGACAATTATTTCTAGTTGAATTTATGCACATTTTACAAAATTATCAACCTTACTAAAATACATCTTAGTTTAGTTAATTGTAAGTGCTAAATATGAATTGTATAAAAAAATTTTGTAAAATAGATGGTTATTATGACACAATGAAGAAAGTTTAGTAAATATATAATGTTTGATACTAGATTAACAAAAATATTTTCTTAAGAATTTTCTGTAAACGTAAAGACTATTGTATTTTTTATGGAAAATAAAACTTAATAAAAACGTTAATTTTTAATTGATATCACTTATTTTTAAACAAAATATTCCTTTTTCCATATCTAAATATCACGCCCTACTCGCAAAAATCTTATAGGAAACTGATGGATAATTAAACAAACAAATGTTTACTTTAATTTATAAATTTTATAATAGGTATAAAAATACCTATCGATTTATTTAAAAGTATGAACCATGTGAAAAATCCAAGTCTAAATTTTTATTGATATCATTTAATTTATATACATTTTATATGATAAAAAATTTAAACATTACATAATAACTACTAAAATATGTTTATCCAGTTTTATTAAATTAAAAAAAAATGTATTTTATAATTAAATTTGCTACACTGGATGCAACAATAACACGCATTTGAATACAATAAGCTAAGTAAATACAAATAAATCCTAAGATTAAAGAATTTCATTTCCAAGAGTGACGAAAAAAATATTATTACTCAGTAATATCAATGACTGTCGGATAATACAATACCAAATTAGAATCAATTAGATAAATTTGATCGTGCTTGCTTCGTGGGAGCTTATGGAATGATTCGGCATCGAGCATAAAAATATTCAGTAATATGTGTACCGAAATGAGTTAGCGAAATGTAGAGAATTTTCGGTAATATCTATCGAATGAATTATTAAAATCCCTTTAGGGCACTTACATATCGAGCAATCGGTACATAATATTAGTTTTATGACGCGTGCCAAATGTTTTAATATTAAATCCTAAATTACAAATCTTATTCTCGTCATCAAATAATATCAAAAATAAATCTAAATTCTTTAATTTTTTAAACGCCGTTCAGCAAAATCATACGAATAGTTGAATAAATGCCTTTAATTTAATCTTTATTTAGCTAAAAAATATTCTATATAGCTAGCGTGACTCGTGTCTCTAACATTGCGAACACGTGTTTAGTTCTTTCATTTTTCGAGTGTAGAAGGAAACACGTGTTTAAAACATGTTAAAACTCTGACCATAATATTGGAGTAACGTCGTCGGAATGGAAATTTAAAAACTATTTAAAACGTTTCAAGAAATTTGTATTTTTTTTACTTTTATACACGGAGAAAAATGTTCTAGTAAAAATTACAATAGTTTTAAGTAAATTTGTCACAGACTGCCATTATATAAAAAAATTACCATAGTTTCTGGTAAAATTTACAAGAAAAATAGGAATTTTTATTATATATCTTGTAAATTTTACAATAAACTATGGTAATTTTTGGCTATAACGGCAGTCTGTGACAATTTTACTTAAAACTATTGTAATTTTTACTAGAATATTTTTCTCAGTGTAGTACAAATATTACCACGAGACTGAGTTGATCATTTCTATCCGTAAGATTTTTAAGGTTGCTAAATTTGTGTTTCTGATGTAGTGTTGAATATCTACAAATTGAATCACTTTACAGATCTCAATTACTTGCTTTTATTATTATTAAATTATAATAATAGTAGAAGAATAATACGTATTTGAATTAATCGATTTATGATCCGTAATTGTTATTAAATAAAGTTTTTTGCAAGTTGGGAACCTTCCCAACATATTCCAAATGAATATTTTAATAGAATTTAAACTGGAGTACTGTAAAGATCTCAAGTTTCACGATAAGATCATGTCATTATGATCATTCTCTTATCATGATATTATAATATTTGATTCATATGGACTCTATCATCAGAACATATTTATCTTTATTTAAAATTTTTTAAAAGTGATCGAGCCTTGTTCATGATACTGATATAAAATTTTATTCGAAGAAAATAAAATTTTTTTTCAACTCTTTTTGATTTATGTTGAAATTTTTTTATACATATTTTTATGCAACATGCCTTTATTATCAAACATTATTGCGTTTTCATGATTTTATTTGAGTTTTTTATTATTATTTAATTAATAACGAAATTGGAATTATTTGGCACGTGTTAATATCAAAATGTGTGCATACTTTGATTTATATTTTCTGAACATTAAAATTAATATTGATTGATGTATCAAAATTAACATAAAATTCATTTACATTAAAATTATTAATTTCATTTTTTTTACAATATTTTATGAATCTTATGTGAAGAGCGAAATATGCTCGTTGAAATGAAAAGAATTGATTTTATTTTATAAATATAGATTTAAAATTTGAAGTTTGACAATTAAATAATTTCAACGCTATAATTTTAAAAATTTGTAATATTTTTATTTGTAAATGATATAACTGGTGCACATTCATATTTATGAGCATCAGTGGCTTTTACTGCACTATGAATATTGATACATAAATATTTTATTTATAATTAAAATATACATCATATTGTCTAGTTTCATTAATTATTTCTAAATAAGAATAATTTGCAATAAAAGAAGCCAAAAAAATTAATTTTTTTTATTATTTTTTTTCTATTGTATATGATTTTATGTCAATATTATCAAAAAACACATTTTACTAAATTAAATTA
This sequence comes from Anastatus disparis, assembly GCA_017163975.1. NCBI lineage: Eukaryota > Metazoa > Arthropoda > Insecta > Hymenoptera > Eupelmidae > Anastatus > Anastatus disparis. Next base: position 10,501,951 of record JAFFSR010000333.1, on the reverse strand, counting down.
ACATTTTACTAAAAACGTGTCAATAATAACATTATTTTAATATTAGCATTTAAAGTATTTAGCAGAACTAAAATATTTAAGGGCAAACTCTAAATTTGAGGTTTCATCAACATATCAATTTATAATAGTGTATTGATGGGTTTGTCGATCACGCATACCTAATAAAGGATACGATCATGAATCCCTGACAGGAACCCTACTATTCAAGCGTTATATTTATGGTCACGCCAGGAATTACAAATGGGGAGTAGGACCATTGTGCGAAGTAAGGGAAGCTCCTATTGAAATTTCAAGTTTATAGAGGGTTTGAAATTTTAGACTAGAAAACCCATATCCATACGGTATTTCAAATTTTTCATTTTTATGCGTTTTCGAACACGTGCTTTTTTTCTATAATGCGAAAGGCAGACATTTTCTTGGTATAGCTGCAACGTTGTCTTACACACGTCATTGCTGTACTTTTATCGACTCGAGTGAACTCGGGAGGAAAATAAAAATATGCATTCGCAACGTTCGAGTGCACGAGCTTATGTTAGCTGAGTAAGGATTTTAAAATCATCAATATTCAAAGATAAAAGTTAAGAATGTACTAAAAATGCAATATCTTCTAATAATAAAATTATTAAGCATCACTAATTATGATTGTAACTTTGTTTATATTTTATATTTTTAAAAAAATTACCAATAAAGCTTTAATTAAATTCAAATTTTAGGATTTAAATTATGAAGATCTTGTAAAAATAAATTTTACATTTTAGTAAAATACTATTTAGTAAAATACTAGTTGTTAAATACTAATTGCCAGGTAGCTTTTAACGTTATTTTATAATCATTATTCTACAACTCCATTATCAGAGCTTAAAAAAGCTTCTAGGATTTTAAAATTAAAATAACACTTCGTAAATGCAAAAACTATTAAGTAAAAAAATAAAAAAATATAACAATATTAAAAAAGGTTAAAAATTAAAAAAAAGTAGGCTAAGATTTAAATGATAAAAGTATTCGAAAATAGAAAAAAGTACATTGTAGTAAATTATTTTCCAATATAATTTATCACTTAGCTTAAATGTGTACATAAACTCGATTTTGTATCTACAATGTTTAACCAACACCTATCAATATCTAAAGTCAATCTATACATTGACTTACACTCATAAAAAAAGTACTATTGACTAAGGGCGTTAAAATGTCACGTTAAAAGAGAGACAGAAAAAAGAAAAGAAAAAAAGACTATCTTAATTCTTTTCGAAAATTAATTATTCACCGTATACGCGCTGCGTACCCCTCCCTTTACAATGTAACTGTCGAATAGAATTGACTACAGCATTTGAAACCTATAAATACTTGGCAATCAGAGCAACCCCAAATCGAGAAAGAAAAAAAAAACAAGAAGAAGAGAAGAAGAAAAAAAAAGAACGAGAGTGAGAGGCCATCTGTTCAACTATCCCTTCTATATAACATTATACTTGTTCTTTATACGTAAGTTTGTATTAAGAGAGGCGCATAGTTCGACTTTTTTGCGGGAGCGGAGATTACTTGAATATTGTCTCGTTCAGTATATATTCAGTATATACTAGGACCGGATCTCTTTTTTTATCCCCTAAGGGACTATTTTCCCCTAAAGTAAAGAAACAGTTACCTAAGTGCTAATTTTTATCATGCTAAGAAGCCAGTGATCCGTGTGATAAAGGTTATTGAATCAAGATTGAATACTTAATAAAGACATGAGCTCGGCTTTTTTTTATTTCATTTTATTTTCTTTGATTTGATTGATTTCGCACAAACGATTTGTGATTTGTAGTATATATTATCAAATGAGAGTAAACAGATTAGTTTTTTTTTTTATTCATACCGATTAAAGCAGGTCTTTAGATTAGATATTTGATTAGATATTTGAGTGGTATTTTAACCCTTTAAGATTTAATGTATCAGATTTTTTTAGATTTAGAACAATTTTTTCATCTCAGAATAGAGTTTTAAGTCCTACATGTGATATACATTATACATGTGATATAGAAATTGGAAAAATTCTAAAAAAATTCAGTACTGAAAGGGTTAAAGGAAGTGATTTAAATTTTTTAAACGTAAATTCTATTTTTTTAATTCAATTTTTATATGACAATGTGAGAATCTAATAAGAGAATTTTTTCTTCAGTAATAAGTATAATAATAAGAATCATAAATAAATTTTTAAGCATACCAAACATTATTTAAAATACATTATATAAATAATAAAAAAGTTAATAAAAATAATTAGTATTTCATTATTTACAATATTACCAAATTAAATAATTTGTACATAAATCATAATATTCAGATTTTAATATTAATCAAAAATTGAATCGGATCATTAGCCATTGATTAATGTTTTATGGTTTTCATGCTCATTATTCTTTCTATAAAATAGAGAGCAATGTTTCAAGCGTTAACAAACCCTCGACATCGTCGACATTACAAGCATCTTCAAAAAGGAATTGGAGTTTTTCTAAGAGGCAATAAACAAGATGTATTAAGACTCAGCACGTAATTCTCCGCATTTCTGTAGTATAAGTACAGAAGTATTACAAGCACTTTTGCAAATATTTGAAATATCCCTGTGATTTCTCATTTTAGTGTTGTTTAGAAGAAATATGTTGACCATATTAATTGTTTTATTAAAAGATCATAAAAATCAAAGATTATGTATAAAAAAAAATTTATTTAATAAGTATATATTGTAAAAAAAAGTAAGTTTTTAATTATTTATACACGCATATTTTAATTTTTTTAAATGAATTATTCTTTGATGAAATTAAAAATACATAGTAACATATTTTATACATTTTTTTAATTTTATTTAACGTCGCTGTATTTCAGCTATCATTGGGATGCTCATTAGCGACGGAGATCGTCAGTTTGTTTGTGAACAAAGCACATGTAATTATAGTGGTGCTTTTATCAATCGGCTGGGACCGGGATTCGAACTCGGAACCTCGAGATTACGAATCCATCGCTCTACCGAATGAGCCACTGAGATCTCTTAAAGTTACGATTAAAGTGTAAATTAAAAATTGTAAAAAAATATGAAATAAATTATTATTAAATGTATTAGAAATTTGTGCTCATCGTAATTAAGTTGATAAAAAATTAACACTATGACACACTTGGAAGAAGAGCCGAAATTTTTTTTAACCTTTTGGGCATTTTAAATATGTACTATTTTAAGTAATGCTAATATTGGAAATGAAAATTTAAAACTGTGCAGAGATGAAAGATATAAATTTTTATTATAGTACGTAATTAATGATTGGGTTTAGTCATCTACCAAATTAATTACACATTGAGCTTTAATAATTCATTACATTTAATTAAAATTTAATTAAATGTTATTTAATCAATTTTTATTTATTTCTTTAATTGAAAAAAATTGTTTCTAATTTTTGAGTTAGATAGACACATAAGAGATGATATAGTATTAAGAATTTATAGTCGAATGGCTCCTGTGAGTCCCAAATACTTGCAGTAGCTCTAGGAATTGTCAAAAAAAAATTTTAAGACGAAACGTCTACAGCACCCATGAGAGACCGCCCAACAATGTCATAGATCAGGTAGAGCATCAATGTCTTCTTTTTTGGATTTTTGTACCTCTTTTTATTAATGTTTCATAATAAAAATACCAATTTCATTCCATACCAATTATTTATACTTCTTTTATTAACGTTTCATAATAAAAATACCAATTTCGTTCTACCCTAATTATTTATATATATTTTATTATTAAAAATAAATCATTAATTCTTATTTTATTTTTTATATGTATTAAATAAAAATTGAAATTAATGAAATAGTTTTAAATTTTAAAACTACAAAATTTGAATTTGTTGTATCATTTAATAAATTCTAGTTATTGTCAAATTGGATAATTCTAATTAATGTTCAATTGGATTTTATTAATAAAAACAGACAGGTGTGTTTTCCTTGAAAATCTGAAGGACTTTTTTTAGAATATTTTAATAATAACATGAAAAAATGTTACATTTTAAATTTCAGGCCTCAGTTTAAACGGGTCAAAAAATAAGATTAACGAAATAAAGATTACGTTTATATGTGTACATGAAGTGATAATATGTATCTTCTCATGTATACAAAATAATGTAAAAAGTTAATTTTTGATACAATAAAAAATGCATAATTTTAATATCACGCAAATATATTTAAAATAATAATTTACATTAAGGGTATGCTTTACATATAATTTACATTATAAATGTATACTTATATGTTTAACGGAAATTACTATATTTTATTTCTATTAATAAAAATACTACATAATAAATATTCCATACATACAAGATAAATTTTACTGCGTAAAAGCCAATAATTTTTGTAAATCAAGTATTTTCCATAGTTAAAATAAAATTTAACAATCTTATCTCTATAATTTTCACTGTATATTTGCTATATAGGGTTTTTTCGGTACCCTGATTCTTTTTAATTTGTTAATATGGAAATAATGTAAAAAATTATTCATTTTATGCCTAATTATTTTTGCAAAACTAAAAAAATTTTTTGAATATTCAAGTTTTATTATAGAAATCATAAAACATTTGACAAATAAAAGAAATATTAAATACCTTGACAATAAAAAATGGGCCTTAAATAAAAATCTTAATTTTAAAAATGATGTCTTTCTTTTGAACGTTTCAAAAAATCATGACGTTAAAATTAGCCAATTAATGTTAAAAATTAGTTCATCGCTTTACGATAGATGATTAAATAAAGAAGATTAAGAGTAATAAAGTTAATAATAGATATCAACAGCTGTCCTTTATCGTCAAAACGTATAATTATATCAGAATTTTATTAACAAACTGAATTTCAACCGAGTACCAAGCTTTTCCATTCGTCCAATTAAACGAATGATGTCGCAATCAGTATTTTCATTTTAAAGCTATTATTTTCTAATTCATCATAAATATGACAATAATTTGAAATATAGAATTATTTAAAATAAATAGTAAAAATAAATAGGAAAATCATCACTCTTCTAAAATAAAAATAATAGCGTCCGGTTATCGAGCGTGGGTATTTATTTCATCCCGTTTTTCTAGTGTTTACTTTATAAATTCTACATGTTTCCATTTTTTTCTTTGTGCTTTTATCGATTTAAATAAAAAATGCTTTTCATGCAATGGATATAAAATAAAATTTGAATAAATGTTATAGATATATTGAAACCTTCTATATAAAATTCATATCTTTTATTGTTGCCAGTTTTTGTAGTTTTTGTAGTTTTTGCAATTTCACACGTTCAATGTATAACTTCAGGTGAATTAAGCCCAGAAGCGTTCGTGTTCGCGTTTTAAAATTTGTTTATAACAATAATATTAACCAAACGAAATTCAGCCAATTTTTGCATCGAACTCCAAAATTTTTGTCGCTTTGTACTCTTATAAAAAATTGATATGGTTTTTTATGCAACATGAATTGTGCTTAAAAGAGATTAAGACAACGTAAATATTGCTTGATTTATTGCTATCTATATATAAAGCCTTGTAGTTTATTGAAATAATTTATTCGATCAGTAAATAAATAATAATATAAAAATTGGCAAATTAAAACTAATAAAATAACTCTCGTAATAATTATTATAAATTTCAATAGAGGGCATTAAAAAAATTTCTATCTTTCATCATTATTTTGATTACAATAGATATACAAAAAGATAAAACTCTTTATTTAATTTAAGGTGGCTCAAGCGCTTGGTGCCGTATCAAGCGGGGCCCTGTCTGCGACATCAAAATGTTTTTATTGATAAAGCTATTATAACTAATTAAATAGTATTATTGATTATTCCTTATGATAAGAAAACAATTTTAAGTAATCAAAAGTAATAAAAAAGAAAGAAAATTTTTTGTTTTGTTTCTCATTACAAGTTTTACTATGGTACGTCCCTGCTGTTTTGTTGGTTTTGAGCACTCTGAACGCACGTTAGCTTTACGTATGGCGTCTGTATCTGACGCGCATGCGCAGAAGCTGCCATTATGTGTAGCAAATTCTATTTCGCATTCTTTTAGATTTATTTTCTCTTGTATTTCTTCGTCAAGTCCTTTTTTTCTTCTTGAAAAATGATCTCCGTGAAACAAACTATAAGTGTATAATTTTTATTTTAACTTGTACTTTTTTATATTACCGTAAAACCTAATTTATGATTCAGTCCCATAAGAGCACATGTATTATTTACAATTATTAAAACATCTTTTTCTTTAAAAATAGTTCGTCAACCTCTATTTTTCAAAATAAATATCGAAATATTACGATATAAAGAATATTTTAATACAAATTTTTGATAGTTTCACTTTTTTAGAAAAAATCGCTTGAGCCACCTTAAAGCATTTTAAATTAAATAAAAATTATAAAAACTTCATAAGTAACGTCATATTGTAATAAAGTATTAATCATCCCTAATTTGCTTTATTATTATTTAACAATTTGTAACTCTGGGTATCAAAGAACTAAAAAAATTTGATTGCTACTCTTTTAATTTTCAAAATACTTATAGTTACAATAATATTCACTTACCTTTTAAATTATTTGAATGGTGACAAGAACATTATTTAAATAAAATTCTTTAGGTTAAACAAATTTTAGTGTTGGTAAAATCATATTATTTAAAATAACATTATAAAACTGAATACAAAATAACATTATAATTTCTTTTTTTATCATCAACAAGCTGTTTATCTTATTTTATAAGTTGATTTTTAAATAATGTATTTTTTTTATTTTAATTATTATTTGATACATAAAATATTGATGACTAAAAAACTAATACAATAAAATATAATTTAATTGTATTTCGAAATAATTAATCAAAATAATCAATAATAGAGGCTTATTGCAATATAATATAATAAATCTATATTATGAACATAACATTAATAAAAATAAAAATTCTAGAAAATGGTAAGGTTTATGTAAATAAATTTAAACCAGATTTCCTTGCATATAGACAATATATATTTCCTCCTTGTAGCAGAAATTTTTTCCAATAACTACAAGAAATTTTGGGATTTTTGCACAATGCTTCACATGACTTTGAAACCGAACATCAATGAAATTCATTCGGCAACTTTATACGGAAGCGGACTTATAGCTAGTTATTATCAACCACATCTTCACTTATTTTTTTTCTTCCTTTTTTTTAAATTATTTATTTTAAATTGCACGACCAACAATGTTTTGTTTTTCTTAAGAAAATAAAAATAAAAGACCCTAAGGAAATATCTTATTTCATTTTTTGTAATTAAACATAGACAAAATAGTGCCTTTACTTAACTCAAATAAATATTGCATTACATCAATATGTAATAATAAATAATGTAGTATTTAAAATATATTTTTAATAATTTAAATAATCTATTGGTTAAAGGTACTTTATTTGTCTGTGCTTTCTTTTTATATCTGTGTAAATTTTTGTGCTCGCACAGTTAAATATCTCAGCTTTGTAAGCTTACAAATCGTAGAATTGCATATATACTTTTTTTTCATTGTTACCGAATTCAATTAATTTGATATACGATTTTCAAGTTTAAAAAGAAAAGCTTAACTTATTCTTTTAACTAATACATGGCTAATTATGACTTAATTATCCTAATTTTGATAAATAAATAGAATCATTATTTTTTCCTAGTAATAATATTAAGTATTTGCCTGAAATTATATTTAGACTCGAAAATTTATGCTTATACCAAAAAATATTAGAAAATTTTTATCTAAACGCTAAACTACTTTAGTTTTGATTCAGTTACATCACTTTGATTTTTGTTTCATCGTTTCTTATAACGAGAATATAAATAAATTTTCATGGCACTTACAGAAAAACAACCTAATTTCATCATTTTCTTTTCCTGGAATTCTCATTTAAAATAGAAAAATGTATTAATTCTGGAAGTAGATCAATACAATTTTTTTAAGTCATTGATGGCAATGATAACAATGTATTTTTAAGTTAATCGTGAGAACGAAAAAAAAAATAATCTTCTGACAAAATATGTACAAATTGTGTACAAAATATTTGGTTAATTCTTAAATAAAAAGAAAACAAATATTTAAATAAGAAGGTCGTATTATCTATTTTTGTTGGATCCTGTTTTTAATTATTTATTTAAAAGTAATTAGTTGCAACAAAATCATTTATTATGTGTTAATTGTTGCAAATAAATAACTTTTAAACAAATAATTATAACGTGATTCGACAAAAACAAAGAATTCGGCCTGTACAATGTATCCAAAATAATAAGAGTCATACAGATCAGTCCAATCCTACATAATCACAAATTATACTAACTCCTATTGCAATTTTACGCATAAATCATTTTTCGAATATACATTGAAATATTCGCTGCTTTGGTATACTAAAACAAAAAAAAATCACCGTATACACAAGAAAAATATATGATCTACCGCTCGTAGCATCTGTGATTTTAAAAAATCACTTTGGCACTCTTTAATTAAAATTACACAAAAGAAAAAAAAAGCTCGCAAAGTACAAAATGCAATACTATACATATATAAAAAAAAAACAAACAATGAGCTTACTTTTATACACGCATATGGTGTATAATTCGCTTGTATACGTATTATATGCACATACGCACACACACATATATTTGTATGTATATTATACGTATGTGTGTGCGTGTGTCCATATGTCAAAAGTCTGCGACTTTACAATACAAGTCACCTCGAATCTAATATTCAATGCTCTTACGAACTCAATTTCCATTCAGCATTCAGACAAGCGACTTTCAGATTTCGATCTGGAATAAATTTTTTTTTTTTAAGTTTAAGCTGTTATATATATGTACGTATATATATAATTTTTTTTTTCTTATTTCTTGCCTACGGCATTTTTTTTTTTTATCTTTTCGCTTATTTTTTAAATATATTCTTTATTTTCACTCGTGCAGTGCTGACATTACTAATGTGTACATTTATCAAATGTGCAAGATTATTGTTTGTTATACGATAATCGTCGATGGTGATATAAAAAAATAGACTCAATATTTGGAAAGTTTGTGTTAAACGAAAAGAAAATAGTAAAACGTCGAAGAAAACAAAAATAATAATGTATTTTTAATTATAAATAAAATTGCTCAGTCATCTGAAAATCATAATTGTCAGGAATCACTTATCAGCTATTACTTTAATTTAATAAATTTTTATCCTAATAAAGCAAAATAATAAATAAATTTTTTTTTAAATTAATATAATTTTTAATACATTTGATGTATTAAATGTTAATACAAACTAGATTTATTATTTAAATTAAATTTTAATTAAGTATTTTCATAATAAAAAAAATATGTTAATCTTTACATTAAAGTAATTTGTGATGTGCACTCCTGATTGTAGCACCTTTCATTAAAAAAGAAAAAACAGAAAAAACTATAAATCACAATTTTAAATACATCTCAAGTGTCGCTGTTTGATTTAAGTAATTTTTGCTTCTATAAATATATATGTATATAGATACGGATTTGTAAAATTCTAAAAATCGGATAGATATGAAGACGTCAAAATGCTTGTATCATTTAATGTATAGATATAACTATTTTATTTTTTTTAATTCTATCATCCTTTTATTGTCGGCTCACATTTACTTATTTCTAGCTAATGTTTTAAACGCGTTGGTCTCTTGTTACTATTTTTTTTCTAAGGTCATAAAGCCTGTTTATGTATTTATGAAATTTTGGAAGAAGCAAAAAAGATTTTCTTTTTTTTTTAAGTAAAACATATTTCTGTTTACGTTAAAAAAAATATCAATGAAATTATAGTTAGATACGTTAATATTATTTTAAATTGAAGTTAATGACTGGATTTCAAAACATGAGCTTTATCTTTTACATACGTTTGCTTTCTAAAAAGTAAGAAAATGTAATTTAAATTAATAATCTAAAATGTTTCCTCGATTAAGTCTGATTTTTGAACACAATAAAATCTCACTTAACAAAATTTTTTTCTTTCAACCTTCTTATTTTGACATGATGACCTTTTGTAGACATTCTGTTTCAGGGCATCGAAATCTCTTTTTCTAAGTCTCTCCTTCTCCTCTTTCTCTCTCTTCCTTATTCTTTGACGACAAAATGAGACGCAAAGTGGATGAGACACGTATTTTGCCTTTTGGTATACAGCTTGTACAGTAAAGATTATAACATTATCAGGTGTATAAATATAGATAAAAGGCGGGTGCGATTTCTTTATTTTTTTTTTTCACTTAATATGACTAATCGTGCGCTATTTTTATCTTATTCATTACGACAAGTGTGCTCTCACAATAAAATATATACGGACTGACTTTGAAATTGATCACAAAATTATTTATTCATTTTTTTTCATCATTTTTGTTTTAATAAAAATCTTATATAAATCTACGTAGACTAACAAATATATTAAATATATATAGTAAGAAATTTTGAAGAAGTAGAAAAGTTAGTTTCTAAATTTCCCAAATCTTGGAAGATTATATGAATATTTTTTAAAATGTTTTTTTCAGTTGTACAACTGATAATCTCAATTTAAATATAATCGTATAAAATCTCGTAATCAATTGCACTTCAGTCCACTCACAAAAAACATTCTTAATTTTATTGTTGTAGACATACAATAATTTACAGATTAACGCGACAACTTATGGCACTGTGTAAAGACTATGTCTTTACTTTGCAACATTCTTTTTATTTTTTTTTATAAGTCTTTTTTCCTAACACTAAGTAAAAGTCACATCAAAAGTTCATCACAAGCGAATCATTACATGGAAACCCTCCTGATTGGAATTTCTGATAATTTATTAGAGTGATGAGGTTTTTGGTAAGTTTACTAACAGTTTGTTTGAGTTATTATACTTTGATTAGAGTACGATTCTTTTTTTTTTGTAACGAATTATTTTCACAACTTTTCTTTCTCATAGACATCATATTTTCTTACAGAAACTTCATGAAGAAAACAAAAATGATGTTTTGTTTGTACATTAATGCAATATTAATTAACTTATAGAAAAATTACCCTCGTTTTGATAAGTTAGCTAATGATCAAGTGTTCTAATATATCATAACGAGCAATTCCTACAATCTGTTTTATTTTCACTCGCTATCTAAAGCAAACATCTTTACGTTGCGGTAAGTGTTTCTAGAATTTCTTCTGGCGTTTTCTTCAATTTTCGGAAAGTTTCCCAATGTTCTTTGGGCACTGTCCATTCCAAAAATACTGCAAGATTCTTTCTTAGCGAATCAAATTCTGGAGTTACACCATTTGCTTTAACAGCTTCTTTACCAGCAGAGACTAAAGAATCAATTAGCACGTCATCGATGAGGCGTTTACCAAATCCTAATTCATCTAACCTTTCAGGTTTAGAAATTCTTTTTAATAACACAGCTAACAGTAGCCTCATCTTTTCAATAGACATGTTTCTATACCTGGCAAATGCACTGGCTGACATTCCATCTCCAGAATTTCCAGGATCCGAACTTAACGAATCATTTTTGGGATAAGCAACACAGTCTTTCTCGTGAGCTTCAAGATCATTTTTAATCCTAAAAAAGCTGTTGCATTTGCGACAACAGTAAGGTTCGTTTCTGCCATGAATGCATTTCATATGTTTTTTCCAATGAGGTAGTTGTGTAAAACCAGCGTTGCATTCAGCACATTTAAAAGGTCGTTCTCCTGTATGTCTCCGAGTGTGTAATTTCAAAGCTGTCGAATGCGCAAAAGCTTGCCAACACACAAGACACCTAAATGGTCTTTGACCAGAGTGAGTCCTTTGATGAACCGTTAATTGACTTTTTTGAGCAAAACGTTGACCACATGTAGCACAACCATGAGGTCTATCCTGCGCATGTGTTCGCATGTGTTGTGGCAAATGGCCTTTAAAAGTTTTGTTACAAATAACACAGAGAAAAGATTTAACATCTTTGTGTAAACACTCAAGATGCTTTTTCAAAGCATCTCGTCTTACAAAACCTCTGCCACATATTTCGCATTTGTGATCTTTTTGACCATTATGGCGCTTGACATGAAGCGCAAGATTTGCTGCGCAAGTAAAAGTTCCAGAGCAAAGATCACAACTATAAGGCTTGACTTGACTATGAGTACGTCGATGCTGGACCAATTGTCCACCTCTGGCAAAACTTTTGTCGCATTCGTTACATTTGTATGGTTTGAAACCTGTATGTGTACGTACATGGAGTTTCAGTCTTTCTTTCAAAGGAAACTCTTTACCACACTCATCACATTTAAATAGGGGACCACTTGCATGTACAACTTTGTAATGGTTGCGTAAGCCACCACTGCCTTTGAAACGAGCCTTACATATAACACAGCAATATTTCTTACGTTGCTCTTCTTCATTGCCATTTTCTTTCGGTGGTTCCTTTTCTTGAATTTTTGTGGTATCATCTTCTACAATGTTGTTATTTTCTTGTTCCATAAGATAATTAGCTTGTATAATATCATTTATCTTACTTTGAAGTTCTTTTTCTGATTCTTCGGCAGGTTTAGAATTTTGAGTATCCGGAGATTTTTCTTCGATGTTTTTCGTTTTTTTAAATTTCTTTTTTCTAGGTCTACCCCTAGGTCTCGATGCTCGTACAGGTTCATCCTTTTTATTATTTTTTTGAGATTTATTAATTTTTTTATTTTTAATAGGCGTTTCCTTAACAACATTTTCTGTTTTATTTTTTTCTTGAGTATGGTTTTCGTCAATAGTTTTATCGACTTCCGGACTCGAAGAGGAATCTCTTTGATATATATAGATTTCATCTTCGTTTCGTTCTTCTAAGTATTCAAAGTCACCATTGACGCCATAATATTCTTCCTCCCCTTCCTCTTCAAATTCATCACTCTGCACTTGATCATCGATTATCAGGTGTTTTTCATGATCATTACCGTTTATTTTGTTGATATAATTTTCGTCCTCGCCATTTAATAGAAATTCATTCGACCCGTTGATATGGCTCCATCTTTCTGCTTTTCTCTTTCTTGGGTAATTAGCGCCGAAGTGCTCAAACTCATCGATTTGTCTGAGAGAAAAACTCCGCAAAGCTTTGAGGCCATCTGTGGCGTTGCCATCTTTATCATCAACAGTTTCCTTAATTCGTGATTGTTCAACTGGTTTTAATTCTGTCAGCTGAATTTCCTCCTGCGGATGATCCGCACTTGGTTCCAAAATAATCTGCTGTGTATTAGTCATGATTCTTTAAATAATAAATTAAAAAAAAAAATTTTGTCAAATTTTACTCACTTGTAAAAAGTATAAACTGTTTAATAATAACTTGTAGATTCGACCTGAATGCTTGCAAAGACTAGAAAGCATAGCTGCTAGGGAAACAAGCATCGACGAGTTGATATCGCTACGTTGGTGTTGGAAAAACGTCACTTTATCTTTAATTTATCAGGTCACCTCGAGGCGCTTACACAAACGCTTTACTCGTGTGCGCAAACAAGCGCAACTAGCTTCAACACGGCGATTGCTTTATACGAATACACCTGTGCGCTAGCAAGTTATGAGGACTTTATCGGATCTGTCTTTCTCTCTCTCTCTCTCTCTCTCTTTTCTTGTTCACTCTTTCGTTATCGCTTGAAACTCTTCGCGTTCTTAATTTTCTTTTTTTTTTTCAAGCACTCGTTGCACGGTTAATTTTTTACGCTCTATAACAGTCATTCGAATATATACGTGTAATACAGCATCACTGTTTGTTGACTCACCGCTTTGAAGTTACTCGTAGGAGTAATGCACTTTAAATTTTTTTTAATTTATTTTTAAATATTACGCAAAAATTTATTTTGATTATTTTTTCATTCACTTTAATTTTTATATTTATTTATTTCTTAAGGTTCACTTATATTAAAATTGTAAATTTGTTAAGTTTTGATATGCTATTCGTTCCTGTTATTTAAAATCACTATAACGTGCGGTCTCATCACTATAAATAAACACACGTGTTTATTTTCGAAAACTGTGTCCCTTTTAAAGTATTGGAATTAAAATAGCTGGAATCAAAATAACAGCCCGAAACCGCACTATTGAAGCCCTTTTTAAAAAAAACCATTGAATAGGCACAATTTAACCCTTTTAACGGATGATATAAATATCCTGGAAGACAAGTTTTGGTTTGGGCTGTTCAGGTTGTTCCACGCGGGCGTCGGAATCACCAGGTCTTACGGAAGTCATTGATTCAATTTAACTTTTCAAAGATTCTCTCTTCTCTCTCTTTCTTGTATTGGACACTTTACCTCCTCTCTTCTAATTTTAAAAGAGAGGCGCGACCTGCCGCCGTTCCGCCGGCGATCGACTGAGTCGAAAAAGCACTACAGCCGGCTCGGTTCCCCCCTAAAGTTTCTCTCTTACACACACTCTTTCTCTCTCTCTCTCTTCTTTCTCTCTTTCTCTCTGTTTCTGTGTAGTACGGGTTACGTTACGTACGTACAGAGAGTATAGAGTCGCGGCGCAAGCGCGCAATCGTTTGGTTCGATAACGCCAGGCGCACTCTTGCCTTGCCTTGCTTTACTTGCCTTGACGTTCTCTTACTCTCTTGTCTCCGTACTGTTTTTCCCCCTTTCGTATGTTTGCACCCAAAAGAGAGAACACAGAGACTCTCTTTCTCTCTATATCTGGGATGTACTCTCGTCCCTTTAAGCTTACGGAAGAATTTTCCTCTCTTGGTGGTAAATGTTATGCGTGAGCCACTTTTCCTTTGCCTCCCCCCCCCCTTCTCCCTTTTAGTTTAAGCCACCCTTCGTCGTCGTTCTACACCAACCACCCCCTTCTATTATAATTTGGGCTTTTGCTGTTGCTGTTACTGCTGCTGGACCTTTAGCTTGCAAAACTTTACTCTCTTTGCGTGTTTCTCTGACATTCTGCGTTATACCAAACTCTTCTCTTAGTAGTCGCCCCTTTCTTCTCTCTTTACTTCTATTTTACTCGTAAACTCTTATATTCTCTATTTCTCTTCTTATGTATCGGGTGACGATTTTACGAGCTTATTTCTTTTCTCTCGCCTGCCCTTGATGCCTTTTATTGGCTCGATGATTTATCCCCCCACGCAATACTTTTTCCATAATGCATCGAATGAATAGAAGGGTCTTCCAAATCTCATCATTTAATAAGCGAGAAAAAGAAGAAGAAGAAAAAGGCAAAAAAAGAGCGTCTAGAGTGTTTTACTTTTTAAGACTAAACGGTCATATATACATATATAGTTAAGTGTGTATCAGCCTACGATTTGTAATAAAAACGTTTTTGTGGTATCCCGCGGTGAGCAAAAACCCGTGCACACATTCGATTCTACAATCTCTCTCTTTTTGCTTTTATCTTTCTATCTCTCTTACTATATCGCTGTAACCTCGAGCGTCAATCTCACCCTATCTCCTGTTGTTTCTCTCGCTTCTCTCATTCGCCCCTTCCTTTTATAGAGACGGGGGTGGAGAGTGGGAGGATTGGGATAGAGAAGAGAGAGCGAGCGAGTTGAACCACTGTACCACGCCAACGCCACAATAGCGGGATACCTCCGGTGCGTGACGTCCAGTGTTTCCAGCTCAGCTCGTCGCAACAGCAACCCCTGGTCCTTTCCACCCTTGCTGCTGCCACCACGGCTGATTGCGAGGGCGCATCCTGTGCTTGCTGTGTTACTTGTTTCTCTCTTTCTATTTCACCCCCTTTTTTTTGCGCTCTCTCTCGTTCACTTTTTCTATCTCTTTCTTACGGAAGCCTGTAAGGCTCACCTCCGTACTGTGTCGCTAGTAGCGTACTTTTCTGCTATGCGTGGACTTGTAACAGATAGGCTACGTGTAGGAGATAGGCTACGTATAACACGTACACAAGTAGTATTTAGATTTTTTATGAGCGATTGAAGGATGTAATAATTCGCAATAATAAAAGTATTATTTAATTATAATATTTTATTAATTAATAATAATTTTGTAATTTTTTTGATAAACATAACCTGTAAGAAATATGATGTATTTTAGAGATGCAGAGTTCTATTATTATTTGTAGTCTATCTGTTACAAGTCCACGCATAGCAGAAAAGTACGCTACTAGGCTACTAGCGACACAGTACGGAGGTGAGCCCTACAGGCTTTCATACAAAATTATTTTAGATGCATATACTTCAAATAAATAAATAAAAAAGTATTTAATTACTTCTATTTTCATTTAATGACTAAATATTTTTATTATTTTGAATATTACATCCTTCAATCGCTCATAAAAAATCTAAATACTACTTGTGTACGTGTTATACGTAGCCTATCTCCTACACGTAGCCTATCTGTTACAAGTCCACGCATAGCAGAAAAGTACGCTACTAGCGACATAGTACGGAGGTGAGCCTTACAGGCTTCCGTACTTTCTCTTTTACTCTTGCGTGTAACGCAGTTCTCTAGAAAGTTCGAAGACCCTTTTTTTTCTCCCCCTACACTTCTAAATGACAAGGCTATCCATTTTTCTGTTTCTGTGCAAAAAGGGATATATCTATGTCTGTATTTGTTTTGTTAGCTGTTGTAGTTTTGGCGTCCACTGAATGTCAAAAAATTTTTCTTCCTTCTATTTTTTTTTGCTTTTTTTATGTATAGACACGCTTAAATAACACTTTTACCTATTTGTCTCTTTTTCGGCACTTGGGCTTGTTATATATCTCCCTCGCGGAATCACTTCTTTGTCGTACGGCTCTTGGGGGGATTACGATTTTTATGGGATATTTCGTTTTTTTTTCCCTTCAGACAACTAGTCCACACGTACTATCTTTATTTCATTTCGTTTTTCTTTCGTTATAAGCTTTAACCGCTTGATTAAGAATTTTTGGTTTGAGAGGCTTAGGACACTTATCACTTTGTGATTTAATGTCATATACCTTTTTTTATTATGTTTTATGAAGTGTCAACAAGCTTTTGATAAATTGTTTTGCAAACAATAAAAATTATCTTTATCTTCTTAAAGTTACGAGAGTCTGTAAAGTTATTTTGTTTTTATTTTTTAAGCTTAAAATAAATTTTCACCAACTTTAATTATCACATTTTCGACATATATATGAAAAATTTGCCAATTTTCAAACAAAAACTTATATTTTAACGCTATTATTAGCTCTATGAGCTTTTTAAACAATTCTATATTTTGTAAATATATATTTAATATTAACTGCAATGTTTTTTTCTTTTGAAGAAGCGCGATTGTCTGTTAATAACTTTTTTTAAAGTAAGTACACTTGTAATTAATCAAACTAAAAAGTTTATTATCACAATCTAACTTAAATTATTTAATTTTTAAGAATTAACAATTATTAAAAAATAAAATAAATTTTTCAATTATCATTACGTTTTTTTGTATTATTTATATAATTTTATAACATTAAATCATTTTCCTATAACTTTTATATTTCACAAAAGTTTACTATCACACTTAATTATTTATTTTTTCACTTTTATTAAATTTTTTTTCGTTTATATATATTTTTTTGAGAAGAACTTTTGTTAAACTTCAACATAGAAACATTTCAACTATTTCTACTGCCACTATTATTTTTCCGTTTCTATTTCGTCTTATCTCTGCGAAAAGCGTCGTTCACTCGGATCTCAGCAACATCCACCCTAGAAAATTCTCTCTCTCTCTCTCTCTCTTTTCTCTTCTTCCCCACCAAATCAACAATTACCTCACGCACTTCTTCTCTTTTACTGTAATTTATAGTATCGACGTTTGTAATTTCGTAGATACCTCCTATTTTAGGATCAAATTAACTTTTATTTATTTACTTGAAAAATTGAACAATGAAAAAGTTTTTTTTATTTTGTTTAACTAATTTTATTTATTTAAACAATTAAATAAATTATCTGTACGAAAAACTTTTCAGTCTTCAAATACATTTGCCGTTTCTCTTTAATATCAAAGATCAACAAAAAGTATAAAAGAAAAATAAATTCCCTTACCTCTTTATTTTGTCTCTTTAACTCGTAAAGAAACTTTTCTTTTTATTCTAATAATTCAATGAGCAGATCAAAGCACATTTGTTCAACGATCATTGCTTAGCAATAGTTCCATAATTCATCTTTTCTCCGTCCAGCAATAATAATCGTTTCTTCTCATATCTCTCCAATCGACGCCGCAAATATTCCAAGCACCCTATAACCATTTCCTCTTCTCTTTTAGGATTCTCACTCTATCTTTCCTTTTTTCTCTCATCCCCCGACACGAAAATAGACGGAACGAGAAGGAAAAAGAAAAAGATGATGGAAGGGAAAGATGTTGTTTTCTCTTTCTCTCACTTATTATCTCTTGGTTGTTCGTTCACATTTATTAATTTCGCGAAAATTGTACTCCGCACGCTTTGGCTCTCAATCTTCTTATTTCAGAACCTCGCCCCTTTACTTTACTTTAGCCCAGCCCTTTTTCTCCCTTTATTACAACAAAACTAAACTATATCATCTCTTCTTGTGCCTACCGGCGTTTTATCACATATGTGCTCTATGTATTTATTATACATATATATGGAGAGAAAATGTTTAATGGCTAACAGAAAGAGCACACACACGGCAGTTTTACCAGTCTACTGTTGCAGCGTCCGGCATCGATGTCGCTCGGGAATTCCAATCCTGCACACTGCACGATCTCTTTCGCGAAAAACGTTAACGCTGACACAAAAACTTTAAGGGGGCTACCCAAAATGTTCATTTATACATACACATATACATATGTGTTTCAAGTATATATGTATGTATGTCTATGTTAAAGGGAGAATTAGATATGGTGGGGTAAGAGAGTTTAGAAAGTTGTTTATCTTTCCTTTTTTTTTCTATTTAGATGAGATATAAAAGTAGAGGCCAATAAGTGGCTTCTTCCTCTTGAGTTTGTGACAAATCCACATGTTTGATTTCACCCGATTTCCGGCCGATTATTCACAGCTTTTTTTTTCTCTTCTCTCTCTTACTTACTCTTATGTTCGTCTTAACGCCCTATTAACGGTGGACTCCCTTTTTTACTTTTTTTTTATCCCCCTCGTTTTCTTGTGTGTTCACTTTTTTATTTGTGGCCCCCCTATCTACTACTTGTATTATATAGACACGCGCCACAGGGGGGAGGTTACTAAAAAAAAAAAAAGAGTAAAACGAACTGTCGATATATATGTATAGGCCCTTAATTTGGGAGTCGGGATTTTTTTCGATTAGGCTCCCGCGTTTAAGTGCCTTATACCACTATATATACCAGCCGCCTCAAGCTATTTCGTTCTATTTTTTCGAGCACCACAGTAGCAAGTGCACGAAAAAGAAAGGGTCCTTAGATAGCGAGAGAGCGAGAGAGCGAGAGAAACAGAGAAGAGATAAGGATATATTTTTTTTTCTCTGATTAAGAAAGGGAGAGTGAGAAAAAAGAGAGAAAAAGGCTTGCTTGTCCAATTAAGCTCGGTGACTTCTTTCTCGTCACACGTAAAGGCCCTTACTACATATCTATATAATTTTTTTTTTTTTCTTATTTTTGCTGCTTTTTTTTCTTCTTCTTTTTTTGCTTTCACTGATTTTTTTCCTCCTCTATCATTGGATTTTTTCGTTCATTCGCGAAAGATTCGTTTCTTACGTTTTTTTATTCCCTTCTCTTCCCTCCGTCTTTCTCTACCTTTTTATTAGAGCTCGCCAAAGATTCGTCTCGGGAGTTAACTACGTTAGTTCGATGATACAAGCATTCCATCCATATAGCCCGTATAGCTATACGGTTAAATGTACGTTTTCATGTGGGTAGCGAAAGGGAGGAGTTTCTTCTTCTCTATCTTTTGCCGCTGAAGTCTTAGTTAGCGAAAAAGAGAGTGAGTCCGGCACGAGATGGGAATGGGGGAGGATGAAAGATAGAAGTAAGAAAGAAAAGACCAAAAGTAGATAGAAGAAGAAGACCCGTCACCATGAGAGATATCCTGCAAATGAAAAAGGAAAGACATATATATATATATAGGCACAACGTTTTATAAGAGAGATAGACTTAAACTACTACTGTTACTACTATATATAAAGAAACTGGCAACGACTTTTCCTTTTAACCTTGCTCAAACACGTGCGCGTGGTTAGTCACGAATTTCGTCAATTCCTTCCTTTCTTTTATTTTTTTTTTTTTGCTTTACTTGGTTCTTTTTTTTCTCTCTCTCTCTTTCTTTATTTCTTTCATTCTTTTTCTTTTAGTTCTCTTGTTGTTGAAGTAGACACGCAAGTGCGTGAAACTCTTTGGAAATGAAAGTAGAAAGAGAAACTGATCGAAGGGAGTTACTTAAAGTTACTTTAACATTTAAGGGATGTTGTGTGTTAAAGGATTCTATAGCAGGCTGTCGATAGTAATGTACTTTTACAAGCTTGAAATAAAAAAAAAATAGAAAAAAAAGCCAAGAGTGTTTTTTAAGATAGAGAAGGGTAAGGGAGAGATCAGATTAGGGATGATTTGAGAGGGTTGAAAATGGTGCTGATGCGTTGAAAATTCTTTTTTAGGATTTAGTTAAAGATTAAAGAGTATTAAAGCTTTTAAAGTAACAGGTTCCGAACGGATATTTCATGTTGAGCATGAAAATTTGAAAATTTAATCAATTTTTTAGCTACTTTATCAAAGCTTTATATAAAAATTTGCTCGTTTTGTTAGATTTCTATAGAATCAACATTGACTTATTATACTTGAACTGTATAAATCAATAAAACTATTAAAAATAATAATTATACTGACAAGGATATAACAAATAAATAATTTTCATGAAATGTTTACTTTTATAACGGTTGTTATAATTTACTTTCGTGAATTTATAAATTAAAATCAAAAAATTTGTTAATTTGTTAATCATTATATCATTTTTTGTGATTGTAAAAATGATTTTAATTTTTAAATTGTCTGCGTTTATAGAAAATGTTACTAACAATGGAATTATGAAAACAAAGAAATCTTTTAAAATTGTAATCGTTATTGTTAAATTTTCAATTATATTATTTAATAATTAAATATTGATCTTACGTCCTTTATTTATATTTACAAAGCGAAAAAAAATAGTTTCTTAAATATAAATGAAAAAATTTGTTTATAAATTGATTTAATCCTTTACTATTTGTTTCAAATTAAATTTAATAAACTCTGAAAAGGGTTGTAGATAAAGGGTTAAAGATTAAAAAGCAAAAAGGGGGAGGGTTTCTCATAGTTTTAAAATGCAAAATAGTCGTGTCTATTCAATTGAACAAAAGAATTGCTTTAAAACCTTTTATTATGATAGGACTTACAAAAACCATTCTCTCTTCCTCTTCCATTCCCCTAATTTTTTCTCTTCTTTTCCCTGGTATATCTAGTTTGTGACAGAAAGATGAGTCCAGTTCAATTAGGAAATGTTCATTGTATGTCCCTGGAGCACAGGCAGACCAGATCAAAGGATCAGAAAATCCTTGGGATCTCTCTCTTTCTCATACACACGACCACTAAAAATTTTGTGCGCCTGTAGTATATAATTCAATGGTGTACATGCGTGGGAGCGTATGCGTCATTTCAAACTACATTTATATACGTGTGCAATGAGCGTACTGATATATAAACTTATCGCAAATATCATGCTTTATTCTAGTGTGATATTAATATTGTGATTCATATCTTTATGAATTCTTTTCTTTCAAACTGTTTGGTATTATTAAATTTAATTAAATTTTGAATTTTTATCATAATACAAAGAACATAATAATTTTCTTGATGTGGTAAACAGATAAATATTTTATAGAAAAAAAATTACAAATTGTTACAAAAAATCACAAAAATTATAATTGATAAAATTATTATTTTTTATTTTAAGCAAGAAATAAACTTGAATTTATATAAAAATTATTATTTATGTGATGAAAACTAATGTTTTCATAGAAAAATTTACTTGATATATGAAATGAATATGAAATGTATATGAAACGTTTATTATATTTAGCATTTTTTTAGCATATAGATAGTTTTTATAGAAATTCAAGTGTAATTTATGGTTACAATGTGGTTTAGTAATTTTTTCATGTAAAATTTTTCTATAACAAATACTATTTTGAAAAAATTTATTTTATTATATTTGTTGTTAAAATGAATTCTGAAAAGACATGACGTCAAATATACTAAAAAAAAGCAATAATTTTATTATAAATTTTGTTTACAGTTCAAAGCTATTTTTTTTTTTTTAAATCTCATACTTGTATTTTATTTATTAATATTTAAATCATACACATGGTTTAGGAAAATTTGAAAAACTTTTCATAATCATTGAATTTCATAATCATTGAATTGTCTAAATTAATCTAGTTTGTGGTTTATGAAAATTCTAAAATATGTGCTCTATTATGGTAATATATTAATAAACATTTCTTTTTTTAATAAGATAAGTTTTCCATAATGTTTAAAAAAAATGTAATTTTCAATGCAAAAAATTTATAAATTCTTATTTGAAAAATTTACTTTTCATTTATTCAATCCGTTTTCTTTAAAAGCATATGAAAAGATTCCGAAATCACTGTTGAGTAAAGTAAGTTTGATGAGATTTAGTATCGAGTTGAATAAGCACGTAGTACATGCAAATATAAAATAATCTGGTCTCCCGTATAACCATACGTTTATCGAGTTATTGCAGAAATGGCTGTTATAGGATATACATTCGAGCTTGATCCTTTGATCTGCATAACTGCTTCAAGGTACGTATTTTCTCCTATTAATGCAGAAATTATATTTTAGATTTAAATGCTTTTGAATATGTTAAACTTAAATCAAGAGTATAATAATTATTATTACAGAATTTTCTTATTTATTTTACAATTTGATCATATTTATTTATTATCAAAAATGTCTAATTATATGGAAAAAATAATTTTTTTTTAAACCAAATTAGAATTTTGCAATTTTCATTCAATATTTATTATTAATGAAAAGTTCGCATTGAAAAAATTCAAAAATTTATGTTACAAATGTGAATGTGGAAAGTAATCTTACATAAAACTTTTTTTATACATTCGTCATCTATTATTATTTACACATTTATTTCATAGAGAGATTATAAAAAAATCTATTTTTTAAGCAGAAAAATTTTTTTTATATCGTTTTAAAATAATGAAATAGATGACCTGGATATAATTATTATTTTTATTATTTTATTTAACGTCGCTGTATTTATGCAATCATTGCGATGCTAATTAGCGACGGAGGTTGTTCAGTGTGTCTGTGAACAAAGCACATACAAGGTAAAGTGATTGCTTGTATCATTCGGCCGAGAGCGGGATTCGAACTCGGATCCTCGAGATTATGAATCCACTACTCTACCGAGTGAGCCACTGACGACCTCACTTTCAATCATTCAAATAATCATGCAGTTATAAACTCCATTTGAAATAATTATTCTTTTATTTTTAATTTTTCATAGAAAACATCGTATTTCATTTATAATTATTTTTTCTTTTTAATTTAAACAATCATTTGGTTATTTGAAAAACTGTGAATCTAAAAAACATATATTCATTTAATAACACAGTTATTACAGAAATAAAATTAATCGGAAAATACATTTCTTTACTTAATTAATCGGAGTCTGGGACTTCATGGTATTGTTAATATAGTTCAAAGTAAATTTATAATGTATTATTGACTTATACAAATCATTCAATGGGATTTAAAATTATTTCAACTCTTTTAAAAATTTATACAATTTCAAAAAACAATCAATATAAAATAATTTTGATAAATTCAATGCTCACATGATTCAGTAATTTTTAGTGTTATTTATTAAATTATAATACGTTATAGTACTTTTCAGCTTTAATTGAACTCTATCTTCCATTAAAAAAAAAAGATCCTAAAAATGTAACATTCAAAAAGCAGTTTAATGCACACTTAATTTAAAGAAGATCGAAAGATATTGGCTTGTCGTATTCCCTTAAGTATACCATCACCCAACGCATTAGCAAGATTCTAAAGTCAAAGCAATATAAACCTTTTTTTCGGTCGCCTCCTGAAAAAACGAATAAAAAACTAAAGAAACAAGAAACAGAGAAAGAGGATCTTTTTATCGAGCTCCAATCTTGACCTATACGTGCTTCCGTAAGTCTATAAATAAGGCCTTGGGTTGAAATAGGTTTGAAAATGTGCGTTGAAATTACGGTCGTGGTATTGGGCTTGTGCTGGTGACTATACAGTGTGTATAATGCCATCCGCAAGGAACGCATTAAATGACCTAAAAGTCCAACAACACATAATCGTAAACATATGTCGATTTTGCTTTTGTGACTGTACGCATTTACATAAACGGGGCGGACACGCTATAAACGACGATCGATTGTAAGTCGCATCATTCGAACGTCACGTGTGTACTTTTTAAAAACTTACAAAGTACAGATTTTTTTTTCTTTGTTTGACTAGAAAAATCATTCATTTATAAATTTGTTTAATTCATTCGTTCTTCAATTATTTTTCAATATTCATAAATTTTAAATGTATAAGAATTTATTAAAAAATAAGTAAAGATAAATTAGAAATTATAGTAAAATAAAAGTAAAAACAATTATTTTTGATAATTAAATTATAGACTTGAAAAAAATAATGTTTTATCTATATAACATTAATATTTTTAAGTGAGTCATATAATTTGACTGTGAAAATTATTCTTACTTTCGTAGGACACGATTAAAATTATTATTAGATTTTCTAAAGTATTACAGGTTAATTATGAATTACTAAATTTAGGCCCTGAATGAGCTCAAAATAATTTTGATGCTCACTGCGCATTAACATAATTTAATATGAAGTAAAAATAAATAATTTAACTGGTACTTCTCCAACAAAAAAAAAACAAGGAATGTTAAATTTGTTTATCGAATGTTTTACCAAAAGCAATCAATTAATATGCTAAACTATTCAAAATTCATCGTATAAGTTTCATCGGCATAATTCCCATTTAATAAGAAAATGTTAATCTAATTTAGTACTTAATAATGTATTTATTCAGAGAAAAAAAATTCTCTTTCACAAGTCAAACGTAAAAGGCAGAAGCAGAAAAAGAAGAAGAAAAAATAATGCCAACGTCACGATAATGTTTTACGCTAAAATCCAAAACTAAACGTTATTAAATGCAACGGACAAAAGATTTCAATATTCATCATTATTAGCCGACTCCAAGTATCAATACACTTAAACGTTCGATTTTCGTTTGTGCATACCCGCGCGATTAAAAGCAACACAAATAAAACCCACACGCGTCTGTACACACACACGCATGAGTGCCTAAATTGATTTCCAATGTAAATTTCTGTATATACAGATATATCCCCCAAATAGAAAACAATCAAAAAAGATAAAAAAAAGAAGAGGAGAGAAATCTACTCTCCTTTGATGAGAGGGCCTTTTATCCCCTGCTCCGTTTCGATTTGCTTTTCAAATGATAAGATTTTTCTAACGTAATCTTATCTGCACCTAAAAAGCCATACTTTATGAGAAGATCAAAACCACTATATGTTTAACTTGGCAATGTAATAAGAAACAAGTGTTTAAGTATTACCGATTCTCTTTTTTATGAGGGATATACACTTTTGTATGCGAAGGGTGTTGAAAATAAAAAAAAAAAGGAAAGAATAAAACTAGAAGGGTCTATTCCGCACCGTACACTAGATCTTTTCTTAATCCCTAAACCATTTGTCAGGTTAAAATGGTAAGGTTTTCTTTTCTTCTCTTCTCTTCTTTCTTTCTTTCTTTTTTATTTTAATTTGCACATTGGAAGTTAAAGAAACGAACGACGCATAGTATTTTGCGAACGATTCGACAATTAATTATAGGCATCAGCAAGCTTCGTGTCGCTCCCTTTTTCGATTATTTCTTGGGCCATTAAATTTGTCGGTGAATCGAATTAAGCAAAACTTTGTCTCTTAATTTTTTGCTGGGAATTTTAAAATTTCTTCTTTAGTTTACTGAATCCAAATTTGTCAAAAATCTTTTTTTCAATAATTTAATACTTTTGATTTTATCAAGATATTAAATTGATTGTTTATGATAACAATTTTATAATTTTATAAATAATTTTATATTACAAATAATTTTATTAATTAAATATTGCGTTTAATTAATATTATTGAACCGAATAACTAGCCATGCAAGTCAAGTCAGCAACAAGTTATTCTTGCAGTAAGTACATATGCTCTCACGTTATAGGAAAAAAGAAAGAAAAATTGAATTGTATTAATTGCCTCTTTTAATTCTGCCAATTTAAGAATGGCTTCAACAAATTAATTAATTTGACGGATAAATTCGCTTATATGAGTCACGAAGTGGACAAGTTCGTACTTTGTTATCAATTGTAATTGAGTTAATATATTTTCAATTGATATTAGATAATTTTTATATGAATTGTATTCGATGCAGAAAATATGTATGTATTTAAATTCGTTGGTCATAAAAAGAATCAAATTATAGCGCTAATATTTGTTTTGATCAGAAATATGAAAATTGATATCTTCTTTACAAATATTGATGTTATTTTAATAGAAAGAATTTTAAAAAATGACTTAAATCTATTAACATACTTAAGAAGTATGATAATGTTAATATTATAACGATCTGTAACGCGATGACACTCCATTGAAACTTTATTAGCTATTAAATTTACCGAAAAAAAATGAACATCATAAATCAGTGTTATATGGATATTATCCCGACCCTTATGAACAGTTTTTTTCTTTCTTTCTTTCTTTCTTATAAGCCCTAAAACGAAGTACATATTCAGTGGCAATCTACTAAAAATCAGGAACAATTCAATTTCCCTATACAAATACTGCATCATTTATTTTACTGGAAAAGAAAAAAATTTGTTTTGAAAGCTTTTGAGTGCTGATTTGTTAAAAGGATTCCCTTTTTTTATTTTAAGTAATTGATTTATAATAATTTAAGTTTTTAAATTAAATTATTTTGAAAATTGTCACAGACAGATACATAACTTAAACCCTTTAGCGTCGAGAACAAAGATCTGTCAAGTTGAAAAATACAAAGATCTTTGTTCTCGGGGTTCAAAGGGTTAAACTTAAAAAAGTAATTTATTTTTTTTTGTAGTGAAATCATTATTATTAATATTTTTAGATACTGATTTTAAATTCAATTATAATTTGCTGTATGAAGTGAATATTAAATTTATAAAATTCATCGATTTTCAAATGCTAATAATTAAATTTCGATTATTATTTTAACGTATTCAAATAATGGCTCTGTATTTAAAAATATGAATTTTTTTAGAGCAACGATAAATTTTATCACGTTGAAATATTTTTCAAGAAAATTTCGATTTATAATCGGAATAATATTAAAGCAATCATAAGCAACGTGACATTATTCAAATAAAGTTAAATAAAACTTGCAAAACTTGACCAAATTTAAATAACAAATTCAAGCGCGATCATTCGAGAAGGCACTAAGTTATTTTTAATGAGCTATTTTTAAAACTTCGCGCAAACGACCTGAAACTTTATTTCTCTCTTTCTATCATTTTCTTTCACGCTGTTTTCTTTGCTCTTTCTCTCTCTGTCTCTCTTTTTCCCTCTTGCGTCATTACGTCACTTAACAATAAAGACCCCATAGTAAAACCCATAAGTATTACATCCCAAAAATTCCGATCATGAACTTCTTCTCCCAACAACACCACCACCCGTTAACCAAATAGACTTGAACGCGAACGCGTGAAAAAGAAAAAAAAAAAGAATAAAAGCGAGAGCATATAAAAGGGAGAGGAGAAGGCAAAAGAGAAGCTAAAAGAAGAAAAAAAAAAGAAGAAATCGAGTTCCCCCTTATACCAATCAGCCTTGGTTAACTTTATTTCTTTTCACGGGCGTAAAGAAAAGCTTTGAAGAAAAGCTAAGGAATAAGAGTAAGATGGTTAGCGAGCAAAAGAGAGAAGAAAAATAGAATGAGGGAAAATGTACAGAAGTGTATATATATAAAGAAAAAAGAGAGTCTCAGTTATATAGATTAGCTCCTCACTGTGAAAACGGAAAAGCTCTCCCCAGCACACGATCATGTTATATAGGATGATGCTGTGTTCGAGAAGCTATACTTGGATGTTAAACGCACGTGCACCATGTTATAAGAAGTTTGCTTCAACACTTATCCCTACATACGTGTATACATGTGCATGTGTGTGCGTGTGTATGTGTGTACGTTATATGGTTCACTAATGTCGTCAAAGTCCCAAGAGCACACATCTCGACTTTCGACGTAGTCTCCCGTGACGCTTTTTTATATATATGTATACATTCTTTTTCGATATCTCTTTTTTCTTTTCATTCTGGGATATATATGATATATTTTCTTTTGACGTCGAGAGTAATACGAAAATAAAAATCTTTCGAAAAGGAGCTTTAGATTTTCAGTTTTTTGATTGATGTTTAAATAGTCTATATTTTTTTTATTACGATTTTATTTAACTTTATTTTATCAAAAATTTGTTTGTAAAGAAAGAATGAAAAATGTTGTTAAGATATTTATATTTTCGTATATAACATAAACATTAATTAGTTGCTATTTGATTGAATCACATAATAAATTTTTATTGTTGAGAAATGAATTTTTATCCTGGTAAAATCATTGTATTATATTTTGATATTGTTAAAGACTCACATAGTAGAAAAAATTGACTATACTACTAATAAAAAGTTATTTAGAAGATTAAGGTAATCTCGCAAGAAAATATTTTAATTGTTTAATATAATCGTTAAACTGTAACCAAATTGTTACATTTTCTGTTGAACATATGAATAACATAAAATTAATAAAGTAACTCCTCTTTGAAACATTGCATGTAAAATTATGCAATGCTTGATGACCTACATGCAAGTTTAGCAATAGAAATTAGAATTATTAATACCGTAATTTATTGTAGAGTGTGTATTTTTTTTTATTTTTGAGCATAATCCTTATTAACTGACTTATTAACAAATTCTTTTTAATTATATCAATAAAATATATTTGATCACAAAAATTTTTTTTTTTGTTTAATTTTAAACTTAATTACTTCAATATAGAAAATTATAAAAAAAATATTAATAAAAATGTCGACAGATACGTGAAACTGCAAATGAATTTTTATTTCATTTAACGTCGCTGTATTTATGCTATTATTGCGATGCTAATTAGCGACGAAGGTCGTCAGTGTGTTTGTGAATAAAGCACATGTAACATACAGCGGTGCTCGTAAACATCCAGCTGAGACCGGGATTCGAACTCGGATCCTCGAGATTACGAATCCATTGCTCTACCGAGTGAGCTACTGACGACCTCTCACTTGTATATTATTAATTTAATCAAAAACTTTATTCTATTTATCATCACAAATATTCGTATTTGAATTTTTTTGTCTTCGTAACGTTATCGTTTTCAAAGAATCTTACCGTCAAAAGAAAATAGTACATTAACACTGTTGTTAGGGAGAAAATTTTTTGCTTTGAGTATTATATTTAAAGGGCAAAATGTGAGAACGAATGCGTGAATGACTAACATAAAAGGTAACATTGCTTACATTCTTTCCTCAACAATAGAATCTTTGCGAAAATAAGCATTCTAACAATTTAGAAAAAGGACTGTACGTGCTTATACTCATTGTCAAAAATTTATCAAAAATTAGTATCATTTATGAAAGTTTCGAGTTACAATTAAATATTAATGTTTGTGTTTTTCTTATTTTGTATAAGTAGGAGTAATAATTGTATACTTTTCGACATTCTTTTTTTGAAATTTTTACAAAAAGATAATTATTTTATAAATTATTTATTATTATTACATTTAAAATATTGTTATACTAAATTATATTTTATTCATCATTTAAAATGTATTCTTATTTTCTTATTTTAGAATTAAAAACATTTAAAATTGAAAAAAAATATTAATTTTATCTTATGAAAACTATCAGAATGTTAAATAAAATATTTACAATTTTATCTATTTTATCACTTTACAATTTTTAAGCTTCATTCAAAAGACGTCATGTAGCGATATCATCAACTAGTCAATCTATCTATATCAGCTAAATTAGAATACCATAATATTATTATAATCAAATCATATAATTATTAGTTTGGTAATGTTCTAGATAATTATAGAAATACATATTTCCCGCTTAATTACATACAAATATTCTTTTATTAATTCCGTACATACAATTTATTTTTATCGGTATATTATAGTAAAGGATTCATAAATTATTCTTCAATTCAACAGGTTGTAAGAATACGTTATCTGTTTATGAATATAATAAGAAAATTCTTTGGATTAGAACGGAATGAGGGACAATAATTCTTTTCTTAACTGATTAAATTATTTATTTTTATTAAATGTAAATTTACTTTAATAAATTGATTTGTAAAAAAATTTATTTAAAAATTTTAGTTTGAAATATTAAAATTAATGAATTAAAATAATAGTTGTATTGTATTTTAACGTCTAAAAAGTACGTTTTATTTATTATTTAAATAAAATATTATAAAATAAAAAAAAAATTAAATAAATTTATCTGTTAATAATGATTGTAATAATATAATTGTTGATAGTAATACTATTAATTTTGATTATTTATTTACGTGTCAGTTATAACATCGTTTTTACATTAAACTTAAATGAAATGTATCAAGTGTGAGATATAATAAAGACCAAGAAAGAGCCAACGTTTGAAACTTTAATGCGACACGATTAGATAGCAGATAACAATAAGAATTCTGATGATATAAATAAAAAATTTATATAATGTTCATTATAAATTTCTTACAAGCAATTAAATATTCTCAAAATATACTTTTGGAAATTAAAAATTTTCTAATTTTTAAATAAGTTAAAAAAAATTTTTTAATACATATTTTTGTGTAAGTCCATCACTTACTTTTTAATTTTTCGCTAAACGTTTTAAAGTTTTATAATTAGATTATAGAGGTCAAATATTTAAAAAATTGTAGTAAACTAAAACATTTTAATTTTTACTGTTAAATATATCAACCCAAAATCAATAAAAATTATTCAGTTTATTAGAGAACCATAAAAATATGAAGAAAAAGTATTTTCACACTTACACGAAAATTTGGTTTACTTAAACCAAGTGATACGCTTATTAATTTATACTTTCATAAATCTCCCAAACAAATCATTAACATAATTGGCAATTTCAGTTTAGTTAATTCGTGCACAATAAGTAAGCAATTTCGCTGCTCTTACGCCGTTAAAAAGAAGAGAAAAAAAAATATATGTATGGGAAAAAAAAGGTAGACTATATAAGACTTTATTATTTACTTTGATGTCTAATCTGTTCCAGCATGTTTCTACTAAGTAATAATCTCTGTAATATTAGCCTTATCTAACCAACCCCCCTTAAATGTTTACCCTTACTGCTTCCAATGAGTTGCTGAATAAATAATAAGCTTGTATACGTGACTTTCATCGTATAAAGTTGCTTTTGCTTTATTTTTTTTTTCCTCCTCCTTCTTCGCCTTCTTTCTATTTTACTTTCTGCTTTATTTTTTTTATCGCGCTATAAAAACAATTAATACTTTTTTGCACTTCTTCTTTTTGATTGGAAAGTTTAACTTGTATCTTAGCCACTTTTTATTTTATCCCTTGGTTATGAGTTTTTGAGTGATATTATCAACAGGTTAACGAAATTCAAAATTGAATTTTTTTTTAAGTTGAAACCCAATAAAATAATTTAATGTATTAAATAAACTTTTAATTAAGATTAAAATACTGTAAAGTAGTGATTTTTCTATTTGAATTGGTTTTGTAATATTTAAATGTAATAATATTAAATTTTTACATAAATTTCATAAATTTTGTGAATGAAAAATTATAATTATTGTACACATTATTAGACATAATTTTTCAAAATAAAAACTACACCATCATTCCAACATTCTTAACGAATCATTCGCCTCAAAAGCTTGCTTATCATGTATTTATCTATTTCCACTTTCAATGACCTTTATATACTTTCTTTTCTCATAATTTTTCACAACCTATTAAAATTATATAATCTTATTTAAACTAAAAAAAAGATACTTTAAAAAATATTTAACTGATCATCTTTCCTTTTTTTTCATCATGTTATACATGTGAGCATTGAACTTCCCAATGACAACAATATGAGCAATAGTTTTAAAGCAGTTCAGAATTAAAATTCTCTCTATTTCTCTTTCTCACATATCCCATACTCTCTTTTTCCGCTCTTCTTTCATCATCATCACATTACGTTCAACGTATACGCAATACTATATATATATATATAACTATATATATAACTATACATATATATAGCACGTTGTACAGAAACTCTGGTAATAATCATTTTCACGTACTATATATAAACGTTTAGTCGAACGTTCGTGTCTACGAGTTCAACATTATTATAATGCATATGCTGCATATAACTTAAGAGAAAGCTTGCGATTAGCACCACCAGGCTTTTTATTTTTTTTGTTCACTGCACTTGTTATACTTAATTTACACGCGTTAGAATTTTCTTTTTTATATCGTATTTTGTTGTTTCTTTTTTCATTCTTATAATAACTTATGTAAAGAAACATGCCCATTTGTATATACGTATACATGTACGAATGGTAAGAATAGGAAGGTAAATTGACGAGATTCGTGTGTGTGTTTTACAATTAAAAGGCGCTTTTTAAAATCATTAAAATTTATATGTATACTTCGATATATATGTATACTCACAGTGAAAAGTTCGATTGTTGTTGATGGTGCTTGCAACGATGTTTCTCAATGCTTGCGACAATATGATCAATTAAATTGTAAACGAGATAAAAGAGAGTAAAAAAAATAATGCTATTCTCTTCCTTGGGTTTATAAGCGTCTGCTTTATGGATACTCAATCTCTCTTCTTTTTTTTAAACTTTTTAGTTTTAAAGTATAAAGCCTTCCTAACCCTTACGACAGTCGACACTTCGCCATCTTCGATCGTCGTCGTCGTCGTAGTAGTACGTCGTCGACGTTTATTATTTCTCTTTCCATGTGTTCGTGCCTGCCTCCGTGTGTATAAGTTCAGTCTCTCTTTTTATTCTTTTCCTCTCTCGCGTTTAAACTTTAGAAAAAAACAGAGAGAAGAAAAAATACATAAGAGCTTTCACTGTCTTTATCTCACTCGAGCTTGTATTACATTGTTTATAGGGTAAGGAAGAATTGAAAGCTTTTTTTCTTTATCCTATCTCTGTTTCTCGTTTTATTTTCTCTTTCCCATTTACCACCTCTAAAAATGTATGTAGAAAAGAGCCAACTTGCCTTTTCTACTATACCTCTCTTTTACCTCCCACTAATACTCTCTTATTTCTCTTTCTCTCTTTCGCTTACATTTCTTTTCATGTTACATGCAAAAATCTTTTATTTTCATACATTTTTTCTTTTATTTATTCTTCTACAGATTAGCTCATGTTAGTTATACAATTTTTCAGTATAATTGCTCGTTCGTTTTTCTTTCTATTTTTATCTTTTATCGAATTTTAAAGTTTCAAGTTTTCCATCCTCTTCTAAAGAGTCTTCTTGATGCATGATCTATATACGTGCCGTTTCTTTTTGCTATATAAAAGGCTGATGTGATCCTTGTTGCTCCACTGGGAGAGACGCCGAACGTTGATGGATGGGAGAAAATGTTTTCTACTTGACCGACAGATGATTTATTTTAATTTTATGAATTTATTTATTTATACAAATTTTATTATATAGCAAATTATTTATAGAAAAATATTTGGGAA
Source organism: Anastatus disparis (assembly GCA_017163975.1). Taxonomy (NCBI): domain Eukaryota; kingdom Metazoa; phylum Arthropoda; class Insecta; order Hymenoptera; family Eupelmidae; genus Anastatus; species Anastatus disparis. The sequence continues at coordinate 10,468,195 of JAFFSR010000333.1, read as the reverse complement.
TAAAAAGAAAGGTAAACATTTGTTTTTTTAGATTTTAGAAAATTCTTTTAGATAGCAGATGAATTTTAATTTCGTTTTTGTTAATTATAAATTTTTATTAAGATCTTACAGAAAATTAATATAATATTAATTGAATTTGGAAATTTTTATAATTTTGCAATTCTCAATCAATACATCTTTTCGAAAAATGAATTTATTAATATAAAATCGTATACAATTTGTTATTTGCATTACGTGTATCCTAATGTTGTTTTGGACATTAATGCATGTTAATTTAATTATATAAGAATAAATGAAACCTATCCCTGTAAAAATTTTATTTATAATTTTATCACACATAAAGGTTTCAGGTGAGACACAAATTTTTTTCTGTTAAAATTTGCAAATGATTTTTGTGAACATTTTGAAATAAAAATTTCATTATTAAAAATTTTAACTCGAACGATAAGGAAAGTATTTCGTATGTTATTTGACAAAAATTGTTTTTGTTTAAAAATATACACAAATTTTATTTTAAGTTTACAAAAATTGTGACAAATTACTCAAAATTTTTATAGTATATTAATTTTTAAATAAATGTATCATTTTCAAATTTATAAAGATGTATACGGCTTTATTTAATATTTAAAACTTAATTTAATGTAAATATTAATAATCCTATAAAAATACTATACTTTTATAAAATAAAAAGTTTCCATATTGTATAAAACTGTTACAAAATGAAACATGAAGTAGAGTAAATAAATGTAAAGCTATATAACTCGAAAACAATTAAGTAGTCTTAGAGGTTGTCATTGGCTCAGTTGGTAGAGCGATGGATTCGTAATTTGAGGACTCGAGTTCAAATCCCGCTCTCGGCTAATTTATACAAGCACCACTGTATACATGTGCTGTTCACAAACACACTGACAAACTCCGTCGTTAATTAGCATCGCAATGATAGCATAAAACACAGCGACGTTAAATGAAAAAAAAAAAATAAATATCACAATAATCACAAGTGGCTTCCCTGGTGGAAATTGAAACGTTTTTTTTACCATTTTTTGGCCAGTAGAAATGAAAACGCTTTTTTTAACATTTATTGGCCATTTATTTGGCATTTTTATTACTAATAACCTCAAATTTTTATACACACCATTTTTAATGCTCACATTTCTACCAGGGTTTTTTATTTTAAATATGTGCTTTCGTAATCCTTTAAATTAATTTTTTATTTGAAAGATTGGCCGCATTGGATGCACTTAAAGTCTCGGATTTTGTGTATTGTGCATACATAGTATCTCACGATATTTACAGGTAAAATGTAGGTTGTTAAATAAAACAAAAAATGTTAAAATACGAGTTAAAATTGCATAAGCGTAAAAAAATAATTTTTTATTAATTTTCATTATTTTGTAAAAAAATTTCAAACTCAAGTAACTATACTCAAAAAATACAGAAAAACGTATGTAATAATAATTAGATTTTTTGTATTGTACTTCTATATTATTACATCTAAAAAATTCCATACTTTGCATGAAAAATATCTACGGAAAGTTTGTTTTAAACGCGAAAAATGAAAGATCAACATGTCATTTAATAATATTATTTTTCTTAATTGTTGAAATAAAAAAATTTTATTATACGATTTCTGTTTGATTGATCCAAAATTTTGAATAATTTATATTTTACGTATTTATTGACTTATTTTATATTGTTTTATTGCAACTACATTTTATATAATATCTACAAGTAGCACTTAAACGTGTATTATTATAGTTTAATTTACGAAAATAGTTCAATTTTATATATTTTTTATTTTAATTTATGTAATAAATTCAATTTTTTTACTAATTTATTCATATAGTGAATATAACTTACAAAAACTGTAATTTACCAAAGAAAAAATATTCTTTTTTTCAATTTTGTTATTTTCTAAATATTAAAAAGTTTAAAAAATTCATTAAATCTAAAATACAATCAGTTATGTACTCGTAGACCTTGAATATATTACTGAAATTCCATGTAGATATTTTTAATCTAAATTATTTTTATGGTCGATATACTTTTGAAGATTATAAACTTAAAAATACTTTTTTTTAACTATTTTTTATTTTATTATTTAAAATAGTAATGTACTTTTGTCGATAATCAAATTATATTCATGGATATATTTATAAAATTTGCATAAACACTGAAATAAAAATACAAAATTATAAAAAAACAAAAATAAAAATTTTTGTTGTGTATTAAACAATTATTTTTAATTTTCTGCAAAGAGATTAAATAAATAAATACGTTTTATTTCATAAAAATTTTATACATTTTCTGACATATTTTCTATTCGTACAGTAAACATTTTAAAGTTAAAAGTCTTTTTTACCGAGATATGCACTTGTATACATATGTCGATACAAGTGTTCTGTTTTATTTTTTGTTCTCTGTTGTCAGAGATTTATGCGCTAATTGCGGTTGTGATAAGGCGCGGAACCAACACGATAAGATATAATACTAAATTGGTAGTTTATTAAGTTTTCAAGCTTTAGAAAATACATGCATTAAAATAAAATGTTTTCAATATATTTCATTGATTTAATATTGTTACTATTATTTATGAAAATATCAATAAAATTGTAATTAAAAATTAATTAAAAAAAAAATGTATGTAGTTTTAATCAATGCACATATTTATTTAATATAAATAATGTTAAATAAAGGTTTTATGATTTTATTACATTTTTATATTATTATATAATACTTAAAAAAATATTCAACAGAGACTTCAATACTACAAAAATGCCTTCTAAATTAAATTCAAGTACTCAGTGACTTCTTAGATGAATAAGAAGAATCATTTAAGAGATTTCAACGCTAAAAACATCAATGCAAAGATCTACAAAAATTTTTGATTAACGTATAATAATTATAAAATGTTAAAATTTTTTTAAATATATTTCTTTTGTTTATTGTTTATATTGAGATTTTTATGATTTATGTAGTAAGTTTATTACATTACTCAAAAAACTTTAAATATATCTACTCGGATGGTAAAAATTAAATGGAATAGCTATTTTACCAGCTGCCAATAAATATTTTTTTCCAGTGATAGTATATAGGTGGCAGCAAGTGATAGACTGAGTTTCACAAAACATTTTTGAATATTTAAAAATTCATTTTTTATTCAATTTTTTTCTCTATTGAATTACTCACTTTTTGCTAACAAAAATTATAATGTAAATAAATTATTTATACAAATCATCAACAAAATTTATCGTGATGTGTAAGGCCAAAATCACTATAAGTTAATGGATAAATTATAAAAATTAATTACTTTGTTTTTATTAATTATCAGTTACAATTTTATCGTTACACTGCGTTTTTTAAATAATGAATTTAAAAAATTTTTTCTTAAAAATATCAAATTTAATAATGAAATCAGTTTTTATTACCAAATCTGATTTAATAATTAAAATTTTTCATGAATTTACGTGCACTGATCATTGACTATAACTGGTATATTACTGTCATTTGATTAGGCTGAGCAGCAAGAATAAGAAAGACGAAGAGAAACATATCAATACCAAGCGTAAGAGAAAGCAAAGTATACGTAATCACGTTCTCTTTAGCTTGTATTTCTTTCTCTTTTCTTTAAATCTGCGCAGGCACAAAAACTTTACGCTAGAGGGACTAAGCGCAGTTTGTGTTTCTTGAGCGTACTGGGCGCTTTTCGTTCTTTAATCAAGATGTTTCTGCTAGATAATTTTACGAATAATTCATGAAAACGAATGTGATAAATGAAATATTAAAATTAAACAAAACTATATTTTTCCAAATTTAAATACGTACAAAGGTTGTTTACAAAAGACGCTTAGTTTTGCAAACCTAACCTCCACTGACTATCAAATAGTTCTAACCTAAAAAAAAGGAAAAAAACATATGACCCTCAAAGTGAGCAGAGCTGACTAATCGTCTATTCAATCAATAAAAGAAGAATTAATTGTCAGTGGCATGCGAAAAAACAAATCAGTGTAATAACAGTGAAATTTTTTTCAATAATAATCGATAATTAAAAGAGTTGATTATTACTTAATATACGTAACGAGTTTTCATTTCTAAGGACTACTGTACAAGTAAACAAGAGAAAATAGTTTATTTTTCTTTTCTAAAACCGTTTATTTGCGCGTATTTTTTTCCAGTATCCGTATTCGTTTACTCGTTTATAAATTGTGTTTGTTCTCTATCTTTCTCTTTCTCGTACAAAACCCGCGTATGTTTATGTGCCACCAGTTGACTATTGCATAACCTCGCGCACATTTGAGTGACAATCAGTTGCGTTTATTGTTTATGTTCAAATACTGCTTAATTTCAAAAAAGATTTACGAAAATAAAACTTCAAATTTTTAATTGGTAAGTTTAAATTTGAAATAAATTTTTTTCTGTTTTTATTGAATATTTTTTATATATTTATGTTGGGTATAATATGAAATTCTTTTTTTTTATTTGCGATACAAGCTCAACATTTTTTAAACACAATTTTCTTCGTTTAACTAGATACCTGTTGATATTTTCGTCGATCGAAAATTGGGTATATAAATGCACAATTTATCTTAGTTCGAGATTAAAAGAAATGCACTTTTATGACGTTGATGTTATGGATTAAAAGTTATTTTAAGTCAAAGGAAGTTTATGTTTTTCGTTTCTGAAATTGATAATATTTTCGATGAATAAATGAAAAAATTGTCTTTAGATTTTAAAAATACCTTCAATTTAAGTTCTAGAATCATGAATTTCGTTAATTAGTTTATGCAAAAATGCCAAAGAACCGTTAATAATTATTATAAGAATAAATAAAATATATTAATACTATTTTAAAGCTTTTCTAAATCTGAATCAAATAAGGAGTTATACGACATAATCGGCTAATTTATTGCCGAGATAATTGAATTTATTTATCCCAGAACCCGAAATATTTATCGTTCTAGCTTTTTTGTTCATCAAAATTTTAAGGTTCACGAGAATTTATTGTTTTCTTTATGACTTTTAAAATATTAAACTGTGCAGTATAGGTAACGTCTTGTATACTTTCAAATATCTATAATAACAAAATTAACGTTATGGTCATCTTAAAGAATTCGTTTTTGTCTTCTAAAATTAAACTTTTTTCCATCATTATTTCGTCAATTAATTCAACAATTATTATTTAATTGTCATTCTTAACAATATCTAGTTATGTTTTGAAATGGTTCTTACAGCTTACATGAACGTAAAATTTTCTCTTTTTATTTCTGCCAATACTACAAACAATACAAGTTTCAATTAAAAAATTATTTAGCTTTTATTTGACTATAATAAATTACCTCGAGACCAAATTCAAATAATTCAAAGCTATCCTTTACATATTTCATGTTGAAAAATATTTTTGGAAACGTCATAATTTTGAATTTTTTAGGAAAGTCTCTATCTGATCCTATACCATAAAACTGTAATTATTAAAATAAATGAATAGCTCACTTTTGTGTAAATATGTGACCTGGTCTATGAAAAAGGGCTTAGGAACTAGAAAGTCATAATTTGTTCAAAAGTTTATTAAAAGTTAAGAAAAAAAAGAGTACAAATGCGAAAAAAATAAATCGAATTATCAGAATCTTATAATATATATTTTGTTATATCGTAATAATATACATTACAAGCATTAAATATCATAGAACAAATTAAATACAAAAAAAAAAAATTTATACTTATATAGAAGAGAGCAAATCATGTCATTTTTTTAACAACTTTTCTTAAATCTTCTTACACATTCTTCGTTTATGTTATGAAGCTTTCAAGCTTGCAATGTAACGCAATTATTAAGCAAAAAAAATCGTCATTCTCAAGCATCTCGACAATACCATAAGGAAAATAGACAAACGAAAGAAGCGAAAAAAAAGACAAAACGTACATATGCGGCTCGTTGCACGCTCGTAAAATATTTTCTCGTTCATTGTAAAAAAGACAAGAAGAGCTTGAGTGTAGTGCACGCAAATTGAACGAGGCTTACGCTTCCGAGCAAAGAAGGTATATATTGCTACAATGTGAATATCCTTTGTACATTTCTCTCTTAAGTCGTGACTTACACTTGAGAAAGCCACTTTGAGATGTTCTTAGGCACGCGTCTGCTCGACGACGATGACGAGGACATGGAATTAGATGAAAAGAGCTCTGTGAGAATAGTTGCATGTGCCTTTTGTTGCCATTTAATTACGTTTTCTTTTTTTTCTAATTGAACTGAATTGATTAGAAGAATAGGATTAGTTATACAATTATTATATTTTCGAGTTTTATTTTATTTTTATGAGGAACGATTGAATAAGAAAATTAATTTTAATTTCATCTGTACAAAGATTTTCAATTCCAAACGATTATATAAAATTAATTTAAAAGTCAACTTGTTTAAATCTAGCCGTATATGATGGTTTAAAGAATAAAAATAAACATAATTTCTAAAGATATCGCCTTTCTTCAATCGCAAACGAGATCTTACCTTTCTTTAATTAAAAACGACATCGCCATATTGGTCTGAAAAAACTTACACTTATAGTAAAACATTGTAAGGTGTCAATTGCAATGCATATTCAGAAAAATATCCTTTCATGCAAAAAATGTCTTAAAATAAAAAAAAAGTTGTTAAAGTAAGAAAATGAGAAGAATTCTTGATTTGCAATTAAAACATTAATAAAAAAACTTATTAGTTTGAATAAAAATTTTAACATTATTTGTATCTATTTTAAATTAAACATTAATTAGTCTTTATTCTTAAACGATCACGATTATATGTGAATTCACGTGAGAAACCATTAGAAGTATTTCTTCATTTTTTCATCGTGTCAAAAATTCAAAATACCCATGTGAGAGCGCTACAAAAAATCCAAAGTATGGTTCAAAGCAAAATGAAAAAAGGACCATATAATCTTTAGTCAGCTTATATACGCACGCACCTTGCGCCTTACCAACGTTCACTTGCAATATAAGTTGGAATCATTGGCAATGGCATGATAAATACCGCTATTGCATGCCATGAAAATACATTGGCATATGTGTGTTAAGCCTATGAGAGAGAAAGACTGAGAAAATTGCAATTAACGATGTAATGCTGTGGGTGTTAATGATGTTGGTGTACGTCTTATTCCGTTATTAAGATTTTCTGAATTTTTATTTTTTGGTATTTTTTCATTTTCTATATAAAAATTTTGTTTTAATAATTGAACATTTATAATCTCTTAATTGACATATTATAAATTACGATATATAAATGTATTAGTTTAATAAATTATAAAATTTTATATGATTTATTACGTATTTAAGACAATTTAGAAAAAATAGTGTTCTTTCGAAGACTCAAATATTATGTCGAAAATTACGATATTACAATATTTCAGTGACGTATTTTAATCGGAAAATTTAATAAATAATTAGATATAAAATATATATAATTTTTTATAATATTAATAAAGGTTTTTATAATCATCAATTTAAGTAAAAATTATACAAAAATACGATTCTGACTGTAATAACGTAAAATTAATATTATTCTCTAAAAAAAATGAATTAAAAATTAAAGATACAAGCTTTAAGTATATAGTCTCTTCTCGTTCAAATAAATATTTCATCTTCAGAATTAATAGCGCAAGAGATATGTTTAAAACTTAAAATAGACAACCTTATCATTTTATCTTTGCTTTTATAAAAATGATATGTATAAAAATTGTAGGCTTACAAGATTTTCCTATCATAATAAAGTATTTTGTTTTATCGTATTTACTGCGGCCGACAGTATTTCCTTGATGTACAGATTTCCTGATCATCTTTTTATTATTATTTTTTTTTATGTCGTTAATAATATTATATTTTTTCATTATAATTTAATAATGTAAATTTTGTTTAAAAACATATAAATTTTATTGTTCAAAATAATTAATTGAGGTCTCAGTGGCTCATTCGGTAGAGCGATGGATTCATAATCTCGAGGACTCGAGTTCGAATCCCGCTCTCGGCGGCCGATTGACACAAGCACCACTATATACATGTGCTGTTCAGAAACACATTGGCAAACCTCCGTTGTTAATTAGCATAGTAATGATAGCATAAATACAAAGACGTTAAAAAAAGTAAAACATTTTCTATATGTAACGTAACAATATGTTTATACAATAATGTAATTAGACCAAGCATTGACGGTTAAGGTATACGAAATTACCTTAATTTTTTCCCTCTAAATAACATAAAAGCATTTGTTGGGGCATAAAATGAAGGGTAAGAATGGTCCGAAGACTCAAATAATTTTTTCCTTAGCTATGAACCGTAAAAACCCCGTTTTTCACATTTTATTTGTTATCTCACGTTATAATTATCAAAAAAACTTGAAAAAATTTATGAGTACTCACTAATTTAAGTATATTTTTTGCAAAGTAATCACAGGTCAACATAACCTCAAAAATCATGATTTAATTAAAATTAAAAAAAAATTATTAAAATATTAATAATAATAAGCTTAACTTCAATCATTTTTATTAAATTAACTATATTTACATAAGATGAATGTAATTTTCAAACTACAATCAATATCTTTGTCATGTATAAGTAATGCTAAATTCATTAAACTACGCATACAATATAAGTGGAAAAAGAAACAAAATAAAAATTAAGCAGCATCAAATAGTTGATCGTTTCAATTATTCTGAATCAAATATCTTTAAAGCCAGCATTCACTAAGATATTATATTGATTGTACGATTCTTATCTGATACATAAATCATTTTTCATGTAAGCATACGAAGAAAAAAAAACATTTTTTATATACCTTATATCGTCATAAAATTGCAACGAACCACGTCTCCATTGCACGATATTTAATAAGAAAAATTTTTCGCTATTTATTTTCTCTGCAGTATTCGCTGTGACGTTTTAACCGATTGTCGCTTAAAAAACGTTCATCGAAGCAACGTATGAACCATAATAAATCTTACATGCCCGTTCACTCTTTCTCTTTTGCTGACAATATATATATATATAAAGCTTGTCTATTTATATGTGTGTAAAGCGAACTTTCGCAAAAGATGTTTTTCTTTTAGCGGAGGAGACAAGCCTCGTATAAACAAAGTTTATCGGTCGACGGAGTAACGTTATTTAAAATTTAAATACGTTTATGAAACGTACAATTTCGTATATTAATATATATTTATACTATAATAATATAATATTTACTTTTGTAAATAAATTTTTTCTTCTCTTTTGAAATTTATTTATAAAAATCATTTTATTTCCTTTTCCAAAAAGGGCATCTTATATATTTAATTACTCCTTTTTATTATTGCTTTGTGAAATTATATATTGAAAACTTGCAATATGTTTTGTAGTTACTTCAGAATATTCGATTTAAAATAATTAAACTCCATCATTTTATGAAACTTTTTTTTTTACGTTCAAAAATCACGTTTTTATATACCCTGGTGGAAATTGAAACTTTTTTTTACCATTTTCTGACCAGTAGAAACGGAAACGCTTTTCTTAAAATTTTATGGGCATTTCTTTGGCATTATTATTACTAATAACCTTAAATTTTTATATACACCATTTTTTATGTTCACATTTCTACCAGGGTATCAACAAGTTTAATTCATTTTCCAAAATGTACAATTAAAAAAAATTAATAAGTAGATTACATATAATCATCATTTAATCCAAACTGTACGAGATAAATCTTTTTTTTCTTTTTATACATATATTAACGATTATTTACTTTAATTTGACAGTTAATTAAAGTTTGTCAAACTGCTTATCTTAGTTAAGTATTAGAAGTTTATTAAAAAAATTAAACACGTATTTATTTCCGACCAAAATATAAATATTAAAGGATGCATTTGATAGACATATCGATACAGAATGTTATATCAATCATGTGATTGATGGATTAAGCACACGAACATGAACACTTAAGTAGTCATGATTGAAGTACACATGATCTTTTTTTTTCATTGAATTTTTCTCACTGCTACTCTCTTTTTGTATAACCAGTTTATTCTTGCGAATACAATTTTTACGTGTATATTTATTTGTATATATTTATACATTGCATGGATCTTACCTCCAGAGATTTGTGATGAATACAAAAATAATTTTAATTTAATAATTTATATTCAAACAATATATTTTCAAAACAGTTATTACCGTCAAGGAGTAAAAATAATAAAAAGAAAATTATTTAACAATACATATCACATTTTTTTGAGATTAATAAGAAATAATTAAATATGAATTCGAACACTTATTTCATTGGATGCTTCAGCTTTCAAGGTTGAAAAAAAGAAAAGGATTAAGTTTCGGTTTGGAGATTGAATCTGGTGAATAATTCGATTAGTGTGATTACAACGAAGAAAATTTTCTTATGACCTGACTTACCAGATTACATGAATGGATATCAATTAAGAGAGATAATAATAAATGAGCCTTTAATCCTAAATGAGAATTTAATATAATATTACTTAATTATACTGGCGTTGCCTTTGCAAATTAGTTTTAATCAAATGTTTCGTACATCATGTATTCTTGATTGAATTTAAACGTACAAATATAATGAGCTGGAAATTTAATATTGTGACTGAAAAATCTTCTTGTAATACAAATACTCGCATGCTTATGTCTGTTTGTTTTTTAAGAATTTTATATGAAAGATAAAGGAGACATAAAGCAATGGAGAATGCTAAAAAAGCGTTTTCATTTTTTGTAACGCAATATTCTTATAGATCAATGAATTCGAATTGAAAGCTAACTTACAAAGTGTGCATAAAATATAAGATATTATTGTTTATTGTTTTGTCTTCCAAAAAATATATAACATTGAAGTGATTTTGCTTTTTTGAAACAATATGTCCTATATTTCTTAAAAATCATCTTGACTGACGTTTTGTACATCTTAGAATTATGTTTTAATTCTTATAAAATTGAACTTCACAATTTATTATATTTTGAATATTATTGAATTTTAAAGTATTTAAGGCATTTATATAACGTGTATATGATTTTCAAACTATATAATCAAAATTCTTATCACATATAATATTTACTTAAGTAAGCGAACTATGCAAATAAAAAAAAAACATAAGAAAAGAAGTTTAGTAGCATTAAATGTGTAGAGCATCAAATGTTTTGTATACCATCATTTAATAAGATATATGATTGATTATACGGGTCTTATCTGATACATAAATCATTCTTCATACAAGTAAAAAATTTATTTTCAGTATACATATACAATCAAAAAATTGGAATGAACGACCTTCTCATTGCGCGAAATTTAAAATAAGAAAAATTTCTTCTGCTCGTTCTCTTTGCAGAATCCGTTGCGTAGTTTTAACCGATCGTCGCGAACGAACATTCATCGAACCATCGAATAAACCAAAGATAATAAATCTTTCATACTCGCTCTCTCTTTCTCTTTTACTGACAGTATATATAAGCTTATCTATATTCGAATACATGTGTAAGGTGAACTTTCACGAAAGTTTATAATCTTTTTTATGCGGGAGATGATTCTGAATGCAGAATTTATCAATTAAACCCATAAAGTTATTTTAAAGTTTCAAATATAACATGTAGCGTATATTATATTTCTACATAAAACTATGATATTCCTTATTATAGCAAATATATATACTTTGGATTGATCATTCATATTATATATATCTAGAAAAGCTTTAGTTAGAGAAAAAATTTTTAACGAACTAATGCGTTTAGTAAATTTATAATTTTAATCTATCGAAATCATTCTATACTAAGAGTGAAATTGAAAAAAATCATTGCCAGTATAATATGCTTATAAGTTGCCGATCCGTTAAATTGTGTATGTATGTGATTGACCTATCGAAGTATTGTTTCCATGTAAAATAAATTATCGGTGGATGTTGAATCATTCATTCAATCTGTGATATAAAAACGAATGCGTAACCGTTTGCAGGTTCTAATTAGGATTATCAATACAGATCTGAGTCATAATTAAAATCATTTTAATCTTTTTTTTATTTCTTTGATGTTTACGTCACATTAATTAATTAAGTATTCTTAGAATTTATTTTATCATTTGTATACCACTTTATTACTGCCGAGACAAGTATGGCCGTCAATAAGGTAGATTTTTTTAGAAAATTTTAAAAAATAGTTTAAACTATTCTCAAATCCTAGTCAGGAAAAATAAAATATATAACACTTTCATTATAACAGTTCAAATCCATGAATTTTGAATGAAAAATTAAAAGAATTAAAAGAAAAAATGCTAATAGATTTAGTTAATAAAAAATATTGGACAAATTGGTGGATTATATTAAATCTAACTGTTCTCATTTCTTTTTGTTGCAGATAACAGTAAACGTATATTAGAATATTCTTCTGGAGATGACTACAAGAAAGTGCAATTTTAGTTGAATTCAACAATAAAATACCAGGTACGTTCAATTTATTTTAAAAACAAACATCAGTTGAAATGAATTCCACTGGTTAGAATATCTTATACATCTCCTAAAAATACAAAAACTTTTATTGTAACTCAAACTCTTGACGCTCTTGAAATTTCTTATTGTTCAAAGATTAAAATGAAATATCATATTTAAACCGCTTGAAAAACCGAAAAAATTCTAAAAGTTTGTAGCGTTTCTTTTTTTTATATTAACAATATCCTTGTCATAATTTAAGTTAAAAAAATTTTTTTTTCTCTGAATGTATACGTTCAACGTGTATTCATGTAAGGATAACAAAAACTATCTCAATCAAGATACTAATGCATGCCTCTTTATACTTAAAAACTAATGGGATGAGAAAACTTCAGGTCAGAACCCGGAGAAGTTTTCATGCCGACTCTCTCAACCTACACAAAGATCTTTTTACTCATCAATATATTCACCCTTGTAAATCTAGTTTGTAATCAATTCGATTTTGCGATGTTGCGCTAAATCTTCATGGTATACTATAGCTGTAAAGAATAGAGATGAAGATAAAAGCTTTTAATAATGTGGATAACATCTTAATACATTAGTTTCAAATGGTCTGAAATTTTTATTAACTTTCTTATAATACAAAAAAAAAACTTGATTTAAAATTATTTTTAGGAAATTTTTTAAACTCAAAATGATTTAACTTTCAAAACTTGATTTATATTGAAAAAATCACAAGACTCCAAGTTATAAATAAAAAAAAAGAGTTTTCATAAGTAAAAGTTCATTGTCAATCAAAAGTAAAGTAAAACGAAATAATGTAATAAAGTATAAAAGATAGGAGAAAGCGTCTTTGTGTCTCTTATATATTGAAATACTTTAACAAATGAATGAATTCAAACAAAGCACGAATCCGAAAGCTCACTTACGCAGTTAGCGAATAAAAGGATATTATTGCCTATTGTTTTATCTCCTTAGAAAGATAGAGTAAAGTGATTTCGTTTCTCGGAGACAATGTATCCTTTTCAATTTCTGTATATAAAAAAAGAATCACCGTAGCGAGCGTTTTCTATATCATCGAGATGGTATGTCGTAACACTTTTCAAATAGAGAATGGTTCACTCGTGCGCGAAACAATAAAATTGCTTTAGATATTTTATAAATATATATCGTTCTATCGTGTTTTATTTGTTGCCATTAATCAAAATTTTCTTAATACATTACGTGATAAAAATTAAACAGTTTTTACAAATTTATTATATTTTTTACAATATTGAATTTCAAAGTATTAAAAATGTATATAAAAAGATAAGAGCAAAAAAAAATATTTGCAAACAAAGATAAATAAAGTAAAAAAGAGATATTCTTCTTTTTCAAGTTTAATCTTTGAAAGTTAAAGTTATGAGTCGATTAAATCCCAGAATGTAGTGCGAGTATTTGTAAGTGAAAGATTAGTATTTTATACTAATATTATTTTAAATTTTGGTTAATTAAAAAAAAATTTTATCACTTATTTATACAAAAAAATATGTTGATATTTGGTATTGATTTTTATTGATATAAAGATCCATAATATAAACTTATAAAGAGAGTTTTTCTTTAATAAAACCATGAAAAAAGCCGCGTCAATTTGGTTCAACGTTCGATTTTTTCAAAATTATGAACAGTTTTGTTTGGATTTTAAGACTTTTTACAAAAATTTGCATTGAATTTGCATAGTTGAAAAGTTTTTGAACTACTTATTCTAGATGGTTTTTACTGATAAAATATTAAAGTTGAGATTGAAACCTTTCCCATTATTAAAAATATTGCTTTTTATAATACGAGATGCGATATTTTTATTTTTTGCTACAATTATTAGTTTTTGCAAAAAAATTAATTCTTTGAATAGAAAAAGGCAGAAAGATAATCAAACAAAATCATTCATCAAAATTTATTCTACATGCAAGCTAAGCTTTTTATGTATTTCTTATCTACTTATACAATATTAATTTTTTTGGGACTTAAACTTTTACTTTTTCAAAGCATCATTTATTTAGGTCGGAAAATAAAAGAACAACTCTTGAGTTTGTGTGCATGATATTGCATATACATACCGTATACTCATTAACTTTCTGCTTTTTTTTTGTAAGATTTTCTTCTATACTCGATTTCACAATATTACTTTTTCTGTGTATACTTTGTCATTATCATTTACAACTTTTTCATACGGTACTATCTACAGTAATATTTCTTATATAAAAAAAATAACAAATAAATTCAACAGTATTTTTTTCTAAAAATATGAAGTTGAAAGAGAAAATATTACTAATCAAACACAAAAATTTATTTTTAACAATAGAATCATACATGAGGTCTCAGTGGCTCATTCGGTAGAGCGATGGATTCGTAATCTCGAGGTTCCGAGTTCGATTCCCGCTCTCAGCCGATTTATACAAGCACCACTGTACGTTGCATGTGCTTTGTTCACAAACACACTGACGGTCTCCGTCGCTAATTAGTCATCGTGATGATAGCATAAATACAGCGACGTTAAATAAAAAAAAATAAAAAAATTGTCTGTAATGTATATTGGATTATTACTTTTTTTAATTTTAACGAAAGCACACATTTAAAATTAAAAAAATGGAATTGTAAAATTTGTAAGAAATTCTTAAAATTTTAAATTTAAAAGATCGTTTGTGCGTTTACGTGCTGCATCTCACGATATTTACAGATAAAATGTCGATTGTTAAATAAAATTAAAAAAAAACAATTTTAAGATTTTAAATATGATAAATGAAGTACCGCTGTACGGTACATGTACTTTGTTTACAAACACACTGACAACCTCCGTCGCTAATTAGCATCGCAATGACAGCATAAATACAGTGACGTTAAATAAAAAAAAAATAATAATAAAATCATAATTTCTTGGAAATTATAGCATATGAAAACTTGTAAATTTAATGAAATAAATCACTTGTGCTCAACATTCCATTAAAATTTTATTAAATTATTTTTAAAAATTTGCAATTTATAATAATAAAAAAAATATTATTCCATTATTATATATACATGATATATATATATATATATATATATATATATATATATATATATATATATATATATATATATATATATATATATATGATTGTTTTAAACCAACTAGTAAATACTTTAGATAATTAATATTTGGATCAAAATTTTAAAAAGTATAAATATATTACAAAACTGTAACTTATTTAAAATCTTTACTCATTTAAAACAACAGATTCCATTTAAATAATACTAAAATCTTAAATTAGTCGTAAAAAATTATTTAGTTCAATGACTATTTATCTTACTTCATATGTTAAATCTTTGACATTCCCGCAATGTTTTACTAATAAATAATAATAATTTTCGGTACGATTAATAACGTAATGAAGCACCTTGACACAGCACGAAACAATGAGATATACCAGAAAATGTCTTCAAAGCAATTTAATTACAAATCTAAGAAATACATTGAAAATACATTTGTATTTGTACACCATCAAACTTATTTTTCTTTTTTTTTCTTTGGTGTGTATGTACAGTTATGACTGATCCATTGATTAAAATAAGTTGAATCACTCATCTTCGATACATTTATACATTCGCAAGCTCTTACGAATTCTTACTCAGAATATTTATTGATATTTGAATCTTAATTGGTTATTTTTTGTTAATCTTTTTTGTATTGATTGTTATTGAAGATTTTCAAATGCGAATTAAAAATATTTATTTAAAATTTTCATCCTGATTATTTATCAAACCTTAATAAAAATCATATTTTTTTAAATTCAAAATAAATGTAAATCGATAAAAAAAATTTATATTTTGATAATTGATTGTATTAAAAAAATCTTCTCAAATGTAATTCTTTTACTTACAAGACAGTTTCGCCTCGTAAGAATTTATCTTTAATTTTTTTTATTTTATACTCTAATGACTATGTAAATTTTATATTTATTTATTAGAAGATAAACGTGCATATAAAATTTGATACACACTGCCTGAATATTATTTGAGTTAATCCTTCATCAATTTTATTTTATAGGAAGAAATGAAGTGTTATTCATATTTATTAATTTTACAGCGGCTGTTGTAAAGATGGATAGTTAAACTACTACTCTAATTTAAATAAAAATACAATGCTTTCTCTATGAGAAAGCAAAAGAGTGGGGCTAATATTTCTGTCAAAGAAACGTCACATTTTTCAAGAAATTATGTTAAAATTAGAATTTAAGAATTGCAGATAGATAACAATTGATATATTTTTTAGTTTTGCGATGCTAAAATATTAGGTACACTAAAATAAATTTAAACAATTCTATCATATTTACTAATTTATTTAAGGTGAAATAATTAATTTAGTATTCTTAAACAAAAAATCATTTTTATAGTTTGCGTGTAATACATTTCAATACAAATGCCCAAAGTCTATGTTTTTTGTAACGATAGTCGCGCATCAAACATAAATATTACAAATATATTATTCGCTTAATACGTTTAGTATTTTGCCTACATCAAATAAATCAATTTTTACATGAGAACGTATGAAATTTCACATTCTGTACGAGTATTATACAAAAAATTTTTTAACGATCAAATAATTTATTGAATATCCACTATGGATAAGAAAACTGTAAAATATGACATTGTAGTTTTGACTATCTGAAACAAAAATATTTTTGAGTCAATTATTTATTATACTTTCATAATTTCATAAACATTATAAAACACTTACAATTCCATAACCTGACAATGACATTTCTCCCATTTTTCCTGCAGTTATTACGCAAGGATACATTGATCGTATCATAATTATTTGAATGATTATACGAGCTTTTACAGGTAAAATGTACCATTTGCTAAAATAACTATTTAATATATTTAATTATTTTACTGAAATTAACATGAATTTTTTTATAAAAAAGATGATTGATTGTTACAATTAATTACTATTGTTTGATTCAATTTTAATTTAAAATAAATATTCGACAGAAATAGAAATATTTTTTAAATAAATAATTAAAATTGTAGTACAGAATAATTTATAAATTATTTCTTTCTTGTATCTTTTTGTGTATATGATAAATATTTGTAAACGTGAACTTTTTATTTGTTCATTTGTTGATACCGTGACCCAGCATCTTTCTACCTATGAATCATTGAAATACAATCAAAGTTTATAGATTGGTGATGTTATTGCAAAACTGTAATCGTGACTTCTAGAGTTTCATTAGTTATAGGTTTAAAAAAATGTTACATTCTTTAAAACAAATACGAGTTATGAATAAAAAAAAAAATTTATGAACGTGCAAGACATTTCCATTGTTTAGTCAACTAATATTTTTAAACTAATATTCTTATATATTTGTATATCATAAGTAACATAAATAAAACAAGATTAATTGTATCATTTTTTATACATATTTTATAATCTGTCATCACATCGTAATTAATTTTATGTTTTTCTAACGTCAAAATCGCAACTTCTTTTCTCTTCTTTGATTCTCAGGACGTAAAATACAACACGTAACTTGGATGATAAGGCTTTTTAACTAAATTCGTTAAAAACTTCGCCTTCAACTCGACTTGTAATCTTTTCGTTTCGTAAAAAAAACCTATCCGTCTACGGTATGTAATGTATTATTTTTGCAAAATACAGTCCGTTGATTTGGATTTTACATGGGACTGTAATAAGTTGAATTTGATTTTGCGTTTATTACGTGATATATTGAATCAAATCCGAAGAAAAATTTTTTCTGTGTGCATAACACGGACAAATTTAAAAACCAAGAGAATAAAAAATTACGTGAATCGTAAGACTACACGCATAATCTAACGAACAAATTAAAAAATGATCGCTAATTTGGTTGAAGATTAACAATGAAGTATTTTAAAATTTAAGAAAAAATTATAAGTTAAAAAATTTGAAATATATACATACAAAAAGTTTAAATTAAAAAATACTAACGCAAATTCAAATACTTTTTGACTACTGTCAGAAATTTGTTGACAAATCCAATTAAAATATAATAAATGTATGCATAGAGTAATAAATATAGTTGTGGTTCTTATAAAATTTACTAAGTCGTTTAATAAGTGAAGTATCTGAAACAAATAATTTCAATTATATATGAAACAAAATAAAAATGGTAATATATTTTAATTTGACCGTAAAATATTTAAAAATTATTCTTACATAAATTAACGCAAAAGCTGAGGAAACAACACATGAAACATTTTGAACCAGAAAAAACATATTAAATGTATCTTCTATTATATCGAAACACCTATAAATTGAAAAAATAGAATAACGTGCTTAAAAAATAAGGATTGTTGAGATGAAATCTTTGAATTTATCTTTGTTTAATTTTTGACAATTTACTTGATGGTATTAGAGTGTAAAACGATTATATCACGTAAATCGGATATTTTTGATTTCTTATTTATAATTTCAATTGATTCATTTTCATTTTTACCGAATAAATTATCCAATCTGTAACTAAAAAAAAATGATAAAATAAGATAATAATAAGTAGCCAATATTTTATCATACCATAAAACTGCAAATAGTCCACAGTTGTGCTTAATACAAAAGATAAATGTTGTATCGACTCCGGATAGAATTAAAACACAAGCAAAATTAGCTAATGCTATATGACAGCATTCTAAGAAATAATGTTCTAATTGTTCAAAAAATATATAATTGCATCTGGCTGTCAAAAAATAGGGACGTGATTCATTTAACGGAATTATGAAATCCAGAATCAATGGTATTGCAGGGGAACCATTGTATACCATCCATGCAGCGAATAAAAATGCTAAAAAAGTATGGCACAATTTGCAAAAGTATTAAATACTTATTACCGTTCAAAGATTAAATAAACCTTTTTTCACACCAAACAATAGTAAGAAAAAATTTATTTGCTTGATGCCCTGGTGGAAATTCTATGGTTTAGCTATTGTTTTTGATGGCGAAAGCCAAACTTTAACTCATTGCAGGCAACTTCAAAGTTTGTTGATCCATTGTTTATTATTTTAGTAGGTTAGTATATCTATATATACGAAAAACAGATGCGTTGTCTCATGTATTTTTTATATATAGATATACTAACCAATATAATTTTGTATCTGTCATTTGTATCTTTTTGAATGTAATAGGCTTTAACCTAAATATGTGCAAAAAAAAGAAAATCGCATCAATTCACGAGCTGTTGATAGTGCTTTAATGTTATTTATATGACAAATTTATTTCTAGCGTACTTAAAATGAAAAAAAGAAATAATCTTTATATATGGTTTTTTTTAGAAATTAATCGTAAAATAGATATTTATGATATTTTTTATCTCTCTCTGATTTGTATGTCATTAAATCTGCCGTACAAATAACTTTACATTTTTTATGTATTTTGTTTATGTATGTGCATGATGTTTTCGATGCCTGCCTCAGACCAGCGACACTCGCTAACGCTCATGCCACAAATGTCGGGACGGGCATCGAAAACATCACGAATTTTACGACATTACAGCTTTATCATTCTCAGTGGTAAAATGTAAATTTGACTTTTAATACAATAGTAGTTTCCACCGGGCATCAAGAAAAATAGTGTACGGTACACAAGACGAAATATGAAGTCCCGCCACTGCGTGATATGGCACCCTCGGCTTCGCCTCGGGGCCAATTTCACGCAGTGGCGGAACTTCAAGTTTCGTCTTTTGTACCGTAATATACTATTGCTATATAGTGACCTTTTTTTGTCCTGCTTAGAGATCTTGAAAAAAAACCATTATTATTGTCCTCTAAATAAGAAAAAAATGAGATCACTAATTTGGCTTGAAATCAATATGAAAAAAGATTCATCAAATCTTCGTGGAAAAAAATGATATTCAATGTGAAATGAAAAATCATTTAGAAATCTTCAAATATCCTCTATAAGAATTCGTGTTAAACGCCTCGTCCATTTTTTCAATATTTTACTTTCATCCCTTGTCTCATAATGTACTATAGTGAAATTTTTATCAACATTTTTGTAAATATTATCTTACAAACATATATGGCATTTATTAATCGACCTTCTTCATCATACGATAATAGTATATTACGTTCAGAAGTATTTTTCATTTGCTTCCAATCATCCGTCATTTGGTTAAATATAATTTTAAACTGTATAATTTTAAAATATTTTTTTTAAATGAATAATTTTAAGTTATTATATGATAATCGTGATCAAAATGGGTTATAGTAATAATCCATTTTGATTAAAAGTCTAATAAAATACCAACTCAACATATTTGTTATTTAAAGTTCAAATAATTTATAAATTAATTGATCGATAACTTCTAAATTTTTTCAATAATCTCTGGTTTAAAATTAACCATATTCTGGGCAAAATTTCTAGTCAGCGTTAGTTAAAATGACACTTCACTAAAGATTTTGTTAAAATAATTTCTAGAACTTCTAAATAAGTGTCATTTTAACTTATGTTGACCAGAAATTATGCCCAAAATACGGTCAATTTTTCTAACAGGGATGTAAAAACTTAAAAAATATTTTTATCAGAAGACCACCTATATCCATTTCGATCTTTTTACATGTGGGTTATCAAACGAATTTTCGAGTAGAAGTTATTTGAAAACGTTAGTTTTTACACTCGATTATATGTAAACTTTGTGATTTCAAATAGTAATAACAAAATAGATCCGTTAAGATAAAAAAGTAAGAATCTTAATTTTAATTTTCAAAATGCGTCCTGTGTAGTCATAGCATAATTTCATTCATTTAAAATTTATAAATGTATTTAATAATCATCATAAGTACATTTTTGGTACTAATTTTGAAAAGTTTTTTATATGCACTACATTGACTTTAGAATTTGTGAAAAACCACCTTAAGTTATTTTTTTCAATTTCCAAAATAATTTACAATAATATTAAAATACCTGTTCTTCATATTTTGATGCCATGATGAACTTTGCAACAAAAAAAGCAAGAAAGCTTATCACAAGAGCATTCTCATAAAAGATTATGACACTGTTTCTCCATTCTTGATGCCACAAGATTGCCTACATTGAAAAAATTTATAGCTATTAATAATAATTTTAAATTTTTAGAATTTCATGTAAGTAAATTATTTCCAATCTAGAGAGAACTTTTTTATAAAATTTTATATGAAATTTTACGCATAAATTGTAATGATGAAAATAAGGGGATTTTATTTTTTTCTGTTTTTAATATGATTGCACTTCACAAATTACATAAAACATTTATAGAGCTTCACAACAAGCATACATAAAATTATAAAAATGTGATTTTGTCGATAATTATTGCAATTTTCATATATTATTTCTTTGAAAAAATGAAGGAAATTTCGTTCTGTTGGTGCGTTTATTTATTATATTTATTTTAAGATATTATTTAATAATTGAATAAACCTGATTCGGTGTACGGAATCGTATTTTTTTAAATTATCGCATTTAGGCTACAAACCCAACACCAAGAGGAAATATACTATTTAACTCTCTAGTTGCATAATGTACTATTAAAATTATTTAAACAATCAACTTACCAGTGGTATAATTAAAGATAAAAAGACTAATATATAAATAGTTTTGCTAATACTTTTTATATATTGACTTTGATAAGGCCATAATCCTGTAATTTTCAAAAAGATTTTGCAGATTCTAAAATGATAACCATCAACTATTTGCATTTTTTTATTCCAAATTCAATGTATAATTTAACATATATAATCGTAAAACATAAAGTGGTTTAAAAATAAATAATTTTAAAACGTAATTTTTGTTAGATATTTAATAATATATTAATATTGAAATAAAAATCAAATTTATTTAGAATTCGTTTAAATAGACTATTATAACATTTATAAATATAAATTGTGACTTAAAAAGCATCCTTTTTTAATTCAACGAAGTTCATGAATAAATAATAACTTAGTTCTTACAATCAGAAGAATACAGAATTATTATTTTTTATTTAATAATTTTAAATACCAATTTAAGTCTACAATTCCACTCCACATGAAAGTATATTAGAATAATAACAATTTTTTGCAATGTCCACAAAAAAATTAATTGTTTTGTCTTAATTGTACAAATTACGTTATAGTGTGCTACACAGTGTTAATAAAAGTTTTCGCAGTTTAATCTTTACTGAAAAATAATTATTAAAACTAAAGCAAAAACTATTTAGCAGTAAGAAAGTTATTCCGGGTAAAGATCGTTAAAGCATTAATATACCTTATGATCAAAGTAACAGAGGGAAAAAAATGAAAAAGAAAAAGAGCATTATTCTGAGAAAAGTGTAAAGATTGTTAAAATATTAATGCACCGCAAGACTTACAAGATTTTTTATAGACACAATTACTCTTGCCATTTTTATATGTGCATAACTGTTTCGAAAAGAACAAAGACTTCATCTACAATTCAATCAGTATCAAACAAGTGAATTCTATAAATCACACTAATAAGATTATTGTACTCATAATCTTATTAGATAATTTTTACAGAATAATAATTGAATATAGTTATAATTTACAATTTAGTAAAAAATGTTTATTTCAATGACTAGTAATAATACAAGCGACTTTAAACTTGATAGTTTTCACACTATTTTCAAAAATATATTTGCATTTATGATTTTTACGATGATGTTCATGATAAAAAATTTAACATTCGTGATTTTTCGAAGTTTATGGGATTACATTTTGGGAGAATAGTTTAATAAGTGCAACAATGTTAGTATAAAATTATTGTAATTATGTAGTTTCTTCTATATGGTTCGGATTGTGGTAAATTAGATTTATTAATTATTTTGAATTAAGAAATGGTTTTTTTGTAAAAATTTAATGTTTTTTATACGAAAAAGTTGTTTAGTTGTTAAAAAGCAGACCTTGATTGCAAAACCTAGAATCTAAAAATAGTAAATTTCATCCCAATTTCACTCCAAACAAGCCCAATAAAGAACAAGAAACTGTAAATACAACAAAAAACGATTTATGTAAAGATGAAAGGTATCTTTTCCCTTTCACTTTCCCTATACCTATACATATCCCATCGTACGTTATAATGAAATTTTAAAAATAACTTTCTTGTTAAATAGTTACATGATCAAGTGTAAATTTAAAATTATTTTTAAAATTTTAACATGAAATTGGTTAAAGATTAAGGACGGTTATATGTAGTGATTATTCAACCAATACATTTTTACAAACGTAATGTTAAGCAGTATATACATAATTTAATACTTTTAAAATTTTTCAATATAAAATATTTCTAAAGTGAATAAGATGCTCATAATGTACGGTAAGGTAAATGTCCCAGTCCTTGAACATTTTAAGAATGGTACTACCCAACAATTAGACACAGATAAAATCACGATTTTCCCCGTGTCCAGTTATCGGGTGGTATCATTCTTAAGGTGTCCCGGAATTGGAACATTTACCTTTATTAGTATATTCTTAAAGAATATACCAATTGATTAGCAAAATATGTATGTATAAATATGTGAAGCTTAGATCAGTTTTCAATAATAGGTATAGTTCTCATTCTGGTTTTTTAAATGTCATATATTTCTTCCTTGCATATTAATACAATAAATATCTTTTGCGGACTTTATATATGATTTCTTCTGAATAATTAAACTGCTACGTTCAAAACAAACGAACTGTTTATTTCGATTGTACTTTCCTGGTATGATTAAATAATTTTAACTATAAGTAAATAATTTTATAAAATATTAGTATACAAACTTTTATTTTATTTAACAATAATTTTATTACGTGCTTTCAAAATCATCACAAAAATGTATTTCAATTTTCAAATTATTTTTGTCTTATTATTTTTATTGAAAATTAATAGAGAATTGAGAGTTCAACTCAAAATTTTTAGACTCCCAACCCTGAAACTCTTGTTGTAAGGTCAAAGTAATCCTCTTAAGGCTATGTGAGGGTGTTAACCTTTAGCTTGAACCGTTCATTGGAACGAGCTACTTAGAGCGTCGTCGGCGTTGCCACGTGATTAGGTATCATTTTTCTTGACGTTTCAATTTCGTAAAACCATAAGGAAATTTTTTCGATTTTTTATGAATGGATTTCTAATTTTTACTTTCTTTCCTTTAAAACTTATTAAATCTAGTGGATTTTGTAATTAAAACGTGGATTCTAATGCTTCGCTGTTGCATAGTCATTTTTACAAAGATACAATTTAAAATATACAAAGAAAAAGTAGTAAATGTGACTAGTTTAGTTTGTTAAAATTTTTTAGGTACAAACAAACAAACTCACCTATTGTAGCCTCTTAAATTAAATATAAGTTAATTTGATTTCTTAAAATTTTTCTACATTAATAGTAGTTTAATCAAATTATTTATTTTCCTTAATTTTAAAGTTATCTTGTTCCATTGAACTTTTACCTTTACTAATATTACAATGGAATTTGTTTTAAAAAGAACGCGTGTGACTGACAGTTACGAGATGCAATACACGAATCCCAGTGACAATACGTACCCTTACGCTTTTAGTACCGGCAACTGAACTCTCTACAGAGACTCACATAAATCAGAAGTACCATTATGGAGAAGTTATGCTGAACAATATTCTCTCTTCGGTTTTATGTAGTGAAGCATTTAAAATGATAAGCGAATTTCCTGATGCTTACTTCTTGTCCTTTAACTTTTCTATTCAATAGAAAAGAAAAATTCTATTTTTAAATGTATAACCAATGAGGAGAGTATTAGAACTTCAGATGATCGGTTTTGTTGAAAGTACGGGAGATGCTGTCTTATGTCAAAATATTCAAAAGTTAGAGTTATAGACTCTAACGCTCAATAGGTTAAAATTAACATTGTTTCATAGGATCATAGATGACCACAAGTATTTTTTTAAGCAATCAACCAACCGTCACAAAAAAATATAATTCATCCTAAAATTATTAACAATCAAAAATGAAGATTAAAAATGTTTTAAAAATTGTATGTTTGCTAAACCACATAATTATTTTTTAAAATTCAGTTTAGATTGTAGATAATTTTAGAAAAAAATCATATTTTTCATATATGAACCAGTGAATTTTTATTCGTGGGATTCCAGACTAATTACATCCTCACGTAAGGTACAACCCCATCTATAATTGTATACAATTGTGCTTTAATTCTGAAGCCATAAGATTTTCTGGACCTGATCACAAAGTTAAAATTAAAAATAAATCTTCGAGCAAAATAAAACACTGTACAAAGTTGTTGCGCTCAGAGATCCAAATAAAAAAATTAAATCCACCTTATGATTTGTACTTTCTTATGACTATAACAGGCTGTTGACTTGCATCAGTGAATGCCTGACCTACTTAACTTACTCTCCTTCATATTGAAATGTCAGTATTGATCGTTTTTCAAAAATCATTTACTTTATTTCAAATAATCTAAAAATAGGATTTGTATTTTTATTGTTCATTGTGATAGAAAATGCGCATAAAGTCAATTATACTTGATTAATATCTTATCATTTTAATGGAAAATAAATAATTTATTAACTTGTGTTATTAATCATAAAAATAATTCTAATCTACTGCTATATCATTTATCATTATTTCAAATTATATAAAAATTATTACTTTGTAGAAAATCACACGCAAAGAAAATAACGTAAAGTCATAGAAATGATTTAAAAAACAAAAGTAAAAAGTAAAATGTGTTTGTATTTATATAAAATCCTTTAACAAATCGATCATATGTTGAATACACTCGAATATATTGTAATCTTTTTTCTTTCCTGATAGAACTCAATACTTCTTATACTGTATCCTTTTACCTTTATCATACGAAGAACTTTCAAAGAAGTAAAGTTAGATTATTGTTCTAAGACTTTTTAACTTACTTTGAGCTAACAATCTCACATATATCCTTGAAAGATTTTTTATAAAAATATACTTTAGAAGATGTAAAATATATATATATATATATATATATATATATATATATATATATATATATATAAAGAAATTGAGAATCACTGGTACCATGTACCGGTTGTTCCACTCATGGAATGCGGATCGCTGGTAACCTGTGTTTGTGTAAGTGAGAGAGTGCCAGGCAAAGTAATTGCAAGTATATATATAAGCACAACGGTATTGTAGTGTACGTGCGTATATGGAACTTTTAAAGCAAAAAGTGCATTTCAACTTATGTATAAAGGATGCGCACGTGTGACGGACTTGAACAGACGTAAACAGACAAGATAAAAACTGAAAAGAAAAAATGGTTATTAGGATAAAAGCATAAGAAAGTGAAGTATGTATGAAATGCGTGATTTAGCAAATGTTTACTAATCGATTTTCGTTAAAATTTATTATTTATCAAATGAGAATGTGATTGATAATATGCAAAATAATTACATAATAATTACATAGTTTTATTTCCAAGGAAGTCATGATGATTATAAAAAAAATTTCAAATAAAGTTAATTTAAAATATAAGTACAAAATGATTTTTACAAGTTTTACGTAATTTTATAGAACTGACAACCAAATTATAGGTGCTTGAAATAATAATTTAAACGCTACATTAATAGTTGTACAATTATTAATTCATAATATTTTTCAGTTTATTTTCTATGATTTTATTAGACTTTTTGACAGGTTTCTTTTAAAAAATTAATTTATTTAGGCATTTTTATTAAACTTTACATTGGCTCATATCATAATTTACGTAAAAGATACAAGTATAGATAAAAATCACATGCAATATATATATTTAAAGATCATTAAACACTCAATTTTCGTACAAACTGCAATTATTATCATTAACTATTCCCGTGAATTTAATATAAACATAAATTTTGTAACATTTAGAAAACATTGTATATCTTAACACGAATTTGATTATCATCTCATCAAGTGGTTGAATCGTGGCATTTAATTCTTAACCACCAGCAGTAACCGCAACAGTATAGTTTCAACAGTTTACCTTTACGCTTTGCTTAACTGTAACTCTTGCGTACTGTCTTCTTCTTCTTTTTTTTAAATGCACACGAGATCGCACACGACACACAACGGATCTCTTACTGTGTGTATATAAGGATCTGGTACGGTACATGCTTTATAAATACATGCACGAGGGAAGAAATTTATTTTTAACATGAAAGAAAGTGTAGGTGTCTTTTGTACATTATAAAATTTTTTTATTTTTCAATGTTTAATAAGGTCACCTTCGAATTTCATTTAATAAAGTTCAATAAAATATTTATAAATTTTGTTATTCGTGTTTTTAGTTCAATAACGACTATTTTATTAACCTAGAAATGGAACAAATTGTCATTTTATCAATTGCGAGAAAAAGTAAATTAATCAGTGTAAGAGTTCACCCTCAAAAGAAATATGTTACTTTACTCCCTAGTTGCATAATGTGCTATCATTGACAAAAAAATAAGATGAATTTTCAACTTATACAATCTATTGTATATATACGAATATTTCTATAGGTTTTAATTATTGTATGAGAAATCGTCAAGTACAACTGTCATGGAGCATTGCCCATATTGTTTTTCATTCAATGTGGTTTTGTACTACTTTGTTGTTTTTTTAGTTTCTTTTATTTCACTTATTGTCTTCACTGTTCGGAATATCTTTTATTTATTGGAAATATTAAAAGGTGCATATACAAACGACATTCATTGTCTGGGACATCGAACAAATTTCGCTCGTAGCAACAGGACAACCCTTTATGATTGTGTGTGCATACGTATATCTATAAATAAATTGTACAGTAAAGGTACAAGCTTTCTTGTTTCACGAAAAAAAATGAAATAAAAAGAAGGCTCTTTACTTGTATATTTATATACACTATAAAATATTG
Organism: Anastatus disparis; assembly: GCA_017163975.1. Classification (NCBI taxonomy): domain Eukaryota; kingdom Metazoa; phylum Arthropoda; class Insecta; order Hymenoptera; family Eupelmidae; genus Anastatus; species Anastatus disparis. Next base: position 10,439,874 of record JAFFSR010000333.1, on the reverse strand, counting down.
GATGAATTCTAACAAAAATTTCTTGTTTTCAATTCTATCGTATGTGCGAATTTACTAAATATTGTATGCCAATACTTTGTTGAACGTATAATAATGAATATATATATATATATTCGATGATTTTGATATGAAAAATTGCTTTATGTGATTTATTTAAATTAAATTTTTAAACATATGACTACTTATATCATTATATTTCCAATAATTACAATAATAAGTATCATTAAATGCGATATTTATTAAAGTATAAATCAATAAATTGTTTAAAACTTACTATTAGTATATAATACAATGATATAATATGGTGGAGATTGGAAAATATTCCTGTATTTTTATAAAAATATGTACACAATTTTTTAAATGAAATTCGATAATTTTAAATGTATAGTATGAATTTTTGATAAATTATTATAAAATAAGTATAAAAGTAAAAACATGGTTTCAATTTTGATCTAAAATTAAGATTAATCATTGAATCAAATGACATTATTTTTAATTTGTTTTTAGATGATAATTTATTTTCAAGCTAACTTTTAATTTCGAGAAATTAAACAAACAGCGAGAGATGATAATCGTGAGTATACAAGATTCATAATTTAAAAAAAAAGAACGTATCATTTCAGTTGGCAACAGTAACTTTTTTTGCGCTTATATTAGTGATAAGAATATGATACCGATAGTTTAGATTTTAAATTTGCTTCACTTCCTCAAACGAACATGAATTTTTTAGCATAAATCAAATATTTCCTTTAACATTTTACCAAAAAAAATATTTAAAAATTTTCTATCATCAACAATAAAGTTAACTTGTGATTCAAAAAATTTAGACATCATTTCGCATCATTTTATTATTAATTTAAATATATTTTTAAAAGATATTTGCACTGCTGCATCCAAATAAGCAATTCTTCATTTTATTTTATCTTTCTTATATAAATGTATAAGAGAAGAAAAAAAATATCAAAAGCGATAGTTAACTCGCATTTCGTAATCATTCACATTCGTAAAGCTCTCTTCTATTATCGTTAAAACCACAAAAGATGATTCGTTTCACTCTTATACATAATTAATAAAACCAGTACAGTAATTATTTTTTCATTTGTCTTATATACATGTCAAACTTCAATTGTGGTTTTTTTTGTTAGGACTTTCTTTAAGCGACCGCAAAAACTTTCGCTCACGGCGTTTAATTAGAATCAGTCAAATATCAAACTTTCGTTGCATTATGATACATTGATATAATCGATATCTAATAAATATAATAATGGTGAAAAATTTAATTAATTTAAAATTCCCTCCAATCAATGGAATTTGTTTATTTATTTTAATTCTCAATTTTATATTGGTAATATTAGTGTCATATAATATACTATTTGTTATTTAAAATTTATTCATTTAAATTTGAAATTAGCATCATATCTTAAAAAAAAATATTAGACATATTTTTTTAGTAACTTTAAATCCAGTTTAATTTTGAAACGTACATATTAAAACTGATGCATTAAACATTAAAATAACTTATTTTTCACATAAACAGACATAAACTTTAATGCGTATGAAGGATAGAGAGGCAAGGGGAAAGAGTATAAAAGGGAGGAGAGGAAAAAGCAATGTCGATGATAAGAACAATCGAAGGAAGTCTTCAGTAGACATTCATATGTATTAAGCACGCAGCCACTGTATGTAAATTTTATATACTGTTTTGCATGGCGACCAAAGAGGAAAAAGATAATCGGAATAAAAAGATTGAGAATGAAAGAGTATAAGAGAATGAAACTTAAAAGAAAAAAAACAAAGAAAAAAAAATAATACTGAATGATTTTAGTCTATAATTTAATAGTCTATGAATTTAATTTTATATTTTTTTAAATTTTATTTAACGTCGCTGTATTTATGCTATGATTGCGATGCTAATTAGCGACGGAGGTTTCTCAGTGTATTTGTAAACACAAAGCACATGTAACGTACAATGGTGCTTGTATAAATCGGCTGAGAGCGGGATTCGAACTCGGGACCTCGAGATTATGAATCCATCGCTCTACCGAGTGAGCTACTGACGACCTCTCACTTGTATATTATTAATTTAATCCAAAACTTTATTCTATTTATCATCACAAATATTCGTATTTGAATTTTTTTGTCTTCGTAACGTTATCGTTTTGAAAGAATCTTACCGTCAAAAGAAAATAGTACATTAACACTGTTGTTAGGGAGAAAATTTTTCGCTTAGAGTATTATATTTAAAGGGCAAAATGTGAGAACGAACGCGAGTGGCTCTACCGAATGAGCCACTGACACCTCTACATATTTTATGTTAATTATATTTTTAATTGATTTCTTTGAATTCGAATTAACAAATTAATGATTTCTTTTTTACACTCTAATTTTATATTATATATATTAAATATATCATGATTATTTTAAAGTAATGTAAGAAAACCTAATTATTTTTTCTTTCTTTTTGTTACAGTGAAAACGCTGATACTTAGAATATTTCTTTATTTGAAGACATGGCGGCAGAAACGTGTTTTTTTAATTAAAGAAGAAAAATAATACACAAGGTATGATTGACACATAATATCATTTTTTAATAAATTATCGGATTTAATTTAGGTTATATTCAATAAGCTTGCGTAATATATTTCAAGTTGACTTTGCTTAACAAATATCTTATTATGTATTTCGATAAAAATTTAATATAAAGAATTATAAATCTTCAAACATTCTATTATATCTTTTAAATTTGATTAATCGAAAAATAATAAATTTACATAATTTATTTTCATTTATCATAAAAATATAAATTATACAAAAATAAGACTACAAATTAATGTTAGTCGTATGGAGAAAATTAGTCGAATTTTTTAAAAAGTCTATTTAAATTTTGTGAATATGCATAATGGTAACTTTCCGTTTGAATAGCTTATGTAAAACATCGTGCAAAAAACTTCAAACGTAAAGTATCCCATATATTTCAACGTAAACGCCAATGGATACATAAAAATTTATTACACAGATTCTTAAAAATTTAAAACTCACGTTATATTCCACGATTAAGATGTAGAAAGTAGTCATGAATCTGAAACTAAAGCGATACATATCTATACCCCCTTTTATTGTCACTACTGATAATCTCTTTTGCAAAATATTTTGTTTTCTCACTTATTCTTGGCGCCAAGTTTCTTTTCGTGAGAATTCTTTTTTTTTTTATATTTTGTTTTTAATGTTTTATCAATGTCGATGCACACATACCGCTGAGACGAAAACATTTAAATGTTGGATTCTGATATTCTTAAATGAATGTTTTTAGTATTCTGTCGGAATTCTTTGTAACTTTTACTTTTCACTTTAAACTTTTCCCGTCATTTTATATATATAGTTTTGTTTCCTATTGTTTCTTACTTTTAGAATATAAATAAAATTGAGTAACCTAAAAAAAGTTTAATTTTTTAGGATAGTCACTTGTTTCTACGTATCTGCTTAAAACAAATTTATCGAATCATTTTCTTAAATAATGGACAACGTTTGTCTATTAGTTATTAATTAGGTTGCATTTGTATATGTAACGCTGAAAAAGATGCCAGCTCGGCTAAGGTCATAGTAAAATTATAACTCATCAGTTGAATTCGTGAAAAGACACTAACTCAGAGGAGTGCGAAAAAAGATATTAACTTCAGCATGAAAAGCTACTTATCCAAGAACTAAAAAATTTCTAATTCAGGTGCTCCGTTTCTTAATCAATGTTTGAGTTGAGAATCGCTAAAGCATTAAAAAAATTCATTTCTTATTCTTGCTGTATCATAAAAGTTACTTATCTTCTTTTATTCGTGGACTGATTTCTTAAAAAATTATTTTTTCTAACGGCGTGCGCAAAATTCGATTTCATGTACCCGTTTGCGTACATAAAATATCATATTATGAGACGCATTTGTTTAGCGTGCGTAAAATGAATCGAGCGTGCGTAAAATGAATCGAGCGTGCGTAAAATGATTTCAGCGTGCGTAAAATGATTTCAGCGTGCGTAAAATGATTTTAGCGTGCGTAAAATGATTTGAGCGTGCGTAAAATGATTTCAGCGTGCGTAAAATGATTTCAGCGTGCGTAAAATGATTTGAGCGTGCGTAAAATGATTTCAGCGTGCGTAAAATGATTTCATCTAAAAAAAATTTTTTTAATTTTTAAAGTATTATATTTCAGGAACTATACATCATAACAGACATTTATACATCTCATTTGAAAGCTCTTGTGGTGCTCTTTTAAAGTGCTATGTACAATTTTTTTCGCGATACGTGAACTCTCTTATTAATTAATCTTAGAGTTAATCATTTAAATAATTTCTTATTTATTGTTTTAAAGAGGGGGGAGGAATTCTCAATTATTATTTTAATAATATATTTTCATGGAATTTTAATTTAAGAGCAGGCCGGATTCGCTGTCCTTGTCTAACTGAGATTTTTGTTATTTACTCAAGTATTAATCGGTGAATCTGCAAATTAAAAGTTGAGCGCAATAGATATTATTATTACAAATATTTATGCACAAGAAGAAAAAAATCTATCGCTTTGTTTTTGAGAAAAGTAAGTAACGCGAAAAAACTTTGGCGTTACTTACTTTTCTCAAAAACAAAGCGGTAGATTTTTTTTTCTTGTGCATAGATGTTCATAATAATAATATCTATTGCGCTCAACTTTTAATTTGAAGGTACACCGATTAATACTTGAGTAAATAACAAACAACTCAATTGTTACTCGGTCGATATCAGGTTCTACTCCGGCTTGCCGTTGATGGTTTTATTAATTTTATTTTTATATTAGTAATATTATTTATTTTTTGGGGGCGGGGCGCTGCCCCCGAACCCCCCTCAGGGGCTTTGCCCCCTGCACCCCACGGGGCTTCGCCCCTGGACCCCGTCCTGCGCCCCGACCTCGACTACCTCTTACAATCTTAATAGCCTTCGAACAAGATTGTACGTGCTATCACAGACGCAAGTTTGTCATTCTTAGAATTTTGCGCACTTGTTAGAAAAAATAATATACGCAACTAATGCGTAAAGTGATCATCGCACTCGTCTCATTTGTCGCCCACGCTGCGCTCGGGCGACAAAACCGACTCGTGCGATAATCACATATTTTACGCACTCGTTGCGTAATATACTATTATAAAACTTTTTTATAATATAAAAAATTTATGAAGTAATGGAGGACCCGAGCTAGAACTTTTTAGAAGTTTTTGTCCGAGTTAGCTTTTCATTCACTCAGCTGGCTTAAAATTTTTTATGCGTTTTTCCGAGTTAGCTTCTTTTCACGAGCTTAACTGAGTTAGAATTTTTTTTGTTGTTTATTTTGATTAACCATTTGCGTTAAGCGGTGGCCATCACCAGTTATTTTTAATTTTTATTCGATTCATCGTTAGGTATCGCAGGGCTCGATCAGAGCAAACCTACAAACAGTGCCTAAAGCACTTTGGTGAACTTGAAAGTCCCTCTTACCTGGTAAAATCTTTCAATTACCAACAGCTAGTAATAGGGGTCAATTATCTGGTTTCTGGAAGTCACTCTGTAGATGAGAAATTACATCCGATTACTAGCAATTGGTTCACAGCGGCATCAGCGTGTCAAAGGCAAGCAGCATATCCGATACACCGCGTGTGATATGGCCGTTCAAAAAATTTGATGGGAAAATCTTATCTTTTAAAAAATGTATCAAAAAAAATTTTTTTAATTTTAATAAGATAAAATAAAAATTTTCTACATTGACAAAATTACATAGTTCCATAAGTAACAAGATTAATAATTTTTGAATTATTGTTAACAAAACTTATTATCGTGATAAAATTATTGGTATAAAGTATCAAAATTAGAAATAATAATATCTCCTCATATTTTACACATATTTATTTTCAAATGCGGGAAAACATTAATTATCTTACAGTTACAAAATTTATGCATACCATATTCACATTACCCACCTCATATACTTGCGAGCTATTTATTTCATTTTGTATAAATACCGTAATGTAGTTTTAACATTATTGCAAATAACGGACGGTAAATTTCTCTGTGAATTACACCGAGAAAATTTAAGTCAACAATATCGATTATAATGAAGTAATGACTAATAACTATGTTCAATTATTGTAAAACTTATTAGCATATAACTATTTTCATTAATTTTCACGCAGTTAATAACGAAGAAAATACGTGTATCCTCAATTAAAGCTATAAGTACGGTAAAACACGAAGAAAAATCTATCATTAAATAATTTTGGGTTTTTTGGTTTTGAAAAAAATCCTGCTAATGTAAGAAAAATAGAACAAGCAATCTTGTAGTAATTTATTTTGTTAAAGATGCATTCATCATTATATATTTTAAAGTTAAGTAAATGAACGTTTTTTTAAATCTTAAATATTACTATGCACAATCAAATGAAAAATAAAATAATTTTGAAAATTTCTTATTTCAAAGTCTAAATAAGAAACAATATCATAAAGCGCAAGTTCCAGATAAATTAATACCATTTAAAAATTTTCACTTCTGACCACCAATATAATAATTGTAAATCATAACGAATGACAAGGTCAAAATAAGAGTTTTTCGATTCTTTTATGATCTTAAAATTCTGTTAAATCTTTATAGTAATCCACTGAAATTCTATTGGACTATAGCACAGAGAAAATATACAATGTCGTTTTATTACATCAATCAATACTAAAACAGTAATTTACAAAGCTTAGTTTTATATCATCATTAACTTGAAATATCCTTTTTTTATAGGTAGAATTATTTCCTAATGCTTTACTGTTCGAGTGTAAAACGTCCAGCAATTTCTAGAAAATTCGATTAGAAGATTCTGCTTTGGCATTGTAAAAGCTAACATTAGTTCAAATTATATATTTAGACATATCATATGATTGTAATAATTTTATTTTCAAAAAATTAAATGATACGCTATAATTATTTTTGGAACCTATAGGATGTATGTATGCACTTAAAAAATTTATTGTAAATTTAAAATGTTAAAGTTCTGTATAAATTGACAATTTTTTAAATTTATAAAAAATAATATCACATAGGAGTAAAAATATCAAACCTTTTTACATTCTAATGTCATCGTAACAAAAAGTCATTGAAGCTCTTCAAATATAAATAACAATCATTAGTTTATAAAAGCAAAATAAAATTTTCAACTATAAAAGTTTGCAAAGAAAATTTGACGTCAAATTTATTTTATACAATTTCCCTTCGAATAGCTTCTTATGACCGGAGGAGAAGAAATAGCAAAAGAGCGCTTTCAGGATCTTACTAGTTGAATTCATTTACGCGAAGCCTATATAATAAGACATGCCTTCAGGCAAGAGTATTCGCGACGAACAACCTGTAACTGAACACTTCTTCGTCTTTATATTCTTCCTTTTTCTTCTTCGTTCTCTTCTTCTTCTTCTTCTTCATCATCATCCTTCTTTAGATATTTTTTTATTACTCGCTAAAGCGTGTAGACTTTGTGACGCAGACGGGAAAATAAGGATCGGACAAAAATTGAGACTTGGAGTAAGGAAGAATAAGTTAAAGAGGAAATACTGAAGAATAAAGGGAATTATATGTATAGGAGACGAGTTAAAAGGAAAAAATAAACATAAATTAGATTATTAGTTATGAAAATAATTCAGTAAAATAATGGTAAACATCTTACTTTCTTACTTTTATCAAAATGTGATTTAGTCTGAATAAATTAAAAGTTTTAATTGAAGTTTAATTGGTCTTCAAAAGCCGGAGATGGTCAAAATTTAGACTTTAGATAATAGAAATTTCGATCGTTACCGCCTCCTAAAGTTCAGCAAAATATTTTATATTAATCATTGCTAAGTCACATTTCATCATTTTTACTAACGCTTGGACTAACAAAATAAAATATTAGACAAGGTTGCACTAGTAAAATTATTGATATCAAGACAAATAAAAAAAAATTTAATACGATATAAAAACAATGACAATAAAATTCCTCGACATAATTCTAAAATTACAGCTTTAAAAAGACCAAAGATTGTAAGTTAGTCTTACGTCTCAAGCGCATGGAATACATGCGTTCACGCAGACTTACTATTACGGATATACTCGATGATTTAAAAGTTCCTTATTATACCGAGCTTGTAATTGTTTTAATTAAAGGTTTCATAAAGTCTTGTATCCAGACATTTACCCCGTTGAATCACAATTATCAGTTATAACATTACGTGCACAATCGTTTCATATATTGTTCTTTTTTTCATTCTTTCTTCATAAAGTTTTATTTTTATTTATTTTATTTTATAACTGATTCTAAGGACTAATTTTTATAGTAATCCCTATTATTTTTATCATATCATTATAACGAAATTATTTTTTTTTGTTATTTATTATTCTATATTATATACTACAATATGAATATCAAAGATCTAAAAATAAATAGATAACTCAGAATTTAAATAGGTTGCAAATTTTCTCGTAGCTATTAAAGTAGATCATGAAAATCTCACCTAAAATCTTGAAAAAAAAGGAACGTTCGTCGCTAGTAACAACATACATATATGTTCTTTGTATGAAACCCAAAACAAACGAGTCACGTTTCCCAAGCCTCTTTCTCCTATTGTTCCAATATTGGTTGAAAAAAAAAATGAAAAAAAATAAAATAAAATAAAAAATTCGTCTTTAACATGCTTGCACGACAATGCAACTTTTCTCTTTCTCTCTCTTAACATATTAGAAAATTGAAAATGAAAATAAATTATTTTCAAAAGACACCGGATACATATAAACACATACATACATACAAAGTATAGTTCTAAAGTTTTAAACACAAATGCTTCTGATAATTTACGATCAGACATATCAGAGCTTAGCTATCTGAGGCCTCTTTCTCTTTCTCTCTCTCTTTTTCTTTCTGGTAACGAGTTACGATAAATCTCGAGTGAATCTCGGCCGCGAGTACATTGGGTGTCTTCGAGAGAGAACTGCATGCGCACACCAGACTCGATTTCATATTTATAACGTTGTGTTTCACTGATGCTCTTCTCTATGGACTTTCTTTATTCATTTTTCTCACTTTTTTAATGGTTTTTTTTTTCATTTTTATTGAAGTTTTAATCTATGTAATGAATTGCGCTTTTAGTATAGGTGTGCCGAGAATCTTCTTTTTCGACGACTGAAGTAAAGATTGCGCACGCGACTACACGTGTTCTTTTAAAAATTAAATTTTTCAAAGCATAGGCTTAACTAACAAAACTTATTTTAAATTTAATGCACTCGCGTAAATCGTGAGTTCTATTTTTTGCTAAAAATAAAGTTTTAAAAAAAAATCTTTTTTTTTTAATTTAATATTTATTGAGTTTTATTATAATTAATGCGAAAAAGATTTTTATATGGATACTCGCTAAGGATCTTGCACTCAGAAATAAAGTATTTAATTGGAACCTTCCATAGTTAGAATCTTTTCAACATAAATTGCAATATTTCAAATACCTATAAAGTGTTCAAGTTAGCTATTTTTAAAAGGTAGTTCAAATTTTTAAACTAAAATTGGATCCCTCTGGAATTCAGTGTACCACTTTCATATTGATACCATTAGAATCAACGGTTCAAAAAGCTTTTTTATTCTTACCTTGACTTTATGCACTCCAATGTAATCTATGATTATATCTTTACGTGATTCATATAAAGATAGTGGAACATTTTTTTCATTATTAAATTACTTTCTGTTTTTGTTTTCTTTCAAATTTCATACCTATGGGTACGTATTCAATTAATAGGTGATATCCGTATATAAAATATATTTTTAACGAATGATAATCATCTGAAATTGCAACTCGGTAATAAACTGACAATCTTGTGCATATGAGTAAGGTAAGGAACGCGATTGGCCAATAATTAAGCTAATGGCGACTTTTGAAGTTGTTTTCCGTGTGCTTCGGAATTCACTTCCCAAAGTCTTAAATCCGACGATTACGGTCACGAAGCTTCTTCTTCACATGCGACTTTACTTCGTCTTCTTTATGTTTCTTTATTTCTCCTTTTCATTGCCTTCAACTTCAAGTTAGATTCGTTTATTTTTCTTTTAAGTTTTTACTTTCTGGTTTTTTTATGTGATAATTTTATTAGATCATAATAACGAGTTTATTGAAATGCTTCAGTTTCGTCAATTATAAAATTTATATGATGCTTTAGTTACAGTTAAATGAAACTGACGGTATTTTTCCCATCAGTTATTAATAATTAGATTTCAAAAATTAGTAAAAGCTTTAAGAAAATTTGAAAATACTTTTTCAAAGTAGAGTGTTAAACCATTGATCATAATTTAAACAAATAGTTTTAAACATTTGGAACTTGAATATGTAAATTTTGAAAATTTTTATTCTAATTTATATATCTGATAAATATTATGGGTCATCGTGAATGGAAACAAAAAATTTCCTGGTGCATCTTTCAGAGTTCGGTTCTTGGATTGTTCCTGATTGCAATCTTTTTCTAAATTTTTTTGTAAATATATGATTTATGCCAATAACACTCAAATCTATTGGAATTTTCACTACCATAAATTTTATAAAAAATATATATATATAATTTATATTCGTTTGCACTGTTTATATAAATTTATATATTTTCAAATAATTTATAAAAATTTCTAAATTTCTAATAAATTTTTTAAAGTATTAGAATATTATGAACAAGTTAGTTTTACTAACTTAGTTCTATGTTAAAGATACACGTTGTAGAAAGTATTATCTTGACTATGTGGTGTAAAAGCTATTAATTCTACAAAAGATTAAAAAGATGGTATTATGTTAAAATTATCTTTTTTATTAAATTTTTCATGTAACAAATATACTTCTAATCTTCAATGTATAAATAAAAATATTTCGAAATAAATCTCATCTATTTTAATACTCCCCATATCCTTCTTCAAATCATATTTATTATTTCATTTATTCAACAAGATTACCGGCAAATTTTTGCAACGTTGTTAATCACATATATGCTCTGACGTAATTGTACATTCTAAAAGTATCTAGAAAAAAACTAGTCTCTTTCTCGATCTTTCTTTTCTTTCACTCTTTCTGATAATTCTGTACCTTGTGCAAACATTCACAAGAAAAAAAACGAGATATTTCATATCAGTTTAATATTTTATTCTTCATCCAAGCAATATCTTCTTCAGACGATAACTCGTTGCCTTGTATCTCCTCTCAAACATGGAACTTCGGCGCGTGAACCAGTATTAAGGAGAAAAAAATTTTTAAAGCGATGCTTACAAATAAATGATTTGTCATTCAACTTGTGCAACGTATTCTGTTATAATAATAACACGGATATAGTTTGAGGAAAATTATTACGGAAGAGTTTAAAAATCAAATATTTTGTAACATTCGTATTTCTTGGTGAAAAAAAAATGTCGGACCATTGAAACAATATATTATATAAACTAAGCATCAATCTTAAATGTTTATATTAAATAATTTCCACTTGCAATACAGCAAACATTAATTGGTATCATTCTTATGTTTAGATAACAAATACGATTATTTTTTAAACACTGCATCGAACAATTGCACGCTTCTGTAAACAAATCAATCCAGCAGCGAGATAAACACAAACAGTATTTCAATGAAATGATAATTTTAAAAGGCAAAGTATAACAAAAAATTGAATTAAAAATTTGCCAGACATAAGTTTTTTTTTCAATATTCAAAGCTCAGAATGATTATTAGGTTCTATAAATAGCTTGTAATAAATAGTTATTGCATCAATCGTGATAATCGAGAAGATGAACATAATCCATTGTGCTCAAATTAAAAAAAAAACTAAGTAACTGTTACATGCACATACTTTAGGGAAGTTTTATTGCATTTATCTATACATACTCTTGTGCCATAATTGTAAAAAAATAATATTGTATGCATAAACGCTTCCAGCTCTAAAACCTAAATGACGCGCGTGGCTGAGGCAAAATGTACAATGAATTTTTAAAGAGAGTAATTTTAGTTATTCCACATTGATCCATAGCAACAATAATAGGCTTCTTTTTTTGTTTTTTACCTCCATGATCCTTTACTATACTTTACTACCTTGTGTATAATCTTTTATAGAAGAGTGCCAATTTTCCGAGCACTCGTGAGAATGTACACGTGCGCTTATTTTCCCTCATTCTTTGGCGCCTGGCCCTTTCATTCCATCTAGTTTATTTTCTCTTTTTTCTCGTTGCTTTTTTTTTCTTCTTTCTCCCGGTGAGAAGATAGACAAGCAAGATCGAATGAGTCTGAAGTTTTTAGCTGTCGTTCAAGATTAGTTCAACTGATATTGCGTGAAAGGAATTTCGAGAGCACAGGCATGAAAATCAATTAACGCGTGGATTGAGTTTGCGTGTATAAAAGGAGAGTTTTTGTAAAAGCTCGATCTTTTTAAACGTTAGCTTTTTCTTCTTTTTATTTGAAATAGAAAATGGTATTGAGTGTTGATCTTTAATATTTCAATCTAGAATAAAAATTTCAGAATATCTAACGGATTAATTAATTTCTGTTTCCTCGTTTGTTAATTTAGATTTCAATTTGTCTTAATTTATTAAGAAAAGTAGATACTTCATTTTGATAAATTAATATTATAGATTTGATCAATATAGCACAATATCTTGTAATATTTTATTTAATAATGTATGATTAATTTTTTTATTATACTTTAAATTAAAAATATAATATTAAATGATAAATGATTGTTGTATTAAAGTATAAGTATTCCCAATAAAAATTTGTATTCATTAAATATAATTTTTAAATATATTAATCAAAAAGAAAAAAATCCGGATGAAATCTATGAAATTATGTATTGCAACGACCTAGTAGTTTAACTTAAGAAAATGTATCCAGTACATAAAAATGTAATTAATAGAATTAATCCGAGTTGGAACACAATTAACTTTTATCTCATCTGCATGAAAAAATTTTTTCTTTTTATCTCTTCTATAAAAAAAAAACAATTTTCAAGTGATAAAAAATATGCACTTAAAAAATTAAACAGATGTTTCCACATTACCACGATAAACTATATTTACAATAAATCTGAACACCTTATCGTCATGTAAAATAGCGCTAAAAGCAATCTATAAATACACCCTTCGTACTACATTTATAAAAAAAACAATAAAATAAATAAAAATCATTCCCGTCCGATTAATCTCTCTCCCTTATTTTTCCTTGCTCCAATTTCAGCTATCTCTAGCGAAATCCTCTTCTTTCATTCTCCTTCTTAACCACTAAAGTTGGTCTCTTCGTCTCCCTTCATTCGTAAACAAGAATAACGACAATGAAGAAGAAGGTAAGACAGAACGAGAAAAAAGAGATTAACTATCCTTACTAGGGAATGCTGATTTGTTCTGCAGCATCCCCTTCGTCTACTGTTAATGCAAGAAGAAATAAAAAGAAGAGAAAAGGAAAAGAATAGAAAGAGAAAAATAAAATGAAGAAAGAGAAAGATCCTATGCGAAGATCACGCCTTTTAATCTGATGTAAAAGATTTTTCTTAAACTCAAGCAATGTATATAAAACGTACATAAGAGAGTGTATATATGTGTCTAGGTAGAGGTATATGAAGCGTCGCGCGTCGAAGGTATATACTGTAGAGATACTTCGAAGATGACTATCGCTTTGCTCTAACGTTTCGTATGTGCAATCCTTTCTCTCTTTTCTCTTTCTTTCCCTTTTGTCCTTTCTATACTGCGTGCCTTTTCTTCTCTCCAACAAGAGCTTGTGTGTATATATATACACTCGCTGGTGATCCTATCTGCTATTTTCAGACTCTCTCAGTTTTAAACGGATCTCTTCTTTTTCTTTCTCTTCAATTTTTTTTTTCCATTTGTTTTTCTCTATTTCTCTTTTTGCTTCGAATAAACGCTTTTCTTATTTATTCTCTTTACCCGTGGACCAATGTATACTGTCATTGAAGTAAGGTTGCGGTGTATATGGTACCACACGAGATCGTGTGAATTATTTGATCCAGTTTTTTGTGCTCTAATTTTCTTTTCCTGTTTACATATTGATAGAAGTTTTTGTTTGAAATGTTTTCAACGTAATCTTTGTACATCGAATTATGTTTGATGGAATTGCAAAATGTTTGATGTTTCGATACTTTGTTATGTTTCCGCATTATGAAATGCTTGAAATCAAACGTTTCGTTATCTTTCTCAAACTTTTTTGTGATATAGTGAAGCTTACAGCAAGAAGAAATTTTGATTGAACAATCGAAAATATGGTTCAATATCAGTAACGGCAAATTTTGTGAAATTATCTATTTAATAATGTTTTTTTTTGGTAGTGCACGGAAAAATTATACTAAATATGAAAATAGATAGACTTTATCATATGTGCAGAGGAAATTTTCTATTAAAAATATACTATGATTACAACGGTAATGTTGGGACATCTTGGTATCATAGAAACATAAGTTATCTTGAAATATTTTACGTGTTTTCAGATAAAAATTCTCAAGCTTTATGTATAACGTTTCTAGTGATAATAATATGTCTTAGAATTACTATTATAGTGTAGGTAATTTTTATCAGAAAATTTTTATTGTAATATCTAAAGTTGAAAATTAAATTTTTAATAAAAGTATATTTAATTTATTTTATTAAATTTTTTTCAAAAATGAATAATAATTTGAATTTTCAAATGGAAATCGTCTTACACTTTTCGTAATTTTGTTTGCAAAGTAATATTTTCATTTAAATAAAAAAAGAAGCAGTTTTTAATTCAATCAACATATTTTATAAAATTTTGTTTTTGTATAAATGTTTAATATTCTTAAAATTAAATAACATCCCCAAAGTAATCTAAAAATAAAAAAAAATAAGATTTTCCTAATTTTATAAAAAATTAAAACGATACATAAACAATTTCTTAAAAATTAATCGATGGTCTACAAGTATCACAATTCACAATATTATCCCAAACACTCGATATCATATGTTTTCACCTGCAACTAACACACGCTCGAACTTATGTCACACATCACCGAAAGATACAAAAAGAGAAAAAAAAAGAATCCGTTCGACTCTCGTCATTTTTAGTACAAGCACTTCTATACACACATTGCCCCGTCAACGTCCAAACATGTTATTCACGCCTTGAACATCAAAATCTTAAAACCGCCTCAAGTAGTAAAAGTTTCTGTCCGATAAGCCAACTAGTTTAAGATTGGCTAATTCCCCTCCCTACTTATCATTTCTATTGTACAAAACTCAGCCAATCCGCGCGTCAAGAGCGTCGAACGCGATACTTTTTATGCTCCGGCCATAATTAACTTTAACACGATTCGTTAATGAGCGAATATCGGCGTTTTAGAATGACGTTGAAAACAAAATTAACAAAAAATTCAGCTTTTTTTATCTCTTCTTTTCCTTTCCTCTCTCTCTTTTCTCTTTAACTTATACACGTATATGCATACGAGAGTCTCTCTCCCTCTCTTTAGCAAAAGGCAAACGGAGAGTGAAGTTATATAGCTTTGAATGGGGCAAAGACAGGGTTACGGAGAGAGAGCGAGGTCTAGTCGAGCCGATTGACTCCTTCTCGAAAGGTCGCGCCGGGTTGCGTATACACATCGCAAAAACTTTATTAAAACGTGTTTGAGAAAGAGAGAGAGAGAAAGAGTATAAGAAGTACAGTGAAAGAAAAAAAGGAAAGAGACAGATAGTGTGAGTGTGTGTAAACGAAGCACGTGCGATTAACGTGGTGTCTTGGCCATTGTAATATATACGAAAACGGGGGTTAAAATATTCGTAGGTATAAGTAACTAAGATATCGGATTGATATTAATCTTGGATTTTTTTTAACGGGTTCAAGGGTTAATCTTTCACTGTTTTATGTATTGCTAAGTGATTGGATGTTTCCTTTTTTTCTTCTTTCTTTTTTTAGTCTTCTCGTGACTCATTTTTGTTTGTTTTATTTTATTTATCTGAGGGGATTTAATTTTACGTTTTTAGAATTTTACATTATGAATTTTTTAACATCAATATTTATAGTAATAATGAATAAATTTAATAATTTTTTTTTATAAGTAAAAAATTAGTTTATAATAAATATATATTTTTTTAAATAATTTAAATATATAAAATGCAAATTCCATTATTACCATTTTATTTAAAATTTAATAATTTATTTTATTTGTAAAAAATTTGGTAATTTTATGTATACAATATTGCAACTTATTTGACAAAAAGTATATTATAGATTCATAACCTCCAAACTATGAAAAATCATTTAAATTTCAGTGATATTTACGAATATCACTATTATATTTTAAAAAATATTTCGTATCAACTGTATAAATTATTTAAAAATGTGTTGTGAAAGTGTTTTTAAAACAATAAACTTTTCCAGATAACCAACGGGAAAGTGGAATTTTATTTTGCGAGAACCAATATTTTATTTAAAGGTATACATAAATCCATTAATTATTAATTAATATAATTTTTAAATTCATTTTATAAAATTTATAATGGCATTCCATTATAATTGAAGTGAATCGCAATATATATCTAATATTGGAGCTAATATGTACAATACATAAAAATGCATGTTTTGTATACGTGATTTTTTAAGCAAATTAGATTCTGTTTTACTAGTATTCATATTTAAAAATTTAAATTTGGTGTTTCACTTGTGTTTGCATAACAAAACAAGCACAATTTTTTCAACGCATATTAAGAAATACAATATTTCAAAATTCTCTTTTATAAAAAATTAACGATATTTCATAACGAAACATTTGAAAATTTAATATGATTGGGGGTTCCAATATTAAAAGGGGACACAACTCATTTTAATTCAAAATTTGAATTAAATGAGTTGTGATTTTTAATTCAAAAGGCTATAAAATATGTTTTTTACTAAATTAAGAGTCAGCTGTATACCGACACAGTTACCTGTTTTACCGAATCTATTTAAAATTTATTTTTTATAAAAACTAATAGCTTCAGGCAGAAATAAAGAGATGGTTTCGATTCGTGTAATAGAAAGCAATATTTTCTCTGATAAGAATAATTTAATTCCACCGCTTTATTTTCAAGAAAAGTTGGAATAACTTGAAAATCCCATTATTTGACACTAATTTCTAATTTTTTAAGTTATTCCAACTTTTCTTAAAAACGAAGCAATAACATTAATTCATACTAATCAAAGAAAATATTACATTTTATTAAACACATCGAAACCATCTCTTTATTTTTGGCTCTTGTTGCTAATTTTGGGAAAAAAGTCAATTTTTTAATTAGAAAAGGACAGAGATACAGCGAACTCTTAAGTTACATACATTTTTTCCCTTAAGTACTTTATCTTGTCCTGCTTAAATTTCACATCACTTTAACGAATATTAGTTAAAAATGAATTAATAAAATCAAGAAATTAACGTTTTAAAGATGATTAGTAATATTTGACATTCTTACCTTGAAATATAAACAAAATTTGAATGAGGTTCGAATTCAACAGAAAAAGTATACTCAAGTTCTATTAAAAATGATAATATGTATAAAAAATTCAACGATTGCTTCAACCTAGGAAATTTTTTATACTCGCTTTTCATATGCCGTGCGCATGTAAAATATTCATAATACTTTTCCATCAATACTAATCTTGGAAAATTTATAGAACAATTTTTTTTTTTACTTCATGCATTGAAATACTGACTCATACTCGCTTTTATTACGCATCGTGAGCGCATGTAATGCATATAGCGGAAGAGTATATAGAATATTGTAGATAAGAAGATAGTAAGAGAAGAGAGAAAGAAAAAAAAAGGGATAAGATGAAGAAGAAGAGGCACGTATACATGCTTTCATTCGCGTCGCGAATAAAGGTACTTATTTTCGATCGAAAGCATATATCGGAGGTTTGCGATCCACTTTTGCGCCGAGAAAGAGAGAGAATCTGTCGATACTCAATAAGGGGGTAATTTCAAATTTTGCGAGAAATTGTAAGAAGAGCATTATAAGCGGTTGGCTTCAAAGGCATGCACAATACCCTTCATATTTAAAATTAAAATTCTTTCGTTATTTTTCTTTTGTTTTTTTTTATTTAAAAAATATCGGTTTATGCGTTATACGCTCATTTTACAGGCAACTTGTTCTATTCAAATTTTTATCTTCAAGAATATATTTTAAATTATCATAATTTTGAATTTCATATTCATTAATTTTTATGCTTAAATTGTTATTTTTTATCAAGTTTAACCTTCAGAAATTTTATTGTTATATAATACACTCTCTTAATAAGTTTAACTGCAGTGTAACTTCTTCTCAATTTGCGTCCAAGTAACACCCTCATTCTAAATCTGAATCTGAATTTCAATTGATTTTTTTAAGAAAATAGAAAAAATTTTATTCACTACAATCGCATTTTAAAATGACATAATAATATATTATTAATGATTCCATTGCTCATGTTTGAACAATTTATAGTGAGGAGGTAAATGCTATTGATTTCCACAAGCGAAAGAGTAAAATAAAAAACAAAATTAGAAATACACTTTTTTATTTCATTTATTCATGTTGACTTATTTCAGAAGTCTAATTATCCCTATCGATAAAACTCAAATGGATAAGATGAACATTATTATTTCATATTATAAACATTTGAAATTCGAACATTGACAAAAAAGATTAACTATAAATAAAATAATGAGTTAATTCTAACCATCGTTATTAACCAAGAGAATGATGGAGGTCTGGGTCACCGATTTTGCTCAAATTTTAGATAATGATTCAGGATGCAGAAACACGAAGAAAGACAAAATTTTAGATTAAAATTTTAGGTTCAGAAAATTTTTAATTCTAAATATAAGTGCGTTCCCGAAAGAAATTGAGATCAGCTTTCATTTAAAAAAAGTTTTGAGCTCTTAGCTATTAATGCTAAAGAATTATAAGCGTTTAAAAATCTAGTAACTTTTCAATTAACATTCTTTAGTTTGTTTAAAGCTATAGAACCTAAAAATTTGCCTTTTTTCATATTTCTGCATCCTGGCAAATAATGGCACAATAAATAACTTATTGATGGAACGTAATTTAATAAAAAAATAATTATGAAAATGACGAATCGATTATTAATAATTTAACCATTTATTTTAATTGTAATTAGGATATGTAAAGAAAACTATTGATCACATAACTTGTTACTAGAATATTCGTTCTGAAAGAAAACAATATTTAAATTAAAATTTAATAACGAAAAATCAAACAATTTATTTATAAAAGTATAAGGCAGATAAAATTTTCTTTCGTTCGATTTATCTGATCACATTTAAGAATTTCATTTAAAGCACTAACAGTTTCCCTTGAATTTCTGACATTGATAATTTAACATATGATTCGACTTTGGCAAAGCAAAAATATTCAAAAAGAATTTGAAAAGAGCAAAAAAAATGTTGCTTCAAATTTGAATTCAAAAGAAGACGAGATAAAGAAGAATGAAAAACGCTTATACAAAAAGTCTAAAAAAAAGTACAAAGGATAAAAAGCGTCAGACATTTCAATTTTTTTGTTCCTTTAGTCAACAATGCCGCGTTCTTTGATCTCTCTAGATAAACTATTGCAACTATGGCAAGTTTATTTACGCCTTGAATAGATCTTAAGCACGGATAAAATGTATACGTGAAAACGACGACAACGACAGTATCTATTGTAATGGTAACGTCCGTTAAATGTCCGATGAACGGATCAATGGAAAAAGATTTTGCTTTCAAAGGTAAAAAATAAGTACTTGCGTCGTGTTTACGGTTTTAACGAATATGAACAGAAATAGTTAAAAAATAATGTTTGGATATTTTTTTAATATAATTTTTGAATTCTGAATAAAATGTATTTTTGGGAAACATACGATTTAAATACATATACAAAATATTTTTATAATTTTTATCAATAAAGTTCTCATTTAATAATTTTAATACCTTAAAATAATTTTTTGTCATATTATGTTTTATTTGTAATTTTTTTTCAATTTTAATATTTTAAATTTCCAAATAAATACTCATAATTTAAGGGTTTACATTGAAATCTATAACAAATATTAGGTTTCCGTATAAATCTAAAATATGTAATAGATGTATGAAATAAAATTTTTACATACATCAATATAAAAGATCATCTAACCGATCAAATCATTTTACTTAAAAATAAAAATTATTGAATTAAAAAGAGTTTTCAATCAACAATAATTGTTGCTATTCAAATGAATCAAACTTACCTTTTATAAGCTTTTTTAAATTATATTAAAATCATTCATAGAGTACAGTATAAAGTATTTGTAATATCAACCATCGTTCATTCATAACTTTTCCTCCACACCATAATATAATTTCTAGAGCATGGATATGTAACGGGAATTATCACGATTAAGAAAATTGTATTGCATCAGCTATTTCTATTAATTTAATCAAACGAATTGCAGGCTATTTGACAAAATATCAAAATCAAATATTATTATATGTATTGACTATTTATCGTTTTTCTTAATTCGGAGAACTCGTGTCGGCGACTGACGCAATATGTTAATCACGAAAATTATAATTCTTATTTTCATTGAACAGTACAAAAGTATCGGGGGAATTCAGTGATTAATTTGATACGACTTTTTTTGCATTTAGTTTCATCAATTTTTTTTCTAGAATAAGACAAAAATTGTATGCATAACTTTGATATAAAATCGTTTTTTCGTTCGATTTAAATGAAATAAACAAATAAAAGTATGTTTTTAATCGTTTTTAATATAAGATAAGACAAAGTGAAACTGAATAATTTTTTTAAATTCATCAGAAAAGTGTGGCAATGTTGATTGATGACAATGATAAATTTTAAGATTAAATTGTGTTTTGTTACTTTTTTTGTATTATATGTTGGTGTACTAAATTATTTATATATTAATTATTTATTCAATTAAATACGTAACAAAATTTTTTGCAATAAAGTGTTGTTTTTTTTTATTTTAAATTATTGCTCTTAAAAATTTAAAAACGTTATTTTTTATTTATAACAAAATTCGATTGGTTCAGTCTTCAAAATTATAATTATTATCAATGTCACCACGTGTTAAGATAAATTTTGAAAAACTGCTGAGTTATATTGTATTTTATCTTATATTACATGACTTTGCTTGATTATTTAATTAAAAAATAATTTATAAATCTGAAGAGTAACATTGAAATTTAATTTAAACGTTGGTAAAATGCTAATCTTATTGTACTAAACTGTTTTAAAATTAATGTAAGACACTGATATATTGTTTAAAATAACAGATATTCGCAGGAGTAATAATTTAATGTTTAATTTAGTAAATTAGTTACGAATATTTAATTGGTTTTGTTTAATGTAATAATTTGAAAAATCAAATATATACAACTTGTATGACACACATTTTAGAAGTATATAAAAAAAAATTTTACAATAATAATACATTATTAAATTACAATAAAAATTTATAATAAATTGATAAAATGTAAATAACTAGAGAGATTGTTTGTTTCTCTAAAATTTTAGAAATATAAATCTCAATAACTCATGCTGTTAATTGGCACTCTTTACTATAGTTGCCGCGTTTATTGCATTTCCGACTCACTTATCTTGTATGAATAGGCGAGGCACACGTGTTGTCCGATAATCCCTGTAATTAATATGAGGATTACGCTCGGATGCTTACAGTAATTGGGATTTTTTCTGTTTTTTATACTCTTACCTGCTCCCTCTTATTATATTGATTTTAGAAATATTTTCTTCTTTTTTTTTAATTTTTTTATCATTATTTTCAATATTTAATAGTAGTTGCTTATTTTTTAAGAATTATGTGAATATCAATATTATTATTATTTTAAAAAATTTTTAATATAAATTTTCAATTCATTTGACCAATACTGAATTTATTATTTATCTTGTATATACTCTGTTAATAATCAGAAATTAAAATATCAAAATATTATTCAAAATAAAAAATGATGATCAACAGTTATTATTTGTTTGGATTATAATATATGAAAATAATAATCCATAATACAAACTTTATGAATAATTAAGTAACCATTATCAATGCACACAATATAGAGTATGGAGTTAGTTTAGAACAGTTGGTATTCCACATGAGAAATTAAATATTTATACCTCGAGTAGCATGTGCACTTAATAATGATCAAATATAGTGCTTGTCAAAAAGTAAAAAATGTTGAATATGTTATCATGAAATTTTTATTTTTAGATTCTGTGAAAAAAGTAATATCTGAAAAATAATCAATGCACGTCATTTATTCATGTTAAAAATTAAATTGCTCATAGAGAATATTTGAAAAATTCTAATATTAAAGGAAATATTTTGTTAACGTAAGAAATTACCCATAATATAAATATTTTTCTTTTCCTCTTCGCATCTTATAAATTCAAGTACATAATTTATTTTATTTCCTTTCGTTTTTCCTTTTCTCTTTTGCTTTCGTACTCTTCCATCACTTTTATTTTGCAAACGAAGCACATGCTACACGTGTATATATATAAACAAGTAAGGCAAAAAACTTGTTTTTATCTTTGTCTGCATGTATATACGTGTATAATCGTAGTTTCATATTTATGCATATATGTAAATTACTTAGCAACAAAAGAAGCGATATTGTCAATGTGTACATCTCTACTGTTGCGTTTACTGTGATACTTTTTTAACCTCGTTGGAAAATTATAAAAGATTAGAGACGAAGGAAAATAGGATAAATATTATTATATTAAAAATACATTTGTATATTACAAATTATTTGATTATCAATCGATAGTTTACTTTATTTTATAAAAGCAATAACAACATTTACTATTAAATATTATCATAATACATTTTAAAACATCTAAAATAGAAATAAGTTTAATCATTTACTCATAATCAAACACTAATTATTTTAATAGGTATATTTTTAACTGTGCGTATTGTTTGCTAATAGTAAAATTTAAATAATGTCCTTGTTCTTTTTTGTCTTGAAAATTTTCCACATTAAAACTTTTACGTTTTTATGACTGTTAAAAAAAAACACTACATATTATTGGTTGTTAAATTTGAAAAAATAAGTTTTATATGACACTGCGTCTTCTGTATTCTAAAGTTAATTTCATATTTTAGCATTTCATAAACATTTTATTTATATATTCAAAAATCTTTGAAAAAAATTTGGAAAAGTGTGGAATATTCATTTCTTTTAGTGAGTTAGAATATTTAGAAATAAATGTGAATGTTTTTGTAGCCAACGTTTTGTATAACTTTGAAATAATATTAGCAAATGTATATTTTTTAATATATAATAATTATCAGTAATAGCCGATATATTTTGAAGTTTAAATAAAAGTTCCTATTTTTCATTTGCATTTATAAATTAAAAATTAAAATATAGTACATTCTGCAACGAGTGTGGAAATGATTTTTTACGCAAGAGTTGCGAAATATATTTTTTACCATATCCAACCCGAAAGTTTCTACTTTCATCCCCACTACTTAAACCGAA
The DNA here is from genome assembly GCA_017163975.1 of Anastatus disparis. NCBI lineage: Eukaryota > Metazoa > Arthropoda > Insecta > Hymenoptera > Eupelmidae > Anastatus > Anastatus disparis. The sequence goes on along the minus strand of JAFFSR010000333.1, from coordinate 10,416,346 downwards.
AGTCTCACTTTCTTGTCGGGGCAGGAAGCAAAATGAACGTTTTGCGCAGGCGCTAATGACAGAGTATAGCATACGTTACATCTCTCCGTCTCTTTCTTTTCTCCATATAATGTCTAATATACCTAGCCTTTTTTCTCTTCATCAAAAGTCATAGTAAGAACAAAACAAAGGCAAATATCAAAATCTTTTTCTGTTTCTTTTTCAAAATCTCTTAAATTTGAAACAAAAAAAAACAAAATGTATACATTATAATGTATATGTATACATTGTATTATATTATTATTTAGTTAAAAATGTGTGTGATAAAAAATGTGCATTGAAACACAGTGTATCGAAGAATAACTATCAGATGAAATAATACATTTTTTTTTATTAATGAACTATTATTATGAGTGTTACCGTGTAATGTATTATCGTGTAGTGTATATAGTAGAACAAAGCATAGAATCTTTAAAAATCTGTGTGATGAAAAATTTAAATTCATAACATCTTTTTTTATTAATGAATTATCATTACGAGTGTTACCGTGTAGTGTGATATCGTGTAGTGTATCTAGTAGAACAATATGTTGACAACTTTCGGCTTGGCTATGGTAAAAAATTGTATACGCGCCACGGGAGTGAAGGGGGACATCGTAACCCGCGCGTTTATCGCCCTCGCCTTCGGCTCGGGCGATAACATACGTGCGGGTTAGAATGTCCCCCTTCCCTCCCTTGGTGCGTAATATACTATTATACCACGAGAGATGAATAATTTGTCAATGTTACGTTTTTAAAATTAGGATAATAAAAAATTATTTTGCAATTTCATGCATCATCTCCAATTGAGAAATATTAGATATGCTATTACCAAAGAGTAAGAATAAAACTGCCATGAGAATAATAATTTTTCAAAATGAAATTTTCTTTGAGAAAAGGAATAAGTAATCTATTACTTTTGTATACGTCAAAATTCATTAGAATTTATAAATTTCATGAGCGTGCTTCTAATTTTCGATGACAAAGAAAAATTATTCAGAAATTTTTCTTATGTACTGAGTAATGGCAGAAGTTATGGTAAATCTTTTAATAGGCTTGCATTTAATAATATATTACCCGATAATATACTAAAATCTTTAAATTCTCAAGCTTCTCGTACACAGAAGAAATATCTTAGATATACAAAATGTTGAAGGAAAAGGAAAAATATAAAGAATAAAAATAGTAATTAATACGAATGAATAAAACGTTTATCACATCGCATGGTTCATTTATAGGTTTTGTAAAATAAATCCTCAATTTGTCAAAGTCACGTTTAATTTTTTTTTCATTTATATAGTATTTTCTTGTTGAAATAAAGGATTACTGTATTTTGATTAATGGAAATATTTTCTATTATTCTGACATCATTTATTTTGCACAAAATGTTACTTAAAAAATACCTAAAAATTTCCTTATTTCCTTATAAAATTGAAATAAAATATACGGATTTTCAAACTTAATATTATAATGTTTTATAAAAGATTTATTATGTATTTAAATTTCTTCATTATCAAAATTTGAAATTTAAATAAAATTATTCAACTTTTAAATTTTTTTATGTTTTAGGATGGTGCTGGTGGTAAATGGGGTCCTCCAAGAGGAACCCCCTACAGACAGCCGATCATTATATGCGGCTCATCCAATTTATCGTGAAACAGCAGCCCAACTTCACATGATGCCGGCCAAATTGGTTGGTCCAGCGGGTTTACTTTATGTTCAGCAACGTGAAATGGCAGCAACCTTACCACACGACAGTAAGAAACTAATAACATTTAAAATTATTACATGTAATAGATAAGGTAGAGTAATTCAAAAATTATTTTATTCAAAATCGAATAGAATCTAACTTCTTAAAAAGTTGTATAAACATTTTCTATGAATTTTCAAAAATAAATTGATGATCAAATAAACTATTTTTAGAAAGTTAATAATAAACATGAATTTAGATATAAATTTTTTTAATTTAACATTTTATATTTTTTAAAATTATTTAAAAAAAAAGTATAACACGCAACACATATAGCAACGATGAATTCCAAAGCTAAAGAAAAACAATGTACTGTATCTAAAGTATGATTTATTTTGCAGAAAACGTCAACATCCTCGGTTCGGATGACGTAACGACATGTATAATTGTTGTGGTCAGGCATTCTGGTAAGTTATTGAATGAACTATTTTGTTTGTGCAAAATATGTTCTTTTTTTCATTTTTAACTATTATTAATGATATCAAATAAAAAAAATACATCGATAAATGGCACATGTGCGCGCACACATGCAAATATATATATATATATATATATATATATATATATATATATATAGTTAAATAATAACGACTATAAGGTTAATCATTAAAACAATACGTTTCTTCAATAATATATTGTTTTATTAAATTTTGTTTGTATTTTTTAATATTAATTTTTTTGTTCTGATTCTGTATAAGATTAATATTAAGTAATTTTATATAGATTGAAAAGTTCACATATTTACTTTATAAAATATCTTAATTTTTGTCATTTTAACATTATAATTAAACATTTAAGTTCTACGGTAATATATTAATAATTAAGTTATATGTTTTTTTTTCATTATTTATTATATCAATAGGTAATTAATAATTTTTAAATATTAATAATTAAAGATTACACATAAACTTTTGAATTGATGTATTTAGCATAATAGGGCCGATTAATCGGTACGTGAACACATAGATGGTAACTCGACAAATTTAAATGATTTTTGAACATTGATGGCCAATCTTCTGTATGTAGATAAAGTAATTATATAGATAATATTAGTGTAATAAATATTGCAGTTAAAGTAATATCATTAATTAAACAAGATTTGAAAAATTGTCCATTTACATATCTTAAGCGTCCATTCACCGATGGATTAACCTTATTTAAGTTTAAAAAAAAAAAGAATAGTATTTTTTTTAATCTTTTCTTGAAGCAGTATAAAATGTACCTTAATTTCAAGATAACGGATATTTGACACTTATAGAAATGCATAATGACGATTTAATTAACAATAAAAATATATAATGACGATTTTCCACAAGCATGATGTTTCTTGTGATATGATCTCAATCTTCGTTTTACCTATTTGTCCCGTTTCTTGGTCCATCCACTAGTTTGATTTCATTCTTTTAGCTTTGAATTGCAATCGGAAATTTTTTAATACATTATAATAAAATTAAAAATCTAAAATTCGAGAAAAAAGTTTTAACGGTGTATTACACTCAAAGAAAGTTTTAGCACGATTATAAAAATGCTTTAATTTCTGTGAATTGAATAAAGAAATTTAAAAATAAATTTGTATGTACATTAAATAATTAGTTTAAATGAACAAGAGAAATCGATTTTTACTATTGAAAGGGATTATAATGGCCTATTGTATACATTTTTTAGCAAAAGTTAAAAAGTTATTCTTTAAGTATGAGAAAATTAATGACAAAGTTTAAATTGCAAGAGATTTTTTTTATTAAGCATCTTTTTTATTTGCAGCTGTTAAAAATAAAATAAAAAATTAATTAATAACATTTTAATAATAAGCTTGCTATATTTACTTTTTAATCTTTGTAAAATTCTAGAAATAATAAATATATTATACGTAATTTATAAAACTTTCCAAAAAATTTATTATCATTATATTATAACTTAATTTGTCATGTTTAAAATCTTAAAACTATTCTAATTTTTTAAAATTTATTTCATCTAACATCGCTGTATGTATGCTATCATTACGATCAGGGTTGGTTTCTGAAAGGCTCTACGCTCACAGTTCATGACTGTAAGCTTGAAAATAGTAGGTTGTAGTAGTTAACAAATAAGTCGTCGCAGCGCTATAAACACTAAATCTCTACACTGACAGTCATGAACTGTGAGCGTAGAGCCTTTCAGAAACCAACCCTGATTACGATGCTAATTAGCGATGGAGGTCCTCAATGTGTTTGTGAAAGCACATATAACATGTACAGTGGTGCTTGTATAAAATCAGCCGAGAGCTTGATTCGAACTCGGGTCCTCGAGATTACGAATCCATCGCTCCACCAATTGAGCCACTGACGACCTCTCTAATCATAAAGTTGCTTAATAGTTTTAATTCAATCTTATTACATATTTCTATTTATAATACACTCATTAATTTCAAAAGTATGATTTTTTAAAATCAAAATATTGTTTCAGATTTAAAATAAAAATATTTTTTTTTAAAATTATATATCTCAACATATTTTCTTTTCGTATTGATTTCTCGCTCTTTCGTTTTACTTTCTTCTTTCCATTACCAAACTTTTTTTTTCATTTTGTTATATATACTAGCCTGCCTCGTTTATTCTTCCAGGCTCTTTATCTTTTATTTTCTTCTTTCGCAACATTCAAAAGATCACCTCAGCTAAATTGTCTTCATAGCACGAATTTCACAAACGAAACAAAAATATAACAAACACGCACATATCGCAATAAGAAATAAACCAAAGAAAAAGAGAGAGAAAGAAAAAAAAACAATAAGAGATGGTAAAAACGAGAGAACGTCTCGACATAACGATGTCTCCGACTTATATAGTGTGACGGACTGATAATTATCGAGCACGACTCATTCTAGCTATTGGCATGTCTTATTATTGAATCACTTTCTAACGCGCTAAATCTCTTCTTTTATAACTCTTCTTTTTCTTTAGATGTTCCTTTAAATATTTTTTTAATTTTATCAAATAATATTTATTTCATTTTAACTTTAAATTCAATTGATAGATCAAAGTCTAGTGTCAATGAAATATGATAGAGACAATAGCAATAAATAATTACATCCGTATGCCAATATTAGTAACATAAATATGAAATAAAAGATCACAGAAATTGAAAGTTGGTATAATTCGTAGTATGAAAATTTAAAAATATTTTTTTTCTAGAAAGATTAAGTATTATTGATGTAAATAAATATCCATTATCTTAATCGCAAAAATCAATTTGATTTTATTAACAATAATTAAATAAATCGATAGTGCTCATTAAAATTTGTTAAATGTTTGCTAGTTTAACAACTTATGAAATATAACCGAAAGTTATATATGTCACGAATTTTATTTTATTGAACGAGAAGTATAATTAATTTACAATCTACGTAGAAAACCTATCGTATCGAAAACAAACGCTCGACCAAGTTAGCCATTCTCCACTGATGCAATTGTATTTCTTTTTTTGCTGCATATTTTATAACTTACGTACTTCCATTTCTCTTTTAATTGCTATGAAACTGACACGCGTAACAATATGTTTTAAATTTGAATTGATAAGTATTGACAGAGATATTTGTTTATTCTGATATTTATTTATACTTATTTATAAATTTCATTAAATATGAATAAACTTGAACACTTTTACTTGGCAAAATTAATTGACAAACTTAGAATTATTTATAAATTATTATATATGAAAAGTTTGCGTCTATTATCTCCAAAACCTCAAAGAAAATTAAAAACACTAAAAAAGATTTAATTTGTAACACAAATATTCCTATAATCAACCATTTGGTAACGTAATAACAATTTACTGTGATATAAGCTCATAATTTCATTCAGTTGATGCTCAAAATTTAACTTCTCAAAGTATTCGCATGTACATAGATAAACATAATATTATATAAGTGCATGTAAAAGTAACGAGAGTCCCATTCATTGTGAAAAATGAAGGTATAGTGCTGAAAATATACTTGAATATGTAACGTCGGTTGTATACGTGCACCACACTTTTGTATTTGTTTATTTCGCTTCGTTGAAAACCGATTTTGCTTAAAAGAAAGCATTTTCACCTTGATCTTCTTCCGGTTATTCATGTATACTTTGCTTACTTCAAAAGTCAAATTCAAATTGGATTCTATTTAAATTAGTTTTTTTTCATTAATTTATTTTAAATTACATCTATTTTCAAACTTTTTGTTTCCTTTTCAAATGTGTAAACATTTGGAATGTGTATATAATTTCCAAATCTTTTTTTTATTTAAAGCGACTCGCAGCAAATATTATAAATTTTAAGAATATTTGCACCAAGAAAATTTATAATATTAACATAAACATCATTAATTATGCCAAAAAGGTATATCGCCATAATAATTAATAGTAATAAACGAAAGAAGATAACGAGAGAAGAAAATGTTTCGAATAACGAAAGTTTCATGTTGCATTTTTGCTCATTAACGCATTATAAATCTAAATAGAGAATTCTCGATTATCGTAAATATATAAAAGCTCGTAATTTGCAAAATTACATAATATTCCAGAACGTAATCTCTGCGCGTATAAAAGTGTACATTGTAAGTAGACGTATTTTGTGCATACATTTTCATATTTCTTTCGGGGGAATGAAAAATAATTGCTGATTAATTAAAATAACATGGAATATGAATACAGCGTGTAATCGGTAATGTGTTTATTAGTAAGATATTTTATACTTCATGCAGCAAGTTTTTTATGCCTTGAAATTTATATAAAATACAAATAAAATTTAAACAAAATAAAATCATAAATAAATAGTAGCTTGAAATTGTCTTCGTGTTAATCGGTAATTTCGACTTTTAATTCAGGAAAAACAAAATTCAATGTGCCTAATAAATTAAGGAGCGTGTATTTATTTAAATTTTATTTATAACGTTCGGCTCAACCGTAAACATTCTATTTTTGCAAATATATAGATATCGAAATCAATGTCGTGCTATATAACTTTTTATTCGATAAAAATTATAAAGATTGTATTTTGTTAAATAACAAGTCCTAAGATCACAAAAATGATTTCTTTTTTTTAATTTAATTTATTGATGATTCCTAATACATATTCAAAACAAAATTATTTTAATTTATGAAACATTAAATGAAATATTAAAAAATCAGTCGTGAAATGAAGACTACCCACATATCTGTATCCTCGTTGCTTCAACGATGCACTAAAAGAAATAGTGGTGAATAAGATGCTTAAAACTGAATTTAAAAAACTTGTATACAATATTAGTTAGTGTTCTTAAAAAATGAATGTTTATCTGTTACCGTGAATTTAAACTTATGGTTGAAAGTTTCTATCTTCTGAATGATTTACCTTATAGCATCAAATAAAAGATATATATAGCACTAATTTAATTTGATTTCATAAAAATATATTAATTTTATAAATTTTAGGATCAGGAGCGGTAGCCCTGGCACATCTTGATGGCGCCGGTACAGAAGATGCTGCAACACAAATGCTTCAAAGGGTATCGGAATTAGCTTTAGGATTTCCTGAGGGACGATTTGAGCTTCAATTGATTGGCGGTTATTCTGATCCGAGAAACTATTCTGAAGAACTTTTCTATAATATACTTTGTAAGTATGTTTTTAAATTAAAAAAAAATTTTTTTAATTTTTTTATTATAATTTTATTTATTAAGGAATATTTTATAAAATTCAGGATTCCAATGTTATACTGATCAAAACTTTATTACAAATTTATGAATTATTACTATTGTTAAAAGTATTAATTATTTTGAAATATAGAAAAAAAATCGAGCAATGTCTCTAAAGCGCATCTTGAAATTTCAAGCTACCTTTTATTGGAATCATATTTTTCAAAGCATAAAAATAAAACTATATTAAAATCATTTTCATATTAAATTAAACCAAACCTTTAATTTTTAAAATTTGTTTAACATGTATCTTTACTTTGAAACAATTTATTTACTACATAACGAACGTTTGAAAAAAAGATATGTTGCACTTTATATAACTTTTTTATTTGAATTTACGTTACTCTATGCAAAAAAAAAAACTAAAAATAAGATTTTATTGCCAATTTGGTGTACAGGATTTTGATGATTGGAACATATAAAATATTTTTCAATTTTTTTTTCTCTAAAACGTTTCCATCGCTATGATTCCAATAAAAGTAAAAGCTTTTCGATAAAATTACGTTTTGTACAAAAAATAAAATCAAAGTTGCAAAAGTGATTGATATAAATTTGAATTCATTTATAAGCAAATAAATAAATATTTGAATTAGCAAATGAATATATAAAATGAAAAATGATTTCACAATATCTTTTTTCATAACAACAATAATATAACTTAACAATTTTACAAATCCATCAAACTTATTCCTTATTATAATAATAATTAATATACCTTATATAAATATCATACAAAAAAATGTATAAATACAAAAAATTCTAATTGGTATGATCATTAATTTATCCAGCTGCCTTTCACAAGCAACCAGTAGAAATAGACTTGACATTATGTTGCGTTGGCGAATTAAACACGACTGTAAGAGGCGGTATACATTGGCCGATGATATACGGCATTGGTCTTAACGTTAAAACTGGTGAAATTTTCCCAGCAACTTTCCCCGACAAAGGACCTGATCAGCAGCTTAGGTGCGCTAGACATTTAACTGGCGGACAACAGGTACATCTTTTATGCATATCATGATTATGCTTATTTTTTTTTTAATTGATAGTTTAAGTTTTTGAAGAAAGATAAATTTCTTATTTATTGCGCAGTTCGATAACTTTATGCGTAGTGTAAATTTTTCTCATCGTGATAAATCATATTTTATTTTAATTTTTACAATAATTAATAATATTTTACATACCAATATGTAAATGCTTTTTTAATGATGAATAAGAAACTATACAACATTCGTTTGCATATGGTGCTACAAATGTTTATTTATCGTTTAAATTACATGTTACAGAGAAAATATATTATAGTGTAAAAATGTACATGAACTGATTATAATATATATTAAAAATAGACATTAATCTTTTTTAAAATTATAATTGACATTAGACAAGAAATTAGTTGATTAAAATTGCAAATTGGATTGTAAATTATTTTAAAACATCTTTAAAATTTGAAGTAGGAAAAAAGAAAATAACTTTTCATGTTAAAACGATCCTACATTAAAATTACGCTTATAGTAGCCATATTTTAGTTGTAAATAATTTATAGGGTGTTATTCTTCAATACTTTGCATAGTGGGAATTTGTTTTATAAATCATTTTAAAATGCTGCATGTTGTATTAAATAATTGTTACATGTAAATATTAAAAATTCATATACATCATTTAAAAAATATTTAAATTAACATCTCTGTAAAATCATTACTCTCTGCTAAGTTTAAAAAAATTAAATATTCATATAAAGATTCATCAATTAAATGAAAAACAAACTAATTACTAATGACTAATGAAATTTATCATCATGTTTAAAGGTACTCGACGTCTACGATTGTACGCTGGGCCTTTTGAGAATTGGACCGTTTAATTACGATCCTTTACGTGGAGTTGATCTTTGGCTTTCACAATCGGATCAATTCATACTACAACATTTGTCAACATCGCCGGATGTAGAGCTTCCTCATTTTGTCTCTCAGGTATATTAACACAGCATTAATTGTTTCAAATTAGATGGGTAAATGATACAATTAGCTCTAGTGAAACTAAATTTATAATTTTTTTGTGATTATTAATTTAATTTATTATATTATTAAAAACGAAATTATTGACTTTTATTTTATTAAATATATCTTTTTAGTGAAAAGATAATAAAAGCTTAAAACATTATTTTTTTATTTTTTAAACATCAATTTAATATGTATAAAAAATCATCAATATTATTTGATTGAAAGAAATGATAGATAAATTCACGTCAATAGCTACATTGACAATTAAATTATTCACAAATAACGAAGATTATATTAGCAACACTAATTATAAATTTCAAATTAAATGATAAAAAAATTTTCATTATGATTGCGTATAAATTCGTTTATTTAGAATCGATAACAAAATCACATCTGATAATGTATCCAAACTAACGCCTGATCCAAAATGCCTTGCCAATTAATGCAATATACATATATAAACTTTTTATTTTGATTTTCAGATACGAGCAACGCTAAAGTACATTCAGGACAATCAATTCCCGGCTGTGACGGTATTCCGAGATAACAGACCGCATTACTACCGACGGGACGAAGCAACCGGTGTCTGGCAGCCGATACGATATTAGCTTTCCGTAAATTTTTGGGCAATTGTTAAATCCTTTTTTGGAAAATTTCTCGTCCCAACAACAACGCAACGATCACGACGTTTTTTTAAAATGAAAATAATGCTCTCGTTGAACTTACTATTCCTTTTTTTTTGTAACGATTAATTGTTCATTTGAAAATTCAAATTTTATGACTAATAACATTAAGATATATCATTGTGTGAAGTAAATTTTGAACTTAATCATTTTGTTTTTTGTGTTGATGATTTGCGAATGTATTTTTATTTTAATGAATGAAAACCCAAGATTTGAAAAAGTCTTTAAAGAAAAGAAAAAAAACTTGTAAGTCTTGTAAGAAAAGAAAAAAAAATAGAAATTTAACTAAATTTAATTCCAAAATATTAAGAATTGCGCTTTTATTAGATTTATAATTGAAAATAAAATTAACTGCGATATAAATTAATAATGTAAGAGAATGAATGTTGAAATTAATAATATTTATTAGGCATTAATTTTAAAATATGATTTCTTTTGTAAAGTTTAATAGCAGAATGATGGTCAAAAATAATTTTAACATGCTTACTTTTGAAAATTTTTAATTTTAATCCCAGTGTATACTTGTTATGAAGATCGACAAAAAACTACGTTATATTAATATAATTTGTATTGAATAAAAATTTAATGTTTGAAAGATGATAAATTGAAAATTAATAAAATACTGTTTGACAAAGGAGAAAATATTTATGTAATAACTTCTTATTAAACTTAAGTTAAAATTAATGAAATTTATACGTCATCATTAGTATAAAAATCAACCAATAAATTCTCAAATTAAATTCACTACAAATTCAATAATAAACATTATAACTAATGAGCAATCCGCCCACGATTAAAACAAATATATTTATAGACTATTGTATTTCGGCAAATTGTTAATAATAAAAGAAAGAAAGTGAAATAAAAAAATATGAAAAAAAAGAATACTTATATAAAGAGCAAGAGAATATATAAATGATGTAAATAATGAAAAAAGATCAAGGCAATTTTGCTATTTGATTAGCCTTACGATAAACTAATGCACTAAAACTCACTGCTCTTAAATATTGTCCACACTTAATGATTAACTAGAAGCAAATAAAAAGACAGAAAATATATGAAAAAGCATCGACATCTATATAAGTTATAAATAATAGAAATTATTAAGTCGAATTAACACTTACAATTCAAGTAAGATAATACTCTCTTAAATTTAAAAATGCTATCAGCATATTGCTTACTTTGCATAAACAAGTTTCATAAATGATTCTTTTTTGAGATTTTATCATATGTCTTCTTTGCAGTAAAGAATTCCAACATTTTAATTATAGAACTGTATATCTTACAAAACAACATTTTCATACCTAAATTGTAATAATATAATTTCATTATGAAACTATAATGATGTCATTTAAAACTTTATTAATATATTATGAACAAACCATTAAATTATACAGTTATTAATTGAAACATTAAGTTTGTCCAAAAACATGCTTTGATTATTTGCTAATTCATATTATTTTTTTTATATATTATACTTTTTACATTTTATATCTTCTATGAATTGTACCAACTGAGAGAGGACAAATAATAATTAAATAACAAACAAAAAATAAGGCATTAATCTTAGATTCTGAAGAAATATATTTTTACTAGGATAAACAAAGAAAAAACAAAAAAAAAGCAACAGATACTTTATTCACTTACGTTTTCATTATATTATTAAGATTTACCCGGATAAGATCGCATAAAATTATCATGAACTTTTTTCTGTATGAACAAAAACTTCTACGCTGTTTGTAAAATATTCCGGTGTGCGTGAATTTTTTGTGAAGCCGTTGACTTAAAAATTATTTATAGAATTTAGACGACTAATGTTCTTAATTTTCAATTTGCTTTTTATATTAATATCGTTATGCACTTTAAATTTATAACATTACCTGGTGATATATTTATGTAATAAATGATGACTAAAATTGTTTGTTAGTTTTATTTAAGTGAAATTCCCATTTTATTTATTTTTGTTGTAATAAAAATGTTGTTTGAATATTATTAATTTCTTAACATTTAGAAGGATCAACATTTTAAATATTATTAGAAGCTATTTACGTAGAAAATAAGTTCAGAGTTCCCTTAATTAAAGTTAAACTATAAATAAATGTTGTTGAATCAGGTCTGGATGCGTTATGACAGCCCTTTAAAAGTTATATTAATATTCAAAATGGTTCTAAATAGCAATGAAATTGTATGTTTTAGTATTTAATTAAATTGGCCTTTGATGTGCTTAAAATGATAAATCCAAACTGTTTTTTTTTTGTTAATCATTTTGTTTTATAAAATTTTAGAAATGGATTATAATTTTTTAATTTCATAATTTTTTTATTATTAATAGAATTATCTAAATGCGTGATTATTTTCAAATTATAAACTATTTTGCTTAAATTTTAAGATTTTTTTAGGAAAAGTTGCATTGACTTGAAGAATGAAATTTTTTTATCTCAACTTTCAATTATGAATCTTCTAGAATGATTAATTTAAAAAACTATAAGGCTCTAAAATCAATGGCAATTTGAAAAAAAATAAATTTAAAAATATAAAATTAAAAGAATTCCTCAAAAGTAGATCTTATAACGAAAATATTTATCTTAACACGAATGAAATTGTTGAAAATGTTTTAAAAGATTTAATTTAAGACTAAGGTAGTATAAAAATTGAATACAATGGAATAATGATCAATGGAACTTTATCGAATACGAGTAAACGAAAAATCAATTTAAATCAATCCTATAGATCATACAATCATTATTAAAATTATAAATCTTCTAAAATTTTACATGCAGTTGGTTGTCTATTATATTCTATTTAATAAAATATCAAAGTTAAAAAAAAACCTTTTGGTTTCTAGTGATTTCTTTTTAGAGAATAATATTGGTTAATCTCTAATAATACGTTTTAATCCTATACCACAATACATGTGTTTAAGTAGGTAGATTTCTAAAAATTATAGACAATAAGATATTTGAAACTATCCGATAAATCAAATATCGATAATTATCGCTTATTCGAACATCGTAACTTTAATCCCAAGTATTCGAGCAATTAAGATGCAAACAATTCACAAAAGGGATTATGGCAAGCTACCTATCAGGCTAACTGTAGGTAAGACAGGGACTTAAGATATAAGCCGATCAGCTTTATTTCCATTTCTTAAATTATTGTTGATTAATTGTTAATTCTATTTTTAGAAAATTATTTTTCAGACATTTAATGTGCTGTCTATATAAAATTAATAACTTTACAAAATTTTCTTATTCTAGTGTTTCTGTATTAAAGCATCAGGAAACATTCTAATTAAATTTATTAATAAGTTCTAATAAGCAAAACTTCATTTTTCAAGAAACTGTTATATGAAAACTAAAACTTTCGATAGAAAAATAACTGTGCGTATATTGCATCACAGCCCGTACTGTATTAACGCCTACGCTCAAAGCACAGCGTAGGAGCGATAGCATTTGAAAAGGTGGCACGTCTATAAGAAACTAAGATTGATAAAAAATTCATTTTTGAGGTGAAATTGCCTCAGATTATAAAAGTAATTAAAATTATAGTGAATGATTGTTGTTTATATTAATTTGATCATCTAAATTTGATACATATGACGAATATAGAATTCTAATTTATAATTGTTTGCAATTAATATTTTTTGTAGCAATATAGAACTTAAAAGAAATTTAACTTATATTCATTAACTTCATTAGCTGTTATTTCATCTCTCATTCAATACAGCAAATTATTAAGTAATGTTGGAGAACAATATTAAAAATTATAATTGAAAAATTATTTTTTGAGGTTTTTCAGTGACTTATTGATTAGCTGTATGCTTCAATGAAGAAGGAATGAAAAGTACCTAAGAAGTCGTCAGTGGCTCACTCGGTAGAGCAATGAATTCGTAATCTCGAGGTTCCGAGTTCGACTCCCGCTCTCGGCCGATTTATGCAAGCACCACTGTATCATTGCATGTGCTTTGTTCACAAAACACATTGATGACCTCCGTCGCTAATTAGTATCGCAATGAAAGCATAAATACAGCAACGTTAAATTAAAAAAAAATAAAAAACGTTTGCTTGCATAACTCACATTGATATCCCGTATAGCATGGAAGCTTCCTGGAAGCTTCCATGCTATATCCCACATAGTGTGGAAGCTTCCAGAAAGCTTCCATGCTATGTGGGATAGGATTGATTATTTACATTTAATGTATAGTATCAATAAATATTAATAGATTTTTTTTAAAACAATGTTTGTAAATTTTGTTTTTCATTTTATAAGGAGAATTATATTTAAACAAAAATTAATATTTATATCGTGATTGTGTATTAAAATGCTCGTGTATTTTTTTAATCATAATATTATATTACAAAAACAAATTTATATTTTTTATTTTACACATTTTTTTGTATTATTATTGCAAAATAAATCAATATTTATCTAGCTACATTACAAGTGATAAAGAAGATTTTCAAGTAATTCATTGACGTAAAGAAATTATTTCCTAACAATTAAAAACTTTGATGTTTTGATTAATGAAAACTAAAATAATAAGAAAGGTAAAAATTTAAAAATATTTATATTTTTTATGAATATTTTTTAAATATAATTTTTCTGAAAAGAACTGTCCATTTCGTCTAAGACTCAATTTTTTTTAAACATGGATTATTTTGATTGAATTTTTATGATTTAAAAAAAAATAATATTAAAATTGTCATCAAAACTTTCTGATTTTAAAGAAAAAGTTACTTAAAAAGATCAATTGTTCAAAAGTTGTCGAATTTTACAAAAGAAAATGACTTAATGAAAATTTTTGAGTATATTTCATGTTTAATTTCTATATTTTTTTTATTTCTCATAACTTTCAAACAAATTTTCCGATAGTTTTTTTAAATTGAAAAGATTTTTATTTCCAATTTTCACATCACTTTCGTAAAAATCTTCTAAAATTATTCACTTAAAAACGGGATGCTTTTAAAGCAAATACAATTTTTATTTGGATCGTTAAAATTTAAATAAAATAGTTTACAACTTTATTAAAAAAAAAGCTCTAAAGCTTTGACTATCTTGTTGTTAGTCTTTAAATACTTAATAGATAAAATTACTCGTACAGCAGGTCTTAAAACATAAACAAAGCTAAACCAAGCACGAAAGGCATTGATAGCTTCAAGTAATGAATGCAACAACGCGTTTCACTTTGAATCAGCTCTGGTCCAAAATTTGTTTGAACTAACACAAATGACACGGAAAACAAAAATCCAAACAGTATGTTTCATGGCGATAAAATTGGGTTACATGTTCAATAAAACAAGCAAACTTTGAAAATTGAATATTGATTTTTCGAAATTCAAATGAAATATTTGTAAAAACTAAAAAATTTCGTTTCATCTTTCATATTTACATTTTTATTAAATGACGGAACAGAATTCGTTTACGAGTAATATGCATTTTTTCTCCTTTTTCTTTTTTTTTAAATTTTTAAAAAATGAGGCTAACTTCAACAGCTCGAAAGTGCATTAATGTAATATGCAAAAAAGTGTGTTTTTATATTTTTCTCACGTTTCATATAGGACTCTGTATGATTGCATGCATCAGTGTCATATGCGTATATGAGCTCGCATCCTTCTTACGGGGAATTGGAACAAAAAATAAAAGTTAAGTACATTTTTAGCATGCATTGTCTATCGTATTAAGTATAGGCATTTGAACTAGTGAAGAATTTTTTTGCGATAGCTTTTTTAATGAAACCAACGCTTATGATGTATGAAGAAACGCGTATATTTGTTTTTCATAGCTTCTGTATGGTTCAATTTTTGAAATTGAAAATTAAAAAAGAGTTTGCGTACAGTTTTAAAGTATTTTTATAACCCGTATATTAAGATACAAATTAAGCAAGGTACTCAATAAACAACAAAAGTTGGATTTAAATTAGTAAGACTTTTAGTACGTTCGTTTAGAGAAAAAGTCCATGATTTAATAATGATTCAAAATTTTTCAAAATGACGATTAGAAATATCTGTATATTAATTATAATTTACAAAAAAAAGATTCAAACCGTGTACGAGCTATTCTTTTATTAATTTTTTTTTTTAACGTCGCTGTGTTTGCTATCATTGCGATGCTAATCAGCAACGGATATCGTCAGTGTGTTTGTGAACAAAGCATATGCGCAAACTACAGTGATGCTTGTATTAATCGGCCGCCGAGAGCGGGATTCGAACTCGGAACCTCGAGATTACGAATCCATCGCTCTACCGAATAAGCCACTGAGACATATGTACTGAGATATCTTGAGACTGTATTTATAATTTGTATATTACAATGAAGCATTAAATAAACTAATATTACATGAATCAAGAATAAAGTATTTAATTAGTAGATAAATAGTAAAAGTGAGAAATTTTTTCTACTAAAGTAGAGAATAAAGTAAATTATAAAAAATGGAATAATTTTAATATTTGGGAAGCATTTATATTGTTGCGGTAAATTAAAAAAATATCCACTTCCACCGTTTGGGTACACTTTTTTTTAAGTCAACAATGTTTACATCGTTGAACTGGAAATAAAGCAGTTATATGCAACGCGCGAATAAAGCCGATTTCTCCCACGGGTGATCACGATGACCCGCGAATTCCTCTAAAGAACTATACGACTTTATTCTCTAGATATTTGATATTCTATTTTGCATTCAATGAGGCCCCGTAAGCTTTTTAATATCGATAATAATAATAATATTAGAAATAATTTTATATTGAAAAATTTTTTTAATGATGATAATTTGACTCGCTATTTATTGAATTGTATTATATAGTTTTTCAATAATTGCAATGAGTACAATAAAAAATGGCAGCGATTCTTGTTCAAGATTCTATTATAGAATTTTCACGAATTAAATTTTTATCTAATGTATTTTCAAACATTTGAAAAAATGAACATTCAAATGCGAAACAATCGAAGAAACCAATTTCAAAAAATCATAAAATCGATATAATAAAAAAATACATACCAAATAAGAATCATAATCAAATTTTCATTTTCTCAAAAAAAAATCGTATGAAAAACAGTTTTGTTAAATTAAATTCAATCAAGTCGTTTTCATTTGGTATCAATGTTTCACATTTGCATAAACGTATAGACATTTTCGAAAATAGCATTTCGATTCTTGCTATCTCGATCGGTTTTCTGGGCATCGCGATAATTTGAATAAATTAAAAGAGGTCAATATGCAATTTCATTTTGACTTGAAAGTTCTTGAAAGTATAATAAATTATTTATTTAACAAATCATTAAGAACATCATGGCAGAAGAAAATTATTATTATTATTTATTTTGGTATTATAAAATAACAAGCGATACTGAGAAAATAAAAAATAAACCGAAATTAATTTAAATAAATAAAAATAAGTTTAGATAAACGAATTGAATTTTGCTTTCGTTGGTTAATTAAGTCATTCACTTTTCACACAGGGACCATTAAGTCTTACCTTCTCCAGCAGAAATTCGATTAAAAAAAGTTTGTTTGACTAACGTATATGGCATTACAGAGTATCGCCTACTACTATTACTTCGCATATACTGTTTATACACCAAGAAAACGTCCAGCACAAACACACAGCTATACACATAGCCTGTGGTATTTTGGACCGATCTTCCAAGAGTATATGCTTTTACTTAGTCTCTCTTTCTCTCTCTCTCTATATCTTCAGTGCCAACAACAAATTTGTGCGCATATATAAGCTTTCAGGGCCGAGCGGTCGCCCGTAGGAGAGGACGTTCGCTAACTTGCTTGTTAGGAGGAAGCCAGTTGTGCACGTGGCGTTAATGAGAGAGAGATTCAATCTTTCTCTTACTCTCTCTCTCACTTACCATACTTTAGTTCTATATCTTCTCCTTGGTATTTCTCTCTCTTCTCTTTAATTTGCAAACGCTAGACGATATATACTATACAGACTTCTCTTTGAGAGAGGCAAAATGTTTGTGTGTATGTAAGGTATATACAACGTCATCTCGTATCGTATATATAGCCTTATATACTTATAGACTCAATTATTCGAGGTTCCTCTACAAACAACTACAAGTTAGGTGCAAAAAGCTTTCCTCTCTCGACTGATGGACAATTCTCTCTTACACGCTGATATAAGCACGTGGATTTATTTATAATGTCTTGCACTTTAGATAATTTCCTAAAAGGAATAAAATATCGAGGACTATTTTATCAGTGCTTGAAGTATTAATGCATAATTTTTATAGAGTTTGTTTGAAAATTTTATTCGTATAAATTTTAATCGTGTTATCATCACTGTGATCAGTTGTTTGAACACGATATCAATAATCGAAACATAATAATACAAATGTTAATAGCCATAGTAAAAGTCTGAAGATCTATTTTGTCAGAAATTATTTTGCAAATAATTAATGAATAGTTATTCACATGTTTGAACAAGTTGATATTGGTTAAAGTAAAATTATATAATAAAAAACATTATGAGTTTATTATAATGATGATGACGAGGCCGAATTCAATTTAAAACAGAAGGTAATTTATATTTAGAGTAATGAGAAATTCATTTTAATTTAATGCTTATTTAAAAAGCAAAATATGATTATTGAGTACTTTGTTTAGCACAAAACCGAGTTTTTTTATAACATTTTTCTTTTTTTTAAATTTTATTTAATGTCGCTGTATTTTAGCTATTATTACGATACTAATTAGCGACGGAGGTATTTTCAGTGGTTTGTGAACAAAGCATATGTATCGTATACAGTGATGCTAGTATCAATCTGGATTCGAACTCGAGTCCTCGAGATTATGAATCCATCGTTCTACCGACTGAGCCACTGACGACCTCATATGATTTCTTTTATAAAATTAGTAAAACTTCGTGAATTTTAGAAGATTTAATCCGGATCCATATTTTCTTTTTGTATATAGTACATTACCAATACCTTTTTTTTTATTTAAATTGAAATCGAATTAATTTTTTTTTTCGACACTACATTTAGTGTGAAAATAATTTCACAAAACAAAAATAATTCGATGGTAAAATGGTATTTCATTGTAGCGATCACAAAGCTCAAATGTTCGATGTGCTCGTTCTACATCTGTGCATTAATCGCATTTAAATCGCGCGTAATACATCGCATAAACCCAAGTTGTACACCATCTGTTCTGGAGAGTAGCATTCGTATCGCAGGTATACCATTTCAACTCTCCGGCGATCATAAACGATCCTGAGACTAACTGCTATGCCTTTCTAAGGCATAAGGTGTTTCCTCGATAATATGCCTAAGGACATGTTATCCTTTCTGTTTTGGTTGTAACAAATATATGTTACGTTGTAGTTTTAGTACTATTGTTCAAATCTTTGTTCGAATGCACTTGGTATACCTCACAATGAAGATAAGAATCGTTATAAATATATTTTCGATAAAAAATACGTTTTTTTTGTATAACTGGAATATAATTCTACGTTGTATGAGACTTTTTCAGGATTAAAGCTCAATTAAGTCTAAGTGACGTCATTAGGGAGTAAATTACCTCGATAATGCACCGATAGAAAGTGATATTTCGGAAAAGCTTTGTAGAAATTGCTATCCCAGCACTGCATTCTGTGCTTCTTTCACGATCCATTTGACGATGCGACAAAGATATGGAATGGTAATTTAACAGAATAAGAAAAAGATGTTCATTTGCAAACCTTAACCACATCAATGGTGCCATATAATCATAAAATTTTAGCTGAAAAACAATAGCGAAATATCAACTTTTATATCGCATTATTAAAATAAGATCTGCTATACTGTTAAAGATATTTTGTAATATTATTTAGATTTTTATTGGAAGCTTTATTCTAGACATGTGATTAAAAGTTCATTACGATTTCGAGATTGATTTTCTAAAAATTCATGAGAAGATTTATTACAGTTTTTAATAATGAATTGAAAGATTTATAAAAATTAATATAAATATAACAGAATTAAATATCTTCTTTTTATAAAAACTGATTACAAATTAATAAATGAAATGAAGAGTTATCAATCTGACTTTGCAACTTTTAAGTCAAACAAAAATAAGCTACTATTTTACAATGAAAAAAACCTACAGAAAACCAATGGAAGAGGTCTTTTAGTCGGAATCTGTTTGACCATCGAAATTAGGTTGTTCTCATAATTTTGAAAAAGGCTTTATCGACACGAAGCATGATTATGCACACCTATACGCACACGCATCGCCCGCTGACATGAACATACATGCACATGTAGAAACACCTTCACGCAGCTATACCATAAACATACTCACACTAGCACACATGCAAAATAAAATTTACATGCAATTATATACATCCTTTATAATCTCGATTTATTATATTTTATCTTATTTTATATAATACCGAGGTCTAAACAGATTTTAACCAAAAGGCCTTTTTTATTGGTTTTGCGCGGGGTCCTTTACTAGAATTTGGAAGATATCCTTCCGAAATTTTTAAATTAATTTGGCATATTAAAATAATTTAAAATTTTAGGATAATGTTTCAATTCCTAATCACTGCAGGAGAACATAAAAACTCTAAATCATTGATTTTGTGGAAACTAGGGTAGATGTTTTTGTTTACATGAAAATAAAAAAATATCTAGAGTTATAAATTTCAACGATCATTGAATTTTATGATATTCAATAAAATTTAATATTGTTTGAATGGATTATAGACAGACACGTTTTTCTTATACAGAGCATCAAAATAATCCTCAAAGTGTATGGAAAGACCTTTAATTTGAGATTTGTTGCACTGAAATAGTATAATTTTATCCATAACTTTGAGTATTATTTTGATGTATTGCATTAGACAAATACATGCTCATCTATGATCCTATAAAATAATACTGATTTCCAAATCTATTGAACGTTAGAGTTTACAACTATAGCCTTTTTCATATTTTTCTATAAATAAGCATCTTTCGCAGTTTCAACAAAATCGGTAATTCAGAGTTACAATACACTTCCTAGTACGTACGAATCTTCTAAACAGTTTTACGTAACTTAAAGGCTCGATTTTGACTTTTAGAAAAATGTGCACTTTGTTCATGAACAAAGTCTGAAGACTCTTACTGAAGAGTTACATTCATTAATATTAATAAAGATTACTATATCTGGATATGTGTAAATATCCGAGTTTGTGTATGTGAATGAGAGTATATCTGATCCTTTGTGTAAATGAATACGTGTACATATGTAAGCGTGTGTGTGTGTGCATGTGTGTATGTATGCGTGTTTGTGTACAACAACCATTACCATAAAAGGTTTTTGACAAAATGGATGATTATGTAACTCAAGTATTTTATGTTATAACAATAATGGAATGCCACTGGAGTTCATAAAAAAAAACAAGTGTGATAATCGTATAATCCAATAGATTGTGATGTTTGTTTGTGTGCATTGGTTTAAAAGAAGTCAAGTATGATCTGGTGTTTTAATGAAAGATAATAGAAATTTAATATTTAAAACTTTATTTTCTAATGGAAATTTTTATTTTAAGTTTCATTTGAAAATTTATTTATTTAATTTAATGCCTTCCTTCGATTATTATTTAAATTTAAATATTAAAAGACTGAATTACGAAACAACTTTAAAAAATTAATTTGAAAAAATATTTATCATTGTAAAAACTACTATATTTTATAAATAATTTAGAGCTTATCAAAATTATTTTAAAAATGTATTTTTCGTTGTGTTTTTACTGTGATACCAATTTACAAGAGAAACAGTAAACTCAAAGCGCCGAGAGCAAGGATCGAATACCTATCGAAGAGTTACAAGCTTTATGCTTTAGCTGCATAAGCCAATGTGCTCATTTAATTTCCAATTTTCATTTTTTTCTTTCTCTTTTAAAATCAGTGAAAGATTTGGATTATTTTTCTATATATTATTTTATTTAACGTTACCGTATTTATGGTATCATGGTGCTAATTAGCGACGAAGGTTATCAGTGTGTTTGTGAAGAAAGCATATGTAACCGACAATAATATTTGCATCAATCCAGTAAAATCAAGATTCAAACTCGGACCCTCCAAGTACGAATCCATCGCTACGTCGAATGAAACACTAAAAGACTCTATCCTGATTATTTTCTAATTATAAAGCATTAATATGAACACAAATTTACGAACAATAAAAAACATTTTGTCCATAAAAAGTAAACAAGTGAATCAATTGTATATGAAAGCATGATGTATATATATGTATACATGTATTTCTTAGATTATTATATCATCATTAACACTAAAAAAGACATAAACAAACCCAAAAAAAAGTTCAACAAAAACTTTCTTCAACGACCCCTATCTATAAAAGTCATTGTAAAAAATTTAACTCCCTTAACACATGTAAACTTAAACATATGCCGAGAGAAAAAGTTGATAGAGAAAGAGAAAAAAAAGAGGAGAAAAGAAAAAAACTTAAGGGAGGGGGGGAGACGTGGAGATATATAGAAATTGCTGCGACGGCGCGCATATCTCAAGAGAAGTTTTAGTTAAGCCGGCATATAACGTCTATTCCGCTAGTCAGTGCCGCACCATCTGTGCGTCTAGTCACATCGTGAATTGCGCATACTCGTCGCGAGGAAAAAAAAGAGAAATTTAATATTACGTATTTATTAAATACGCGCGCGTGTCGCGTGTTATATTGACTTGTACTACTTATTCTTTTTACGTTTTGTGCAACACATCATGGTAGATTGTTTACATTGTTGGTGATGTTAACGTTCAATAGTGTTAATTATTTTTATTTTTAGAAATTTTTTCTTTAGTTTACTTTATTTCTTTTTTTCGATAAACAAAAGTTTTGTTGACAGTTGTGATTTTGGTGGCAAAAGTGAGGTCACTTGTTTGTTCAGGAAATACTTTGAAGAGGTGAGTTTCAATTTTTAAATCATTTCATTTGATTGATATTTATAAAATTATTTTTCAGTCTAAAATTATTTTATATTTTTATCACAGAATTGTATTTTAATAAATTTATTATTGTAAAGGCGTTTTTGTGTAATTTTAAAAAATTATTGATACTTAAAATAATTTAGCTAAAAACTTCAAAATTATTACTAATAAATTTTTATGAGTTGTGAAAAAATTTTTATATACTTTAAAACAGAGTGTAAAATATGATATTGCAGTTTTTATCGACACTAAAATCAATCAATAGTAAAAACAATATTCCACCACATTTTAAAATTGATTGTAGAAACTACAAATGAAATTTGAGAAGGTTGAATGTCAATTGTATTGGTATAACGACTTTTTTTGAAGGATCCATCATATTTTATTTCACTAAATATATTCAAAATTGTCAAAAATTGCAAAAAGAAAATTTTGTTTTAAGAAAACATCGA
Organism: Anastatus disparis; assembly: GCA_017163975.1. Taxonomy (NCBI): domain Eukaryota; kingdom Metazoa; phylum Arthropoda; class Insecta; order Hymenoptera; family Eupelmidae; genus Anastatus; species Anastatus disparis. Next base: position 10,392,843 of record JAFFSR010000333.1, on the reverse strand, counting down.
CAAATATGATAAATAATTACTGCATATTAAAACTTTATTAGATCGAAAAAGTTATGGAAAAATATTGCTCTAAGCGCAAAGTGCTTTCATGTTCCAATAAGTTAACTGGCTTTACAACCTAACTTTTTCCATGCTTTTACAAATTATAAATTGATTCGATGCATCAAAAATTTCTCGCAAATTATTAAAGTTTGTAACCATTACATTGTATATCAAACCTAATAAGGGTAGAAAATATAATCTAAAAATTAAAATTCATTTTTAATGTGTAATGAAACGATATAAAAATAAAATGTACAATTTGTAAATTGTAAATATAAACAAATGCATATTATTCAAAACATATTAATTCATATACAGTTTCTAAACAAAATTTAATCTTATAACATGTTTCATGAAAGCACATTTGCAGTTATGAAATTTAATTGCCACTTCAATTAAAATTAGATAGAAAACTTTTCTAAAAGTTGTTATTACCATACTTTTGTACAACAATTCTAAATGCGCATTAAACGATAAAATTTCGTACAACTTTCATCTTCGTCAAATCGTTAAATGTGTGCGCTCAAAACTAACTCATAAAATATATAATTTTCTACATTAATTATAAACACACGTATACATGAGCATCCGCGTTAATTGCATGCACTTTTTGTTCTATCGTGGAGATAAATAAATACACTAGATGTAAAGCTTTATAATTAATGATAGTAGGATAGAAATTATTTTTTTTTTTTGACTAAATTATAAAAGGCAAGCATCTAAATATACTTTTTTTCGTTGCTTACGAAATTAAGAAGTGACTTGTTAAGATTCAAAATTTGATAATTGTATTTAAAAGAATGAAAAATATATATTAATAAATATTGTTTATAACAAAACGTAATTGTTCAACAATTTCAAGGAGCGAAACAATTAGTGGTAAACTACAAAAAAAGAGAAGTTTAAAACTTTTTTCATTTTGCTTATTTTTTGCTTTTAAAATAAAATAGAATAAGAGATTCGTTAAAAAATATATAAATAATTCATGTGTTACCCTTAAAAAAAAGCGACTGAGTGTTTAAATACTTAAAGTTTTATTCACCGCGTGCACACAGCGAATAATTTAAAAAAAAAAAGAAAGAAGCGACTGAAGAAAAACTCTTTATAACACTGGAAAACTTTTTCTACGCCTGCAATAATCGAGGAAACTTGTAGAGAGTATACCCCAAGTGTTTGTTTACACAATGTAGCCGAGATTTCTTTAATTCATCTAAAAAAAGATTCTTGTTTTTTTCACACTCGGCCATCACACAACGTTGAGATTCATTTATTTTTCACATTTATTTTTTTAAAGGCTGTTTTTTAATGAAAATGCTTTAACCTCTTCTGAGGATTGTGGCTGAATGATGACGTATTATTAGATTGTTTTTCTTATAAAATTGTTATTAAAAATAGAAAAAATGCACATGCTACGTAAACTTCATATATATGTTATATCCATATTTGAATCATATTAATTCAATGAAAATAAAATTCTCTTTTTTATCAGATATAAGCGTGCGTCAGAAGAAGTTAAAAAATATTATTGTCAGAGAAAAATAACGTATCTATTAAAGTATTAGTTTTATCATCAATTCCGTAAATGACTATTTAAAAATCACTAAAATTCATGATTAAAAAACATAACAAAATAATTAATAAGATATCCTTATTAACAAAGTTTAGCTTAAATCTTTGAATTTTCAAAACAAAGTATCGTTAATAAAAAAACTTTTATAGAAAGATAAATTATATAGAGAAAATTTTATTTTTTCATACGAGTAAATAATTTAACTTGCTAAGTTTTTCTACTTATTTACTTTATCTTTACCGTATAACTATCTCATCGCTCATTCTCTTTTCCTTAAACTTCTTTTACGACTTTTCCTTCTTTATTTACTTTAAAAAAAAAGATATGGGTTTATGTTCCACTATTTTAAAATATACAATTTTTATAGTGCTCGAGAAATGAAGTCAATTTTTAACGCTAAGGTACGTTGAAATTCTACCAATTTAGTGAAGTTTGTAGTAGAGAGCGAACATATAATTTTAGTATTTACTAATAATAAAATCTAAATTACTTACAAAATTTTAGATTTCCCTTTAAAATTGCTTTCTAATTAACCGTTTAAAAAAGATAATTTAAAAAAGCCAGCTTTCTTATATCTAAAATAAAATCCAAATTTTAGTTATAATTATATTTGATTTACATACAATTATCTATTGATTGAAATCAAATCACAATCTATAAATAAACGCTTGCTTTAATAATTTTGATTATTATGTCATAACAACATATGTAAATGAATTCTAAACACCTGTTTATACGTAATTTAACGTGTTTTCAATTAGTCTATTTCTAAGCATGATTTAGATATTACATTAAACTGGGAGATGAAAGGAAATGCCACCTACTTCCAAGATATCTTATATAAGCTGTAATTGATTTCGCTTATGTTATTGGAATTTAATTTCTCTTAAAATTAACTTTTGACATTTTACGTGCCAAATATGTAAATTTAGTTTTAAAACAAATAGTTAAAAAACTAATGGTTTATTATATGAATAATTCGAATATAGTAAGTTAGTTAACAAATACAGTAATTATGGTAAAAATTGCAAAATAGCGTTTAAAGTATCAAATAAAGATTAATCATTGATTCTTCCTTTTTTAATTTACGTTATTCTAAGCTTTATTCGTTAATTTATAGAAGAATTTATTACCTCATGATCTTGTAGTTAGTAAGTCAAACATTATCTTCTTAATTAGAACAAATATTTTTCTACGATCTTTTGATTGAAATTAAATGAAACAGCTCATCGAACAATGTAAGCATGAAAGTGTTTCCCCATAAAATTATTATAATGGACTGATAATATTGTCTGATTATTACGTCTAAGTAAGTCTCTGATCATCTTGTGAATCATCCAATTTTTGAACAGTAAGGAATATACATTTTTATCAAACAATTTGATACACATTTTTAAGAAACATAGGAAATAATAATGGAATCAAAATAGCTGTCTGTAGAGCCAATCAAATCATTTATTAGGTATGGACATCGGACTGAAATAATCAAATTATTCAGTGAATATCAAAGATATGTTACACATTTTTATACATCTTTCAATTTTATATTGTAATGAAAAAAAAAAATCGATAGCTAACGTGATATATATTTTCCTGTAAAGCTTAGGGACATGATTTTTTTATTACTATTATTTTTTTTTTATTTTTATAGTACGAGCCGACTTTTATCTTTAATCAATCGAGGCGTAGAAAATGTAAAGCGCAGTTTAAACTATCCTCGTAGACATATGTCGCTCGAGCCTTGACTCTTTCTCTCCAGTTGACCGTGTAGTCTTTTTTTTTTTATTTTTTGGTTGTCTCGAGAGAGACGTAAAAGAGCCGAATGAATGGAATATAAAAGAAATAAATCTTTTGCTGTACTTTTTTTTTTCATCCATTATCTTCAACTTCTTTTATTTATCCAAAAAAATAAGAGAAACATTGATTTTGAAAAAGTTTATCCTTTTCATGTTTATTTCTGCGTTAAGTTAAAGCCTACTTTACACGTACACGTGAATTATTTTTCCTTATTTTTATACTCCTTTGGTTCTTTATTCATCAAATTAAAGCCGTTTATTTATTTGTATAATTTTTACAAAAAAAGATGATGCGTGATGGCTATGATAAATCGTGAACCGTTATAAAACAAATTTTTTTTATTCGCTCCGTAATAATTTCAAGACATTAAATTCCACTCAAATAAACCGAAGTACAGAGTATAATCGTGCAAAATTTATGCAACGATAAACTTATATATCAAAATGTTTATAATCGCTGTAACGTTTATTAAAATTTAAAAAAAATATGCTCATGATCTTCATTCGAGCGTGTGATGTGAACTTTATGCGATATTTATGAAAAAAAATTTTAAATAAACATATTCATATACGTCTCATTTGAAAGTCGAAATGAAATGAAAAGAAAGATTATGCATGACTACCCTTTTTAGTCCTGTATTTTACACACGATTTCTGCATGAAAATAATTCACACGTGAATTCAACTTGAATTTCTTTTTACTATTAAATTTTCATGCATTAAGCTTTACTTAGCATTATCTTTATTTATTAATGAACTTAATTTTCTTAATAGTTTTTAATAGTTAAATTACAGAGAAGAGCAAGAGAATAAATAAAATAGAAGTGCTGCCAGCTGCATTGAAATTGCGTACTTTAAAACGAGAATTCACTTTTTGTCAATAAATTTTTTAACACTTATTTAAAAATAGATAAAAGGTGAAGAAAAAACAAAAGCTGAAGAGAGAATTTTTTTAAAAAATTTTAGAAACTATTTTATATTTAATTTTTTTAATTCAAGTGCACATGTGCACACGTGCATACTAATAAAAAGTTTTAAGAACGAGAGAAAAGGTCAATATTCAAAAAACTTGACGATTCCAGATATCACTATAATTACAATACTTCTATTTTTAGAAAGTAAAAATATTGAGAAAAAAAGGACGATAATAATAATAATAAAACAGTTACCTTGTAGTCCTTTAAGTAAAGATCGCATAAAGTTACTGATGTCCACTCAATTCGCTAAGTAGATTAAAGCTTACAAGAGCCTCAATAAAATAATGGAGAAATAGAGAAGTAAGAACGTAAAGAAATAAAAAAAGAAGAGAGAATAGACGAAGTAAAACTCAGTGAGTAACCAAGATAAGAGACGTTAAATAATAATTTATGGATTCAAGCTATATACAGTTCAATAGTTTTTAGGTTGAAGTTAAACTGTATAGAGGATAGGGTATATATATATATACCTCTGTTGTTGTAACCTTTTCGTCGCTAAGTGAAGTTTGCGATCGTAAAATCTAATTTATATAAGGCCAGCTGGTGTGCTGTTCTTGTTGTTGTGCGTGTGATCGGAAAATAATTTGGAAAATTGACTTTTAGCTTGATCATTATTTAATGGAAAGTTTTAAAGTAAAAGATTGATATTGTTTATTTGAGGTAAATAAAAATTTATAATTTTATTTACCTTTTATTTATCCGTTTTGTAAAACAATATTATTCAATTGTTGAATACATTATTTTTTTTATAGATTATCTTTGCTGTTATAAAAGATGAGATGAAGTTCAATAAAACTTGATAATAAGCTTAAAAAAATTATTTATTTTATAATTTAAATGCACATAATTTATTTTTATACAAATATTGTATTAAATTATAAAACATGTGTTAAAAAAATAAATAAATATGTATGCTTAGGTAATAGAATAACTTTTTTTCCAAATCAATTATACTATGTATTACTATCTATTATTAAATTCAATCTGTAACAGAGAGACAACATTAAAAAACGTTTTATAAATACAATTGTCACCATCGAAAACATTATTTTATACGTAACAGATGTGCGAGAACGCTCGACTTACGATCCAAAGGAGAAAAAAATTATATTCATCCTCAGTCAAAGAGCTCATCATAAAGAAGTTTTTTTATAAACGGAATTATTAGTCTGTCGTTTTGAGCTCTTTATATGGTGATGCGAAAATTTAGTATTAAGTCGAGATAGGAAGAAAATAATAATTTTTTTTAGCTAAAATCAAGGCTTAAATTTTTTCAATGCGTTTTTAATTTTTAATGCGTGTCCCGAAATTTTCTTAGTAAATTACAAATAAAAATTTATTATAATGATATGTTATATTTTATCTGAATAAAATATGAAAGATTAATAAAAAACTCGAAAAAAAACATTATAATTCATAATATGACATCGTAATAGAAATATTTTATTTTTAACGTCGCTGTATTTATGCTAACATGACAATGTTAATTAGCGACGGAGGAATTCAGTGTGTTCATGAACAAAACACATGTATCGTACATACAGTGGTGCTTGTAAAAATCGTCCGAGAGCGGGAGTCGAACTCGGATCCCCGAGATTATGAATCCATCGCTTTACCGACTGAGCCACTGACACCTCATGCCATTGATTATAATTTTCTTTTTGAAAAACGTTCATCGAGCATGATTTCTACATAGATCACAGAAAACATTTTATTTTAATGCCTCTAAACTTATATATATATAATTCAAACTCAGAAGGTTTAAGTTATGATTGATTCTAGTGTCAGGTTACATTACATCTTAATTACTTTAGTTATTTTATTCAAACTTTTTTTTTATAAATAGTGAATCTTTTTGTCATAAATCAAATATTAATTCATCGAAACTTTGAATCATTGATTATTAAAGTTACTTATTCAATCTTTTAGAGAAATTTTTAATTACAAATTGCACATTATTGTATACATCGCTTTAGTTGTTGCAACACAGGGAAGTAAAAAACGTATCATCGGATAAAATAAATCTAAAAACTTTTTTAAATACACAAAAAGCGCTTGCTTTATATTATCATGGATAATAATAATGAAAAATATTTCCATCCCGTAAACAATTTTATTTTTCCACTTGTGATACTTGACTTTTAGTTATATTTTTTATCTTTTTAAATAACAACATAATCATCGCTCGAGATACGCTACTAATGAAGTAAAAGCTTATAAAGCAGCTTTACATCGTTAAAATCCTTTTACGATTGGTCATTAAAGCTTTAACATACAAAGCAAGCATCAATAAAAAGTAAACACTTTAGCTTAGGGAAATCGAGGCTTTAATGTTAGAATAAAAAGGTTTATATATGGAGACGAGCTTTAGATTAAGCATCACTAAATACTTGATCTGCATTATTATTCTTTCGCTCTTGATTTATATAAGTACTCAGTCAAAAGTATAGTATTGAATTAACTTTCTATTTTTACATTTCTATTGTTTTTTTATTTTTTAATAAAATTATGTAAATTTATTTTAATGTTACTGCGAAATTTGAATGAATATGCTTTTGTCACTATTGCATATAATTTTATTTATTATTCGTAAAAAGTTTTTATTTTAAATAAATTTCATTTTTTTTTTAAATATAATAAATGAATAAAATCAATTTTTTATTACAAATTCGCTATAATTTATTTATAAATTATTTTAATATAAATAAATGAAACTGATTATATTTACATTTATAATAAAAAGTTTAATTTAAAAAAAAAGGAAATATTTTTCTTTGAAACAATGATATCAAAGAATTTCTTATATGTAGAAATGAAAATTTAAGTAAGGAAATACCGGAAAAAATTCAAGGAAATGTAAAAGGACTGTGACATTTGAAGAATGTAAAAAATGAAATTTCGTGAATTATTCATAACATTATCATCAAAATTATTTCTTACACTTTCGGTATTTTTTTCCACGTATAATCTTATAAAGTGCATCATAAAAATTAATCTGGTGATTAAAAAAATTAATTGTAACTAATTATATTTTGCAAATTATTGACATTAAACTCTTGAAAATTTAAACAACACCACCGATAATGGTAAATAAATTATCAAACGAGATTAATGCATTTAAAACGCTTACATTATTAATTTAGAAAATTTATTTAATCTAATTCAGACTAAATATATATATATCACTAAACAAATTCATTAGTTATTTATTCATATTTACACAAACTCAAATTCGATGTTACATAATACCATTAAACACTTATGGCAGAATTATTAACAAAACAACTAATACGTAGGCGTATGGATTTTAGATGCATTATGAATTAATACCGATATTTAATTTCATTGCGTGAAAGCCAAAATTTTGGTTGATTCACACGAAATCGAATTTACGGCTTATGTTAAAATTTACTTAAAATGTAATGTGTTTTATATATAAAGTTAGTGATATTGAGGACATACTCGATATAGAATTATCCTTTTTGATATGGAAATTAATAAAATTATAAAACATCAATTATTTTTTAATATTCAATTATATTTTTATATTACTATAAAATTTCATATTCAAAAATAAACAACTTTATTTTAAAAAAGCTGAATGAAAATAAATTTGTAAATTATAGCTTGTTTTTTAAAAACACGACTTCATAATAGTTCAACGCTTTGTCTCTTTTTCATAAATTTCTATTACGTAAGAGTACATTTCGAAAGCCTGTAAAAAGGAAAAAAGAAAAAAAGTTAAATGGTCTCGTCTTGTCATATTTCTCCATGAACGCGGGTAAAACGCTTGTCCGATAATACATTCATGAAGATTATACAGACGATAAAAATTTCATACGCGACATATCCATTTTCTTTGTTTCGCACTGAACGTAATATCAAAATATAAACTCGAAATTCAAACAGTTCGAAAAATTAAAGTACTTCATTTAATGGAGCGCGCAAGTTCGTGCGTCTACTCGTACATATGAAAAAAATGAAATTAGGATAAGTATGAGAATGAAGAATATCAGCAGACTGGAAAATATTATTTCTTTCTATTTTTTTTATTTTTCATGTGTATATCGACAAGGCATAATAAACAACGTCAAGTCGACACGTCAATTAATCACCGATGCACCATATGCATTTTCGTAACTATTGACGAGGGACGTCAGCTTGAACTTACGTTTTGTTTTTTTTTTAACGTCAAAACGTAGCTGGAGTTTAAGTTATGAAATATCCTTTAGTTTTGTATTAAACGAAGAGAAATCCTATTGGTAAAATTACATATTTCATTTTCATTGCGGGACAAATTTAATTTTTTATAAATATATTAATTTCTACCATTTGTACAGTAATTTTTACACAAAATTAAGTCTCATAAATTAAATATAGTTATTTTACCAATAGCATTTCCCTATGTGTACTATGAGGTCGGCAGTGGCTTATTCGGTAGAGCGATGGATTCATAATCTCGAGGTTCCGAGTTCGAATCCCGCTCTCGGCGGCCGATCAATACAAGCACCACTGTATACGATACATTTGCTTTCTTCACAAACACACTGAAGACCTCTGTCGCTAATTAGCTTCGTAATAATAGCTAAAATACAGCGACGTTAAACAAAATTAAAAAAATGATAATAAAATTAAAAAAAAAAATGATAATAAAATATTTTCTAAATAATATTAATTTTTTTAATCTTTATTATAAACTATGAAAACGACTATTTATTTTGACGCCACTATCAACCATTATGCATATATGTATTGTCAATACAAAAATTACATAAATGCGAGCAGCTTTTTTATACCTCCTTTTGTTTATACGCGCAAGCGGCTTCTTTTGTCTTTGTCAATTAATAATTAGTTTAAATATGCATTTTAAATTCTCTTTTAAATAAATTTTCTTCATAAGCAGATTAAGTAACCCTTTAAAAATTTAATGTGATGTAAACTCACTTAAAAAAAAAAGGAAAAATATTCAGTTTTAAAGAGATACAAATTTTTTCCATTTTTAAAGTACAATAAAAAAAATTATGAACTTATTTAAAATAATAATTCTTCGAAATATTAAATTATTCATACAAATTTTTTTCTGTTAAGTTATACGTTTTGACAAATTTACAAAAACATTTATTTTTAGTACGGTCAGTTACGGCAGATCTAATATTACGTAGTTTTAAATTGTTAAATAATTCTTGAATTCGTGAATAATTGCGCTGAAATCATAAAACAAACATTTGTAGATAAGCAGAGCGAGATAACTTTCAAAGATAAATAAAACACTTTCAATTCAAACATACGTGTAAATGATATATAAATAAATGGTAACTGATGATTTGCATAATTTTTGTTTTTTATTTTTAGGTTTTTCCTTATAAACAAAATTAATTTTAATTAACTATTGATAATTTTTATTATATTTTCTTTTTTTTCTTTTCGTTTTATTAATGTAATATTTAACAATCGGTTAGTCATTAAAAATTTGGTTTAATTTTTTGTGATTTAATAGATTAAAAATTTTTATTTTTATTTATCAAAATTCAATATTTCTTTTAAAAAAAGAATATAAAAAAAAAAAAAAAATTGATTAAATGTAAAAGTTAATGCAAGATCTCTAGTTTAACGGAAGTCAGGTTGAATAGTAAAGATTTAATTATTGAACTATTATTTCCACTATATCTTATGGGGCAAATAATCAATGCAAGTTACACAATCAACCCAATTGATGGGTCTGCGGATAGGAAATACTTTAATAGTTCACGTAAATCGATTTCTGTAATAGGTAGGTATTATCGTTAATGTTACCAACAACACACACACACACCAAATTATATTGTGCTATAAACTTCTTGATTTTTTAAAATGCGCACGAAGATTATAAAATCATTAAACAATAATTTCATAGAGAAAAATGTATTTAAAATTTTTATTTTAATTAAATTTAAGTTGAAATATAAAAAATATTAAATATGTATATTATTATAAACATTCATCATATTTTAATTTACTTTAACAACTTTTTAATTAACGCAAAAGCTAATTATTTTCAACTTTTCAATTATATGTATAAAAAAATTGTTAATTTTTCGCAGTTGTAAATAATATGTACGTAAGTATTTTTTATATTTTTTTAATATACCTGTATTCTCTGTCAAACTTAATAAAATATACAATATTTCATACATTTTAATTAAATTTAATGTAATTTACTATATGGGTGATTCTATTCGAACGGGTCAAATTCAAATTCTGAAATAATAGAAAATAAAGGTGTTTATTTTAAAAATTTTACTCAGGTTTTTTTTATGGTTATATCTAATAGAACAATATCCCAAAGTAGCCAAGCTGTCCATAGGTTATTCCCAGAAAAACTGATAGATAAAAAATATACTGACACAGAGGAATTACTTTTATTCCAGGGGATTTACTTTTTTTATTACCATCACTTGATATTATTTTAAATATTATTTTCTAATAATATTTATGTCGAACAAAGATTCTAAACTATCTGAAATACTTCAGAATTAGCTATTACCATATATGGATGAATTTTTAAAAATAAAAAACGACGAGTTACAGCAAAAATATGTATTTCTAAACATTATTAGAAGGAAGTTAAAGAACAAATATATCCATACTTGAGAAAGTTTGCTTTTTTAAACATATAATAACATTATTTTTGTGTTTGGGAGTGGAGTTAAGTGTACTTGATAAACGATTAGTAGGAAGTTCGCCACGTCCACGTGTAGGAACCATTTTATTACCAATGTAATCTAAAATAATATATTATCAATTCATAGATTTTCCAATTGAGATTCTTCAAAGACTTTCATTTAAATTCAAATAATCATATACTTACTTTGATATCAACGACAAACTCTTCATCAAGGCTAATGACAAACTGATATTTTTATTTTCTGAATACTACGATGTAACCTTTGATTTCGCTTTATTTATCTGTAGTATATACGTAGTATAATGTAGTATATACCGAGTACAGTGTAGTATGTGAATATGACTACAGTGATTGTTTACAAAAAGATTTAAGAATATGCTTACACGGAAATTCTCCACAAATATATATATTCAATTTTGAATATATAAAAATTATAAGCAGTATAATATGTAATAAGGTAGCTCGTACCAAAAATCAAAAATTTACGAATGAAACCAAAATGTAGGAAGTTGTTCTTTAAGTTAAAATGAATCTCTACGCAAAAAATCGGACCTGATTTCCAGGGAAAATTTTAAGAAAAAGTCTTTTGAAAATGCTGCGTTTACTGACATTTTAATATTGCTCATATGGTAGATATTCGATTTTCCTACAGTTATAATCGAATATTTGCATCTAAAGATTTACTACTGCTCTGAAAAACTAAATATAAATACTTTATTTAAGAAGCTTTCCAATGGTATGTTAAATGTTATGTGACGAAAAATGTTATGTGATCGAAAATATTACGAAAAAAATCTGAAAATTTATTGATTATCATAGGAGAAATTTTTTTGAAACAAAAGTGTTTTTGGAGGTTAGCTCGCGCGAAATTCAAAATATTGGAATGAATTTGTTATTAAAATTTTAAAAATATTTACAGAATATAAATTTTTAAAACATTCATATAAATATTTATATAAAAAATAAAAATAAAGTAAATAAAATAGAATAATGAAGATTATTTATTTTTAGGTATTATAATTGATAAATAACATCTGCTAGCATGTAATATATATGTTTATGTCCTCGTAGGCCGTATTCGTGTCAGTATGTAAAGAGCATGCTAAATTTGTATTGGCATCCCATATGTCTCAGACGCGCTCCACGACTTATTGCAAGAATTATATGTCTTCCTGAGACATATTGAGACTCAATATGTCTCAGGAGAAATCAATATGGCATCACCGATCCTACTATGTTTCGTTCAATATGTCAAAGAGCAATCATATTGAACGTAGGTTAGTGAAAAAAAATGACTCGCGCTTCGACAGCAGCTATACTCATTACAAAATGTCAATCTAAGAAACAAAAGAAAAAATCAATAGAACTAAAATTTAATTTTAAAAGTATTGAAAAAAAGATTAATATTTTGAACTAATAAGTTATATTTTCTCATACGGCCTACTTCGGACATAAAATCATCTATGTCCTTTGGCCGTTTATTCAGGTGGAATCTGAATCTCGAACAATGTTTGCCGCTTGAGCAGAAATCTACCTCGGGCGCGCTTCGCGCGCCCTCGGCAATTTCAGCTCAAGCGACAAACATTGTCCTCGATTCATATTCCACCTGAATACGGCCAAAGGACATATATAACTAATATACGTGCGACATTTTCTGCAGTCGCAACAACAAAAGTCAATAGAGTTTCACTTATACTCATTTGACTTTAGTTGCACGGTACGAGCTACCTTAAATTTCAAGTGTACAAATAATTTAACACTTCATGGTATAAAATTCATGAATAAAATTGTTGACTTTATTATTTAATTAGAATTTTGTGAGCGCATCTCAAAAAAGGCAGGGGAATTATATGCCAGGGGAGATTACCTGATAATTTGAATGAAATTTTTACCGAGTAAACGGTCTCCTACATTCACTGCTGTTCAAACTTTTTTAGTTGTACATTACTACTTTCTTAAACGTCCATTACGTATTTGAATATGCGCTTATATCATCTGTGACAGTTAAATGTTTAGAGTCAGGGGAATTATCGTAGGAAAGGTAACTTAGCTTTCATAAGTAAAATGATGTTTACGCGTAAACAAAAATATATTCAATGATCAACAAAGCAATTTTTTTAGCGAATCAAACATATAATAACAATATTTCCATGTGATAGGAATAGCTTATATTTTCATAAGATTCAAATATAACATTTTTTATTATTATTGCTTTTTATCTATGAAAAAATATACATTTTTTTTTATAATAACAGAGGGTCAAAGAAAATATTTTTTTTCAACCATTCTGCTGAAATGTATGTATGGATGGAAAAAAATATTTTTTGATCTTTCAGAAGTATTAATTCATTTATCCTGTATCTTTACAACGTTTAAAAAAAATGTTATAAATGATTACAGACAGGGGAGATTACTTTTTATACTTTCTAAGGGTCCCTACAAAAGCTACATTAAAATTAGCGATTAAAAAGTCAACGAATCATAAAGTTACAAGCTGAAAGTATATGAAAAATTTGTGGTTAATAATATTTGAACCTTGTATTGATAGTTTATTAAACGATTACATGTGATTACCCGTTAGAATAGAATCACCCATATTTAAAACTTTTTAGAAAAAAATAAAAATATGCATTAAAATTTAATATTCTATAAAAATTGAATAACAAAATAAACCAAAACATCTATATTCACCCAAACGCCTATCATCAAACTTTATAAAATTTTTCCGAGCTTACTTTTTAAAATCACCAAAAGAAAGAAATGAAGTGAGAAAAAATACCATTCGAATCCATCTCCATTTTCCTTGGAACAGTTAAATATAGCGCTAGATATAAGACCACAGATTGGTCCTAGGCGATTTCATGTGGCTTTAATATACGACTGGCGACTATTACCTTAAGGCTTGTGGCTTATCGTTGGCGCCCTTGCGCTCTCTCCCTCTCTCTCTGTGTTTACTGCACGAGGCATCTTTGGCAATTGGAACGCGGATAGGAATTTTACTTGGAATTTTCAATCTATCTTCCAGTCATCATAAGCAAACTATAACGTATAGTACCACTGCTTGCATATTTCAATCGTAAATTCATCGGCTCGGCGTCAATAAAAATATTTTTATATTTATTTATTTCGTATTATTGCGGCCATAAATTATTTATTTTTTTTATTAATTTCTTTTAGTTTTGCCATGGTTGGTTGACTAGCTATTGTTGTCCCTAGATAGGTTTATAAAGGTGTGAAATTGGATCTTAATATACGTTGTAATGTGAAAATTTATTCAATATAAGATGCACATATATGTCTAAATTTTCGCTTTCATCTTTTTTTTCAACCACCTCTAAAAATAAGAATATCAAATACATAATAAAAAAAACGAGTACACATGATATTTATTTCTTGATATTTTTTTGGTTCAAAGCAATTTTTTTTGGAAATAACAATCGATCGCTATTAGATGAACATTTTTACATTGAAAAAGACTTTTTATTTTCAATATAAGAATTTTTTTACATTTCAATTTTTTTGGCAATACACAAAAAAGATAAATGAAAAATCCTATATTATTCAAATTTATTGTTGTAGAAATGTGTTTAATATGCGTAAAAATGAAAAATTTCGACGCAAAAAAAATCTATAACTATTTACAAAAAAATCCATACGCGAGGACGTAAAACATCGTGCCATTTAATATTTTTTTCAAAAAAGTCATTTTTTCCTTTCATTTTTTGCGTCAATTTCGAATAAAAAAATTGAATATTCATGAAAAATGAATATGTATATCGCAAAATATTATATAAAAATAACCTTAGATGTTTGAAATATAAATTTCTAATTCTATCCTAAACAATAAATTTTTTATGTTTCCATGCAGTTCGAAAAAAACAACGTAAAAAATCTAACCATTAAACTAAAATTTTAAAACAGATTTAAATTTTAAATCATAAGAATTCCAATTATTATGCATTTCTTTCGTCACCCCTTGAGTATACAAAGAAAACAAACAAAACCAATCCATAACAAACTATTCCCATTTATACTTAATAACAACTTTATTCTTGTAGCCAGTGTGGTATTTTATTTTGTACGTTTATTATTCTTCAGACGATTCTATCACTGATTCCATTAATAAAAGAAAGTAGAAAAAAGAAACATAATGGTATGAACTTTATCTGTATCTATAATAATCTATAAATAGAAAAACATGAATTATAAATGCCTAAGTAGTAGGAGTGTTAGTATAGTCAGACTATACGATGTGACGAAGCAATAAAGGAGAAAGCGAATGCTTGATAAGAAAAAAAAAGAAAATCGTGGTGTTGAGAGATGAAATGAGATGGAAAAATAATGCAAATTGACGAAGTGAAGAGAGCAATAGGAAATATTATATTAAATATTTTAAATGATTGAGAAAAAGTAAGTAGGAACATGTTCTACTAAAAGCAGCTGAGCGAAATGAAGAGAGGAGAATATAAAAATTTATGACGCCCAAAAAAAGTATTGAATTTATTTTTTAATAAAGATGAAAGTTTTAAGTTTTTTCTATTTAAAGTTATTTTTATACTTATTTAAAATTAAAATTTTTCTTCTAGAACTTTAAGTGTTGAATAAAAGTAAAAGTGTTTAAAATCGTTCTGAATATTTATAAAATTTTAATGTTTAAAATTAAACGATATCAAATATTTTTGAATTTTGGTAATGATTCGATAAATTGATTATCGATTATCAAACTTCATATATGCAAACGTGTAAAATTAAATGACATAATTTGTACATTTATTCAAAAATTTTAATATTAACGAAAGTTTAACTTATTTTAAAAACAAACATTCAGATTATTTAACTGACAACCTTATTTTCTAAAACACAATGATAAACTTAAATTAGTCTAGTACATCAAACAAAAACAAGAAAAAAACAAAAAAATTTCTGAATGAAAACATAAATAAGGATTTTCTAGCAAGTGACGTATTTATAATTACACGCCAGAGCAGAAGTTATATAAGTTGAAAAGAAGAAAGGAAAGATAAGAAATGCGAAACAATAAACGAGTATAAGAGAGAGAGAGAGAGAGTGAGAAAAAAGATGAGATGAAGTCGTTTCCGGGTCATTAGAAATTGCTTTAACAATAAACGAAAATTGCTTCCGGAGCGTTAGAGCATTATACTCTTGCGAGCGTACTGTACGCTTATCGCATGGAAAATCAGAGTAAGTTGCACGTTTATATACCACGTACACTTACACGCAAAACCTGAATATTTAGCTTTCTTTGATTCAATACAAAATAAACTTGGTACTTTTCACCTCGCTAACGTAAGCACGTGATGACGATCATTTCCTTTTTATTTTTTTTTCTTTGTTTTGTATTTTTGTATTTTTCAAGTACTTTTTTTTCTTATTCTATCAATTGTATTGTTGCTTGATTTTTTTCTCAGATTCTCGGTTCTACTTGTGGTTAAATTTTCTTTGGTTGTTAAAAGCCGGTCTAAAATTTTTTTTCGTCAGTGATTTTTAAAAGAATTTTATAACTATGATAGTGACAGTTTTTTAATAATACCTTAGAAAAATGTTAGAATATTCTTCTGTAAGAGAATATCACTTCAATTAATGAAGGCATTTTTATCAATGCAATTTCATAATATTTTTTTTCTAACGGCGTGCGCAAAATTCGATTTCATGTACCCGTTTGCGTACATAAAATATCATATTATGAGACGCATTTGTTTAGCATGCGTAAAATGAATTCAGCGTGCGTAAAATGATTTCAGCGTGCGTAAAATGATTTCAGCGTGCGTAAAATGATTTCAGCGTGCGTAAAATGATTTGAGCGTGCGTAAAATGAATACAGCGTGCGCAAAATGATTTGAGCGTGCGTAAAATGATTTGAGCGTGCGTAAAATGATTTCATCTAAAAAAAATTTTTTTAATTTTTAAAGTATTATATTTCAGGAACTATATATCATAACAGACATTTATACATCTCATTTGAAAGCTCTTGTGGTGCTCTTTTAAAGTGCTATGTACAATTTTTTTCGCGATACGTGAACTCTCTTATTAATTAATCTTAGAGTTAATCATTCAAATAATTTCTTATTTATTGTTTTAAAGAGGGGGGAGAAATTCTCAATTATTATTTTAATAATATATTTTCATGGAATTTTAATTTAAGAGCTATCCTTGTCTAACTGAGATTTTTGTTATTTACTCAAGTATTAATCGGTGAATCTGCAAATTAAAAGTTGAGCACAATAGATATTATTATTACAAATATTTATGCACAAGAAGAAAAAAATCTATCGCTTTGTTTTTGAGAAAAGTAAGTAACGCGAAAAAACTTTGGCGTTACTTACTTTTCTCAAAAACCAATCGGTAGATTTTTTTTTTCTTGTGCATAGATGTTCATAATAATAATATCTATTGCGCTCAACTTTTAATTTGAAGATACACCGATTAATACTTGAGTAAATAACAAACAACTCAATTGTTACTCGGTCGATATCAGGTTCTACTCCGGCTTGCCATTGATGGTTTTATTAATTTTATTTTTATATTAGTAATATTATTTATTTTTTTGGAGGCGGGGGAGCGCTGCCCCCCCGAACCCCCCCGGCAGGGACTTTGCCCCCTGCACCCCCACCGGGTCTCCGCCCCTGGCCCCCGTCCTGCGCCCCGACCTCGACTACCTCTTACAATCTTGATAGCCTTCGAACAAGATTGTACATGCTATCACAGACGCAAGTTTGTCATTCTTAGAATTTTGCGCACTTGTTAGAAAAAATAATATACGCAACTAATGCGTAAAGTGATCATCGCACTCGTCTCATTTGTCGCCCTCGCTGCGCTCGGGCGACAAAACCGACTCGAGCGATAATCACATATTTTACGCACTCGTTGCGTAATATACTATTATAATATACTTACGAATTTATAAACATTTAGGTTTATATTATATTATTTTCTGTAATAAGCTGCAAATTTTGTACATAAACGTATATAATTTAACATTTTAATATCTTTCTAGAAGTCGTCAGTGGCTCAGTCGGTAGAATGATGGATTCATAATCTCGAGGTCCCGAGTTCGAATCCCGCTCTCAGCCGCCGATTGATACAAGCACCACTGTATGTTATACTCGTGCTCTGTTCACAAACGCACTGACGATCTCCGTCGCTAATTAGCATCGCAATGATAACTGAAATACAGCGACGTTAAATAAAATATATCATTAGGAATTTCATGTTCTGCTGGCGCCGTTATCATTTTTTCATATGAAATTAGTAAAAATTATTTTTTTTTGAGTCTATAAATAATATTTGAATTCATAATCAAACATTGTAAGTATTATTTAATATGTTAAAAAATCTATCTCACAAAAAAATCTAAAAATTTTATTATTTATGTAAAATAAGTTCATTATTAAATAATAAAGATCTTTACCTACTATATATTTTTTGGAAAATTCACTTAGCACATATTTAATATTTTAATTTTACGCCTTAGTATTATGCGTCATCAAAATCACCAAGTATGAATTACTAAGACATACTTTTATTACTATAACAAGTGGTTAACTTAATCTCAACTTTTCGAATATGTAAAAGTATCAAAACGAGCTGAGAAATCATAAAATATTCTAACTAGTTTTAGGTTTAAGTTAAGAAATAATGAAAAAGAGTGCAGCGATGAAAAAGAAAATGCAAAATTTAAGTAAAGCTTCAGTTGTAACTGGCACGCAACATCAGATTCACGACTACAGTAATGGCTGCTAATCGACTTTATTTTAAATTCGTTTTTTCTTATTTTTAATTCTGTTATTAATGCTAAATTAATTTTTTTCTCTTTAATTAATGTTTAAATATTGTATTAAAAATGAAAGTGATAAATTTTCCTTATCTAAAGCTTTAATTTCTAAGTTTAAAGTTCATCATACTTCGATTCCGTTGTAATACCCACATCTACTCTAATTACAAAAACTAACTCACTTCATATTCAAAGTAAATCAATGTCAGCAAATCTTTTTTCCTACAACCTAATAACTTATGATTATAGTAAAGAAGAAAGTTTATTTTTAAGTTTTATCATACTTTCTATATGAAAAGACAAAATTAGTATAATTTTAGCATATGATTATATTATTCTAAAGACTAACCAAATGTGCTTATAGGTCTTTTCTTGGATTTTAACATAATTTTTGTCCGTTAGAATATATTTTAAAATTATTTTTAAAATTATTGAAAAAAAACTGGAAATTAAAAAATTTTTTAAATTATATTATTATAAATGGATTTATACTTTTTACTTAAAAATATAAACGTAGCATTATCTCAACAAAAAGTTTAATACTATGTCCCAGTTATGACTTATCTTTCTTTTTACGTCATTATAAAATACGAGATTAACATCATGCCAAATTAATAATAAATCTCTGCTGAAGCATTTCATTTTTTTTGTTTTGTGAATAATTAAAAGATCCTTTCATTAAAATTTCGTTATATCCCCAGCTCCTTTGCATCAAAATTTTATTCTCGAATTTCCCCCCTCTCATTTATCCTCTATCATTTAATTCGTTTTATTTGTCTTGCAGCATCTTTTTCTCGGAAATCGGCTTTTATTCCCTTCTACCTTGCTCACGAAAGCAATCGAATACTAAAAGGAGGCTGGCACTGTCAATATCTTGTTTCGTACGTGACGTTGTTTCTTAATCGTTTCTGAATTTAATATTGCACGTGAAATATCTTCCTCCATAACAAAATCAACTATATATCCTCTTATTTCTATTTCTCTTATTATTTTCCCTTTACACGCTCTTCTCTCTCCGTCTCTTTCGCTCTTTCGATTACTTTCCCTTGCATTCTCCATTTTTTCCATTTTGAAAAATTCTAATAAACTTAACGGGGTTGCAGCCTATAGACGGAAGATATACGCACGCGACTTATGCGCTTATGCGCGAGAAATTAGAAATACTGCGCGCACGTGTCTAATATGACAATTTTTTCGTAGACACGTGTAAGATTCCGGATTACGATAAATGGCATATTAATCGTTACACTATATTTACTTAAAGTATAGTAGAGCTAGAAATTATTTATTCAAACACAATTAATGGCTTAATTGGACTTGTACTGTGGGCGGAAATTATTAAAATTTTATATATTTTAGTTTTCGACATAAATTTGCCGCATTAATTAATCATTTCTGGTGAAAAATAAATGAGATTTTTTAGGGGGGACGAATTGACATATGTTAAAATATTTATGGTAAGATTAGGACGTTAGAAAGCACGTAATTAAAGATACGTTTTTTACATAATGAAATGCAATTAAAAATTAAATAAACTCAAAATTATAAAGTACAAACAATAATAAATATTTTTTATTATGCATTTACTGTAAATAGAAGGATTTAGTGTATGTTCTACGAAATAAAGCACGTGATCACAAAAAACATTATCGCATACAACATTCAGAAGAATATTAAATCAAACGATTCTAAAAACAGAACAATATTTATTTACACTTCCGCGTTATTTACCGATGTTATATGTTGAATAAATGTAACGACGATAAAACAGTCCATAAAAAATAAACAGTTAAAGTTAATGCGTAAAATATAAATCATTAAACATATTTTATTGTGACAAGTAAAAAATTAATGATTTGTAATTGATGAAAACATGATAATATACATAAAATATAAAGACTTGATTAAAACGTTTCTCATTTAAAAAAATAATTATTATTGTATTTGATCAAATAAACAATTAACAAAATGTTTGTTTTTCCGTATTCATGTATATCCGCTTTTTTGCGTCACAAAATATAATTTATGATTACATTAACAAAGAATAAAATTTTAAATTAAACTTTAATATTAACCGAGTTGAATTATTCTTGATAATAATCGAAAAAAATTAACTTCAACGCGTACAAACAGAGCCTCAAACATATAATGGAAAGCGTAGGTGACTGAATTCATTATTTTAACGCCTCTTAGGAGTTTATCGAAATATATGACCCGGAAATGTTATTCGCTTTTTTGTTAAGATTGGTTTTTAATTTTAAAAGTGTAGATCGATCTTTTCTTTATTATACAATATACTTTATCAATCGAGCAATAATCACTTTATTTTTAATTAAAATAAAATTATTGGTTGTACCTTGCTTGCTTACAATCTAATTACTATAAATACGTAAAATTTTTAGCTCTTTTTGTATTACATTTAAATTGAAATGCATTAAATTCTTCCATTGAATAAAAAAAATTGACGTTCAGTTATAAATATAAGACGTCTAATTTAGTTTGAAATATAAGCTCTTATACAGTTACAGTTTGAGTATCGTGTTTTTCTCGAGTTGAAAAAAAATTTTCTACTGAAAGTACTGGGGATACAGAAAGCTCGAATGTAAGATTTCACGAAGTTTTAATGAAATTTTTAAGTAGAAAAAAGTGCTAAATGCAATTTGTAATTGCATTAAAAAATGAAGTATTTTGATCATTCAAGTCGGAAAAATGAATTTATATAACTTATTTTATACTTTTCATTGAAAATAAAAATTAGGCACTCTATAATATACCAAATTTAGAAAATAGTATTCAGTCAAAGATTAAATAATAATTTGAAATATTTTATATTTTTATTTTCAATTTTATTATAATTTAAAAATAATGATATTTTACATAAATAACTTAAACCCATCTGAATTAAACTTATTATAAAGTTATTACAAATGGAAATATATAAATGACAAATATTACAACAAAATGAAAGTTTTATTAGTTGTCTACTGTAAATGAGCAAGATATTAGTTAAACTTTACATTAAACTTAAAACAAAGTTTTAGAGACAAGTTGAAAATTTACAGAATTTTAAAATAATATAGTAAACAAAAATGGTAAAAACAAAATTTTAGAGTTTTATTTTTTATTAGAATTCAATAATCTTTGAAGTTTAGATGTGTCGTTATTAAAGGTAATAAATTAAAAGAATTTTCTGTTAATATTAAGGTGTAAAATATATAATTTTAAATTTTATGTTTATTTAAATTAGAATAACATAAGACTTCATGAAATGGTTTCAATGGATCATAACATGTGTCTATTAAAGAAGGTTATAAATTAATGAACAAATCATTAAGAACTATTAAAATTAAATTTTTAAAACTTTTTATTTTATGTTAATAACACCAATTCATATAAATGGAAACAATTTCGTTAAATTATATAGCAATATAGTGAAACATAATTGTTATCAATTCTTAGAACGTTCATGACAAATAATAAAACAGCTATTCTTCGAAATCTCTAGTATTATTATTTTACTTATCTTCTTTTTTTTATTTCATATCGCCACAATTGACTACTTTTTTTTATAATATAAGTATAAATTTATGATTGAAAAAGTTCTCGGTATTTGATGGCATGTAAATGACAATATTTAATACAAGTATTCCAGGTAATAGTTACATTTTATATCTATTAAGTTGAAAAAAATACCTTTATCGATAATTATTTGTAATTTTTTCATAATAAATTAAGAATTTTTTCTGTTTTAAGTAGACAAAGTATTGATTTTGTCAGCCTTATACTTTTTTCATTTTCCAATTCCTATATTTATCTGATTTTTAATGTCTAGAAATTATTTTCATTTTTTTTAATATGATTGAGCTTATTATTTTGGATTTTGACTATTATAAAATTTACAGTAATATTAAAGAAAGTTAAATAAAATAAAAATAAAAGCACATTCTAGCATTTTGAAATTGCGAATATAAAATTGTTTTATTATCATAATTTAATATAAATATATTAATATCTTTTCGTGAACTAAAGTAAAACTGTAAAACATAAAATTTTAATATGCTCTATTATACTACTGAATGCATAGTAAATTATAGTAAATTAAGTATTTTTGTTTCAAGGAATAAATATATATTAACACATTTATATAAATCTTCATTTAACAATAACATGAAACCTGAAGCGCATACGCAATGCACAAACACAAAAGAAAAATAAAATGCAAATAACTGCTAATATCTTATAAAAATTTCTTTAAAAATAATTCACTTCTTTACGTCATTCCTGCTTTTTTAAGTTACTAAAATGGTCACGACTGAACTTTATATAAAGCTTTATATACAACACTACAGATAAGCCAATTTCTATCTCGGAACGCAAACCTTATCCTTGATAGAAATAAGCATCTTTACGCCTTAATTGCATAATGTGCTATTATTTTAAACTAAAGCAATAGTGTAAATAACATGCAAAATTTCTGAATTAATATTTACCATTCAATTTCATCATGAATCGTATATACCCTATATAGTTTACTTTAGCAATTCGCTAAATCTGGGCTTTCTACACTGTTTGTAGTTTCCAACTACAACGTTAAAACAATAAATCCTAAGCTACATCTAAAATCCAGACTAATCTAATTAAAATAGAAACACTGATAAATGATAAAATAAATAATAAATACATTGTGAGTAATTCTATTATTGTATTTACAAATATTTTACATTTTTTTAAAATTATATGATGTATTTAATTATATTAAATGGATAGTTAATTTGTTAAATATTCATGACATTATTTATTTAGATACATAAAATCTCTCGATTAATCCAATTAATATTTTGCGACATATCGTACTTACAAATAATCCAAAGAAATTGTCTTTTCTAATATTAAACCATTCGTCAATTATTTCTTGATCGGTGTCTTAATAAGTTGTCCAGTCCAACTTTTACCTTTTACATCATCAAGAAAACAGTTTCGTGACACGCTAACTGATCAAATTCTTCAAATCCAGTTTCGTAACTTCCGTGTTTCATATCAAAGAAAAAAAAAATATATCGCAAGACTTTTTCATACCAGTATCCATTACTTAGGCCAAAGATTTCTAACCTTCTACTTCTCGAGAAAGAAAATTTTTCTCGAGGATGCGCAGTCTATCTTGTCACGAGGTCAGCGAACTTTTGCTGGCTCAACGATCCTAGTGAAATATTCTATATAATAAAATCTTTTATTAACATGAAAATACGATATAATGAAATAATATGGACGACCGGATAGATAATTTAGATAAAGATCTTCATTTGGTATCATCGATTTATTATTGAGACACTTGAGATATTGTTGTGCGTTAAGCGGCAATAATATTGTAATAAATTCTTTTCACTTTTTACTTTTCACTATTCCTAAATTTTTTCCAATACTATATTTTTGCTAAAAATCTTAAACATAGTATAAATGGTTATTTGTTTTTGGATGAAAACTAGTAGTCTTCCAATAGCATATAGAAGGTCAATGTCAAAAATGCGTTATTTTATTTTTGATCAGCTCAGGTGTGTTGATTCTATACTGGTTAATAATAGAATACTAAAAATAATTATTAAAAAGTAATTTGAATAACCCGTTTATTTCCAAAAGCTAAAATTTTTTCTGTTCAATTGGCTTTCGATAATTTTGTTTGATATTCCGTTTTTAATCGGCGCAAAATTAAACAAAAGAAAAACATTTTTGAAATGACCTAGTTTATCGGTCAAAAGTGGAAACAGCGTTCATGGATATCGTGCAAAATTATAGCTAATTATCATTAATTATAATTCAATATATCACAAATTCTACTGCAGGCAATTAATTATAATATTGCAGGATGTAAAATCGAAAAACAATGTACATGAATAAATAAAGAACGTTGTAAAAGCATGAAAATATTCATTAAAAACTAACTTGTAAAATTCATTTTCGAAACAATTATTAATTTTTATTATAATTTTACGTTTACTAGGATTTTCGAATTTTTAATTCTTGTACTAAAACAATTTTCTAATCAAAGTGATAAAACTGTCGCAAATACTCGAAAGAGAGATGCGACTTTATACATCAAAATAAAAAAATAAAAAATGTGATAAAACTAAAAGCTATAAATTGACGTTACTTTAAAATATTTATTCAACAGATAAAGAAAACTAAGAAAGTTATATAGTTAAAAATTGTTATGCACAATCATTATTATCTCGTTTTTAAAATTTTTGATAACTATTTGAAAAAATATAAAAGTAGGTAAAAAAAGTTTTCTCAACGACACACCATTTGATAAAAAAAAGTAATATCATTTTAATCTCAGAATCCACAATAGGGAAACCATATGCTAGATAAGAGCGACTATTTTGACATATTCTAAATTTTTCAAACAGTGATGTGAAATTCTCTACAAAACTAAGATAGAATTTTAGAATTTTCACCATAATAAGTATTGAAAAAAAGATTTTTAAAAATCTATTGAAAATCGAAGTGGTAACACGTTTTATGTTTATACAGTCTATTCAAACATTATCTCTTAACCAAATTCGAACGTTCATCTTTACTTTTCCATCAATATTCATTCTTCATTATTTACACATAGAGAATGGAAAACTATCCAACCTGCCCAATTTCGACTTGTGCTCTCTTTTTTCTTTAGTGTTATACGTATGTACACTCTACATAGTTTCCCTTTTTCCCCTTCATTGCTTAACGATATTAGCCCCTCGTTTCTATATCCTAAGGGATCTTATCAGGCACTTTGCTCTGTCCACGTATATACAAACCCTCCCTTCGAAGTAAACTTTTTTCTGACCCTCGAGTTTCGTCTCGAATGCTTGGAGAAAAAATAAGGGACTGTAAAAGTTAAGAGTAAGAGAGTGTATATGGACATGTATATACATAGATTCAGACATATACACGAAGTTCCTCTTTAGAATGTAAACATTAAATAGAATCTTGTGTTTGTGTCGAGTCGTTTGTTACCTGATGTTGCCATTTGCTCGAAAATTTTATTCCCCGAAAATTTTCCCTTCTTTTACTCTAGTTTAATATACCGTGTGATGCAATTTTAAGTTGCGAGAGAGGGAGAGTATTCAATAGGCAACACACGAATATCGAGTGATAAAATAAAAATTATTTTGTGGAAGGATAGAATGATTGTATGATATTAGCTGCCCAAAAGCATATGCTATAGAGTGATTTTACTTGTAAAATCTACGCAATGAATGTTGTGTGTCTTTTTATTCGAAGCCAATTAGTTAGCATAAACTGACCACGATGAGATAAAATTATAATCATAAACTAGTTTTTGATCTAACTGCAAAATGATCACCTTTTTTATCAAGAAATGAATCAACAAACGTGTTTGTTGTTTTATTTATGAGAAACACAAATGCATATTTGTCCTAATTAGGTTTTATATGTATACCAATGATAGTTTAGATTTATAATCTTCAAATGACAATAATCTCTACTATAGCCATTCCTATTTTTTAATTTATTTACATTCAAATGTCGAACTTTAATCATATATGTTATAAAAATTAATTTTCTTTTTGTTTCAGTTCAGAGCAACACTTTTTAAGTATACGAATCGAACTGAAAAACTGTTAATGGTGAGTAAATGAATATTTAGTCAGTTATTACAAACTATTATATAAAAAAGTCGTTTTTCTTCCATCACAATTAACTCAAGCAAATCTTCAGTAATCGATGTGTTTTTTTCCGACAATCAATTAACATAGCAGCGTAAAATTTTTTGGAAAAGAATCCTAATGCCTCGAAAACGTTCTAATAAAGTGTGCAGTGAAAAAAGAAAACACAAAACTAGCATACACAATGTAATCCGTCGCATGTTTTTTTTATTGGCTCACTCAACTCAATCGCATTTTGTTTTCACTTCAAACACAAGCCTCGGCATCATTCGTTTTCCCTACGGTAATTGCAACTGACCTGGATTCCTACCTAAGTTAGCGAGTATAAAAAAACTAACGCAAGCGACAGTTGTTCATTTTTTTTACTCTTTCTCTCTCTCTCTTCACGAGTGACTACGGGAATGATTGTTTATCAGAGCGGCAGCAAACGTGCACGATACCTTTTCTCTCTCTCTCTTTTTTCTTTTTTTCTCTTGGTCCTTTATAGATAAAAAAAAATGTGACGTTATTGCTCGCTCGATTAAGGGCTGAAGGATAATTTATGACTTGTTGTAAGGAGCATTGGCTTGTAGGACTAATAGTGCGTGTGCAATGAAATTATATGCTGGAAAATTTACGGTATAGATAAGAGAATATTAAAAAAAAAGGGTCATTTTATTCTCTGAGATTTCGAAATAAGCGTATAATTGTTGAAAAACTTTTCCATGATTTACTGTATTATTAAAATAGTACATTTTATTTCGTATTTTAATAATATCATGTCTATTTTTATAACGAAATTTGTTTAAATGCTGTTAATTTTATATGTTCATGTTGGTATAATGTTATAATATTGAAGCATGCAAATGCAATAATTGCTAAATAAATAATTTAAAACTTATTATAAAAATAATGAAACAAATATCATCTAGAAACATTATAAATAATAAATGGATAAAATATGATGATAATATAAATAATTCTGTACGCACATTCTATTATTTAACCATGCTAATTCCCTATTTATTAATTATATTATAGAAATAAGAACTCTTGATTATTTATTTAAAAATTCTTTGCTCAATAATATATTTATTTCTTTATTATGTATATCGTAATCATATTCCATTTGTTCAAACGCAAAACATTATTTTTCTACATTCTCGAATCAACGCACTCTTTTCTTTATCGCTGCGTTTATATATCAAGACTTCGCGTGCGTGCACATCTTAGGATACTTAAGTTTTGTTCTATTCACATTAAGGCCCTTACGTATAGTCTATCTTAATGAATCATTCTAGAATTCATGCATACTTGCGTATATCGTATGAGCATAAAAAATATCTTCATTTTATGTAATGTATGTGCAACATCAAATAAAATATATCACATCAGCAGCTTATGGGAAGCTATGAAAGAAATAATTGGCGTCATTATGTTAAACAAATGTTTATCATTGAGTAATAAATGCACGTCAGGTAAATAATGTTCTTATTAATAAAAATTGTTTATTGTAACATTATTGAAATAACACATGTGACATTATTTACATAATAAAAAACGCTGCCAAGTGCTTTGGCGGAATGCTTTCTCATAGAGCTCTTTGAGTTTCATTATTTTTTTATATTTATTTAAATGTGATTTTAATATAAAAAAATTGTCCATCATTAATATTTATTCATTTTGTACTTTATAAATTTTGAATATATATGCTAGTTGATTGCCTTTTCAACATTTTGTTTGGGTTAAATGTTAGCTTTTAAAGTGTTTAATTTTGTTGACTTTAGCTAGCCTTATACATAGGTTCGAATTTATTATTTTTGTTATCTTGTGGATATCTTTTTATCACGACTAAGCTTGGTAAATCCAAGTAGTCAATTTTAGTAACGGTAATTAAATTCAGTAGTACTATTATAAATTTTCAAGAGTAACTCAGAAAACAAAAGAAGTGATCAAAAAGCTACGCTAATAAAATTATTTATTTAAAACTTGGTTTATAAAGACAGTAGCAAATAACTTGTATACAAATTTTAGAGTAATTCTATCAAGTACTTTACGTAAAATGGAAAAATACTGAAATATGAAAATTTTTTAAGAAAATTTTTAAAATTTTCTAAAAAAGAAAACTACGCTAAAAGATCGGTTTATAAAAGTTATCCTTCTTTTGGCAGATGCAAATTATTCCCATGGAAATCTCAAAGCAAACTCATCAATTAACTTACGTAAAATACAAAAAAAAAATTAAAAATCGAAAATTTTTTCAAATTCTTAAAATGGCTCTATAATAAAAAAAAACACTATGAATACAAATTTTCTATAGCTTCCCGCCTAGTTATACAAAAACATAGATGGTATACAAAATTTGAAGCAAATCCATAGAGTAATTTTCGAGATCTAACTGGTTAAATAAATAACATTTTCTTTTCAAAATTTCTTTTTAAAAATTTTAAAAATGCTCTAAAATTAAAACTACGCTATGAAAATCAATTTTTGAAAATTTCCCTTCTTTTGGCAGTCGCAAATAATTTCCCTGTAATTTTTAGAACAAATCTATCGAGTACTTTACGAAGAATAAAAAAAAATAGAAAAGAAGAATCAAAATTTTTTTTTAAATCTTTAAAATTCTCTAAAATTGTAACCACTCTAAGAAAATTAGTTTCCAAAAGCTAATTTTTTTCAGACAATAGCGAATTAATTGTATGAAAATTTTGGAGAAAATTTATAGTATGGTTAACGCAAAAAAGAAAATAAATGAAAAATAAAAATTTTTTTGAAAATTTTCAAAGTGTTCTAAAATTAAAACTGCGCTGAGAAAATTAGTATTCCAAAGCTTGTTTTCTTCAGATAGTAGCGAATTAATTGCATACAAATTTTGGAGCAAATCAATCAAATGGTTTTCGTAAAATAAAAAAAAATTAAAAATAAAAATTTTTTAAAAATTTTAAAAATGCTCTAAAATTAAAAGTGCGCTAAGAAAATTAGTTTACAAAATTTTTAATAATTTTGGCAGTCGAAATAAAGTTCCATACAAATTTTCGAACAAATTCTTCGAGTAGTTTACGTAAAATACAAAAAAAATGAAAAATCGAAATTTTTAAAAATTCTTAAAATGATTCTAAAAAAAAAACTGCGCTAAGAAAACCAATTCCCAATAGCTTCCGCACCAGTTCATCAAAAAATTGAATTGTATGGAAAATTTGAAGTAAATCCATCGAGTAGTTTTAAGATTTTATTGGCTTAATAAATAGAAACATTTTTTTCAAAAATTTCAAAATGCTCTAAAATTAAAACTGAGCTAAGAAAATCAGTTTTTAAAAATTTATTTTATCCGGGCAATCAGAAATAAATTCCATCCAAATTTTGAAGCAAATTCATCGAGTAGTAAACAAAAAAAAACCAAAAAACGAAAAATCGAATTTTTTTTTTATTTTTTAAAAAAACTTTAAAATGAAAACTACGGTGGAAGAACCAAATTATCAATAGCTTCCCAGCAAGTTAATCACAAAACTAAATTCCATGCAAAATTAGAAGCAAATCCATCGAGTAGTTCTCGAGATACAGCTTACTAACTGAATTCATACATACACACACACACACACACACACACATACATACAGACATTTTCTGGAAACCACTTTTTTCGACTCACTGAGTTCAAATATGTACAAATTAATGAAAAAATAGAAAAAAATTTTTTTTACCGATACAATGCTTTCTCTATGAGAAAGCAAAAACGTGAAGTATAAAAGCAAACATAACAAGTACAAAATTATAGGCTTTATAAAATAGAAAATTAACTTTTAGTCCAAATGAAATAATGTCAAATATAATTTTCATGCTTAAATTTTGAATCCTGTAACATAAAAGAAAATCAAATCACTAATTATGCTCAAAAAAATTTTCAAGAGAATGAAGCCTTAAATGTTTCTAAAATTATTAATATATTGTATGACCCGTGGAAAAAGCTCGATTTACGAATATAAAAGAGCTCGGTCTTCCTGGAAAATTTCAGACAAATTTCTTTTAATTTATGCAAGTTATCACGATGGTGATAAGTAAATCGATTTTTATTTTCAATAAAATTATTTTTTCTCGATAATTACTAAAGACTAAGGGTTTGAAAATTTAATGAGATGAAGTACTAGTTGTCCATAATAATCCATTAAAATGACATTCAATTACCTTTTATTGTTTCTGTGCTTCAATCATGTACGTAGAAAAAAATTAGGTACGTTTCCTTAATAGATAAAATAATGTATGTAATGTAATGTATGTAATATAAAAGAAAGACAAATAATTTTTTTTTCCGGTGTATGATGGTTAACACGAAATTGATATTAAACAGAAACTTATTAACTAGAAATACTATAATATCGGTCAAACTATTTTCACGCAATGACTACGCGCATTTTCACACGAGCGCACCTAGTCAAACATTTTCTAAAAATAGTTTTTGTTTGGACTTCTTTTATCTGAAAATATGTATCAAAAAACTATATATTTATAAAGTTTTCTCTATGATAAAACAAAATGAGATGTGCTTAAGCATATTATTTTTTCTGATGAGATTTATTTCAAATCGAAAATTTCATCTACGATAAACTTAAATAATTTAACAAATAATTAATTTTTGAGCAGCAATAAAGTAAACAATAAGATTTCCATTGTCTAAGATTATTATAGGACTATATATATATATATATATATATATATATATATATATATATATATATATATATATATATATATATATGTATGTGTGTGTATATGTATATATTAAAGGATCAATTATTTGAACGATTACGTAACTCTGCTCTTCTGTTTTATTGGCATAATGTCATAACAAGTAAACTAGCATTTGATGTATTAGGTGCCGACGTATCAAGGCCAATGTTTAAATGAAGGTACGTTAGACGCGAAACAATTTCCATGGTCACGTATTCAAAGATAATCAATTTCACGAGAATTATGTTAAGTAACTTTAATTTTTAAGATTTTCCTTTTTTTCAATCCCGTGATGGATGATCAAACAGGGGAAATCAAATAATTTTTCTTTTTTTTTATCGAGTATATAAATTGCTTTAAATAATTTACTACTTTTTCACATCATAATGCATAACTTTAATCTGATTTTTATTCCAATAAAAAGAATCTATTATCCATAGAGATTTTTCATTTTTTTCCTCCATCATTTATCATCACCATGTTTTTTTTTCTTATCTAAAGTAAAAGGAAGGAAAAAAAATTATGTGCGTGCATAAAAAAGGCTACATCAGTGAATTAAATTGATTACTGCAATTTGATAAATACCGTGTGTGCGTACAGTCTCTTAGCATCAAACGTTTCATCTTTGTCTTGGCTTGAAGTATCTGCGTGTCAATCTCTTCTTTCCTTTACTGATGCATTTCATTAAATCCCAATGAGCCTCAACCTTTGAGAAAATCTAACGTGGAAAAACACCGACCCCGTATAGAGATCAGGTTTGAAACATTTTGTGTAATGTATGCTTTTTGAGCTGAAATAATGGAAATGATTTTTCAGGGTTGAGTTTAATGATCCTTAATTTTTTATATAGGCACGTATCGTCATTAATTTTATAAATTTTGTATACATTGATATGTACACGCGTGTAAGAAAAATGTATATCACTTAAACGGACTATACACGAACGCAAGCAAATATTTCAAAAATTAAGTTTTATCGTAATAAACTCTAAAACACGTGTTCCTATTATTTTAATTACAAAGACATGAGGTACATTGTAGCAGAGATCTGAATTTCATAGAACTTATGTTCTCCTTCTAAGTAAGCATTAATTGATTTCTTGTTTTCGACTAAATGCTCTGGTTTTGTCAGAATGTCAATTGCAGCTGTAATCTTATGTTTCAATTTTAATCACTTTTTCGAAACAATAATGTATTGTAATTATATTGATCGATAATTTATCAGTAATTCTTTAGCAATATTTTTATTTTTCTTTCAAAATTTAAAAAAATTTGTTTCAATTTGAAAAAAATGAAGATAACATATTTTATTAAACGTTTTTAAATAACTAAAACGAATAATACACGAATAAATGACCGAATTTTGATGAATAATCGTTCCTGAAATCAAATAAAACAACTTAATAGAATTTAATAAATATCTTCAGTAAGAGTATACAAAAGATAAGAGTATTGTGTAGTATTTTCTTATGTTTACGTTTAAGCTTACGCAACAAAGCCATTACTCTTTCTCTCTCTCTCTCGTTTTATTTCTCTCTCGAGTAATGATTAATTGACGAAAAGCATGTCTTTCGCTTCTGATGGTAAAGCGAGGAGTGAAGAAGCGATGGGTTCGTGATTTTTTTCTTCCTTTTGGAATAAATTGTTTTCTGTTAGCTATGATAACGTTCGCCGTTTATTTTGAAAGGTAGACTTTTTTCTTTACGTTTTTAACGTTGGAGACTTAGTTTGAAGATTCGAGCTATATGATGTTTTTCTTCATTTTTTTTTGTTTTTTTTGTACGATGTATAAGATATAGATGTGCCGCAAGAAAATTTATAAAGACGTTCTTGATAAATTTTATTTGATGTGCAATTTTTTCCTTCCCTTTTTTCGTCGAAGAAAAAGATTTGTTTAATGATTGAAAATTCGCAATTCGTTGAAAGAGGAACGAAGCTGATTTATTAAACAGATTGGTGAATTATTGATGAATTAAAGATAAAGAAAGACAAATGTGTTGATAAAGTACATTATTTTTTGAAATAATCTATTAACAACGTATTCTAAATCTTTTGAATAATTAAAATTAAAAATTTCCGTCATTTTGATTGATGTTTTTACTAATTTTTTTATACACATTGGCCTTAAAACATATTTATTTTTATATTTGAAAAAAGTTAATACCTGATCTTTATGATTATAATTTTATTTTGTATCTAATTTATTTCCTAAATCATTCAAATTTTACTTATAAATTATATCCATAAAAATAATTACAATTCAAAAATATAAAAATATCAATTCTAGAAAATTAAAAAAAAACCTGTTCATAGTCACCGTAAATAAAGGAATGTAAAATTTTATTTCTTTTTTGTTCAATTGATAACATTTAATTTTTTCTAAGAAAAACTTTTTACGTTACAAAAAGTAAGAAAAATTTTATTTATTTAATAAGTAGATGAGGAAGAGACATGCTGTTTTTACTATCATGAGCTTAGTTGCCAATAAAATTATTGAAAGATAGGAAAATATTAAGTAAATTATCAAGTAAGAGAAGTAGAAGGAATACGAATAAAATAAGAAAAATAATAAATACACATAAAATCATATAAAAGTAGAAGAAAAATTTTTTGAGATAATAATATCAATAATTCAGCATTGAATCATAAATATGTCTTTTTATTATTATCTAGTCACTAGAGAATGTTCAACATTTTACGAGGAGCAATCGTCATCTTAATATACAAGTATATCTATCCACTGTTACTACTACGTGTCTTTTGGCAAAAGTTGTAATTTATTCAATGTGACTAAGATGAAGCTGCTTGCATCTTACCGAGCATGAGCAAGTAAGCAGTTTCATGTTCGAACCACGCTCTTTTTCCAGTATTAGTATCGTTTATCTATAATTTAATACAGAGATCCACCTTTACTGAAAGAACTTTTGTTTTTGAAAATTTTATTTTGCATGGGGATTTTTCGTTCTGTTGGATCGTCAAAATTGTTTAATGATGATAAAATAAAATTTTTCTCTTTATAAAACAATTTTTCTTACATTATTTTCATATTACAAATTAATTTTAATATTCTTAATTGTATTCCTTTGTCAAAAATGAATCTTTTTAATAAATTCGGTTTTAAACTCTTTTGTCAAGAAACAACAAGTAACGTATGTACCATGACTTCTCACTCATATTGTCGATTAAATAGCTTATCTGAGTTATCGCCGATAAAGAAAGTCGATATTAGAACTCAGAATACTTGAATACTCACCTGCCCTTGTTCTTACTCAATCCAATCTTGTTTAAAAAGATTTGAGCGAATTTTTATACATTTAGAGATATGTTAGTAAAATTACTTAGATATGTATGAATTGAATACAAAAACAATTGGATACAAAAGATTAAATTTTACTTTTTTAATAAGCATGACTATTCCAGAATAAAATTATAATTTTTTAAATTTTAATTAATGCTACTTTATAAATTACACTGTAAATATTATTTTTCTTAATAAATATATTTATGAAATATTTTAATATTTTATGTACACAGTTAAATTTCATAAGTAATATTAATGTTTTAAATTTTTGCTTTTAAAATTATTGCCAAATTAGTTAAACTAACTAAAGTAGTAACACTAACAAGAAGAATATTTACATTATATAGTTTATAAGTTTGTTTAGTTGTTAAATAATCAAAATTTTTAAGGAAATACGTGTTTCACTTTTACACTCGGATTTCCGTCTAATTCTAAAATATTTTTTCTTATTAAATTATGATAAAACTCGGATCCTTTTGAGCCAACACTTCATTTTCTCTTATAATTATGATTTATTTTATCTAAATATAAAGAAATTTAAAAAAAATTCCACCTACGTCAAGGTATAATAATTGCACGTATGTTTTTTTTATTTAACGTCGCTGTATTTGGGCTATCATTGCAATGCGAATTAGCGACGGAGGTCGTCAGTGTATTTGTGAACAAAGCATATGTAACGCTCAGTGATGCTTGAATAAATTGGCCGAGAGTGGGATTCGAACTCGGGACCTCGAGATTACGAATCCATCGCTCTACTGACTGTGCCACTGACAACCTCTTGCGTATACATTGTACATATGAATAATTCATTTTTAAATTTAACTCGAAAAATTCTCAAAATACATTTTAATATTTTTTCGTTAGTTTAAAATATAAATATCAATCCAGATTTCATTTCCATAAAGTATTTAATCTTTCAAAAAAAATTGACGATTTCAAAGAATTTCTTTTTAAAGGAGCATTATCTTTTACAGGGCTTTTTACAATATTTATCTTTATGTATAACTTCTATATCACGTACATTTTTTGAGCACTGCTTTGAAGATAAGTAAGAGGTATACACACAGGTTCAGTAACTTTTTTTTTATCGAAAACTGGTGAATACCACGCAAATCATCAAAACCACGTGTTATTTCTCTGTTCTAGATTCGTGTATTTGTTATATATACATCAACTTAACCGTATGCTCCCTTTAGATTACAATTGAGTTGTGATAAAAAGCACGGAAAGAATTTTAAAAAAACGCAAAAAATACGTTAAACAGCATGAAATATAATTTGTCTATTTACACGAACATAAGAATTAAGATGTAAATTTTTATATGATAATAAAAATAAAGTTAGGAAATTTAATTTTATTATTTTAACGAAAGATTGAATATAAGAAATTCATTATTTGATAAGTGGTACCATTTGAGTTATAAAAATATAAAAAAAAAAAATTAAAATGATAAATGAAGATATATATAAAACATTCATTTTATTGATAAAACCTCTTTTATATTAAAAAAATTTTGTATATTTTTAACAATAATAATCAAAGATATTAGAAAAACTTTTCACAATATACAGTAAAATCTCGATACAAGAGTATTAACATGGGCTGTAGAAGAAGAAATTCCTCTCACTTTTATAGTGGTGGAAGAACACATTTAGGCTTGGCGGAGAAAGAGCTCGGTTTCTCTTATATGGAGATCTTTTGTGCCGAGAGTTCACCGTATCATCAATAAAAAGAAACTATCGTTCATAATGCATCTTGTACTCTATAATAACAAACATTCACTTCTAACGTTAATTAGTTTTCATCACTATTTAAGAAAGTTATTTTTAAATTCTCTAAAAAATACTAATTTGTAAAAGAAAATTAAAAAAACAAAAAGTAAACCACGTTTTTTTACATCTTAATAGAAAAAAAAGTGAAGCCAAAGTACAATACCCGCTAAAATGAAACAAAAAAACTAAGTCATACAATACAATTTGAAGGGGTCAATATCGTTTATTTTCAAAAAGAAAAAAAATTGTATAAAGCGATCGCGTGAGCAGCGCTCGTTGTTGCATAGTCTACTTTCATACTGCGGCTATGAAATCGTTTTGACCTTTTATATTATATACATTGCACCTTACGCATATATAACCATAGTATGCGGCACATACAATTTTGTTTCATTGTGTAATACTATAAATTACAGTTTTTTCAACTTATATACAATATCGTATATACTTAAAAGTATTACCGATCGTTTTGATAACTTACTTGGTGCTTTTTTAACTAATATTGTAAGCCTCTTACTACTTTGAAATATTAGAGTAGTTTGTAAATTTTCTTGTTGGAATTTTTATGTATTTTTTTTCTCTTTCTTTTGTTTTAAATTTATCGTACAATGTAAATCTTTTATGTTACCTACAATATTGGTACGTATAGTATGCGTTCAAGATTTATAATCAATAATTATTATGTAATTAATTTTTATCTTTAATTTCATCTAAACTCATTTTTAATTTTATAGTTATAAAATTAAAGACAGATTTAAAAAATTTACAAAATAGCTCTATTGTTTACAGATCATCAAAATAAAAATGTTAAAAAAGAATTCAATTACGAGAAATAATAATTTAAAAGTGAATTCTTTACTGTTAATGTAAGATTTATATTTTTATACATAAATTGCACTGAAAAAAATTGCTTCAGTAAAAAAAACTTAAACATTAATATTTAATTTAATTTATTGATACCATTAAAATCATTACATTATTTGCTCATAATTCGGTCAATGCAAATAATTAATGCAACTCTTTATCATAATATATGGCAATATAGCTTGTTTTAACTGAAGGCTCTAATTTTTTATAAATTAATTTGTGAAATAAAATCTTTTTTTTTTATCACTTTAACCAAATACATTATTCCTAACTCTATCATCCAAACTAGTTTTTATAATTATACGATCGTTTTTTAAGAGCTACGCAATTTTCAATAACAAATAAACTTAATAAAAAAAGTATAAAGATTAACTTTAAAATTTTTCTATATTTTTATTTTGCTACAAAATGATATCATGAAGAGGTCGTCAGTGGCTCACTCGGTAGAGCGATGAGTTCGTAACTCGAGGTCCCGAGTTCGACTCCTACTCTCGGCTAATTTATACAAGCACCACTGTACGTTACATGTGCTCTGTTTACAAATACACTGAAACAACCTCCGTCGGCAATCAGCATCGCAATGATAGCATAAATACACTGACGTTAAATAAAATTTAAAAATAATTAGTAGTTGCCATTTTGTTATCAATAGCTTTCTTTTTTTAAATACTTAATCTTTTAAAGTAAAAAAAAATAACAAAATACGTGCAATCGGTTTATCTTTAGCGCGCATTTCGAATAGAAAAAAAATTTTTGAATTTCTGAATTTTAAAAACTAGGCCAGTATGAAGTAATCTCTTTAAATTATGATTAAATCTCAAGAAAATAATCTTTTTTACAGATTTTCAAGAAGAAGTTCAAGTTACTGTCTACTGATGTGAAATTAAATTTCAAATAAAAAACTAAAAGAAATATTTAACCATGCCTTGATTTAAAACAATCTGAATATAATTTACTTGACACGAGTGACAACATAAAATAAATAAAAAATATAGATTATCGTGTTTTACTTTTTATATTTATTAACCATTTATCAACAAAGTTAATATTTAAAAAGCTAACATATGTCCATTATAAGCAAAGAAAATCCATTATTTTTTTCATATACTCTTAATTGATATTCGAACAACTAAAAGCAATCTTTACTTTTTCCTTTATACCTAAGTACGAACATTAAACTTGATCAGAAATCTCCCCCAGGGAGTTCGGATATACGAATACTCACTTAAAGTCAAGGTTGCAATACTTGCAATTATAGATTTTGCTATTGGATTTTAGATTTACAATTTCACATATTAAAGTAGGATGTTGCTTTAAAAGTGAATTTTTGGATATTGAGTATGATTAAACTTTAACTTCGCGTGTATCCCTCTCATTTAAATATTAACAATGAACTAATGAATTATTTTTTCGGATTTGAAATTATATTCGTTGTTAAGCTTGAAAAAATTTTATTCTCATAATGATTTGATGAAAAATTTTTTTCACTTATTTTACGTATAATTTAATATACTTAATAATAAATTAAAATGTTTATACTTTTATTTAATGTTTCATTTACACATTATATGATTTATAACATCACTCCTATTTTTTATAATTTTAATTTCTTTATTTGTTCCTCTGAAATTTTCTTAGCATATTTTCCTTTTACTTTGACCTTCTACAAGCGAGCCTTGTAATTATATTATAGCACGCCTTAGGAAACGACGATACCATGGCGACTCTTGAGGAAGTCGTTCGACATTCATTTTCCTTCTTTATTCAATATCTCTCTTTTCAGTTTTTTCTTTCCTATCTCTTTTTATTTGTCTCCTTATTTTCTTAATACTGTTATGAAACTCGAGTAACAGAAAAATATATATGACGAGAAGCTGTCTTGTAATTTTTGCATTCACTAATATATAAGTACGTTTAGAATTACCAGCTTTGAAACTACACTCTTTTGGATTTTTTCTTGCTTTGTTAGCTACTTGCATGACGTGTCAAGGAATAAATAGTGAAAAGTGTAAAAATACTTTTATAATGGAATTTATTTTTGCACGAGAGTAATCAAGAAAAAAAAAGAGATAATTGGTTTAAATATACATACAAATAAATTAAAAGAAGAAAGAAATAAAGAAAAAGTCACATTTGATAAAAGTTGCCGTCTTGACTCTTGTCTATTGAACTTATTTTTTTTCTTTTTTTATAGAACAAGATTTTTAGACTTTCGAGTTTCCTCAAAGTTTTGCCTTTCCTTTTTCCGTGTATTTTTGTATTTGAAACAGCGGATAGAGGAGAAAAAGTGATATGTTAGCTAACATCAAACATTGAACTAAAAAGAATAATGGCTCTTAGTGTTTTCTTCTTTTCTTTATATATATATATATATTTTTTTTTCTTAAGAAAAAAAAAGATTTAAAACTTTGGTTTTAGTTTCTTTTATGTGATTATTTAAGAAATAGGGTAGCAGAACTCTTAGATAACTGCTAAACTTTTCTCGATAAATTTTCAGCAAGAATGAAAATTAATAGCAGTCGAAATATAAAGATACTTTTTAATAATTACGTTGTTAAATAATTAATAAAATACTTAATGTTATCATTAAAATTTTATGTATAGTTTGGATGTTACAAGAGAAATTAATTTATTTCTATAGAAAATTGCAAATAATATTCTTATTTATATTTATTTAATATTATATAAAATATGTTAGTGTCTGACCAAATTCAACATACTTCTACTTATAGTATTGTTTGAAGTGCTGTTAATATTTTATTTACAAAAAATACAATTTTTCTATTGATGGAATTTAGTGTCATAGAAAATTAAATAATAAAATCGTATTGTTATTATCTCTCAAAAAAATATCTTCTTGTAACTACCACAACATTTCAAGGATTTTAACAATATTTATGATATTACCTTAATTATGAAATAATGTTACGAATCCTTAAATTTTTTTACATTAATTATCCTAATTATCTTTTAATTTCAATTTCAAGTATGATTTACTTTATTTCATTCTTTGCATCATTATTATATTTTCATTTATCATTTTTAGCAATTAAATGCATATGCAAATAAGGAAATCGAGTCATATACACTGAAAAAATAGAATCTAGAACCAATGAGAATACGCTTGGTGGTAGAAGATTTTCGTTTTGTTTTAAGCCATAGTAGAATTCCGCTTGACTCTAGAGGAAAATCTGCTTCAATGATATCGACTTCCTTCTAATAGATATTCTGCTACCACCTAGCAGAAATATTTTTGAAGCAACTAAACTTTAATATGATGAATATTCATCTTGATTATAGTTATTAGGTACAACTAGATTTCTATTTGATTCAAGAACTAAGAATCAAATAGATTTTTTCTCTTATTCCTAGATTCTATTTTTTTCAGTGTAGGATTGGTGCGTCAAATGCCGTAGCTTTAAGGTAATGGCAAAGATGTTTCATTTTTTAAAACTTTCATGAGATATTTATTTAAAGCAAAGGACATTTTTTTGGAGAAGAACAAATTTATTTAGTAAAAACTTATGAATTATTAATATATTGATCGGATTTGTAAAATTATTCGATACATCGGTAATTGGATTATTTTCTGCTTAACATATAAATATATGTTGCTACTTACGGTGTTCCGATTACTGAATGTCTATGCTTTAAACTAGAGCACAGTAATCATAGGGGACATTATAGTCACACATCTACCCTATGTAAATGAATAATTAATTTTTGAAAATTTTTCCCTATATACGAATTTTAACTTTTAGTAATAAGTCTTATAAAAAATGAAAGTGATATTTTAAAATTTTTAACATTTGCTCTCTATATACGAATAAAAAATTATTAAAAAAAATATATTAAAGATAATTAATATCAGAATTATGAAGGTTACTTTGAACACGAGCCCAGATTCAGTGAATTTCGTTTCATTAAGCAAAAGATTAAATTTCAATGTAATGAAATAATAGAAAAAAAATATCCGTTTCGGATGTTTTTTTCTTGATGCATTCGAAAAAAATGAAAAATTTAAATATATTATGATGATACGGTGCTTAAATTACCAAAATATGAACTCTTGACGATAATAAATAAAATTAATAGCACGAGAAGAAAGAAACTGGGTTAAAAGTATGTTGAAAATACAACGAAGTATCCCGAAGTAGGTTGAACGTGCGTTAAATTGTAATCTATTGTATTATTTAAACCTTTTTTTTTCTTCATCATTTATATTGCTTATACGTAATCTTAACGTGATTCCAAACATTTTTGCTAGATAAAATAACAGAAATGAGTTAAGTTGTGACAATAAACTTAACAATAATTGAAGACATTCATTTTGTTTTCATTAACTCTTTTAAAAAATATATTTTTGTCTAAAACTTCCAAATATTAAAGAAAAGTGTATAAGTAATACAATGTGAATGCTTTCACAAAATATGAATACGATAAGCATAATTTTATCGGTCGCATCGATCGATAAACTTAAATAGAATATGAATAAGAATTTAAAATTTTTTTTATCAAGACTCCATTGACTTCATGAATTGAATAACAATCACTATATTGGAAAATATATTCTAAATAAAGTATATCTCGTATTTTTATCAATAAATAAATTATTATCCAGCTTCATCAATATTTATTAAATGATGAAATTAATTTAAAGGTTTCGGTTTTCACAGCCAAATTCGAGATAGACAAATTTTGACACTTTTTCATTTATATTCATAAAAAAAATCAAAATCTTATTATTTATTCGCCCTTTATCATAATAAATCCACTTAAGATCACAGCCGCTTTATATAAATCAAAAAAAATATTCAGCCAAGACGAAGATAAATAAGGAAAAAATTGAAGTAAAAAAATAAGAAAAATATCGAGGAAACTCTAGTGTTACTAACTAGAAGATTACAAACTACACGGACTTGCGGAAAAAAGGTATAGAAAAAAAGGATAGAGAAAAAAGTATAGAAAAAAATGAAGAAGAAAAGGAAAGAGAGCAAAAGAAGAGAATGCGAAAGAAGATGCACAAGAGAAAAGTGAAGAGAGAGAGAGAGAAAGAAAGGAGAGTAAAAATATGTATATATGAAAAGCATTGAAGCATGTATGTATCGATATTCCGCCCCAATTCCTCCTTGACGCTTACCATAATCTTCCCTTTTTTCCTTCCTCTCTTTCTCTTTCTCTCTCTCTCTCTCACTTACTCTCTCCATTTGATGTTAGTCTCTCTTTTAAGGATAGCTCTTGCTCGTTACTGGACACACGAGCATCACTTATACATATAAACATAGACGAGCGACTTTTTAGCGTGGTATACGGTAAAAGAGGCAAAAAAAAGAGAGAGAGAAAAATGGGCGAGAAGAATGAAAATGGGCAACTATATGGTACAGTATGAAGAAAAAAAAATTTTTCTTTTTTTCTTCATAAGAGGATTTCCTATTCAACGATATAACTATGAGCTCATTCTCTTTTTCTTTCGTTGTTTTTTTCCTTTTATTTTTATTATTTTTCTTTTACTCTTATGCGTATTTTTGCTTTTTTTTTCTTTTTTTTTGTTCATACGTTCTTATTTTAGCTTTTCCTTTTTTATTCATTTTTGTATTACTTCTCGATTAGCTAGCTTTTTTTATTGTTTTCTTTCTCTGATTGTAACATCGGAATTTTTTTTCTATACTCGCTTTTTAATGCCACAAAAACATAGTCTTGATTGCTTTTTATATATGTTTCCTTTACTAATGGATTAGAAAATAGTGTTTTATTTGTGATAAATGACGATTTTATGTTATTGGTTATAATGTGAAAAGTATACAGTTAAAGTATTATGAGTATTAAATTATTAATATGATTAGTATTTTATCTTTGCACATATTGTAGATAAAGTTTATTCAAATATCCAAGCAAAATTTTTTACTTTCGTTACCGTTAATTTAAAGAAAAAATTGGATTTGACAAGCCCACATTTTAACTAGTCGTCAAATAGAGAAAATCTTATATTTCATTATTTGGATGAAAGATACTTATATTCCCGTAAATACTTTAACATTTAAAATATTTGTTAAATATTTTAAGTTCTTTTGATATGATAAAAAAATAAGGTTGCCATGTCTAAATATAATTTCCTTAATTTAATGTAATAAAAAGTACATTTAATTTTAAAATTAGCTCTAATATAATAATAGTTGGAATTGGAGTTCTTCAGTGGTTCAGTCGGTAGAACGATGGATTCATAATCTCAAGGGTCCGAGTTCGAATCTCGCTCTCGGCGGCCGATTGATACAAGCACCACTGTACGTCACATGTGCTTTGTTCATAAATACACTGAGAAACCTCCGTCGCTAATTAGCATCGCAATGATAGCATAAATACAGCGACGTTAAATAAAATTGAAAAAAATTAATAAAATTTATAAAATAATAAAATAAATAAAATAAAATTTTACCACTTATGAATATAATTTTTTCTATTATACACTTAAGGAGCAAAAGTAAAGAATGTCTTAAATCGTATATAAATGGTCAAGCATACGATTCAAGACGTTCTTTATTTGCTCCAATCGTGAAAATACGGTTTTTTTCAACATCGGGCAGAAAATGCCACTTTATTTTTTAACACGCTAAGAAAAAAAGTAGTACTTTCGGGGTTGAAAAAAATTATTATTTGCAGT
Source organism: Anastatus disparis (assembly GCA_017163975.1). NCBI lineage: Eukaryota > Metazoa > Arthropoda > Insecta > Hymenoptera > Eupelmidae > Anastatus > Anastatus disparis. The sequence continues at coordinate 10,349,034 of JAFFSR010000333.1, read as the reverse complement.
TAAATTCATAACATAAATATGTTCAATAATTATTAATACTCGTACAAAATTTTTGTATGTTAAAGTTTAGTAAAAATTATTTTTAGTAGTGAATATTACTTGCGAAAAATAAGATTTTTTTAACAATTAATAAACTATCCATTCTAAAGCTTGATATACAAAACATAATGCCGAAGAGAAAAAAAAAGAAAAAAAATGTATACAAAAGAATAAAATTTAACATTTCATTTATCTTAATCAAATTTTTCCGCAACGAAAGTAAAAATATCTACAAAAGAGCTATAACTGATATTTCAGAAAAGATAAATTAACCGTTTGATTTACATAGATATACGTCAAAATTTCTATTTTAAAAATAAAATTGAAAAAAAGGAAGTACAATCAACGAAAAAAAAAGAAATTCGTGAACAAATGTCATAGAGATATCGACAATCAGATGATAACATTTTGTATACCCGAGGATATAGTGAATATAAGTTTGGAACAAAACTTGTGTGTGCCACATTCCTCGCTGAACAACATTCGTTCATGCACACATAAGCTAAAGTTGTAAGCACAATGGATCTGATTTCCATTCGATTTGATTTCGTATACACACACCGTTTGTAACCTGAGATTTCGTATATCGATTTTCAAACTTTGCCTTTTTTTATTGGCACAACTAAATTTTACCTGCGATAAGAGAATTCAATGTATTTTCGGAAATCACATTATCAAGCGTTTAAAATGTTGTATTTCAATTTAATTTTTGATGATATTTAATATTAAATAGACAACAATTATAAATGTGAAGTACTAGCCCCATAATAATTTTCAAAGCTCTGGAAAACTAAGATAACATTATGTAAATAAATGCTAATAACTAAATCTTTTTTTTTCAATCACCTAATCTCACTTTATATACGATCAAATAAATTATCATAATTAAATCTCTGTTGCAAGCTTGAAACTTTTTTCCTATCTATTCCCTCTCTCTTTTTTTTTTAACGCAACTAACCAAAAAGCTTGTCTACTCCTCTGTATACATAAGACTAGAAACGTGACAAAAGTTCTGCTCGTTTACTTTCCACTGGGATTCGCTACTTAATTCAGTCCGACAAACTGTTTAATGTAGTCTTTAAACGTGAGGTCATTTCTGAATCAAGAGAAGAGAAGAGAAAAAAAGGGAAAATAGATCACGTGTTAAGTGTTTAGCTTTTAATTAAATTCATTAAGAAAATTTTTTATACGTAATATATTTTCCTTGTTCTTAACGGCTTTATTTTTTTTTCAATTTGAATAATTTAAAATTTTTATGAAAAATAAACAGTTATTATAAATTATACAAATAATTAACTGTATATATAATAATTTAAATAACACAAATATATTGCTACATTTATGATTCATAAAATTTAAATGCAAATAAATTATGATAAATTTATAATTTATTAAAAAACTCTTAATTAACTATAAATATTTATTTTCTAACGTTTATTGATAAATAAATGATTCCAAATTAACAATTTAGTAACAAAAATTAAAAAAAAGTAAAACATGAAATATAAATCACAATTAAATTTTTTTAACTTATTTCATTAATACAACATCGTCATAAGAACTGTAAAAGTTCAAAAAAGTAAGATTGTAGATCAACAAATCAAGCAATCTACAAAGCTCATTGTTATACACTGCAAACAAAAAAAGAAAAAAGAACGGAAAGTCGACATTATTTAATAAGTTAGAGTATTTAAACTAGAATATGCTAATATAAAAGCTGTGAATTTTTAGCACTTATGCCATACGTTGAAAGTTAACGAGGGTTATAAAACTTTGAGGATTAAAAATTTGTTGGATGCAAAAATAAAAAAAAACGCGGCCAATGGCAATGATCACTGGGTGTGATTATATAAGCAAACTTATACATAAAACGATATTAAAAGTAGGTCTCATTAAAATAATACTTTGTTTTTTTATGTTTAATAATACTTGCTTATAAAGTAATTTTTTTTTGGAAATTATTCAAATTAGATTTTACTAAATGTATTAGAACGTGTATTATCATTAAAGTTGTTAAATAAATTTCGTTAGTTTAAAATAAAATTTTAAAGTAACGAAATTTATTAAAATGTAGAATTAAAAATAAGTTTATTTTTATTTATTTCGTAATCATAGCATTTAATAACTAAAAATCATTTGGAATTTAAGAGTTTATTGGAAATGACGTTAATTAACAAAGTATTAAATTCAGCAAACATATAAATTATAAAATATTGTAGGATCGACCAGATTATTTTTATTTATTAATTTTTAATTAATCATTTAAAACTTTTATCAAAACCTTTTATTTCCATTTACGATTTTTAAATTGCGCAATTATTTAATTAAAAGATAATCTATATACATATCGAGCATTGGGTGATAAAATTTTGTACACTCGACATACCCGAATAAATTTCGTAATGAAATTGCACACGAATTTATTTCGTAAATAAAATTTTGTAATTTAAAAGCAATTGTCTCTGAAAAATAAAAAAATATATATATATAAAACATAGAAATAAAATTTTGTAATTTAAAAGTAATTGTCTTTGAAAAATAAAAAAATATACATACAATAGAAATAAAATTCATTAGCATATGAATTATCACTATTTTAAATATTAATATTACTTAATTTATCATATAGAAAGATTAACGTTTAATCTTCATAATGGATCCGAAATTCGCATTAGAATTGATCGACTATCACATGATTAATTGCGAAAAGAAATTAACAAATTTGCTAATTAGTATACGCGCGATCATGCCTCTGCTATCTAATGAATGTGTAGAATGTGTGTATTGAAATTTGTAAAGCGCAAATCAGTTCATATCTAAATAAAAGACAATTATTTTTGAATAAATTAATTAATATAATCTTAGTACGAGAGAACGTATTTTATATTGATTAAATTTTTATTTTTAAAAAGCGATGCTTGGCATTTCATTATATGACGATTAAAATATGATGAAAATTCATTTTAGTTATAAATACTATTTTTCGTTTAAATGACTCAAATTTATATCCTAAATGGTTTAAATTTCAACAGTAATATAAAAAAAACATTCTTACTCAATACTACGTGGATTGATTTTTTTAAAAATATTTTTACATTTATCAAAATTAATTGAATATTTTATGCTGAAGAATCTAAAAAAATTGATTGGGATGACGATGTTTAAAATAGTTATGCATTGGGCATTGTAGATTAATGCATTAAATTTTGATTTTTTTGAAGACAGCTACAGGCAGCATGCCAACAAAGTGAGACAACATTTTGACATATTATCATCAGCAAAAATAGTTAATGAGTTTTCTATGCTAATTGTTTTAACAACAATAAGATATGGCTATTAGAGCAGATTTTATTTTAAATGTGAATGTCTTATTTTAAAACAAACTCAATCATAATGACAATATTAAGTCCTGATTCTAAAGAAAATAATATTAGCCCGTAAGATGATTATCATTATAAATTGTTATCGATCAGATTGTTGACACTATGCAGCTTCCCTTGCTTGTATTGATCAACTTAAAAATCTGATTCAACCATTATAAAATTCAAGAAATTGATGAAATCTCTCGATTTCTGTATGTAAACTACATAATTCTTTCTTAAAAGAATCTAATATTGATCATAAGTAATTTGTAAAATAATTTTTTATATTTTATATATAAAGTTAATGAAATACTCTGTATGAAAAAATTAAGGTTTTAAAAATTTATTAAATTAAAAAAGACAATCAAAAGTCTAAACACAATTAAACTTTAAATGTGAAACATAATGAAATTTAGAATTAAAAATACTACAACAATTTCGATGATATTCGAGATCTTCTGTGGCTCAGTCGGTAGATCGTTGGATTCGTATTCTCGAGGACTCGAGTTCGAATCCTGCTCTCGGCGGCCGATAGATACAAGCACCACTGTAAGTTACATGTGCCATGTTCACAAACAAACTGAAACGACCTTTGTCGCTAATTAGCATCGTGATGATACCATAAATACAGCGACGTTAAAAAAAAAAAAAAGATAAAAAATTATGTATTTAAAATATTTGTTATCATTGGTATGAAATATAACAATTACTTCTCATGAAAAATTCTTCGTGAAAAATTCGTAGTTAAAATTAAAAAATCTTATATTTAACTAATAAACTACATTTTTAAAACTCTAAAGATAACATTTTTATTAGAGCCAAAATATTTTTTTTTTCATGGCCGATATTCTTATAAGTATTCAAGATGTTATCACCAATTTTATCATCGTAATAAAATCGTTTGAATCTTGAGTATCTGCTTTTAGCATACCATTAAGAGGTTTCTTTTTTTTTCTTTATCAAAAATCTGAAATTATTCATTTTTTCATTAGTTTGTAGCAATTAGGAAACATAACTAACTGCAAATTCACGTGCTTCGCCACAATAAAAAGTATAATTTTAGAGATTTAGATTAAATTGTATTCTTTACTTGTACATTAGTATGCTTATTTTACTATTAATTTGAATTGAAATGTGTGAACGAGCTTAATTTATAAAATTCTTTTATAAACTTTATGTGAATCATAAATTCAGCAGTAATCTTAATTTTAATTTTAAGATAATTATTTTTAATACTAAATCTACAACGGTTTTTCTTTAGTCAAAAGAGGGTATGACTTTTTAGTATTATTTACTATTTGATTCTTGAAATTGATAAATACATACTTCAGTGTTAATCAGTGCTAATTTTTTAAAAATCTTACTAATAAGTTTTGATTGCCTCAGATTAATCTATTTAACTTTTTTTATCTTAATTTCGCATGTTTCATAAAATTTTAATTCAATCACGTAACTTTAGATGGTATAATTTTTTTGTAGTAAAATAAAATACAAATACTTAATTTAATTTAGTAAAAGTCATTAAATTTTTAATCAAAACAAAATTAATTATAATAAAACGATAAAATGTAATTAAATCAAATTTTTTACTCTTAATTGGTAAAAACTACTTTTTGTTTTAGCAACCTACATCATAAGCAACTTCTTTTGAAAAAAACTACAAGATCGTAAGAAGGATAATATTTTATCAATTGAGGCGATCGTATTCCGCCAGTATATTAAACTTCGATTTCTCGAACAAAGACTTTGCATAATAATGCCTTTATTCGGGTGAAATGTATAGTTTTAGAAGGATTTTTGGTATATCTTATAAATTGTTTTCGACTTCAAGAATTCACAGAAAAAAATCATAATGCGGTTTGGTTGTTTTTCTATTTTTTTCCTAATTCAACTTCATGACTATGTTAAAAAAGAATCAGTTTATTTTCAATTATTTCAATCATATTTCAATATATTATTAATTATTATTTAAAACTTATAAGTTCATGAATAATTTGATTGACCAATCAAAAAGTGGGTACTCTAGTGAGTGAATGGAATGTGTGGATAGGTTTATGAATAAGTGAATGGGTTTTCGGATAAATCGAAGTTTGGATTAACGCATAAATGGATCGATTGATCAATGGTAGATTTGAATTGTCACTCACCGGTTGTGCAACTAGTTTGACGGATGGTAGATTTATACAATTAATAGGTGGATGGGTAATTAATTTGATGGATGAATGTTTTGATGAACGGATGAATAATTGATTCGATGAGTGGAGGGTATAACAGTTAGACAAAAAAAGAGGGCGATAACGAAAAGCAAAAGATAATTGATAGAAAGAGAATGAAAGAGACAGAATGAATGTGGAAAAGTTAAAAATAGGTAGAGGATGTGTACAAGGAATTGAGAAAAAGACATAGAGAAAGAAAAGAGCGATATGTAAAAAAAGAGAAGAGAAATCTAATATAATAAAAGAATTAGAAATATATGAAAGCTAGAATAAAATTAAAAAAGGAATAGAGAACATAAAAAAAGATATTAAAATTAAAAATGTAGGTGAAGAGGGTAATTGAGAAATGATTTAAAAATAGACCTGTTTTTTAGTTCCATAGATTACTGATTTATGAGCTTATAATTGTGGATTTAGAGTTTATTAGTTAAGTTTATAAGTTAAGGATTAATGGGCTCATAATCAATGTATTAAAAGTGTAAGATTTAAAGTTAATAGATTCCAGGTTTATGGTGCCTCTAGGACACTGTAATTACAATTTATAAAATTTTCGAATACCAGATAAATGCATGTATAGATAAGCAAATCTATTCAAAGTACACACTAAAAAAGTGTTTGTGTCTACATTGGTTTCTCATTCAAATTTACCAGTATAATGTTCAAATTCTCTTTTATACTTTTCCAAGGGTTGAATTAGGCTTTTGTAATTTTTTTAACGAGCTTCTTTTTTTGTTTCAACAAAACCCTCATGCCAGCTTTTCTCTTCTCTTCAGTGCACTCATCGTTTTCCTTTGCAACTGCACATGACGTCAGCACTCTTCAGAAGTTGACCTCAACGTTCGATCTTTTACTGCCAATGTCTCTTGACATTGACACTTGAAGGTCCGATATCAGATGCTGCCGATACTTTCGCCTTGATAGTCGATGTCGTTTGCGGTCAACTTTTGCGCTGAGTTAATCAAATTACTCGAAGTTAAAGGTGACTATTGGTCATTTGAAATTCATATTATTGAATTACAATCCAAAATTACTTTCTTGTATTCTCACTTAACCTTGAATATATTATATGATCACTACTGTTGAGCGACAGTATTTAAATGACAGGACAAAATAAAACAATAGTATAAGTCAAAAGTAGGACGTTAAAGCTTTTTTTCTCTATTTACTACGTAAGAATGCTGCTATTACTTAAGTTTTATAATCTTCTCGCTTCTTGCAAGGTGAGAAATTAATTTTCTTAAAGTTGTACTTATTTCCTAGAATCACACTTTAGCGTTCTTTTTTTTCTTTCATGTTAGAGTAATGAAATGTACTCGAATAAAAAAGCTTTAGTACCTCTGCACGGAGAGAATTTTTCTATAAAAATTACAGCGATTGCAGCATTAAACTTTGCATAAAAATTACAAGAATGTTTCTTCTTAATTATTGTGATGAAATATTACAAAATTTACAAACAGGTACGTCATAAAAACTACAAGGTAGAATGTTAACGTAGTCACAGACTGTAATTATAGTAAAAAATTACCATGTAACATGGTAAAATTTACAAGAAAATGGAAATTTTTGTTATATTTCTAATAAATTTTACCATATAACATGATAATTTTTTGCTTTAATAGCAATCTGTGACTACGCTAACATTCCATTTTGCGATTCTTACGAGAATATTTTTCTTAAAGTATCTATAAAATAATAATCTAGGATGTCATGATTATGCCGATGGTCGCCGTAATTTTTATAGAAAAATTTTCTTTCTGCAATATTTGATATGCGATACCTATATTAATGTCTCCAATTTGATAATGTTTCAATGAACTATATTAGTTATGTATGTATTTGTAATATATGAAATGTCTTCAGTTATTGATAATGTAATCAAATTCATAACTATTTTTAATGATATGGTACTTTAAAAAAATAAGATAGTATTTAGTTATTTTACGATGTAGATATAAAAGGTTTGACAATTTTTAATAAAATCATAACATTCACTTTATAAACCATAAATGATGCAGTTCAGTTGAATGAAATAATGACGATATTTTTATGCTTATCATCTTGAAAACCAGATAAATAATCAATCTTATTAATAAAACATTTAAAAATAGACGAAAAGTTTATAATCAATAATATCTATTGTAATCTCAAAATAAACTTTCTAAAAACACTCGAATGATTTAGAAGAGTACTTTTGTCAATCACTATATTCTCATTTCTCTTCCTCTTTCTCTCTTTCACTTTTGTTTTATTTTTATTTTTTTTTTTCTTCTTCTCTCAGGTTATATACTCGAGTAAAAGTCTCGCCTAATTACGTCCACTCGATCAATCTACGCGCTGTGTTGCGGTTTTACCCGTTGCTTTATATATACACACTGCAAAGTCCTAATGATTTCCCGAGCTTTCTATATACCGCCTTCGGGGTATTTAATCGAATAAGGAAACTACAAGCCGCACTAAATCTTAAAAGAGAAACTTGTCGATTTCTCTTTCTCGCGCGCTCTTTCTCTATTTTTCTCCAACCCACCCCATAATATTGCGTAAGAGAGCCAGTCACGGATCGATTCGTTCATTCTAATTGTGTAATTCATTTTAAAAGGCGAATGACTTCGGCTTTTTTTTCTTCTTTTTTTTGCGTACGTTCAAAGAATTGGTTCATTACTTTTTAATTAAAATATAGAGATTTCGTTGAGAAATTTATTAATAGAATTAATACTTATAAAGTTTAAAATTAGAATTCTCTTTTGTGTTCTTTTGCAAAACACAAAAGAATGTTTATCTGTTGTTAAAAAGAATTTTATATTAGTTCGGGAAACTGATATCAATCACTAAAGTAGAAAAATTTACTAATAAAAAAATTTGGAAAGATTTTAAATTCTAATAATTATGTATATTGAACACATTAATTACTGACGAAATATTAATTCTATCGAGCATTGTAAAAAATAATATAAACGTCTTTTTTTTTAATTATATGCCTTTCTTTCAAAAATAATTACGAAAAAAATGTATTTCTCTAATCACAAAAAAGAAAATTTTGACAAAGTTAAAGTAGATTGCTATTCGCTCTAATAAACTTATTATCCCGTAATTTAATGAGTTTTTTTTCGTGGAGAAAAAAATGTTCGTTATAATATTTTAAATTCTATACAAATAAAATTCATTAAATAATCATAAAATACAGGGTTCTCTTTCAAATTTAGTTAATGGTGTTTTTCCTCATAAACTCTTTGAGAAGGAAAATACATAAGTGCCATAATTTGCATAATAACATGTGTTATAAATGATAGGAAAGCTTCACTTTGTGAAATTTTTAATGAATTTCTTTTAAAAAATTTGTTTCTTTTTATGATATAATTTTTTTCTATGTTCCTTTATGGATGAAAATTAGTGACAAAATTATGCCAGATTCCAAACGTTTTCATTTTTTAAAACGTTTTTTTCATTTCTAAAATGAATTGAAATCAGTGTAGTAGAATTAAATCTTAAATTATAATTAAAACATATATACAAAGTCTCAAACATACGGCGCACATTCTATTAAAACAGATTGAATCATTTCTTAAAATAAAATCATAATAATTATGTTAAAATGTTGAGCAGAAAAAAAAATAGAAACTTTTTATTTAAAAGACCAAATGGTTTTCTTCTTAAAAGCTTCTTGTTTTAAAGTCTCTCATATATTTTCATCTTACTTTAAAATGTTTCCATCTTATAAGTTGCTTTTAAGAAAAAGAGAAGCTTAAATTATTCGTATATTATCATATTCTCATCTAAATACTTGTATAAAAATTTTTTTATTAAAAAAAAGATTAGAAAAAGCAAAAAGAAAATTTATTGCTACTTATTGTTAATATTATTATGATAAAAAATAATAAATTTAACATAAATTTTTAATCTAAAATTTTCTTAAAATTTTATAATATTTAACGTCGTTCTATTTATGCTATCATTACAATGCTAATTAGCGACAAAGGTTTTCAGTGTATTAGTGAACAAAGCACATGTATCGTATACAGTGGTGCTTGTGTCAATCGGCCGCCGAGAGTGGGATTCGAACTTGATTCCTCGAGATTACGAATCCATCGCTCTACCGAGTGAGCCACTGACGACCTCGGATTTTTCATTAAATCGTGCTCTGATTAACAAAACATGGAATTCTAATATTTCATCATTTATTTTGTTCCTATCAAATACATTTTTTAATATTAAATGATTAACGTTCAAAATCAAGTTGATAATTTAAAAAAAGGCACTTTCTTAAATTATTAGAGCTAATGTTTTATTTTGAATTACTTGCCAGTACTCCATTCTATTAATTTCTTTTTCTCTTTTTTTTTTAAATTTTATTTTCTATTTTACGTGCTTTACGACTTATTTTATTGTGTATACGATTATTAATACCATGACAAATATTAAAGCGCATATATTGATTATACCAGAGATACATTGATTTCAACATTTACAAACATTGTTGACAATTTGCGTTCACATCGACAAATACATACACAAATATTCACAGAAATGTCAATTATATACATATCCATAAGCACACGCACGCACGCACATACAAACACACACGCATACTATCACAACACTCAGTACACACATTTAATTGTACACCAACATTTATTTCCTAAATTATTAGCAAAGCTCTAAAGAATTGTTATTTAAACTACCAAATGTTAACAGTTTCGAGTTGATTGAATGTATCAAAAAAATCTTAAGTACAATGTAAACATATACACATGACTTGGCATGATTGTATTGTTTAGATTATAATATATACGGGCAAAATAAATCGATACTTTGAATTTATCTGACAGCCAATTTTCTATTAGCTATAAGATTATATAATTTTATCAAAACATGCGGTATACGTATAACGTATAGTTTGGCTCTTAGGATTGATATCAGGGAACTAAAGTTAAATTACGATCATGAGGAGCTTTAGGAGAATTTGTGTAAGATGCATTTCAAGTAGATAAAGTCTATCGTCTACCCGGAAAATGAAAATGTCTTAGGTCTTAATATTTTATATCTACTTTGAACTAACTTTTCCTTTTTTATTCTTTTTCAATTTTTTTTTTTCAAACTAAACTCTAAGACTTTTTCAATTTATGGAAATTAAAATTTATTTTATATTGAACAAGAATAATACATTTTATCATGTGACGTTTTTTTGAATTTTTATGAATTATTAAAAAAATTATGTATTTGTAAAGAATATTTTTAATTGTTAATTTTTATGAATATTTTATTTCTTTAAAAATTACTTTACAACTACTTCATGTTAATTAATATAATGAATTTTTTTTTTAAATATTTTTAATTAAATAATATTTTTCTGATTAATAGATATTTTTTATTTAATAACGTTTCCAAACAATTCTTCTTTATAATTTTATTCATATCGATGATGAAAATCAGGAAAATCGATCTTACTTTCTTGTAATTCAACACATAAAAGAAATAAAATCCTAGCTGTTATTAATACTTGAAAGAAAAGACGACACTTGCAATAAAATCTTCCAATTGTAAAATTGACCAATCTACCATCAAATCAAAGAAAAAGAAGTAACCGAAAAAAAGATGCTTCAAATCTCTTTTCAAAATAAAAATAAAACAAGATTTCCACGTGCACATCGAGAGAATAAGCATGGTATATCTTTTCAACGCGTAATCAGAGCGAAAGAGGGATAAATCGGGGCCACAACTAAAAAAAGAAAAAGGAAAAAGAAGAAAAAGAATAAAAAAAAATGAAAAAGAAAAGAAAATTGCAATCCACCCTCCCTCGCGTGTCTACGTGTGTGTGTGTGCAAAGAATCGACTTTTTTTTTTCAACGAAAGGGGAGATTATAAAACCTGAACCCAAGCCTAAGTAGAAATAGATCGTATATACTTTATCCAGTATCTCTTTCGTCGTCGTCGTCTCTCTCTCTTACATTCTCTGTTTCTCTTTTTAATCACGTGTATATAAAAGCCAAGTGAACCAAAGACCTCTCGTCATCGAAAAACTCCGGTGCTTTGATCGCTTTACGCAACATCGACTCTTTCCCTTCCCCCGGTGTTATCGATGTATTGTAAAAGCTTTCGATACATATATGTTTTTATATGGTTTTTATACACTTATAAACGTTAGTCCAAATATTATATAGGCTACTTTAGGATTTTATCACCGATTTAACTTGAAAATAGATACACTTGTGTATTTATTTCTCTTTTTTATTTCGTTTTTCTTTTTTTATGAAAATATAGGATTACGTTGAATTTTTATTTATTTTTATAAAAGCCGACGTGTTTTTTATTTTGTAAAACAAAAAATTGTAAAATAAAAATAATTGAGGCTAAAGTACGTAATGAGAGACCGAAAATTTATATTCGTGTCAATAATATAATCAGAATTTCGTTTATCAAACTCAAATAATTTCAAAAACAATTTTTTTAAATAACGGGCTGACCGATATTTTTCCTCCCTAGCTTAATAATAATTTGTTTATAAACTTCTAATTTAGGGGGAATAAAATGGTACTTAACTCCCGTTAATTTTGAATGTAGCAAAAAACTATTCGAATTACTATCAAAGTAGGAATGAAATATATTAAATCCAGAATATGAATCTTATAACAAAGTCAGAAGAACAAAAAATTACTGTGTCACAAACGTATGAAAAAATTTTTTTTCAAAAAGTTTTATTCACACAATAACGCCCAGTTAGCAGTAACAATTCAAAAGTTAAATCTAAAACTCGGAGAAAATCATTAACTCTTCAACACACTAACAACTTGTCAAACTAGTTAACACGTGAATAATTCATATTATAATCAGTTCTTTCTTTAAAAGTAGAAAATAAACTTTCACAATTTTATAATAGAAAAAAACTATAAAACTATGCGAATAATTTAAAAGTTTTTAAATTATTTACATAAAGTTATTGAAGTAATAAAAAAAAGGCATAAATTTAACAGTAAAATGTATTTAAATTAAAAACTGGGTATCAAACAGTAAAATTCTCTTTATACATGTTAAATCATTACATTAATTGATAATTTAAATATAAAAAATAAGCTGAATCGATTAATACACTCTTTTGACAAAATAAAATAATAATTGAAGCGTATAGTGAAAGGGACATTTTCATTCATGAATGTCATGAAAGTTCAACTAGCTTATCAACGCCGTGTTACTTGTGCACTATAAACCTTTAGCCAGATGAGCGTCATTAGAGCGTAGTTGCATTTTACTCCATTGAAAATCTATTCGCGACTTTATTTATCTTTCTCTCTCTCTCTCGCTTACAACTCTGACGTAGTCAAGTACAACTACTGACACTTTGTATGTAGCGAATGTTTCGGTATGTGTGTGGGTATTAGAGTGGAAATTTTCCTCAATTTTAAGCGATTTAAATTAATATTTTACGGAAGATTATTTTTTTATTGGACAGTGCCAGTTTTTTATATGATGAATGTCACTAATTTCAGTTTAAATTTAAAAACGTTTCGTGAAATCTTATTTTCTTTCTGTCAACTGGCGAAAAAATTTAATTTGCGCTGAGCATTTATTTATTTATTTTTTTAAATTGCACGAGTCATAATTTTAAATAGAAAAGGCGTTTCAACGTTAAATAAGTAAATCATAAAATTCATTCAAATTTATACTGATAAGATTCCATTTTTACAAATAAAGAAGTAAAAAAATTACATAATTTTTAAATCTTGTAGTACTTAAAAGATATTATTTGAACGTTTTTATCAAAAATATATGTAGTTTTATAGAAGATTCAATGAAAAAAATTTTTAGAATTTTAGTAAGAGATTTTAATCAACTCATAACTTTAAAACTTTTCAAGTTTATTACGAAAAATTCTAATCTTTGAAGTATTTTAATTGCTCCTTTTTTATAAATGAACATATTTTGTTATCTACTTAATTACATAAAAGTTTATAATTAGAACAAATACGAAAGATGATAAAATCAGTGAAAGAGTCTAAATTTAGTCATACATTCAATAACGGAAACAAAAAATGAAAAAAATTTTTAACCAAAATGGTACGAGCAAGTCTAATTTTATAGATTATTAAAATTTTACTCATTAACGTGGGGGCGTTCTCTTTTAAAGCTAATATTTCATAAGTGATAAAAGTACGTGACTTTTCCTCTTGTACAAAATTATCCGTGTTATCTCGAATAATTCATCAATATTATCTTTGCTCTAAAAAAAAAATATAACAATCTAAATCATTTACAATGTAGCGATCGGTTATTATTCCTCTTTCGTACTAAATATTTCACGTTTTATTAAGCATTAATTCACGTTTCTAATAGAATACAATCTTTATCTCCTGTGCCATAAACGTTCTTTTCAGGAACAAGAAAAAAAAATAGAAAGTTATGTTTTCTTCTATGGTACGTAATAACGTAAATTTTATCGATGGGTAATATGAAGAATACATACGAATTGTCAAATTACCATTTCGTACGAGAAAAAGAAGGTGAAATCTAAGTTTATAAAAAAAAAGGAAAATGAGAACATAACAATATCGAGGACAATAAAAAAAGAAGTAAAGTTTATACTTTACCGTTGTCTGACATGTAGCTGATCAAATTGGCGAGTTGTTGATCGAATGACGCGAGGCTACTTATCTACGGAGGTTTTATATAACATAACTTTTCATGCAAGACAACTACACACATAAAATAAAAAGAAGAAGAGGAACACGTCAAAAGAGATTTAATCGGTCCCTCAGGTATTTGGATGTATTTTATGTCTTGTTTGATGTTTTTTCTTCTATACTTTACTTTTGAATATCTATTATTAATAATAATTCAATATCCAAGTGTAATTTTTTTTATGGAAAATCAGAATTTTGGCCTGCTTGTTATAAGATAATCAAAACATCCAACAGAATATTGAAATTGCTTTTGGTTGAGTTATATATGATAAAAGAAAATTGATTTATTATTAACATTTTTTAGGGGTTCTAAAAAAACCAAATTTATAAATTTATGGATCCATTAAATTTGTATTTTCAATTATGCAGTATGAAAAAAGTTTTTATTTTATTTTATAGTGATTCTAATATTTCATTTAATATTTAAATAAATTAACTTATTCATATTTATAAAACAAACAACTTAAAAAATACATACTATGATGTGAATAGGAAAATATTTTTTCAAAACTTTTATCAAGTATTTAATATATTCTAATTTTGAATCTACTCAATGAGGTCGTCAGTGGCTCAGTCGGTAGAGCAATGGATTCGTAATCTCGATGCCCCGAGTTCGAATCCCGCTCTCGGCGGCCGATTGATACAAGCACCACTATATACGATATATGTGCTTTTTTCACAAAAACATTGATGACCTCCGTCGCTAATTAGCATCACAATGATAGTATAAATATAGCGACGTTAAATATTTGAAAAAAAAAATCTATTTCATACACTAATTACTATTATGAAATAAAAATGAAATAAAAGATTTAAAAGTCTTAAAGTTTTAATTTTAGCTAAGAATACTTAGCTATTATTTTCTTATTTTAATTCGTCTTTAAAAGTCGATAAATAAAGTACATTCATATTTTAAGATACTTTCAAATTCTTTCAATGACCTACGTCAGCGAAATCTTCATTATGAAAAATTCGTCATCCCGAATAATAAGTAGTTTTTAAATATTCTTTTCTTCATTAGCTTAAAAATTATACGTCTTTTTTAAAAACTTTCTTATAATTGTTCATTTAAAATTTTTATACTTTCTGAAAAGAATTTTAATGTTTTATAAATATAGCCATGAAAAAAAAAATTTTTTTATTTCGTAAAATTATTAATGATTAATTCTATTTTTATAAATGCTATATAAAAATAAAAACAGGTTGAAAGTGAAGCTTTTAAACGTTTCGATTGACTGAATTCTATATCAACACGAGCATCTGATCGGTTCAAGTATGTTATTCAGCGTGAAAATCTGTAACTTATTACGACAGCTACAAACTTTCAAATTTGAATCCCACATTATGCAGTATGTAAAATCTCGAAAAATAAATCATATAATTAACATTACTAATAAACAAGTTTGCGCAAGCTGTTATAATAAACTTTGAGCTAGCTCAAGCCTTCACGTTTTAGAAAACGAGTTTAATATAGCTCTCTGGAACAAGCTATAAAGGATGAAAATTAGGATATAGAGTATTCCCAAAAGGTAGAATAAGGAAAAGCTCAAAGAGAGAGAGAAAGATGAGCCCTATCTATTGAACGATTAATAAAGGATCGTTGGTAATTAGTACTTGCTAATTAACTGTCTTCATTCAGCAACGCGTAATTACATAATCCTGAGCTATCCATCTCTCATTACACTGTGTCAATGAAGGGACAATGTCTTGGGAAATCTAAAATTAAAATAAAAAAAGATTGACGATTACCTAGCTTTCTGTTCTATCGTTATGATATATTTTTGTAACGTTGGGAATGTATACTCGATGGTTAATTAGCTATCAAAAATTTATTTGACTCACGGCGGATAATTAAGTCTTTTTTTAACCGTTTTGAAAAAGGTAGAATTAGATTTTTTCTAATATATTATATTGAAAAATCTAATAATAATTATTACAAAATATTTTGATTACTACAAATATTCAATATGGAATATTTGTAAAATTAACCCTGCAACTGCACAGTTGGGCCTTTAATTGTTTTAATAAAAACTTAAATTATTTTCTAGAAAATTTTTTGAGGAATTGATTAGTGTTATTTATTTTAATGAAAAAAATTGCTTTGTTTATAATGATTGTTATTAATAAGCTAACTTTTTCTGAAAAAAAACTAGTGAATCGAAATTGCAAATTTGCAGTTTAAGGATTAATATTCTTAAAATTTTTTTTATAAAAATAAAGTTATAAAGATATTTGTAAAATTTAAATTAAAAAACACGTAACCAATATAAATTTAGTATAAATACCTAAAATTTGTACTACAACTAAAAAATTTTGTCATCTTTTGAAACAAAAGCACTTCAATATAAATTGATGAGATTTAGCTTGAAGTTTCTTTGAAATATAAAATTACAACTTTTTTCGAAACTTTAAAAAAAGTTATAACAGTAAGTACACCGTACTTCGTTTTTTCTTTTTTTTTCTCTGCAATAGTATGGAATAAAGCTTTTGGAAAAGTATTTTTTAAACTAAAATCCTAAGTTAAATGAATGTAAAAAATTATTTTTACGAAATAAAAGTTAATTCTCCGTTTGTTAATTATTATTTAATCTTTTTTAAATGAACTGATTTCATGTACAATAGCCATTGATACGAAAGGCATTAAGAAAATGATTCTGCATCAAATATTAATATTTTCATTAGTAGTTCCTTTTTTTTTATAATGAAGACTTTTTACCTTAATTAAGTGTTATATAACTTTATACAAAATTTACAAAATATAAACGTGCAATTAATTATGCTCTTCAAATTAATTGTGTACTTAATTATTACAGCATCAACTGAATTTCATTATCTTCCTCATTAGCAATTTTTGTAACTTATTCAAACATAAATTATAAAGTAATATTTTTTATTTTTATTATTATCGAATTATAATATGACCTTCTACAAATATTTAAACGTACTAAAAGCTTTAAGATTAAAATCCAATAAAATCAAGAAAATATAAATAGTTTCCCCGCAATCTACTGATACAGGGTATATCGGCCGAGCCATTATTTATCTTTCTTTTTCCTGATGTTTTTTCTACAGATTTCTCTACTATCTTCCTTTCTTTTACGTTTTATTGACTTTTTATCTTTTTATTGTGTCATTTCGCATTAGCTCAAGTCTTCTTCCTCGTTCACGTTCACGTTGACAAATCCTTCCTAATAATCGTTGCAGGAAAAAAGTGACGGGTTTTTTTCAGCGTGGAATTCCTAAATGGTTATCTCATCCAAGCACTAATAGCGTTCAAACTCTAACTCTTTTAATCGTATCTCCGTTAATGATATTAACATTTTAAGCACAAATTACAATTCATTGATATTTTAACAATGAAAAACATTTAGATTTATCTAATAATCATCAAATAAATTCTAATCTTATTAAGAAGACAATTTTTTAAATTAATGATCTTTTTGCAACAACTCAAATATTATTTAACAAAAATATTTTTATACTAAGAAATATTCAATTTATTCCAAAAATTAATTTGTTATAGCTCAAACGAACCGTAAAAAATCTCGAACATCTATTCAATAAAAGAAAAAATTTATGAATTAACAAATCCTTTCCATCACTCTAAGAACGTGAAATGATAAAAAAGTCATTATTCCAGGTACCATCGCGTCATTAATATCTTTCGACTAGCCCTTACAACTAATTTTTTATACTTTTTTTTCTACATATCACCGTCTTCCTGCATACTTGTCACCTTTATTTCCATCTTTCAGCTTTTTTCTTCCTTACCTTCTACTCGTGATTCACCGGGTGTATATATGTGTGTATACACGGATAGATTTAAGAGTCACGAGTTGGCATTCAAAGAAAAATGGAGTGGATCCTCCAAACGGTTAAAGAGACTCTTTCCAACAGTTTTGCCCCGAAGACTTTCTTTGTCCGTTTCTTCTTTTTTTATTTCTCTTTTTTTTCCTAGGTGTGGTTTCGAGGGTGCGACGACCGACGGTTAAAGATCTTTTAGCTTTTGCAAAAAAAGAAGAAATAAAAGGAAAAAAAAATACAAAAAAGAGTTCGACGAACTAGTGGTTAAGCTTATAAAAATACGTACTATTTCGTTTAAGTCTGCTTTCTCGAGAGTATCATTCAAGAAGAGATTTTTATGCGCCTTATACTTGACAACAAAACTTATTTGTTTTACCAACATTGTCGGCATTCCTTTGGCTTTACTTTATTCTCTCTTGGTTTGTTGATTTTCTTTTATTTTTTTTTCTTCCTTTTTAGCTTCAGAGAAGGAATCTTTTATATTGCTGAACTTGCAGGTGTTTCTTCTTCTTTTTTTTTTTATTTTAGGCTGAGAGCACTCGATATACTTTTTTTTTCCATCGCGAAAATTGTTCCGTTGCTTTTTATGTATTACCTTGGGTGCTGGTTATTTGCATGAAAATGTTTTCACAATAAGTGTGGATTGTTTGTTTTTTTTTATGAGATGGTGGTGAAACATTTTTCATAGATAAGAGACACATCGTAAAAATATCGCTAGTTTTGTAAATAGAAAAGAAAGATTATTTGTACTTTTAAGATTACTTTTTATCATTGATGGATTTTAATTACAATATATTATTACTATCAATTATGAAATGTTCAAGTATTACAAAAAAATAATGTTATAAGCAATAACATTCAACATTAACATATATTATTTTAAAATAATAAATATTTTTCAATATATCATTTTTTTTTTAAATTCTCGTTAAAGAAATTTTCTTTTATCGTTAAGTATATTTTTAGAAATATATTTTATAAAAGTGAATACTCATGAGTATTTTAAAAAACGAAATATGAAAAGAGATGGAATGACGAAGCTAAATGTAAGATATAAGGAGATAAAGATACTGTAAAAAAAATGATTAGGTAAATAGATATTTTTTAAAAATTAATATTCTATATTAATATCATTAAATAAAATATAAAATAGTTATAACAATGGTATTAATTATAAATCCATTTGTTTGATGCAAAAATAATAATCCATCGGATTTAAAAATTTCATCAATTTGTGCAAAAATTTGTATGAATTAAATCAAGAAAAGATACGACGTAAATTTGATTTACTTAAAAATTTATTTTTCATAAAATGGAAGCACGTAACATTCAACAACGCAGTTATAAATAAAACATTAGCTCCAGAAGAAACGTACTGTATAAATTTTTCACTACTACAAAAGTACGAGAAAAACAAAGACGAGAGAAATATTTAATATGCAAAAAAAAATGATAAGAATATCCTGATTTTAATGAAAAAGAAGAACGTATAATCGTAAATAAAAATAAAGTGAGTGAAGAAGTAACGTTTTGTTGGTTTATATAAGTGTGAAATATTACGAGGTGAAAAATTGCCGTGCGGTTAAGATATATTGAACTAGACAAGGTATAAAAAAAATATACCGAGGATAAGGAATAGACTAAAAATACAATTTTAACAGATGAAAGATTAAGATGATAAACGATAAAATATCCTTAAAGTTGCGTGATGCTTACTGAAGATATTTTCAAGTAATAATGGAATCGTGGATAAGGTTAACTTATCATAATCTTGTCGCTATGAAATACTATTAAATTTTCTTTTTCATCGTAATAACTATTTATTGAGATTTTTTTCTTTAACATAATTTTTAAAATTTTGAGTTCTATATGAAAAATGTATTTTAAGAGGAGATCGCATATCTTTGTTTTTTTTTTAATCAAAAAATTTTTTTTTGTAAAAACTTGTAATTATAGCACAAAATAGAGAAAAAGTTACATCTCGTATCATGAAAAGCAATATTTTCTTTGTTTTTTTTTAAGTTTTTCATATTTTACTTTTACTACGATTTACTTAAAACAATAAATTAAATATATGAATTGATAACATAATTAACAGGTAAAAATTAAACGAAATCTAAATTCGAAAATAAAGCAAGTGAGCCTGTATTTGATTCTGATAAAAATGGTCGATATTTATGGTTATTATATTTTCTCTCAACCTTTTCATTCCTTTACTTTTTTACAATATAATGTTATAGCACTTTTTTTATCACTTCATTCTACCTTTCGAGACCCATCGATTGTTTGCTTTAATATTTTATGAATACCACGTGAATGTGATGAGTATAACATATTGTAAAATGTAAAAAAAAAACCAATATCTATCCATTTCGATTTATACTTTTTTTTGTTTCATTAAGCTAATGGTTCTTCTAAATTTTTCTTTTCTTTTTGGTTTTAACCAAAATAAATATTTTGATTAGCCAAAATAAATAATATCTCCTTAAGTTTTTTTTTTTTTTTTTTTGATTTAACGCCGCTGTATTTAAGCTATTGTTACGATGCTAATTAACGACGGAGGCTCTCAATGTATTTGTGAACAAAGCACTTGTATCGTATACATTGATGCTTGTATCAATCGGCTGTCTAGAGCGGGATTCGAACTCGAGACCTCGAGATTATGAATCCATCGCTCTACCGACTGAGCCACTGACGACCTCAATTTACTAATTTAAAATGATACTCATAAACTTATTATTTCGAGCATCTATATCATATTGTAGTTTCTGTTCTCAAAGAAATTAGGGAAATTTTAACAATTTAAATTCAATAGCAAAAGATATCCTTAAAATGCTTGAATCTATAACTCCTCTATCATAACTCTTCTACAATATATTTCGATCATTATCTAATGTATTTTCCAAAAAATACAACCTCAAAAATTCTTGACCTTTGAATTTTTCACTTTTGATCAATAATCCGTTTAACTAAAAATTTTTCATCTTTCTTATTACGATGCAACCTTGAATCCATCGATAAGGTTCGACACTTTAAATTATTGAAGATTTTGCATTATTCAAAGCTCGAGGATTGCAAGTTTTGTGGTTTAAGTGGTCATGCCTTTTAACCACAGTAGTTTAGAAACATATTTTGAACGTACATTTCACTGTTCAAAAAAATTAAAATATCCCCATTGCCGTTAATAAGTAAAATTTACATTTGTTTTTATTTCGTGCCATAAAAATTTTTTAATTAATTTGCAAAAGTAACCTTCGTGTAATTAAAAAATAAACTTAATAAGCAAGAAAAAAAAAAAATTTCTCATAAATAACATCATAAATAATAAAAGGAAAAAAAGGGTAACGAAGTTTAACAATTTGTGGCCGACCTAAAATCCCCTTTAGTAAAATAAGGATCCCGAATTTCGGAAGGTTTTATATCCCTTATTTTCGCAAAGCAACGCAATACTTATAGGGCTGACTGATATTAGCTTAAGCTTTGAGTGTAATCTATATGGATTCAAGGTGATCTTGTCTCGGATTCTGAATCTTCTTTTTGATAAATTATTCTGTTACACGCTTTTTTATTACTCTTATACAATAAAGAAGTAAAATGTTATTTTTTTAATGCTTCGTATTATATATGTAATAAATTAATGATGTGCTTCTTAGAAAAATTTTGACATTTTGGTATACAAATTAAATGAAATTAAATTTGTCACATTTATAATGATTATTGTACTCTCATGAATAATATTCGAAGCTTTACAAATAATTTTCTAATTCACGTAAAATATTGTAATATAAAAAAATGTAAATAGGAGTATTAAATACATATAAATTATTGCAAATTTTGATATATTGCAAATATTAATTTCATCAAAACTTTTTCTTACAAATAATTAATACAATTTATTTCGATTGACTATACAATTTATTTTAATACATCCTCTCGAGTTTTAGCTTCAATAAGGACTCTACACTTATCTTCGAAACGTATACTTTAGTCTCACATTTTCCGTACGACAAGTTTCCGAACATTTTCTTTTTTTTTCCTCTTTTATATCTTGTTACCCTTTTTTTCCTCGATACATACTTTCGCTCGTCTCAACGAACATTGTATAGTCCTTTTTTTTACCGGCAATTTTTTGAATGACTGAATATATCGAGTTTTATGGAGCTAAAGATTGTAAATGAAACATCATTTTATACCGACACTAACCTTAAATTCTCGACGCGTTTATCTCAAGCAATTGAAATCTATGGCATTGATTAAATCGATTGAATTTTAATTGAAAGATACTGTTATATCAATTAGTTTTAAATTAATTGATATTGTGTTTTTTTTTCTCTTTTTGTTTTGCTTATAGTCGTTATAATGATCGAATGAATTTCCTTTACGTTTTCATTAAAAGTTTATGTTTTTAATAATGTTTGTGAAATTGGTAATAAAGTTTTTGTTATTAATTCATTTGATTGATTGAATTTTTTCGGTTTCTTGGATTTACATATCGATATCCATCATTCAATAGTAATCAATATTAGTTACACAATATATTTATATCCACCTAAAAAAAGAAAAAATTAGTCTATTATAGAACTTGATAAAAAAAGTTTGGACACAATTAAACACGAAAACAAGTGTTACGATATAGTGGAGTTAGAATGAGTAAGTAAAGTCTTAAGTTAGCGAAATAAAAGATAACTTTTCTTTCTTTTTTTTTGCAAATTCATATATCGACAAACGCGTCAGATAACAATGACTATTACTTTTTTTTTCTTCTTTCCTTAAGCTCATTCCCAAAACTTTGTCAATTTCATTCACTGCCTTCTTTTGACTTTTATATACGTATCGTAAAGGGAGCCTCTTAACTTTTTGTTTATTTCTTTTCTTACGTTTTGTCTTCTGTTTCGCTGTATATGTTATTACATTTCCTTCTTTGTTTGGTTTTTTTCTTTTACTTTACCTTTTTTCTCTCCCTTTTCTTTTGATTCGAAACTTCTTTTTTTCGAGACTTTTGTTTTATTTTTCTTCTTTTCTTTTTTTCCTACTTTTATCTGTTGCTTATTCACGATTGACGATGGTAAGGTGCACAAAATTGTTATTTACTGTTCAGGCGATGTTCTACTACTTTTTCCCTTTTCCAATGCTTTAGTTTTATATTTCTTTTCTTTACGTTTCATTTTGTTTTCTCTTATTGCTTATATATATTTTACGTTCTAATATAAAACGACGATTTACATTGATATCATTTGTAAGTTCTTTAATATATTGGGAAAATTTTCTTGTTTTTTTTTATTATTTGGGCGGAGTAATGTTACAAGACATAAAGTTGCTTGGGAAAGTTTGGACTTGAAGAATTCCGATATCGGAATTTTGTATCAGGATCGTTTATTACTCGGGAAATCTTGATTGTAATAAATTTTTATTTAAGCAGTGAAACAACGTATAAGCCTCTATGTAATGTCTTTATTTCGAGCAATAAATTAATTTTTTTCTTTAGTTTTCTAAGGTTTTTTAAATTAAAAATTTTATTGATACCTTAAATTATAATTATTATAAAAATTATAGTTTTGTATCTATTCTTATTAATATTCATATTTTGGATTCATATTTTGGATATTTCAAAAGGAAAAAAAACATTATAATGACTTCTAATGAATGGATTCGAATGTTTATTTTATTTAACGTCGCTGTATTTATTCTATCATTGCGATACTAATTAGCGACGAAGGTCGTCAATGCGTTTGTAAACAAAGCACATGCATCTTATACAGTGGTGCTCGTATAAATTGGCCGAGAGCGGGAGTCGAACTCGGATCCCCGAGATTATGAATCCATCGCTCTACTGACTGTGCCACTGACGACCTCTATGAAGTAACTAATATAAGTTTATGAAGTGGTCAGTTTAAGTTATAATATTGAACAAATTATTATGAAACTCAATATGATTTCTTTTTAATATGTAAATTTATCTAGTTGACATAATTAAATGAAAAATTGTCTGTCAATTATTTAAATGTTGACAATATTAATTCTGATTTTTATTTCAAATAATGATTACCAGTGCTGCAAAAATCTAACACGGAGTTTAAAAATTCAGAATAATGTAATCTTTATGTATGCAACATACGTGTAATATAAAATAGCGTAATTAAACATGTTTTACACTTTTTTACTCTAAAAAATAAGAAAAAAACATTAAATGATTTTTTGAAATATATACTTTTTGATTTCGAAATATTAGAAATCCATCGAAATCTTTTTTTTCAAAATTCACATTGCTAAAATGTTTCAAATTCATGTTACAATGGTACGAAACATTGAATTCAAAAATACCATAAGCACTTCATCAAAGTAACAATTTCAGAAATATTTCTACTTCTGTGATCGCTTACTTCATAAAAATACCATTCATATTTGTTTCACAATATAATAGTATATCCTGCCAATACACAAGAAACACGTAAAGGTTGTATAAAAAGATAAAAAAATACCAAATCAAAGTGAAAAACAAAAAAGAAAATAAATGAAAAAACTTGCAAGCAACTTTCTTTTATTTCGTGATTCATTCTTTCTTTATGAAACGTGCAAGATTTTAGTACTCGCTTTCGAATATATATTTATTTGTATCCATCTCATTTACTGTTTTTATTTTTTTGCTTTTTACGAGATTGAAGTTTTCTTAGGTGCGATGAACTTACTAGAAAAAAAGAAGAAGAAAAATCGATGACTAATAGGCCACTATACAGTTACTTTAATATATGTGTATGCACGTATATGTATTTTGAAGAGAGAAATTCGGCTTTTAAGGGTGAGACGAAACGATCGTTTTTTAACAATCATGATGATTGATGATTTTTTTTATTAATTGTATAAATTGATCAATATTTTGTTAAAATAAAATTTGCCAGATTTCTATGACTGATAACTTAAAAATACTAGTATTACTTTAAGTAGAGAATACACGTGTATTCAATAAAATAATTTATAGAAAAAAGGTTAAATTACAAATGAAGATTTAATTATTTTTACACATGTTAATTATTCAATCAAAAGCAAAATATTTAATTTACCTTAACGTTAAAAGCACAAACGGAAAAATCAATTTTAATTTAATTAACAAATCCAAACACTCCTTTTATAAATGTATATATAATATAATAACATACGCAAAGTTAATATGCTCTACAAACGATGTATATATCTGAAATAAAGCTCCTGTATAGTTTCATAACAAAAGAAAAGATACTCCTTCACCCAGCCTCTCGTCTCTCCTTCCCCCCTACTTCATCTTCATACAACGTAATAACGATCGTTATCTCAACGACTTGTACAGTTCGTTGGTTTTAGCATTAATAACATAAGGTATATAAGAGAAGAAGAAGCTTTCCTTGCGCGTCTTAATAGATCCCTTTTCAAAAGCTAATATACAGATATACGAAAAAAAATGAAGACAAGTTTAAAGTTTAACGCTGGATCAATTTTATGGTGGGTTATGGGTTTTAAAAGAGGAAGTGAAAAAAATAATAAAGAGGATGGTGTATAAAGCAAGGAAATAAAGCCAAGAAAATATTATTATGTAATGCCCCGAAGGTATATTCGTAGAGAAACTAGTAAACTCTCCTATAATAAAAAAAAACTTTAAATTACGGAAATTTAAAATCACTCAGAGGGTTAAAAGAAAGGAAAGTGAAAGATTGAACGCCTCGAGGTGAATTGTTTTAATTGAAAAAAAAAATGAAATTTTGATTTACCAAGTTCAAAAGATATGAAGTGCTTTGGAAACAAGTCCTTTTGAATTTGCATACATAAAGCCAAGTTTTTTATATAATCAATTATAATGTTAAACAAATTCAGTATTTATATATTTAATTTTTAATTTAAAAATATAATTGAAAAAATTAAAATAAAAAATATAAATTCGAATATTAAATTTTCACATTACTATGATTTGATAATTAGGTGCAATCATGAGTACAATAAAATCATAATGAACAAGAAAAAAAAACTACTTTTCTACAGTAATCAAGGCAATTTAATCTTTTAGAAAATTTTTTTAATAGCAGTCCTTTAATTTTTTATTTTAAACGAACGTTTCATTATATACCTTAATCTTTAGTAACAGTAAAATGTTCGAACGATAGTAATAAAAGCTTTGATTACTTCAATATAACGAGCTTTTATCATAAACAATAGCCTTTCATTTAAGCTCTACATTGTATACAGAATGGATTTTTTTTCCTAAATATAAATAAAACTATGAAGATAGGATTGACTATTAGGTAATGAAAAATTGTCTTAATGTTATTTTGTTAAATATTTTTTATATAATTAATACATTTCATAGATTGAATACATTTCTTAAATTTAAATATTGAAATACGATGAAATCTAATATAAAATAAGATAAATTATGTTATTTAATATTATTTATTTTAGAAAATAACTAAACAGCAATGAAAAATACAAGTTACATATTCTTTGAAATAAAATAACACATTATTTAATGCATTTTTCATCCATGAAACATTCATAAAAAGTAAAAAGAAAACTTCTTTCGAATGCACATCAAAGATTATAACAAGAGATCCATGTAACTAGGACGCAAGTCCAATGACATATTCTGCGCGTGTATGTATATACATGCATACATACATATACATTGATCGTTAGGAGAGGCAAGTAAAAGAGAGACTTCCTTCAAACGACATCGATAATACCAGGGAATTACCGTCTAGGAAATCGTCGTTTTTCATCTTTGCTATATAACTGTACATATATATATATACGTTATACAGTAAGCTCGTTATCCTTAGGCCAAAAGCTGTCTTTTGACATAACATTTGTCATATAGTAATTCATGCGCATAACGTTGCTGTATAAAGATCCTTTAGATATCGCCAAGCATATAACGTGGTCAATATGTGTTGCACACATAAAGAACATATTTTTTCGATAAGCTTTGAGAAAACGAATTATGCGGATTAACGACTCTTTTTCTTCTTCTTCGTTTTCTTGTCTATTTTGCTTGAAAAATAGACTTCTTTTCGAGAAATATTATTGTCGTGTAAAATAGAAGGTTGTGAATTCAAATCAGATAATTATTCTATGATTCAATATAAATTTTTGTTGTATATATTAAAGAAAAAATAATTTTATACGCACACTTATATATATACACACAGATATACAGAAATATACGTATTAGTAAATTTACTTTTATTAATTTGATAACATAATATATTTCAACTAGGATTATTGAATAAAAAGTATCAGCAAAAATTTTTAGATATTTTCAGTTAAAAGCAATATATATATATATATATATATATATATATATATTTCATGAAATTTTTCTTAACTGTAGCAATATAAAAAAAATTAGTTTTACTACTTCACCAGCTAGTACGTAGTTTCGCTATTGAATTTTTGATAAACAAGTTGTGCAGAGCTTGAATTTTGCCCTCTTACACTGATTTCCCATATGATATAAAGATGAAAGCACCTGTCGTCTGTATTTTTGCAAATAGTGAAAATTCAATATTTATGCTCAAAGCTACGTGGAAATATTTTTCCTCAAAGTCCGTGCATCTAGATACATCGAATACCGATGTAGTAATTAAATCTTATGAATATTCGTTGGAAATTTAATTTACTTTATTATTACTAGTTTTCGTTTCATGTTTGATTGACTTTATTAATAGGTACATCCTGCTGTTTTTTTTTTAAATAAATAATTCCGTATCTGGAAAATCTAAAAATTTTAATTAAAAAATTGATTACTAAAAATATTGTTAATCAAATAGAAGTCAACAACCTTTCTGAAATAGTTTATATTTGCATAAAATTAACTTTGATACGTTAGATATGCAGATAAATGACAAATGATAAATTATAGCATTGAGTTGAGGTAAAATTATATCATTAAGCAACCAAATCGCTCATAACAGATCAAAGATAAAATGATTCAAATCTTGAGTTGTTTATTTATTTTCCAATGTAAACAAGTATGAATCTATTCTAAATAAAAAACATTTTAAGACGAAGCTAAAAATAATTTTTATGATATAATTTTACAAAACTTATACCTCATCAATACAAATGAATCGCATTGCACAGTTACATCGACTAACACGACAATGTATAATTTGAAAAATAAATTACTCGATTATAAAAGAATAAATATATTCATGGATTTGACGATGCGAATGAGAGAAAAAAATATATCTTTTATTGAATGCTCATAGTGCAAAGCTTTGTATTATAGGATAAAATAAAATTCAATTTTATGGCACGGTGAACGTTTTAAAGCCAAAAACAGGTTAAGTAAGATATCGCTATATAGTTATTTTTGTTTTTATTTACAGTTAATTTGATAGTCAGATCACGTAATTTGTATTTTATAAATTTTAAATAAATATAAATCAATATATTTTTATAATTAATAATTACGTTTATTATAATTGATTTTTTAACGCTGCGTTTAAGATCGATTGAGGGACTATTCGGAATAAGAGGTTAATTTGAAAAAATAAGTTTTGAAATAATAAAAAAAAGCTTAATAACTTCATATAGACGTAAACAATTTTGATGAATACTTTGAGTGTATTATAAAGTTTCATCAAAACTGTAGATATGGTCAATGTCCCAATTGCTACTCGCTGTTAGAAATGAACCTATTACTAACCGCTCAATGTTATTTAGATACAAAAAAAAATTTTTAACAATGAACGGCTAGTAATAGGTTCGTGAGTAGCAATTGGGACATTGACCATATACGAGGTCGTCAATGGTTCACTCGGTAGAGCAATGGATTCATAATCTTGAGGACTCGAGTTCGAATCCTGCTCTCGGCTAATTTATACAAGCACCACTGAATACGATACATGTGCTTTTATCACAAAAACATTGAGAAGCTCCGTCGCTGATTAGCATATGATAGCACAAATACAGCGACGTTAAATAAAAATAAAAAATAAATTAATTATTATGAGTTCGTTATTTTAACACCATTTTACTTGACTCTGTCTCTAAACTGCACAGTTCTATTTTTAAATATTTTGTTTGAACTTTTGAAAAGTGACAATTTGCAGTTGTAACTAGGTAAAATTATCACCATTTTAATTAAGAAATAAAGTTAATATAATTTTATATTTTATATATTCAATGCAAACATATATGCTATTGTAAAGTTATATGCATGTATGCAAATAATCTTATATATATAAGATTGAAATATCTGCAAAAAAACCGATCTATTTAACAAAAATTAGAATATAAAATTTTTTTTTTATTTATTTAAACAAATACTTTTCCAATACTATTTATTTTAAATATTGAAATAATAAACTTGAATCTACGTCAAAATTTATTCGAAATCTTCCCCTTAAAAAGAAACAATCAATTTATTTCAGACTAATCATGTGATGTTAATTTTTTCATCAACTTTATTTTCAGTAATACCAATTTCTCAATGAATAATACTTCTTACATTTTAGTAAAATTGAATTCTCTTGATAAACATTACACGGAATAATGTTTTCTCATTCTAATAAAAATCGAAAGAAAGAAAAAAATCGTGTAATTTTAAACATAGAGCTTTCGACATACGTACACAGTTCGAGCAATTGTGGTACAAAATTGCGGTTTTGGTGTATACATATCTATAAAATAAAAAAAAAACCAACGTTAAAATGCGAAACACGTAGACATTGCATTATTTACGAAATTGTAAAAAAGAACATGTGTATAAAATGTTTTCTCGCTGACGCAAAGCTTCGGAGGAGAAGCCTATACAGTAAAGTAAAAAAACGGAGAGGAGAAAGAAAAAAGCTTTCTTTTCAACGAATTTCACCACGTCGATAGAATCTCACACTTTCTCCCTTTAACGTTACTTTCTAGCGTATCGACTGTGCGAGGGTCGAAGTTATACTGTTGCTTGTCTTTTCATTTTTTTTTTTCTGTTTTTTTTTTCCCAAAGAGAAAAAAAAAAGGTATTGGAAAGTTGTGGACAATAAAAAAAAAAGAAGGTAATACAAGAGGTCGTGCATTTCACGTATTTTGCAGTGGCAATGCTTCTAGCTTTTATGCTTTGAGAGATCGGCTAATGTTAAAGGGTGTTGTTAAATGTATACAGGATGGAGAAGTTTGAAAGCTTGCGAAATTATAAACGAATTTTCTAGTGTACTGAGTGGCTAGCTTTATTTTTTTATTTCTTTTGCATGAACCATCTAGTTGTGAATGACAGTTTGTTGGATCGAATTTATTCTTTTCATGATCAAGTTTTTATATTACACGTTGTTTTTTTTTCATTTTAAAGAGAAGAATTTTTCGGTAAAGCACTAAGTTATCAACCATATTTATATCGTTTTGAAAAAATATCTTATGGGCTTTTACAAGGAATTAAAAAAACAATTAAAAATTTACAAAATTTTTAATTTACATACATCTTGTTATATTCTGATTTCTAAAATTCGATATACATTAAAAAAAATGTGTCACGGTGAAGACTTCTAGTACGCAGTAAAATCAATTAATTATATTAACAATGAAAAATTGTAATAAAATATTTTCTTAAATCTCTCGTTAAGAATGTTGTACTATTGCGAAGAAAGCGTATCAACTTGCTTATAGGATGAAAGAAAAAGTGGAGAAGAGGTCAGCACCTTTTTTCTGTCTTCGCGATGACGTCGAAAATAAACAAATTCAGATTAGCCAAGGACAACACGCTGCTATTTTTTTATTACATTTTCGAATGCCGAAAGTGTTCTATAGAGAGATATAAACTATCGCATTATCTCTTTATTTTGTTTTATTTAATGTTGAATTCGAGTGGTCAGTAAACATAAGAGACTGCGACTCGACTTTATTAAATTTTTCCTCAAAATTGCAGCGAGGACACTTGCCAGCGTCTATTCCGAGGCAAAATAATCTGTCACACTGAGTCTTTCTCTCAAACTACAACAGACATTTTTTGATTGTGTACTTTGGCTAAAGAAATTGTTTATAGTAATGTAGGCTTGTGTTGTAGGCAAGCTCAAGCCGTTAAAGAATTTAAATTTATGAGATGCTTGTCGCCGTTGTGTCGTATTCTAGATTGGTTGTTCGAATATTTATGTGATTTTTAAATGTATTCTTTTTATATTACTTCTTTCTTATTATTTATTAAATTTTGAAAATTATAAAAATTTATTTTGTTCGATAACATACTGATTTCGAATAATTATACAACACGTAAAAATTAAATTAATGCACAATATTTCTTGTGACTTGAATACCACTGCCTTCACGGGGTGTAAAAGTTTGCAAAACTTTCACACATATCTGGGTTAGTGTACCATCGCAGTGGGTTGCGCCGATGCAGACATCGAGAGTGCGGAGCACTTACGTATGGGAAACTTATTAATTTGGTACACATATACGAGTTAATTTTAGCGAACAATGTATTCGAGCGCTCTTAAGAGGAGGCCGTATAGCTCTGTCCTTGTCTAATCTAAATTTTCGTTATTATTAATAAATTAGATATTTTTATACAAAAGTAAGGACATAGCCCAATAGATTTAAGGACGAGCAAACGATCCTATTCTATGAAAAAATATAAAATTTTCATTATTTTTCGAGTGAGGTCTGAAACGGAAAAATAATTGAATTTGATAACTGTTTTTCCGTTTCAGACCTCACTCGAAAAATAATGAAAATTTTATATTTTTTCATAGAATAGGATCGTTTGCTCGTCCTTAAATCTATTGGGCTATGCCCTTACTTTCGTATAAAAATATTTAATTTAATAATAATATCGAAAATTTAAATTAGACAAGGACAGAGCTATACGGCCGCCTCTTAATTCGCAAGACACTCTTAACTTGTATATATATAGCTTCATATTATAATAGCATATAGATTTCATCGTCATGACAAACAGAACTTCATTAATTTTCTGATAATCCTTTTAAATACGAAATCTCGAAATAAATTATGTTAAAGGCAAAAAATACGTAACTTTAAATGTATTCTAATATAGTTTATGATTTTAATATGCTCTGTATAAAGAACCTATAATGTGCATTATATAAGGAATTATGATATTCTTATCATTTTTTAACGATAAAAGAGCTTTTTTATTTATATTTAAATTATTTGAAATATTTTCTGCCCATACCATAATTGCGAGGACCCATTATCTTTTCATTATTCAAATTTCATTATTGGAAAAATTTCAAGACATTAAAAATAAACAATCGTGTCTTGTACTTTGCAAATTCAAAGGATAATTATGAAATCAAATAGTAGCTCAATTAGAAATAAAATATGATAAATAAAACTATTTTTAATAAATGACATCATGTGGGTTGCGAGAATTTGTGATAATCCATAATAGCGAGTAGCCGATATTAAGAGCCTTTATCCTATTCATTAAAAATTATATTAAATTTTGTAGTAAAATTTATATGAATAACTTATGAATATAAAGTATTGATCAAGCGTAAGTCAAGTTCAAACATCAAATAAAACACAATCAGCGGATTTAACTATTTATACATTATTATGTTCTAGGCTAAATTTAAACAGTTTATATAAAGGCTTAGTAAATAATAATGTCTTTGTAGAAACTCTAAGACTATTGAGGTGAGCTTATTATTATCCATTTTATTGAATTTGTAGTTATGCAACTGCACAATTGATAACTTTGCAAAGTTTAATTTTGATTAGAAGTCCTGTCAAAAAGAGCAAAATTTTTAAATATTATTACTGTTGTTTCAAAGGTGGTATAGCATCTTAGTGGTTAATTTAAATTTCTAAAGGAAAACCTACGATTTGATTTTTGATTCATAAAAGACTATCTTATATTTACCAAATTGTAAGCACATCGTATTTTTGAAAAGTTTCTAAAATGCTCGCATTTCATACTATTCCAATCTAATTTTCTATTTCATTAAAAAAAAAAAAAACAATGGGAACATAACATTTTTTAATATTTAACACAAAAAGATAACATTTTTTCATAAAATAAGAAAAATATACATTCATTATAGTATCAATGATTCAAATAATTTTAATTGAATGTCTGAATAAATTATGTAATTTAATTTGTTAATTCTGTACAATAATATAGTAATATGTATATTTAATCAAATTAAATTATTTAACGATTTAATGCATGGATACCTACATAAATATATAATAAACTAATTATCGAACAATACGTTTTATCAGAAGAAAATATAAGAATTTCAGAGAAAAACGATTTATAATTTTACTGAATAAATATACAAAATCTCCAACTCATGCTAATTAGGAGAAGTAGCAAACTTCTTAACAGTTGTACGAAGTGAAACTTAAAGTTGCAGAGTCATGCATCAAGAATAACGTTAGATAGGCTAAAAATAAATGTATCTTTTTATAAAAAGATTTTCTTTATTTATGTGAATAATTAAATTTGATTCAGGTTTCCTATTCAAAGAGCTTGACTCCGTTAATACTTTTAGTCAATGAAAATTTTCCGGAGATCTTTTTCATTTTGAGCTTTGTCTTGCTTGCTTCATTCGCCCTGTAAGTTTCCGCTTTAAGGAATCCAAAGCAATGCTTTCTTGTATCTTTTTATTTTTTTTTTTTCGTTTTAGATTTCACCATTTTTCTTCGAGTAAAAAGGACAACGGAATTTTAGTTTTATACTTGTTGTTTTCAATTGCCGGATGCTGCCTTGCCTCTCTCAAGAGTGCAAGAAAAATAGTTAGAACTTGCGGATTTTTCGTTACACTTTATATCTGAGGTGCAATTTACTTGAGTACTGACACGACTATTTGTTGCAATCTTAAAAAAAGCAAATTGAAAATGAAGAAAAGTATTATTAGTTTTTGGAACTTTTGAACCTGTTACTGAAATAACATTTTATAAACATGTTTAGATAAGCAAAAATATTTGAACGATGAGTTAGTGAAATTTTTAAGATAATTTAATTAAAATAGAATATTTTTATATTAAATTTTTTTCTAAAAACTTATAAATTATTAAAATGTGCAAAAATAAAATTTATATATACAATTTTTTTTTCCGAGTTTTTTTTTCATCCCTGTAGAAAAAAAAAGGAAAAGTCAAGGGTTCTGTTAACACATACGAGTGTCCCGCAATCACTCCTCAGACCTTTTTCTTTCCTTCCACTCGATATTAATCCATGCTGACGAATCGTAAATGGAGGAGACCAAGCGCACGATAAAAAAAAAGAAAGAAAGAAAAGAAAAGAGAAGCGTTGAGGCATATAAAATATTGGCATAAAGAGTCAATGCTGAGGCTCCCCAAGAAAAACCAAATGATGATGGAAGGGAGGCTGCGAGGGAAGAAAAAAATATATATACAGAATAGAAAGATTAAGGGGCTGTTGTATACTAAGTGGACAAAAATATGCTCTTACTTTTTTTTTTCTTTGTCCTTGAAAGAAGTGAAAATTTCTATCACTTCCCCCTTCATTTGCTCTTTCTCTATGTCCTTTTTTTATGTTTTGTATTCTCTGGCAGAGAAACTTTTCTTCTGGACAAGCGAATTTTTGAGAAATTAGTCAGGGTCGAAATAAATTAAAGCATATGCTTTGTATAAAATGCTCGTAGTTCGATGAGACAGCGAAAATAAAATATTATTATATGTAAATAGATCATTTCAGGTGGTGTATTTTTCTGCTTGATTTATTCTGCGAGAAGGATTGGTTTATTTAAAAATTTACAAAAATAATTTTTCCATTGTATAAACCCTTTTTCATGCTACTTTTTATAACATTTATGTAACTAACTTGTACATAAAAGATTAAAATATGCTAACAGAAAAGTGCTAACAGAAAAGAGCTTGCATGTAATTAGAAATTTAAGAAATTTTATTGTGTAAAAAATTATTAAAATTTTAATGATGTAAAATTAATTTAATAATACATGGTGATTACTTTTGAGTTTTGTTTTTAAATTTAATTACTCGAATTAGTTTAACAAAGCTTATAATAGCATTATATGTCCTTTTTATTGATTTTAATTATGCTATAACGATAATAATTATTCGCGATGATGATGTAAAATTATAAACGATAAAAAAACAAAGAAATTCATCCATTTTTATTATTTTCTTTGTTTGTTGAAAAAAGTGACAAAAGCAATTTCGAATGCTCGATGACATTAAAAAAGCCATAAATAAAAAGTTATTCTCCCCGTGAGAATTATTAAGTTGATTAAGAAAACAGCAGCTAAACCGATAAAATAATTAAAAAGCTTGAAACATTTTTTAATACGATCATAATGCCGTTGCAAACCCATGAAAGAATTTACGTTCATAATCATTTATGAAATATTTACTTTTCGTCTTTGAATAAAGATTAGGAAAGCAATTCAAGAATAACGGGAATAAAGATTAAAAGAAACATGCACAAAAGAATGAAGAGAAAAAAGGTAACAACGACAAAGTCTTAGCCGCAAAAAGGATTATGCTATGTATTATATTTTCCTGTCTTTGCAGAAAAAAGAAGGAGGCAAAAATGTAAAGAAAAAATAATTCGCCTTATGCCGTAGCTGTTTATTATCGCGGCGGAAATTCTTTGTTCAACAAAGAGAATGCGAAAAGTTAATTAGCACCAAATGGCAACTACCGCTCACCGTTGCGTTTGTTTGCCTGTGCGTCGCTTTTCATTTGCAAATTGCTCGTGTATGTATATACACTTGTTGGGTTTTCTTTTGAGATTTCAATGAGCAAAGGTGCACCTTAACGTCATCCTTACGTACGAATGAAATATTAATTTGTGATGAAAATTGTTTAATTTTCAATCCAACACCTTTTCTCTTTGCTTATGCTTGTTTGTTTCGTTATTTTATTGTATACGTATTTCTCTAAATGAGAATCTAGAAACCTTGATGAAATATTCATCAACTTTATTGATATGCTTAATAAACGATGTATTTAAAATATTTGTGAATAAATAACGAAAAAATATACGGATTTTTTCATATTTACGGTTGGCATAGCATTACGTTTTAAAAAAAAAGATCGAGTCACAATAAATGCATATTTATATACTGGAACAAGTAAACGCGGTTTTTGGAGGTGAAAAATACATGATAAAAATTTATGAAAAAAATTTCCGATAATAATATAAAGACAAATAAGTAAATTTGTTCATGCTATGGATATATCCATGGACATATCCCAATATTAGAGGATCAATGATAAAAAATGCAGATAACCTTTTGTCATAAAACAAAAAATGAAGATAATTTTTTTGTCCACGCGTGGCAATCAAAGCGAACAGATAGTCCGATGGTGATCGGACAATGATATTGATCGTGGAAAAAGTAACCAATTATTTTATCGTGTTTGATGTTACACGCTTTTATGCAAAAAATTCTTTTTAATGATGAGTAGTATTTGAAATATTGTGTTTATTTAATAGTGAAGTAATTAAAACAAGTTAGTTAAACTATGTTTAAGATTGAAAAAATTGTTTTAATTAAGTAATTGGTGAAGATAGTATGCACGTATACGGTAACGGTCAAATAACTTTTAATTACTTTTAATAATATTTAATTTTAATTATAAAGTAAATCAAATAATTTTATAAAAGATTCGTTAAATTAATGAATGTATATTGGCTTCAATAAAATATTCAAGTTTAAAAAAAAGATTATGAAAATTAATTTTTTTTTTTATTTCCAACATGAAAGTTCCATTTACCACACGTAAAAATACATAGTAAACTAATTAATCTACTTAGTGAAATATAAAAATAATACGAAATTACCTTTACCCCGCGAATCTAACGTAGTTATTTGGCAAAGTGAAATAGTTGTCGCTAATGCATAAACTGGAAGCATACATGTGAATTTGGTAAAAGTAAGTTACGTGTTACTGTCGCATATTAATCATATTTCTCATCGTTTTAGCGAAATTGTTTGACTAAAGTTTAACGTTATACAGAGTAATATAGTTTCGCGGCTGTTGTTTCAGAACATACGTATTTGATTTTGATATATTTAGTGTTAATCACTCGGCATTGAAATCAAGGACGACGACAACGATAAATTAATTTAATTCCGTACTATTTTAATACAAAAGCTCGTTAATCTAAGTAAATTCGTATCGGTATAAATAAGGAAAACCATCAATCAAAATTTTTTAATTTATTTATAATTTTATAATATTCCGGTCTTATGTCATAACTGTGATTGTAATTTTTTTGTTTGGTTATGCCAAACAAAAAAAAATTAAGAGCGCATGACTTTTTGCTATAGAAATAAATATAGATGAAAAGAGGTCGTCAGTGGCTCACTCGGTAGAGCGATGGATTCATAATCTCGAGCTTCCGAGTTCGAATCCCGTTCTCGGCGATTGATTGATACAAGCACCACTGTATACGATACATTTGCTTTTTTCACAAATACACTGTTGATCTCCGTCGCTAATTATCACCGCAATGATAGTTGAGATACAGCGACGTTAAATAAAATTTAAAAAAAAAAGAAATAATTCGGTGAAATTGATAAAAATTTTTTGGAAACATTTAAAATAATTATGACTTTGTAGAAATATCACTAATTAAGTCTTCTCGGCCTAGTAAGCTCGTCACAATACGCATGACCTATCGATTAGCCTTAACTGTATCATTAAAAACAACTCTCCAAAATTTAACACCGATATGAACATTTTACTCATTAGTTTAATTGGAACATTTAATTGGATAGAAAGTTGCGTAAAAAAATATAATTGACTGAATGCAACAATGGAGAAAAAAATGGTATAAACAAATTTTTCGTTCAACTGGAACGTGTAATAATTAATCAAATTTTGTACATCGAGATTTTTAGTAGAAAACGAATGATGAACTTTCTCTTCCACAGAAAGTTATAATTAATTTTTTTTTTCAAAATTGTTAATGAAAAATTTATTACAGAAAATTTTATAATCATCTTTTCGTAAAGTAAATTAAATATCCAAATTAATAATAAAATAATTAATGTACATCTTAATATAATAATAAATCTTAACTTGTTTATTAAAAAGTAAAAATCAATTTAGCCTGAATAATATTCTCGATTCAGCATTGCGACTTATTAAGTATTAACTAGCAAACTAAAAGACAAACTGAATCAAAGGAAATTTCTCAACAAAACATTGAACAACTTTAAGAGTGAAGATTCTAAAAGTATTTATCTTTTCTCGCAAGAAAGTAAACGCCGTGTTTATTTTGTCTACGAATATCCATTAATTCTTAAAAACACCATTTAAACTTTGACAAAATTAATTAGAGTTTGAATAAACAGAAAAAAATTGTAAAATGCACCGAGAAAATATCGGTGTCGTAAGATAATGTAGATCAATATCTATATCAAACTTGTACGTAAAATAAAATAGGATTTTATTGGGTATATCGATTATTTGTACGAAGAAGACTTTCTATCGCGTTTATTTGAAAAGGGAACTTTAACTTGGATAGAGTTCGAAATAGGTTGTATTTTGTTTATGTGAAGAAACGTATAAATAAATGTTTTATATATTTATTCAAAATAAATAAAAGTGAAAATTGTAAGCTTATTGAATCGAAAGCGACAACTTTTTTTGAAATGTACGTGAAACAAAGTCTTATTTGCGCAAATTGTTGTATGTATATCAATCAAATTCGAATAAGATGATAAAGAAGATATTTTAATAAATATTTAACTATTTTTTGTAAGAACATTTACGCATCATTTACGTGAAACTTTTCATTGTTGAAACTTTTCATGCTCAAATAGTCATATCTCTAATTCCAGTTGTAGTGTAAAGGTCTGTATAGACCACGAAAACAGCGTTATCCTAATTCAATCTGTTAAACAGTTCTGGAGTGGATCTCGCAGGTAAATGGAAGGCAAGTATAAAGTAACTTTAGCGGATAAAAGTCTCACACTATATTTGGGAGTTGAACTCGCAAAGTGCCATTGCAACCTCTACGGGAGGAGAGCTTGAGCGATTCGCACTTTCCAAAAAAATTAAAAAAAAGTGAAAACGAAAAGATTCGTGTTCTTCCTCTGACAGAAGAAACAAAAAAGAGATGTTAGAAACTGTTAAATTGACTTAATTTTGTTACTAATAAATGAAGGTTAAAATTAGATACAGTCAACTTTAGCCTTTTTCTTTAATTTTATCTATCTTGAGAAGACAGTACAATGTTTTTTTTTTATTTTAAGGAAAAATTATGTCTTCTGGTTCAACAAGACAAAATATGATATTTTTAGAAAATGTCTGAGTATTCAGATATGTGTGCGTTCTTAAATGAGCGTTTATATGAGTGTCGACATGGATACTTGTGTATGTATGTAAATGATGATGCATGTGTGTATTTGCATAACTGAAAGTGTGTGATAAGGTGTCCAAAACAAGCTACCAAGGGTGACAAAAGCACTCGGAATAGATGATGAGTACTGAACACCTTACTTAAGTCTGAAATAGTTTATCATCTCACGCTTACCCTATCTTTTTCTACCATTGGTTAAATAGCTTTTCTCAAGCTTTTGAACCTTATAGTATTTTGAGTATTTTAAATTGAATAATTTGTCAATTTTTATGCAATTTATAAAAAAATTCTTTTTTATTTATTCGATAGTTTAGGAAATTAAAAATAGTGTATCTTGTGTAATTTAAACTAAGCATGGTTTTAAACAGCAAATTTTAATTTTATTAACAAGTCCGTTTTGTCTATGTCTAAGAGTCCATTAAAGATCTTTATTTAACATTGAACAAATGAAGACTTTTTTATTGCCCTTTAAACAGAGCAAATAAAAGTCTTCATTGGCTCGCTTCAGTTGAACTCATTTCAATCGCTTAAGTTTCCATACAGTTTATTTGCTTTAAAAAGATCCTTTTTATTCACAAATTGTAGAAAAAATATTTGATTTTCGCCTAAACGGTAATGGTCCCTGCGTCAACTCGAAAAGCAGGCTGAAAATAAAATTACTAAATATTTCTGTTGTTTGAAAGTTTTAAGAAATTCACAATAGTTCGATATTAATTGGCAACGTTCTTATCATTTAGAAATTAAATCTGGTGAATAGTCAAATTTAAAAAATGCTCTTAAATTTACGTATGCAGCAACTTGGATTTCTTCACCATGTGTGTTAGAAAACTAGCCTCAATAACTCCAAAAAAATAATAAAAAAGTTGTGTAAAACTATATTTTAAAGATTTACTTCCACAACAGCTTGCTTGGGATCCTCTTTCAACAAGTGGCTAGAACCATTGCTTGGTCTATCAACCGTTGCTAATGTGAACTCGTCTCTTTTTCCTGGCTGCAGCCAGCAAGCCAGTGGAACATTATTTTTAACACTTTCTGCAGAACTTTTTCTGCACTAACTTGATTAGTTCCTCTCTCGATACTGACCTTTTTTTCTCAAATAAAAACTCATAGCTTTCATTACCACCGAGACTTGCGAAGCTTAAAAATTATTTTTCGTACTTTACGTATTAAAAAAAAGAGAAAAAAATGAATCGCAATTTTTTTAAATAAATGAAATACACAAGAAAACTTGTGAATGCTCCAATAGTATTTTCTAAGAAAATGATTAAAACAGTAAAATAATTAATATGAAAAATGGACTTGAAAATTCAAATAAATGAAATGATTCTGAGAGTGAAAAAAATATTTTTAACAAATATAATTTACCATTGTGCTGTATATTCATATAATAAGCTTAATTAAATTGTAAATAAAAATTATGCGAAACGTAAATATTTGAATTAGTTTATAGTTTTACTTTTTCCAAAAATGAGTTTTTAATTATTTTAATTTGAAAAATATTATCATTAAAAAAATAGTTTATTTTGTGTACCATTTTCACCGGGAATTTTTTTTCTATTTTTCTATTATTTACATAGGAAACAATCTTTTCTTTAAATTATAATATTTCTCATAGAATTTTTTTTTTTATTTAAATTTTACAATGTAAATACATATCTAAAATAAAAATTTAATTTTAATTTTATTTCTAATGAAATATTAGAAAAAAAAATATTTATTTCAATTAAATCTATGACAGTAGGTTTATCTAATGACAGTGTAAAATATTTTGTGCAAAAAATACAGTGTTATGCAATAGGTGCATACTTAAATTCATTGGATATGCACTCGTATCTATTTGAATGCACTGGATGCTCTTGCGTATATCAGATTGGCTTATGTGCACTTTGTTGCACCGGAAGCTTTTGTATGCATAGGCTATACTTTTACGCAGATAAATGCAATGAACTATTAATTTTAAAGGAATAACGAAACGAACGTATGAACAGAAACTTAGAATCAAAAAATTTTCATTATTATATTAATTTCTGTTCTTCAGAATTAAGTATTATTTATTCTTGATCCTAAATATTTATTTACCTGCACTGAGAAAAATTTTCAAGTGTAAAAAGTACAAGGTACAGTGGCAGCGTAGTCACAGACTGCCATTAGAGAGGATGTCAGTGGCTCACTCGGTACTGCGATGAATTCCTAATCTCGAGGTTCCGAGTTCGAATCCTGCTCTCGGCGGCCGATTGATACAAGCACCACTATATACGATATATGTGCTTTGTTACCAATACACTGACGACCTACGTCACTAATTGGTATCGCAATGATAGCATAAATACACTGACGTTAAATAAAATTAAAAAATGCACAATATTTATGAAATTGAATTACAAAACGTTTATTTTATTTTTAGTAAATTTTACTATGTAATATAGTAATTTTTTGCTATAAATGCAGCCTTTGTACCTAGTAATTTTTACGAGAAAATTTTTCAATCAATCAATAATGTAAAATAGTTTTATAAAAAATTTTCTAAAATAGTACAAATAAAAGTTTTTATGGAAAAATAAAACACTTATGACGATATTTTCCATACAACGTAAAAGATTAGCTATTATCAGAAAAAGATACATTTCACTTGATATAAAAAAAGATTATATTTAATTTTCAACTTCAGTTTCCTTTACAAAGCAAAAAAATTTTCAGAATACTTTTAGAGAAAAATAAGAAAATGAAATTTAAAGCTTAACCGTCATGCGGACAATATCAAATTTTGGAAATCATCAGCCCCTCGGTGAAACTTTTTAGCTTCGAGAAAACTTACTTTGTTTAAAAAAAATTTTTTTTTGACCAAGATTATCCAATTGGCCGCGAGTTCTTTTTTTTCTTCTTCTTAACAAAGTAAAACTTTTAAAGTAACTTTACACCAACAGCAAGGAAAAATTCATTAATCGCAAAATATAGTTTTTAAGGAGGTCAAAAGAAAAAGCAGCCAGCTAACTTTTTCTTACTTTTTACTAAAATTATAAAGAGCATGTATATATAGTAAAGAATAAAAAAAAAGTAAGCCAGTATCATAAGTAAAAAGTTGAGGAAAACATTCTTACAGTTTTTAAAACAATCTTCTGAATGATTGTAAACAAACGTAATAAATAAGCAATTTTTTTTATTTTTCTTTCGATAAATATTTATGAAATTCTAATTTCATTGTTTGTTTCAGTTCAACATAGCTCCAGAAGAATTTTGCCTTATTATTAAATCAAAGATGATCCGAACGTTTATTTTATAAAAAATCACTTTCAAACTTAACTTTTTTTAAAAATATATATATGTCAGTAGGTGAGAATCATCTTAATTTTTTTTTCAATTCTTACCATAATCAGAAAATGCATTGCAGATGTAAACTTATGGTAGCTAATAAAAATATTCAATGAAAGATTTTATTAGAATTTAATTCGGAAACTACTTTTTGTTACTTTTAAGCCTTTTAGAATTATTTTTTTCATCAATATAATTTTATTAAAAAATTTTATTAATATTTATAAATGTAAATTTATCATTATTTATAAAGATTATATACAGAGCTTTAAATTATTCTTCATATAAAAGAATAAAAGTATTAATTTTTTTTATTTTCAAGTAGAAACGTTTTATCCATTTATATTCGTTTGGCAAATAGTAATTAGACAGTTTACTTACCATAAGTGTGTAGAGATTTGGGTCATGGGCTTTTCAAGAGAGATATCTTTCTTAGCTATTATAAAGAAAATCGTGTTTTTTCGATATGAAAATGTAACATTTTAAATTATTTTAATTTTAAGTTTTTTTTAATATCTGTGATACAAATGTAATTTCTAAATAATCAATTATTTTATTTAATAAGGATTGAGTTTTTAGTCAAAAGGTTTTAGGCGAATGTCAAATAAGAAGTTTAAGATCATTCATTTAAAAATTATTTTTGGTAAAAAAAATCTTAAAATTGAAAATAAAATTATAGTTGCATCTGAAACTAAAAAAATAATTCAAAATAAGTAAATTTTTTTGACAGTAAAATAAATATGATATATAATGAATTTCCTAAATCAAAGTTACCTACATTTTTCGCTAAATAATAAGGTTTGAAAATTCAATTTTAAGCATTGCATGTTTAACCTTTTACAAATCTCACCCATTCAATATCCTCTTGACGCCTAACAATTTCAATAGCAAAACTATCCCAAAACTACTCTTTACAAACTTTCCACGAGCATCAACACCGCTCCTTGATTAATCTTATTCGACGAGAGAAAATCATCTGGTATTACCTACTCTCATTGAACTACATACTGACGGGGGCCTCTGTAATTTTCGGTACAAATGCAAAATTATTGAGAGCTCGAACAGAAATCGTCTCGTTCTATTTAAAGGTATGGCTGAAACTTACTCTTCCTTTTAGCGCAAAACTGAATTTATTGGCACTTTCAAGACGATTCTGCTTACAATGATGCCATCCTGGAATCGCTTCTATACTATGAGACTTGAATTCTAATTTACGGAGAATGTTGTGAGATATAAGGCTTGACATATATATAACTTACTTCATTCATATAACGCTGTAAAGAAGGAATATTCAATGTAAGCTTTTGTGTATATATCATGTTTTATAATAGAAATTAAATTGAATTTTGATCATTTTAAAAATATTAATAAATTAATTGTTATTAAAAAATAGTGTATGGTACACATTTCAAGTCCGGTAACTTTGTACCGATCTTGTTATACAATGATAATTTTTCATTGCTTCAAATTTTAATGGGTTGAAAACAAATTTTGTAAAAAATAAAAAAAGTTATTAATTTGCAATCCAAAATATGTATGTTCATAAATATTTATATGGTTATACATGAAGATTATAATGTATTTAAATATAAAACGTTTACTCTTCGTATGCCTATATATTACCTTTAATATGTTCAACCGATGTAAAAAAATTATTAAGTCAATTACATAAATACAGAACACAATGACAATAATTAAAGATCTTCAATATTATTTAAGCTATAAATTTCTTGCTTATTATTCGCTTTATCATTATTATTGCTGAAAAACGTAACAAAAGAAAAGTTATCATTTATTAGCTATTAATAACAGATCATATGAATAAGATACTCAAAAAACAAGCAAGGACAATTCCACAGAACTTTTAATTTTCTAGTAACGAGTCATTCTACAGCTGTTAGTGGGCTGCCACACGATGGACGTTCAAACCTTTGGTGCATTTCTATGACTCTATTTCTAATGGATTTAGTAAATGTGCCACCAACAGGGCAGTGGATATTTCTATAAAATGTAAATTTTTACATATAAAAAATCACTGTGATTTTCT
This sequence comes from Anastatus disparis, assembly GCA_017163975.1. NCBI lineage: Eukaryota > Metazoa > Arthropoda > Insecta > Hymenoptera > Eupelmidae > Anastatus > Anastatus disparis. Next base: position 10,304,308 of record JAFFSR010000333.1, on the reverse strand, counting down.
AGTTCAAAAACGTAATGATAAAATTAAATTTTGTGGATTTCCCCATAAATATTTTATTTATATTTAAAGATTTTTATAATTTGTAATACATACTACAACTTATATTATATAACATATAAAAATTAATATTTAAAATAATATGTACGAATAAAAATATTTACGGTAGCAAGATTTTCTTCTAAAATTATTTTTTAACTCCTGATAAAAGTAATTAATCCTTTAGCTGTGGTATCGAAGATTTTTATGTGTTGACTTCATATAAAAAATCTTCATCATAGCAACTAAATTTTAAATTTGTTTCAACAACATGTAAACCATATATTGATTCAAGCTGTAAAAGATTTTTTTTTTTTTAAATTGAATGTTTGTACATTCGATACTTTTCAAGTTGTATGCAATGTTAAAAATAAAAAAAAAGCACAACATTTTTTTTTAAATAAAATTTTATATTTTATTCACACATGCAACGGAAACATAATATAAAAATATCTTTTTAAAACTTCACCACCGATTAAATTTAAATCACTTGTCAATGAAATTAATCAATTAAAAAAAAAGAAGAAGAAAATTAACGTTTCAACCTGTAACCTTTTTAAATTACACTTTAAATTTCTGTATCCAGCAATTGAAATAGTGTTTCGTTTAACTAGAGACACTTTTGAATTAACGATACACTTAACAATAGCATTTTGTTTTTTTTTTTTCATTTTACCTCAAAGCTAAGCTTCGTTTATTGTATTCTCGCTAAAAACGAGCCTGTCAAAACCATACATTTTATTTTATTCTATGTCATGCCGTTGCATTATACTATTGATTGAAAAATACAAGCCGAATAAGTATTGACCCTTTTTGACCACGAGCGACTGAATTTTTTTTACCCAATTTTAATAACTTTACTTGAACGCGGTGGTCATTGATTATTTTGCGCAATAGTAAACGTATACGTTTGTCTAAATAAACTAATAATTAAAATAAAAATTGATGAAATAACGATGTTTTATTTAAGCCTTTTTTTGACATCAAATAGAGATTTCATTAAAATATTTTATTTTAATTTTTTTTAATTTAAATTTCTCAATTTTGAATGATATTTCGTGATTAATTTAACTATTTTTGTTGTTACACACACACACGCGCACACTCACACACACATGCACGCATACACACATATTTTATTTTTTATAAATAATAACTAATTACCTGATGATTGAGCTTATAATTATAATCAAGCAATAATTTTAAAGTATTAAAAATCTGATTTTTTTTAATTATTAAAAAGTAATTATCGATTATTTGATGATTTAGTGAAAGAGAATAAGACTTTTAAAAAGTGAACTTGACGTTTGTATAAAAAGTATAAATTTCATTTGCTCGAACAATCATTTCGTTAAATTTTATGCGCAAATTAAAGAAGAAGTTTTGACAGAAGTACATAAAGTGTCAATAATTAATTCATCAAATTTCGGTTATTAAAATATTATTCGTTCATACCAAAGTGTCAATAATTTCAAAATTATTCAATAGTAATTTCGAAAATTGGTAAGATCAAACGCATAATATTCTAATAATAAAAATTTGATTAATTAATTCCTCGATTATTTTCTCATTTCTATTTACAATATTTTATTTTCATTAAAAGTGCGAAATTAATCAAATAAATATTTGAATTAATGAAATTCATATATTTTTATGTAAATTCAAAATAGATTTTTCAAATATGAAATTTCCTTTTTTCAATTTTAATTAATAATTATTTGATCAATTACAATAATCAAAAGAAAATCGTAATTATTAATTAATTATATAATCAAATATCATACATGATTAACTTTTTATAAAACTCTAATAAATACAGTTCATCTATGTATATACAAAAGAATATCTTTTTATCCTTTCGTTTTTCAACGACATTCAATTTCTCATGATTGAAAAAAGCTCGACCATACACATAAGTATTAAAACGCATAATTTTTTTATGAACTAAGAACGAAGCAAAGTCCCAATTGTTTGTTTAATAAATAGCAATAACAATCACACGCCCGGCACGTTTTCAATTTGTTCCAATCAACCGAGGAAGAAAAAAAAATAGAAAAAAAAAACTATATAAAATTAGAACTACGTACACCGAAGAAAATTGCAACGCTCTGGTAAATATCATACGCTTCGTACCTTTTTTTCTCTCCTTCGTTCCATGAGCTCTTCAATAAAATTTACCATTCACGTGTGCGTGTAGCGTATATTGAATCATGCATGTAATATTTAGCGCTCGATGCGAAGAGACGACACACGACACATTCCTTTCCTTTTATTATTGATTTTTTTTTTCCTCTCTTCTTTTACCCTTCATTACTATTTTATACTTGACGACGAGAACCAGGAAAAAAAAAGCAAATGCAAGTGTCTTTTTAACTTTTGTTTTCCTTTCTGATGCGACACGGAGATATTATTTTTTCGCTTATTTTGAAGATCCGTTTGAGTTTTTATTTGAACTAACGTATTATTTTTTGTTTCGCTTACAATTGCAAGTAGTTTTGTGTTTAGGGCTTGTTTTTTAAATGTTTTACTGGAGTATTTTGTGAAGAAAGTTAAGCTTCTTCTTTCTAGTTTTCCGAAAGTGTGCACGAGAAACTTTGTCTCCTTTTTTTTGTTTACCGTGAATATTTAGTGTATACTTTATAAGGAAATCATTTTAGCTTGCATTTACGAAAGTTGAAAATTTTTTAAACTTTTCTTTAACTTTATTTTGGAATTGAAATTACTTTTAATTTTAACAGTTATTGCTTAAATTTCCCGCATGACAATGCAAAATATTTTTTTTTTCTTTAAAATTAAAAATTTTTTAACGGATAAATAAAAATTCATTGTTTCATTTGAACAATACGTCGAATGATTGTTCAATTTTTATTTTAAACTTTTGAGTTTGAAATGTTTACAAAATTTTTGTTGGTATTGTTTATCACGTGTATATATATACCACTTGCTGAATGAAAGTTCTTCTGTAATTTAAAACCTTGTTTTTGAAAACTACTGTATAATATAAGTGCTTATAAAAATAGAGAATGTCATTTTGAAAATTGTTACATTGTACTTAAAGTGTCAATTATATGTACATTTTCAAGTGGTAATTCAAAACTGAAATTTTGAATAAAAATTCCGAATATAAAAAATGCAGTACCAATTATTTAGGTCAATTAATTTGTTTAATACAAAATGCTCTATGAGTAAACGTCTTATAAAAAATTCTTGTTACAGATCGATAAAATAGATTTTAATATAAAACAAAAAAAAAAGGGAACAACAAAAAGGAAAATAACAAAGTAAGTGAAAATCGACGAAACTAGTCAGGCGACAGTCGGCCGCTTGTGCTTTTCATTTTCTAGTGACAGTATACGTATAAACGAGCGCGAGAGAAGGGGCTATACATGTATACGTAATACAAGAACAATGGTATCGACTTACGCAACCGGAAACTGTGACGGCGTTAGCCTATTTCCCTTTACTGTCGACACCAGAGAAAATGTCTAACTCCCCTTTTTCTACAATTGCAATGGAATGAAGCAAACAAGCGTATTTTTGTAAATATCTTTTTTACTTTAATCATTTTTTACCTTTATTTTGTTCTTTGTAAAACTTTTTTTTATTTTACCTTTTTTTTCTTGACAAATAAAGATTTTTATATTAAAAAACGAATATATTGCATTGGTTATCAAAAAAGGAGTTTTTGTATTTTGGAGGTTATTACATTTTTAATATAAGGATATAGAGATGCTGATATTATGAATTTGAAAATATTGTAAACAATTATAGACAATATTTATTCTTACTATTTATTATACCATAAAAATTGCTCATTGTACTTAAGACACATAATCCAATGTGTGAAGTTATCGACGTTTTTCAGTATTCTGATTTATTCATCCTCTTATTTAAAAGCATATTGGGTTTTGAAAATTTTCTATTTTTATCTAGACGTTTTATTTCAATGAAAAATATATTGATTTTCGTCCCTTATTTTAAATTCAATATTCTATTTCAACTTTTCTCTAGCTTTTTCAAATTAAAAATGCAGGATTGTAATAAAAATTGTTATGCAATAAGATTTTAAATTATTGTGCACAAATTTTTAAATTGAAAGTTGTAAGGTAGGAGAAAACAATTGATCCATGTGGGTTAACAGTCTATTAGTTTAAATCGTCACTTTGTTTTTTCACATATCAAGAAATAAAGTAAGAGACATGTGAAGGAATAAAGTAACGTCTTAAACCAATAGACTGTTAGCTCGTGTGGATAATTGTTTTCTCCTGTCTCGCTATTATCAAATTAACTAACAATTATTTTATTGAAAATACAATACACAAAAAGTACATATTTATTTTCATATCTTGGAATATTTTTTTTTATTATTGACTTAAAACGGTTGCCAAAAGTAATAATACGATGCCCACAATACAAACAGAATCGTAACCCAATGTCAATAATCAAATAGCGAACAACCTCTGTCCAATCGCTAGAAAATGAAACTTTCAAACCCGCTCGAAAGAAAATTGCTACCGATAAAGTCATAATACAGATAAGTTCATTTTCTCAAAAGACTTTTTTTCATCTTTCTTTCGTTTCTTAAAAGTCAAAGTGTGTATATATGTATATGTATAATCTTTAAAGAAAAAAATGAATATTCTTCGCACAATTTTCCTTAGCTCCGGCTGCTAATTCAACTCAACTGGTTAAAAAGAAAAAACCCTTTGATCTTTCCTCCTTTCTCTTTCTCTCCAAGCTCAAGGATAGTTTGCCGTTTCAACTTTTTTGTCAAATGCAATTTTGCAAATACAAAGGAGGATAAATTTTATTATCTTGTCCAGATGTATTTTATAAAACGAACGAAATGAGATTGAAAGGTTGCCCGATGTTATTAACAAAAAGGTTTTTCGTGTAATTGCTTTTAAGAAATGGTTTAACTATGATTCCATTCGACGGTTTAATTATTATTTATTACCGTTTCTAATTTTATGCTTGATTTAATTGTCTTTGATTATTTTTTTTTATTTAATTTAATTTGCATACTTTTTCATTTGTACCGTGCAATAACGTTTCAATTTATTTTGTCTGCGTTGAAGTTACATAAAATCTGTAATTAAATTTTAATTATTCTTTTTTTTTTATTTTGCTCGTCCGTTTAATTTTCTAAAACGAAAAAAAAACATATAAAAATAAAATTACAGCTTAATTTGTCAGAGGAATTTGATATCATTTCCAAAATAAAAATGTCCACATGCTTACTCATAAAAATATTTCACATTATAAGTCCTACTGTAGTTCCGAGAACGGCAATTTATAAGAATTACTTATTTTTATTGTTTCAGATTCTCAATGGTTTTGAAATAGAGCAGTCTAATATGACCTGATTTTACTGTAAGTTTAAATGCTTCTATTTAATTATTATTATCTATTTTTTAATTAAGAATTTTCATCATAATTTTTTTTTTTAGAAAAAAAGCTTAAACTGATATTATTATATGATTTACTATTACTAACACATTTTGGAATATATCAAACTTTAAATACGTAAAATATGGAAAAAAGTCATGTCATTTATTAATATTTTATTGCATTGCTTTTCCTTTGAAGTAGGCATATAAAATCAAACCTTCTACATTTAAACTAGAAAAAATATATTGTAGCAAACGAGAAAACTTGAAATTTTGAAAGCACACGATGATAATCTAAAAATAGATTAAGAGATTAGATCTAGATTATAGTAACTACTCATACTTTAAGTAGTCTGCAGTCTATTGAGAAGGAAAAGTTTTCATCAAGAATATCGTTTCCATTTTGATTTATGTAAGATTGAATTATTTAGTTATTCATAGATAAAATTACACATTATCAACTTATTAAAATATAATAATTTAAAAAAAAATTTTAAACTTATGATTTTTTGTTTCAATAAAATTATATTTGAACTCTTTCTCTTTTATCAATCAAAAAATATAATATTGAAATGCAATATTTCTAATATCCAAAACATCATAGCCTACGATTTTCCAAATCATTAACTTTTTTTAATGTATCAATTATATCGTGAGAACAGCATAATATCAAACACTTAAAAAAAACAGCTCAAATAAATTCCAACTCACAAAGTCCATGATCGACTACATAATATAATAAGCCCTGTGCTTATATATACTCCTCCCAAACAAAAAAAAAGGCAAAAAAGACACAAAGAAAAATAACTAGGGTTGAATCACAAAAAGAAAGAGCAAAAAAAAAGTGAAATAAGACTCAAAGCAAATTGTTAGCACGCGATTAAACTTCCTTCCCAACGTCCAAAGAGTAACTGTATAACAAATCCCTTACAGGCTTAAAGCACATTAGTTACACACATATATACACGCGTTATGTAACATCAATCTCTTCCTTTTCTCTTAGGGCATATAAGTAGAATAAACTGTTATATCGGTAACTCTCATTCACGTCATGGCGCATATGTAGTAGTAGTATAAGCAGTACCGAATACTCGTCGTGAAATATATAGCCAATTCATCGAGCGATCGTTTCAATACTCTTTATATATCACGTGTTAGAGATGAAAAATTATAAGTGAATTTAACGCCTGATAATAAAATTTCCTTTTTATTTTCTTTCTTTAGTTTTTTAAATTTTTTTCCCTTTATTTCTAAATTAAATGGAAAGAAAATTATTTTCTTCCTTTAGTTTAATTAAAAAATATTTTTTTTTGTTTTAAACATCTTGTAATTAATAACACCGAGCGAGATGAAAATTAGTTTTTATTTAATTTTTAATTATAAGAGATGTTTAATTAAAATTTTTCTTTTCATAAATGTAGTAACGCTATTTTTCTTTGCTTATTCCTAATCATTGATTTTATGAATAACTATTAGTTTTTATTAATTTGTAAAACGATTTCTTTCCGTGTTTCAAAAGTAATTACAAATCTAATCCTAAAAAAGTTTCTGAATGGAAAGGATTTTTTTTATTCAAAAAATTTATTATCTTTTATTTAATAATTTTTTCAGTATGAAATTTTATGATTCTTATTATATTCAATAAATAATAAATTCTATATGGCATTTTGAAAGTTTATTAAATTAAAAATGATATAAATATTAATATTAATCAAAATAATTTTCAAACTATTATTACTATATTATTAAACGAAAGCAAATTTCATCGTTAATTTTTAAAACAATACGATTGAATTTCGATCTAAATAATTGTCACGAGATAAATAAAGCACTCAACAAATTGTCACAACGATTTAACAATCATTCGTCATTTAAAATTACAAATCACACCCCAACAATAAAGTACATCGTGCACAAACAAGTGTTGATATATAAACAAGAGAAGTAGTTTAATATTACGTATGCGCGGTACGATGGTATTATCACGATAGGCTATACATACATGCACGTTTGTACGTATATAAAGTATATAAGAGGTGGACGTTCTCTAGCGAGGTCAGATTTTTCTGCGCTACTGGTTTAACCAATTTACAGTTGGATGATCATATAGCTAAAGTGTCTCGATTCAATGAATTTTGCGAGGCTTTGGGGGCTAAGCGTTAGGTGTAAAAAAAAAGAGAACGCTTTATCTGTCAGATAGCGACAATGCTATTTCATTTGTACAGTGGGGAAATAAAAATTTTTTTTCGAAATTTTTGAAATTGTTTTCTAGATCGTGTCGAAGATGATAATGTTTTTGAATTCAAGAAAATGTATTATTAATGGTCGGTTGGAGAATTTATCGAATTTACTTTCGGTTAAATATAGTATATTTTACAATAAGGGCGTGAAGTGATACTTCACGCCTGAGTTACAAACCCTATTTTGTGCCTTTCTGTACAGCCTGAAGTGTGTGTGTGAAATGCTTCACCGAACGCCCTACAATATGAAGTTTACTTTTTACGGGATGAGATTGCATTTTCACAAGCTGACTTTATCTACTGGATGGCATGAATTCTTTTTTGAAAAAAAATATATAAAAAAATAAAATTAATATAAATAAAATGTTCTTTTTCTTAAAAAAATATGTTAATTAAGATAAATTGTTAGTTAGATAGGAACCTATCATGAAGTTATTTTCCTATATTTTTTCAAGTTTTCTGCAAAAAATAAAATCTCAATTTTGTTTTTTTTTTATCATCGATATCATTTAACAGAGATGAACTAAAAACTAATGAAAATTCTGTTACTAAAACACCTTTAGAAAAAGAATAATTTTTCAAATAACTAAATCTACTATTGTTTTTTTTAAATTCTAGATTACATACATACAGGTGGCATGTATTTTAACATCGCTCGTACCATGTTTACGAGGAACGATTTCGCTTCGAGCGAGATTTTCAACATCGGTCTGTTGGGATGTTAAATTACATTTAAAACGTATAGTATTTGTTTAGATATTTAGCAATTGTTAAAAAAATTTATTTTTCAAATTTATTTGCTGAATGTATTGCTAAATACATATATAAAAATAAATATTCTTTTGCATATAAAAATTGCATTTTTGACATTATTACTACATGTAAAAGAAAGTAACAGATGTTCAAAATGTATTTTGATATTCTAATGGAGCGATGTTAAAAACCGCATTTGAAACTCGAAACTGAATCGTTGTTTGTTAATGTTGTACAGTGAAGGGGGTCGTATGAAAAAGTATATGTATGATCAAAGAGTTTAAATCCGCATCAACTGTTATTTAGAATTAATAGAAATTACTTTGTGAAAGTATTATAATATGTTATTAATAGCTTGTACTATTTACCACTTGACTCTATCTCTATCGTTTATCTCAATATCAAAATGTATATTACTTTTAGCGAAAGACTGATTTAAAGCTTTTTATATCACGAATTTATTTTTATGAACTTCATAATTTCTTCATTTTATTTTTGACTATGAAATGTGAGTTAATCATAAAAATAAGCGTATTTCAATTATGCGTTGGTTAATATTGAATTATATGATACACTGTTTAATCTTAGATTAAACAATACATACAGGCACTATTAATGAAAACGATAGATACACACAGCGTCCATAATTCCTTACAAGCGCATAATTTTCTGTGCAACAGCAAATAATAAACCCCAATACGAGCATCAATATGTAACAGTGGAGAAACGAGCTTTATGTATGAATAACCAAACATATTAGTCTTCGCGATGCATTATAAGCTTTGTATTAGAGCAACGTACAGAAAGGATGAATCTGGAGAGTATGAAGTTTAATTCACCTGGAAAACGTGCCAAAACCAAACGGTTAATATGCCAATATATATCGACGTATCTGTACTATCTTGAAAATACGTTGATTGTATACACGTACCCTATATGACATGCATGTATTTACATTAAATTAGTTTGGCTTAAGTTCGCAAACGTTAGAATATACTTGAGCATGCGATTCGTTCTCTATTTTTCTATTCCTTTTTTTTTTGGCAAAATTACATATTGACAGCAACTGTTATTTCGCGTTGAGTGAAAGTACGAAATAAGCGGTTATTGGAGAACAAAGTAAATATTTGCTTTAGAATCGCTTTCTGGAGTGATTAAACAAATACAATAATTGTTCTATTTCAAAAAATATGTTTACAGCTTCTCAATAAAATACAAAGTTATGATATTAAAAAGAATGTCTATACAAGATTGTACTATCCAATATTTGAAATATATATAAGTTTAATATTTTATATAAAAACTTGAATCTTTAAATAAATTTTCTAATGTACTTGTAATAAGACTTTTCGTATAAATTACTGTTTCTAATATATATTTATAAATAAAAAAAAATATTTGGATCTATAAATTTTTTATTATTTTTCAATGGTTTTCAGAATCTAAATTTAAATAGTGAGAATGATGATAGTCAAAAAGAGGTCATCAGTGGCTCAGTCGGTAGAGTGATAGATTCATAATCTCGAGGTTCCGAGTTCGAATCCCGCTCTCGGCCGATTTATGCAAGCACCAATGTATGTTACATGTGCTTCGTACACAAACACACTGAACGACCTCCGTCGCTAATAAACATCGTAATGATAGTATAGATATAGCGACGTATTAAAATTTTAAAACTCTTTAAAAATGTTGATATTAATTTTGATATTTCTTTTTTATTTTTTTTATTTTACGTAAAGTGCTCGATTTATTTGTGTAGCGTTTAAAAAAATAAAATAAAATTCTTAAACTCAATGAGCTCTATGAGAAAGCATTGGGCCAAAAAGTACTTGGCAGAATTTTTTATTTTTAATTAACTTTTATTTAGCTTATAAAATTTTTATAGTTTATCATAAAAACATCTCCCCTTTTTTCTATAAGATTGGAATTGATAAAAATCATATCGGCAAAAGATGAAGGGATAAAAATAAAATCTCGTGTGGTCGAAGTGCAGTTTGCAGTTTGAAGTTCGACATTTAAAATAAAATTCAAATGACTCGAAAATTTATTCATGAATCGCGTCGTGAAACATTAATCGTGTCAAAAGACGCATATAAGATTGTTTAAGCGTAAAGTGGTTTTAGGAATGAATATCATTAATTTTTTACTACACGCGGAATAACTTTATGCAGGAATGGCACGTTATTGAATGAAACTTTTAAATATATTTATGAATTAGTTTGGACTAGTTTTAAATTGTCTTATCAAACTTTTAAATAGAAGCCAAAATTTATTTAAAAAAAGAAATTAATTTGTTATTGATTGTTTCGCGTTACATAAAATTGTATTTCATCTTTCAAGATTGATATTATGCTTTTAATTATACGGAAAAATAGACCTTGTTTTTCGCAGAAGAATAAGCTTTATGATAATAAAAAATGACGCGTGCGTGTATATAATCATGAATTAAATATGATTATGATTGACTTGTATATAACTTAGATTTTTCTTCTCAAAAGATAACGGTTTAGTTATCATTTTTTCGTTCGATCGGTATACCTGTCTTATATCGTTTGTGTTAATCTTTAGAAAGATGATACTAATGAGATTTGTTATATCTTGGCGCAAAACAACAAATATCTTATCATAACAAGAATATGTATGAAGTTGAATAAAGGAGGAGTTCCACGAACACTTATCGAAAAAGGAAACGTTGGAGAACGTAGAATATTGTTATTAATGCTTATATTTAGCAAAAATATAGAAATTATAACAAAAAGAAAAATATGAATTCGGGGAAATAAAGAGAAATATGAGAAAATAACATTTCGAGTAAATGGAATAATTAAATTTTACACTGTTTTTTCCAATCCAAACTTAATTAATTTAGTTTCAATTATGTAGATTTTTATAAATTTGTTATAATTATATGATAAAAACTATTTTATATCAAGATCTTACGAATTACTTCTGGACGATTCTCCTTCAAACTGTAATCTTTAATTTTGATATGTATTCTATAAGTCTGACTGAGTTTTGATTTATTTCACTTATTTTGGCAGTTTTAATGGACCACTCTTATATTTCAAAACATCTACCTACATTAATCTTTTCTTTTAATTTTTATACTTTTTCCAGTTAACATTAGTAACCATTTTGTATGTTTTTCTGCGTTATATTGTTCAGTACGTATTCATAGACGTTCTCATTTAATTGTAGATAGCAGTGTTCTTTTATTATATAATGAAAATTATAATATTATTGTTTTTGTATAATATATAAACTGTATTACAAATAAATCTTAACAATCTTTTGTTAAGATTATAATTAAATATTAAATTTCAAATCGATAAATTTTGTTAATATCGCCAGGCAGAAATTTAAATTCATAATTATTGCTTTTCTTGAAATTAGGAAACAATTTTATTCGCAATACGCAAAACTTTGAAAATTGATGATTACTCGTAGAAATATCAAAGTATACGCGCTTTTTCTTTGTAGCACGCGGTCTCCTCGACAAAAATGTCAAAATGATTTAAGACGCTCTTAACCTTATACCACATCCTTCGCTTGGTTACAAATTGCTGTATATACATATCGTGAAATTTGCAGATTGTAGAAGAAAAATATATACATAACACGATAAATGGGAATATTATTTTTCATGAAAAACGATACAATTTCAAAAAAAAAAATATTTACGTGCTCTGTTTTGAGCTTAATTCAATTTTAAATTATTCATGAGTTTATTTTCAAATGTTGAAGTCAAGCGTATTATGAAATACATCAATATTACATATTTCATATTGAAATTTGTTATTTTGTGCACGTAGAAAATTTATTACATGAAATATTTGTCAACGCTGGGGTCAAGTTGCCAGTGAATGAGATCAAAAAGTAGATGAATGAAATTAGTTCTTGAGCCTTCTCATTTATTATTTACTATTAAAACACCGCACGTGGAGTAATTACTTTGAAAGATTTTACCATCATAAATTTTGTAGTTATTGTAACATTAATTAATCTGACAAAACTTAAGGAATCATTTCTAAGTTTTCGTGTATTAATGGATTTATCTTGTAACAAAAATAATGCAATAATAATTGGAATAATCGTTGTAATATATATAATAAAAACATGAATTTCCAATTTTCTATTAAAATTAATTATTAAACTAAAAACATAAAACACGTTTCATAAATAACGCAAGGCTTTCAAAATATCAACAAAACAAAATTTGTTATTAAAAAAAAAACTAAATCTAGTTAATAAATTCAATACAAGTAAAACCCTGTATTATGTAAAAAAAAACCCTCTTTACATTTACTTCATAAGATTCTCTTGTATACACGTCAATTTCATCCCGCCGAGAGTACGATGAAGTTTGTAGTATAGTCTATTGCTTTAATCTTGTGAAAGCGCTTCATAATTACCAAAAGCTTACCTTTCAAATAAAAACAAAAGTTTATGTTCTCTTGTCTCTAGGCTTGGAAAACTTACAGCATTTCTAACACAATCAAATATTTGCTTTTTTAATAAAAATTCATAAATAATAAAAAAAATTGAAATTAATATTTATTTAAAAAATATAATTTATTCTAAAATACGTGTAAAGAGGTTCAAAATTTTATCAACTCTGTTCTGTAAATAATTAAAATTATAGCATCTAATATATTGTTTGAAATTTTATTACGCACATATATATATACATCACGCTCAAACACCTGCATGCACTTAAGCAGGCACATGTACATTTACCCATGCTCGCTAAAAAATGAATTCACACAGTTAACTAGTTTCAAAAAGAACAACTTAAATAAAAAATCTGAAAATTGCCAAAATTGTCATCTAATGTGTTTCAAAGTAAAATAATACACATTATAAATATTTAAAAATTTTGATAGTCTAATATTCATTGCTCTTGAAAACATAAGCACCTTAATTAAAATAACATCTAAGATAATTTAAAACAGTGAGAAAACTAGAGCAAGTCATAAAGTCAATCCTAGCAATCATTAAGTATTCGGATTGACTTTTACTAGCGCCTTGTCTACTTGTTTAAAACATTAATTAGTTTGTTGAGAGCTGAAACGACCAAGCATTACTGCAATGATATGGAGCTTAGTATAACACACCAGAGATTTTCTGTATATAAAAGTAGATTTATTAGTCGAGATTATAATGTAGTTCGCACGTGAGCAGTTGTTAACTTCTGTTTTATTTTTAATTTATTTTGTTTCTTGATCAATTTATTTAGATGTTTAGGATCTTAAACTTAATTTTTGTATATTCCTGTAGAACAGTTTTTATGTTTTTGATAAAAATGTTTTTGAAAATAGTTTCAAACGTTAATATTTTACAGTAAAAAAAATTCTTGAAAAATTGAAATCTTTTGAATCATATTACAATGAAAATTCAATTTTGAGGTATAAACATTTTTATAAAAATAATATGTCTGTCTAACTAAAAAAACCCTTTTAACATTTTAAAACTTTGACCAAAACATACTGAATGGCCATAACATCTTATCAGGTATTTCAAAGATTAATCCTATGATTATTGAAAAAGTCAACAAAAAGAAAGAACAAAAAAAAAATAAGAAAATAGCCAGAACTTGCTTGCACCATTAAGCTTTTATAGAAAATAAATCAGTGAGGGATTCAAGACGAAAAAAGGACTTAAAAAGTAACTTAGAAAAGGAAAAGAATAAGGAACGAGTATTTGGGTTGCTTTTCTTTATGGAATTTTCTCTCTCCTGCTCTCTTTCGCTCTCAATTGGAAAGCGTCGCGAATGACTTTTAATCCGGCTTATACTAAAGAGGCCCAGTTAAAGTGACTTGAGATTTTTTTTATCTTTCTCTCTCTCTTTCGTCTCCCTTTTGCGCTTTGTAGATTCAACTTACTACTCTTCTCGTTCCCCCTAGTTTTTTTTCTTCTTCTCTTCCTTTTTTTCTATCCAAGGCAAGGACGTGAGCGAGCAAGAGAAACCTAATTGGAACACAGCGTAAGGGGAGTTAAGAAAGTAGGGAGGAAATTGCGAAATAAAAAAAAATATAGAGAAAGAGGGAAAAAAAGGTCGTAGTGGAGTTTTATATATTTTGTATTTTATGTTGAAGAAGAGAAGGTATACTAGATATACACCGACTCGACTCGTGCTGTTGTGTATACTTGGAAAGTTCTTGGTTTGGAAAATGAATGAGTTTCTCGTTGGGAAAAAAATTTTTCTCTGCGTATGATTTGAAATAGAAAAAAAAAATTAAGTTTTTTTTTGCACCAGATTTTTTATATGGTTATTTCAACGAAAACAAGAAATTCAAATATGCAATATTTCTTTTGGAAAAAAATGTAATTAAGTACATTGATTTTTTACGTTCTTTAATTTTAATTTTTAATTCAAACCTGATTGATGTAATTTAATTTGTATGGTAATTTCAGTTATTTATTCACATAAAACAAATTTATGAATTTTTTCTTTATGCAAAAATAGAAACGATTTATTATTATTATGAAATGTAAAAATTCTTTTAAAAAAATAACTAATCAAACATTTTAAATTAGAGTAAACAGTACCCACAAATTATATAAAACAACAATAGGCTCTTCCATTCTATTACACGTCCAACTTTATTCAATTCAAATCAACTATAATGCATTTAAAAAAAAAATAAGTAAAAATTAACAAACATCGATACATCGAACGATATATATTGTCAGAGTAGTGTACTCGTTTCAAGTCCGTAATTAACCCGATAACCGAAGAGAACGTTTTTGCGACAGGTGGCATAGCATCTGTTGCCTGTTAGTATTAATTCGAGTATTACTATAGATGTAATTCTTTCACGTACTTTATTTTTTCTATTTTTAAAACGACAACTGATTCTAATGTAAAATTATACTTGTTTAATATAAATAAATATGATATGTTATAGGAATATACTTGATGGATTTTTTAAGAATACTCTAAATATTATTTAATAATTTGTTATAAATAATAATATAAGAAATTCAAAGGTGGCATAGTGATGTTAATACATAATCATTAAGTCAACAAATACAATTTCATTATGTCAAAAATAATAAAAATATTTGCATTTCAAAATCGCTATATTAAATACATTTTTCATTATAAAATATTATATAATTATTTTATTATTTTATTTAGCGTCATTGCATTTATGTTATCATAGCGATGCTAATTAGCGACGGAGGTCGTTTCAGTGTGTTTATGAACAAAGCACATGTGACGTACTGTGGTGCTTGTAACAATCGGTCGAGAGCGGGATTCGAACTCGGGTCCTCGAGATTACGAATCCATTACTCTACCGACTGAGCCACTGAGGACCTCTTACATTAATACTTAGATAGAGAAATTTAATATTAAGTATCTGTTTATGCGTGTAATCAATCAATTATAATATTAAATATAAGGAAAGTGTTTTATAAATTTAATTTAAAGCAAACTTTGGTATGAAATTTGATTCAAAATTTAACTATATCCCATATCAAATTCACATTATAGATTGTCAACTGAAAGTTATCTCTTAGCAATCTTCAACTTTAAACTTTATATACTTTCAAAGTTTGAGTAAGTGTCAACTTACCATAAAAGTTTTAATTACGTGATTCGAATAAAATTGAGTAAACTTAATATTTTTATCTTTGTTGCTTCAAAATAATGTTAAAAGGTTCAATGGACTTATGTAGAAACAATTTTTGAAGTTATAAAAATCAATAATTTCTCATATTTATTTTTTCATGCACAATTTTAATCGACAACAATGTCTTCACAAATTATTTTTATGTTTGTGATAATTCAAAAGAATATTTGTTTTCAAGAAATTATTTATTAAAGGGGTACGAAAATTTTGATTCATCAAAAAAATATTATTTTGTTATTAGCGTCTTGTAGACATTTATTGTTTATTCAACAAAATTGCACTTTAGGTATTGAAAATACTAAAAGGAAACTTTTTCTCTCCCAAAGGAGCAAACGATAAACGAAGAAAAAAAAAAATTAAAAAGTCAGAAAAAGTTAATATCAATACCATTGTGGTTTCAATGCGTACTATTTGATTATTTTTCGTTCCCTACGATGTGATTATTAAAAATCAATAAACTCCCGCCCGCTTGGAATAAACTTTTTTTCAAAAGAGAAAGAAAAGTTTAGAAAGCACTTTGATTGAAAAAAATGACGTAAAAAAGATTTCTTCTTTCTTTTTTTTTTTTATAAAGTCACGTATTAACGAAATGGCTTTTCAATTGCCGTGTAAATGAACGAGGAAAAAAAAATTTTTTTCTCTCTACTCGAAGTGAATGATCGACTGTGAAATGAGAAGAAAAAAAATATCTGAAATTCGAAAAAAAAGTGAGAAAGAAGATGGTATTTGAAATGGTATTAAACGTTAAAGTGCCGCAAAATCGTTTGATACTTAATATGAAAAAGTCGAGGCTTTTGTTGGCTGGTTGAGTGAACTTTATATTTTCATTTTATATATACATTATTTTTATGTTTAAATTGAGTCGAAAGCTCACACTCTTATACATTCGATGAAAGTTCAATTACTGGATTAAAAGTTAGTTGGACTTTCATTTGGTCTATCAAAAGAATTTTATCGTTCTATTTATTCAGATTAAGAGGATTAAAATTATTTCAACGACGAATGATTCTTTTTTTTACAATTACTTTTTTTACAGTAATTTGTGATTGTTATTACTTTCTAAAGTCTTAATTATTTATTACAGAAGATTGGAAACCCCATTACAATAAATGAACAATACTTATAAAAAATTTTTTTAATTTATGTAAAACGTATTTCAAATAAATAACTTTTTCGAATATTTATATTTAATAATTGAGAAATTATTAGAACAATATATTTATAAAAGCTTTAATGAAAATATTATGACCAAGCACATTCAATTTAGGTACCACGTGATAAATGACACTATAGAAAAAACAATTTTGATGAATAAAGTAAATAAAGTATACTATCAACTATCGAAGTACAATTAATACCCAATCAATTGAAAATATAAGTAATTCTTCCTTTATCAATTATCACGTAGATCATGCACTCAAAGTGTATATATGTCATTTTTATTATAATTGAATATAATTCAAGACAAAAAGAAAAAAATAAATGGCCAAATGAATAAGCCCATAATAATGATAATATCCTAAAAACATAGCAGCACGTAAATAGACGTTATATTTGCTTTGCCCGGTATATTTCATTAGACTATACACAGGGTAATATCGAAGAATTTTATCGTTGCGGGTGGCCGGCGCCAAGAGGGTAAAAAAAAAGAGTATATAAAAAAAAAAAAGGAGAAATTTCTCGATAGAGATGAAGCTTATTTTTATGGGAACATCGAATTCGTAGAAACTTTGATCACCACGATAATTATAATGTTTATATAGTTTGTCGTGAACTATTTATGGGACAATAGTGCGACGAGGGGGGAAACGGATAATCCATTTTATTTTGTGTTATAAAAATGAAATAAAAATTTCTTTGAATAGGCGGAATAAAATTATGAGTAGTATTTTATTTTTACCCTCAGAACGAATATAATTGCATGTTATTGAATCAATTGTTTTTATTATAATTTATTCGTTTAAGCGATATTTAATTCATAAGTTAATATTATCCATGTTTAACACGTGTTATGAATATTATACATTAAAATGAAATATGCATTTTTTGAAAATGTTTATTTCCTAATACAATATATTAAGTAATCAAAATTTTTTATTAGAAAAATTTTACTTTTACATAACTTTTATAAAAATAGTTCAATTACTATTATTGTAATTATCAGCGTCTTTTGTCTCAGCTTAGCTCGAGACTAGAATATATGTGATTGCTAAAATGTATGTCTGGCCCTGCGTTTTGTTGATTGCGATGACAAAAGAGTTTCATTGGAAATCGTAGCCTTTTAAATTGAAAAAGTAAATCTATTGGAATCACTGGGATTCAGGGTATAAGAACGGTCGGTCTATCCTGCAGTTATACTACTTAAAATAGTTGCTCCAATAATGTCATCGTGCGTATTTTTTACTTGCAACCTCATGCAATTAGTTTAAGTATTTTTAAAACCCTAATTATTTTTATGTAAAAAAAAAGTTCATTAAATCAAAACAACTATATAATAATCAATTACTCTTAAACTCAATAAGTACAAAAAAATTTCTTTTCCAAGTTTTCTAAAAATTCGTCAATTATTAAACAAAATTATTGTGTCACAACCAAACAAAGAGCATAAAAACTAAAAGGCTAAAAACCTTTTATTTGGAAAGTATTGTCTCGTTAATAGGTGTACAAGCGTCATTGATATATAGCTTGCCACTTAAACATACCAAAAACTCTTATACTTAGGAAAAACAAGGTCGGTATGTCGCGACAGTTTCCGTAATAGCGGAATTCTCTTATTAAGGTCGACTTCTCTCCAATACGTTAGGTTACAGAGGTAGCGTGGGTTTACATATATCTACGAGCACCATGTGAGATGAGCATGCTACGTATATCTGTCTTTAGTTTTGAATGTTGTTTCGAGCATTTGTAGCAACTGTATAGTGGTTACTTAAGTCGATAGGTTAGTTTAGTGAAATTTAATTATTTGTTATTGAGTTTGAACAATTGTAAATTATTCTACACAAGCAACAGAGTTGTATTGTTGATAAAATTTATTTAAATTTATCCTCATGTTATAAGCAAATGTTAGATATCATTAAATAAATAATTAAATCTCAGTAATAATTAAAAAATTTATAAGCTATTGATTTTCAATCATAATTTAAATTAAGCTAATGAATGATTTGGAAAATTTTTTGCTCAAAGTACTTTTAATTTATAACTATCGCTGTAATTTTAATAATAAAAAGGAAAAAAACCAGCTTTGTGTCATTTGGATTTTAAATATTTCATACGCAAAAACATAAATATGAACAAAATAAAAATATTATAGTCAATTGCATAAGTTTAATAAAAACATTTTTTAACCGTCACATTATTTGTAATATTACTCCATGCATTACTAAATTGTACATAAAATCCACGAAAATAAAAAAATCGAATGTCGAAAACGATAAAACGAAAATGATTAACTTTAAATGTATATCGAAATTCACGCTGTTGTAACCATTACTTTTTTGTTCTGTAAAAAGCTTTTTGATAAAACAAACAAACTGTTGATAACATAATGATGACCATGTATCGAGTGATTTGCTAATTTAGAATCAGATAACGTTGATGGAAATATTTAATTGTCCAGAGATTAATCAATAAATGTAGTATAAATTATTCTATGCATGCATTACTAAAGCTCTGGATTAAATAATAAATATATTAACTAATAAATGGATTAAATAATAATCGTGATTATTGTGCATACACTATGTAAGTTACAAAAAAAGAGCAAAAATATGTTTTCTTAACTTTTCTCGAGTAAATAATATTCATATAAATTATTAATAGTGTATTATTCACCAAGGGAGTTAATTTAAAAAATGTCTTAAATCGTATGTAATTGTACAAACATACGATTTAAGGCATTTTTAGTTAACTCCCGTGGTGAATATACGATTTTTTTACACGAGGCGCGAATAGTGGCTGCTTTTTATTCTGCCGGTAGGGAGAAAAGTACCCACTTTTCGCGCAGTGTGTAAAAAAAAATTTTTTCATGTTTGTCACATCATCAAATAGAATGAAAAATTTATGAAGGATCGTTAATTACTTATGAAAAAAGTCATTAATAGAATAATAAATTCAATTTATCACAAATTTGCTAAAACAAATAACGTATTTTGAAAAAAAAAATGACAAAATTTATTCTCAAAAATACCTGTTTGATTCTCAATAAAACAAAAAAATAAATTCAAATAAATACGTTCTTTTTTCCCAAATTTAATCTTTGCTTCTTTGGAAAATTCCTTTCACCAATAGAAACATTAAATTCTATTATACCCTTTATAATGGCGAAATAACTTATCCATAAAGCACATGGTTATATCCCTCAAAGACAATGATCATACTACTTATAGGCTTCTTTTATTCTTATTCTTTTGCGCTCTTATATATCAGTGGGATAACGACTACATTATCCATTGGTTATGTCAATTCAAAGAAGAAAAAGAAAGAAAAAGGTAGTCAATATTCTGTCTGGTACTTTTATGTTGGACTATCTTTTCTTACTGCCTCGTAGCTCTTTTCTTCGTCTGAAATGAGATTCGAAAAGTAAATGTAGCATGATTTCCGATTATTCAGTGTCTTGTTTGTTCAGACAGCTTTATGAATGCCGTGTCTTTTGTATGCGAAAAATCAAAGATGAAAGAATAGATTCAATTTCTCTTCTCTTTTTTTCTTTCTTTCTTACTAACTAAATATATTGAAGAATGAGATTCATAGAAAATATCATTGTTAATATACTGGTATGCTTAGATTCTTAAATAATAAGTTATGAATTCTTTCTTATGACTTTATTAACAATTAATTAGTAATAATATTAATTTTAATTTATTCTTTAGATAATTTTTCTGATGATTAATAAAATTTTTATTAAATATTATTTATTTATTGAACTAAAAAATATGAATTATAATTCTAAAAAATCGTGTATGAATTTAAATTAACAATAACTTAAGATAATATTTTTTATTTAATATAGTAGTAATAAAAAAAGAATAAGTGATAATAAATCATCAGTCTATTCGTTTTCAAAATATAAAAGTAAAAACTGACACAAATATGCAAATTTTCATATACATATACACGACACACACAGACACAAGAGGATATTTTCTAAGAACAGTGTTTTTTATTTATAATTGCTCAAATGGAACTTCAAGAATTTATATTGTATAAGTAATTTTTTCCTCATAGATAAAGAAAAATTAAATTTTAGAAAATAATTATTTTATTTCCAAAATTTTAAATTCTCAAAGATTAAAAAAAAATAAGGATTAAACGCCTTGGCAGTGATGAAATGATGAAATAAATTTTTTATGCGTAACTGTAAAACTAAATTTTTTGCGGTTCAAGTAGAAAGATTAAAGTTTGATCAGACAACATTTGTAAATTGCCTTATATATTTTTTATTCATCACTCTACTTTCTGTATTATAATTACTGTAAATAACAATCAGGAAGATAGATCTTATTTATCTGAGTAGTAACATTAAAGTTTATTTGTAAAAGTTAAAAAAAAAACAAATTAAAAGCGCGTTAGTTATCCAAAGAAATCTCATTCGACGTTTCTTTAATTTCTTTTTAAATAGAACTGTTCTATATTAGTACAGTATACAAATGATTAAATAAAAGATTTTAAAATAAAAATAGAAATCTAATTATATTTTATTTATAGCAGACGCAGACGATTTAGATAAAAATTATATCAACAGACCAGCATCTTTCCAAGACAACGGAAAAATCTTTATTTTTAACAAACGTTAACAGAAGCTAATGCCGTTACTCGGAGCTCGTCCCTTTAAAATTGAGCAAAGCCACGAAAGCGAAAACTACGTATTTGCTAGAAGGGGAAAAGCCTTCTCTTTCGCCTATCTTTATCTTCCTTTTGCTCTCTTTATTTCCCTAGTACTTTTTCTCGTTCTCTCTCTTTTTTACTCGCTCTCTATCTCTCTTTTCGTAAAGTCGTTAGAAACGCGCGCTTAATCGCCAAGACCAGAAGAGGCTCGTAACTTTGGAGAAGGACTTGAAACGGGAAGAGTAGAAATCGAGTACGAGTGTTTCTTCCCTTCCTAAAAAAAATGTAAGTAGATCCTAATGGCATCTGCTGATAATAGGCTTTATATTGTAATTATTTTTTTTTTTTTGTTGGGTTAAGACTAAAAGTGAGATTTTGATGTTAGGCTTTAATTACATTTTGCTTAAAAAATGGCTTTAATTTTTTTTTCTTGCGTAAATATACGTTAAAAATATTTGTGTTGAACAGATTGATAAAAAGTCATTGGGAGTTTTTTTTAAATATATTTTACACTTTTCATGTATGGATATAAAATATTTTTTAATAAAACGAAATTTTTTTAACGAAAAATATGTTACTTTATTTTGAATAAGAAAAAATCAGATTTATTTTTTAAAAAATATTGCTCTTCTTACCTTGCTATTACAAAATGTCATAGAAAAAATTTAAGGGAAAACTATTGATGTTGATTTAAATATTTTTGTTTTATTCAATAGTGAAGTAACGGATATTTCATTAAGTAATGGAAAATATTTATTATAATTATATTACATAATTATATGATTTTAATTTTTTTGTAAGTAAAACATATGATGAAAAACAAAGCAAAATTCTAAAACTTATCCTAAGGTGCAGAGATGATTTTTAAAAAAATGTATGATTTTATAAAAAGTATAATTTTACTCTCATTAGATATAAAACTTATAAATCACATAATTCTACTTTAAAAATGTGATTGTAATATCTTTAATTTATTTCATGAAACATGATTTTATATGATTTACGAGCACTTAGAGATTCTCAAAAATAAATTAAATTGATATAATTATTTAAATGAATATTATTAATTAAAATATGAAGTGTGATTTCAAGGCTGATAATCAATATTAATACATTATTTATGGTTGATTCTAGATTAAAATAAACAAAAAAAATCTTTTATTCAATATCGAACAAAGTAAAAGAAAAATAAATCAGAACAAACGTGATAAATGTATCACAAACTTTAAGACTATTTTTTTTATTTAACGTTGCTGTATTTACGCTATAATTGCGATGCTAATTAGCGACGGAGGTCGTTTCAGTGTGTTTATGAACAAAGCACATGTAATGTACAGTGGTACTTGTATCAATCGGACGCCGGGAGCGGGATTCGAACTCAGGACCTCGAGATTACGAATCCATCGCTCTACTGAGTGAGCCACTGACGATCTCTACAATTTTATCTAAAATGAAACAAAATTAGCACAGGCGGCATTAAAATCTGTGGCTTACCGATATAAAAGAAAAATTTAAGTTATAAAGGACATTGTAAACATGAACAGATCGATGAATGATTGAATTTTCTTTTGAACCTTATTAATTTTTCAGTATTCACAAATTTTCGGTGAGTTAATGCAAAATTATAATTCACGTGCTTTACGAGCAGTCAGTCCATTAACGTCGGTACATGGCTGTTTTGTTATAATTTTGAAGCGAAGTAAGCATAAATACCGCAAAAACCACCGTGAAAATTTGTTATAAACTTGTTGAAACTTCTGACAAACGATAATTGAGTGGCTTTTGTTTATTGGATAACAAATTTAATTTTAATTGGCAAATTGGTTGATTTATTTTTTCAGGTTAGTCAAAGGTTTATGAATATAATAAAAATTTATTAACTTTTCGGTTATGAGATCGAGTGATTTGTTTATTAGTCAATGTTAAAAATATAAATTTTAAGATTTTTTTTTTATAAGAATGTTAAAATGAGAATAATAAAAATTAAAAACGAGATTCCACATACACATTTTTTTCTTTTTATTCTTCTTTAACGTCGCTGTATTTATGCTATTTTGTAATGCTAATCAGCGACGGAGCTCTAGAGTGTGTTTGTGAACTTCAGCACATGTAACGTACAGTGGTGCTTGTATCAATCGGCTGCCGAGAGCAAGATTCGAACTCAGAACCTCGATATAACGAATCCAACGCTTTACCGACTTAGCCACTCACCGGCTCGACATAAAAATTTAATTATTTAACAATTTAAAAGAATCCTTGGTACATAGTTATTTTTTCAATTTATTTTCTTTGTTTTTAGATGAAAAATATTTTAATTTTGTGCTATTATATTTTATCTAGAAACAAATTATATTATTCATATCTGAAATTCTAAATGTTCCAGTAAAAAAAAGTCATTAATTTTCTATATTAGAGTGATTAACTTTGGACAACCATCATAATCTAGAAACTTCATTAATATTATATGATAAATACATATGAACGAACATAGTGTGCATCTTGACTCGCAAACAGATATGAAGAATAATAAACTTCATTAATTGCTGGATTAATGCGCGCATGCTTGTCGCATTAATTTTATATGCGAATCTGTATACGGAATTATTCAAAATTTTGATGTACGTTTATACTCTTCAATGCAGTAATTTAATAATGCAAAATTCATATTACGTATTATCTGATTTTAGCTGATTGATGTAAATGTCATTTTATTGTCTCGTATAGTGAGAGTACAAAATTCGTATACTGGAGAAAAAATATTTGATTGATTCAATAAACGAACTATTAAGTATTGACGAAATTTGACAAATTTTCAGTACAACTTTGTAAATTTCATAAATTTATACTTGATTGTTATTTGACACGAAAGAATTTTTATCTTACAGCAATCCAAATATTTTTCAACAAATGATTCAATTTTTAATGAATTTAAAATTTTTAATATATTTAATTATAATACTAAAATTCATTATTCGACAGTCATATTTTTTTTATAATTTTGCATCAAAAGTATCCATTGAAAGTTCAGGATTCATTTTGCTTACAATATTTATAATTAAATTTAATTCATCTAAAGTAAAATTTATGAAAATTTCATGTAAAATGTTAACACATGTATTTATTAATAAAAAGATTTAATATTCACATCGCGTTACAATATAAAATTGAATCATTGAAAAGCTCATTTACGACAAACAGCATTAAACAGAGATAAAGCTCTTGGAGCCTGGCTTGGTCGTAATTAAAAATTGATATATAGAACGATGTTTCATCAAATTATCCTTGCCGTACAGAATTGGATATTATCATTAATGATGCGAAACATATTGAATTATAAATGCTAGACCAATGAATGCTGCGCTTGGTACTAATGCCATTTATACATATACAACTGCCGTGCAAAGCTTTCTGATATCCTCGTTATTAATGCGATGAAGAATTTTTTAATTAAGGCGAATTTCTAGCAGTCAATTGCGATAATGATTTTGATGAAGTTGTGGTAATTACGTATGTTAGTAGTAAATTATAAAGGATAAAAGAAGGTTTTGATGCAATATTTGTGGTTTCTTTTATAGTTATATCTTTGGAATTTCCAACAGAAAGC
This sequence comes from Anastatus disparis, assembly GCA_017163975.1. Classification (NCBI taxonomy): domain Eukaryota; kingdom Metazoa; phylum Arthropoda; class Insecta; order Hymenoptera; family Eupelmidae; genus Anastatus; species Anastatus disparis. Next base: position 10,278,825 of record JAFFSR010000333.1, on the reverse strand, counting down.
AAAATATCACGGAACATTAAAATTCTGAAAAAATAAATGTATTAAAATAGTAACTCAAAAATTTTTGTATGACAGTTCACTTTTGTTTTACTATCAAGAAATTCCTCATCAAATCAACTTTATGAACTCGTGCATTAATAAAAATTATTTTAATTACATTAAAAAAAAAACAAAAAACATATTCTATTTTCTTAATTTCAGATATCCTTTTTGTGACATCGTAACAGGTGAACCACTAAATTATACAAGTTAACGTATTGATCTGCGGTAATGTTACGTTGACTGATTGAAGATCAACTTGAATCATTGACGAGTTAACATTACACAAGGGGTTAGCAAAGCCTTTGTATAATATCTATTCAATGATATGATATTTCAGAAACTATAACATTACTGTTAAATAATGTTGATTTCTTGGAAAATTTTAATTAATGTTTAACTTAAATAATTATGCACTTGAAAGATTGTTAACAAAATATTTCAATAATTAAATTATATTTTAACTAATCTTTTCTTGTAAAAACAAATATTTTATACAATAATAAATAGAAAAAGAAATATAATAATCCAAACAAATTGTTTAATTAAAATTAGTTCTTTGAAGTCTGCTATATACTATATTCAATATTTGATTGTTATGTTCATCAGTAATAATATTGTAAGAAGATTACTTAACAGATAGCTTTTCATTGTATCTTAAATTTTGAATAAAATTATTCAAAATTTAAGGTCTTTATAATACTTAATTAGTGCTACCAAATCCACTAATTAAATTATATCAATTACCAACATAATACATAATTTTATAAAAAAAAATTTAATGAGCCACTTGAAAAATTGATTATTCACAGTGCCTATACAAAGAAAAGCAAATCATCACGCGTAATTTTGGCGCAAAAGAGCTTTTTTTTCTAAAGAGAAACAAGGGCGCGAAAGCAATAAAAAAAAAATAAAAGAAATGGCATAAAAAGAAAAGGAATATAAATAGAACAAAGTATGAATAATGAAAAGGCTATACGAAGTTGCCTGTATACGTATGTGTATAACTCTATAAAAGAACTGGTTACACGTGCAACCTCTGACAAAAAGAGTATAATCGAGTTACTTCAAATAATTAAATAGCGTTGCAACTGTGTTACTGCTTTTTTTTATTTTTAAAGCCATGTATAACGAAAATGAAATAATGGAATGAAATAATAATTGGTTTATTATTTTTCGAAGTTTAATTGATTTTTATCGATAGCATTCGCTTGCCTGATTATAATTTTATTTGCGTTATGAAATAATATAGTATAACTTATTATTTGTTCGGATCGTCAATAATTTAATTTAATTATACTTTTTACAGGAGAATAACAATGAAGCTAATAGTCAATTTGATGCAATATGTTACATAATTTTTTTATTGGGCAGAATCATTAAAAAAAATGTATTAATTTTTGTAAGTTCCAAAGAAAATTAAAAATTTAATTATTATTTTATTACAACAATATCTTCGAACAGAACTATAAAATATAATAAAAATCTATAAAATTTCTAAGAAAAAAAGATATAATAAATGTCAAAGTATATGAGCGACGGAAAAAAATATAAGATTTCAAAAAATTCAAGCACGTACGAAAAGTTTTTCTCGGTTAGCCACATATTTTTACAGCGTCGTCAATATGTTTTCTTTTATCGATATTCCCAAGAGACGAATAAGCAAAAAAAAAATGAAATGAAATGAACCGTGTTTTGCCAATTTTTTTCTATTACTTGAAAGTATTTATCCTCTTTAAAAAGGTTACTTTTTTTGTAATATGCCTGAGTAAGTTCTTATGCGAGACAATAAGTGAACTGAAAAACGTGATTAATAATATGTCCATCTGAAAGAAAAAAATTTTTTTTACATAATTAGTTAATCTAAAAAAATTTTTTTGAATCCTTTCAGTCATATTTGATTTATCAGTATTAAAAATTAAATTATATTAATTATTATAAGATATTTTTAAATTAAAACTATATTATTCTGACATAAAAATTTTATTATAAGGTAGTGTAGGTATCTTTATACTGATTCCTTTCTCAATTTTATTTTGTTATTTGTCAAACCTGCTAACTGAACAAACTTTTATTTTTGTTTTTAATAATTAAATTACTAGACTTCCAAAACTATAACTTTATATTAAAATATAAACCTATCAAAATCTCAAAAGTTTGCATAAAATTTTTCAATTCATGATTTATTATTGAAAGAGAAAGTGCCTTAATGAAAAACTTTGATCTTATTTTTTTCCTCAAGACCGAAAAAGATTTCCTTTTGTCAATGTAATTCAAACTTCGAGCTTTAAGGTACAAGTGTAAATGATGAATAATTTTTCTTTATGCTCTAGTATATGGGCGGCAAGTATATTCAAAAGGCATGTAACGTAAATCTTAATGATGAGCGCGCGCTTGCCTTTTAAGCTCTCTTATAAAGAAGAGAGAGATCCTCTGACAAAAAAGATTTTGCATCAGACTAAACGCTGCGTACCTTTTAAAGGTAATATTCTAAAAAAAGATTCTTAAAAATAAGGAAAAAACTTTTATATTCAACTTTTTATAAGAATATATGTTACTTTTTTTTAATTTTTATTGGATTACTTTTTCTTATTCTCTTCTTTTTTTATAAAATTGTACATGTTGTAATAAAGACATAAAAAGATAAGATTAATGATAAAATAAGTTAAAAGTTATATTACTTCTCATCTCATAAAAAATCATTCGGGAATTCATTTCTCATACAAGAAAAGATCTTTCATTTTTACAAGGATTTATATATGTATAACAAATCGTAAAGAAAAAAATTTCTTGCAAAAAAAAGTACTATAAGTTTTATGTACAAAGATTATGTAAATAATATAAGGTTATAAATTGTCTTATGTACTACGAACTCGTAATATTAAACTTAAAGAGGATATCAATTTTTAAATTAAAAAAGAAGTTATTTATATTTGATGAATTATTATAAAAAGAATCAAATTTTGTCTCTTTCTATTCATCTTTTATTTCAATTCAAATTTTGACTTTTTACAATTTATATTTTATTGACAAACCATTGCAATGAAATTCTTCTAGTCTTTTATGAAAATATGTAATACACATAACAAAAGCAATGAAAATTTCTTAATAACAAAAATGAAAAAAAATGTACATGATATTGTAGTAACATTTTCATTAGCAATGATGCATTACTTAAATTATAATTATTACTCATTCAATTAGCATTGTTATAATTAAAACTAAACTAAAACTCAACATGTAAGAATAAAACAATAACAAAATTTTCATACATTGTTATTATTAGATTAATTAATTAGCAATATTAATTTTTAATTAAATATTAAATTAATAAACATATAACGTTATGTATACTTTGTAACTTTTCCAACTAATTAAATATTTACATTGACAAATATTAGCGAGCAAATGATTATGGGCTAATTATGTATATTGATAAGCAAATGGCATCAATTATTTGATAAAAGGAGTTAAAGGGAAAAGCAAAGCAAAGGTTCTTTAATTATTTTCCAAGTAATCTTATTTTTCTTCTTTTTATTTCGATTGCTTTAATTAAAAACTAAACGTCGCTTTAAAAACTTCTCTCTTATTCCTACCGATTTCCTTGTACTTTATTTTATTTTTTTCTTTATTCTCGCTCTCTGACATCAATAAATAAACGGCGCATAACGAAGTCAAATGAAACGAAATGGAAAATAAAATGAGGCAGAATAAATGAAACGATATAATTTATTGTACGATATCACACTGGAATCGCAATCTATAATGAAAATTATAATCAGTGAAATATTACATTTTAATTTGTATGATTATTAGCTAACGAATCTATGCAATTTATTTATAGAATTTTACGTTTCATCAAGATTGTAATGCAGCATTTTAATGCAGTATAATTTCAATTTGGTGAAATTAGAACTTTAATAAAAGTTGACAACGATTGTCTTACAAAAAAAGGAAAAACATTTTTTATTGCCTCTAAAATTCACTGGAAATAAAATATTGAATGATTCCTATTTTTAAGATTGTTTCTTCAATTTTGTGATTACATATTTGGTACATTAAAATTAGATTTTGATTATTTTCGATAATGTGAGTAATGAATTTCATATGAAGCTCGTGTAAAATTTAAAACAATATTACGTAACAGTAATATTACAAGCAAATATTAATTGTTAACTGAAAAATTTTTTTTCAACATATTTGTTTATTGCATTACATAATTCATCATAATAAAATATGATTTTATATAACGTGAATAGTAATTTATTTCGCAATTAATAATTTTAAATAAACATTTATTTCTCATTCCCATAAAAAATGAAGAAAGATAAAAAGTTGAAATTTCTTAACGATCAGTTTTGTCCTTAATTGCATTTAACGGTGTCGTCTATAATAAAGTAAAAAAAGTAAAAGCATTAAAATCAAATTAATTAATCGCAAGTTGATTGATGCAAAAGTATAAACGTGGAATTGAAAACGAATGAAATTATACGAGTATAATTAAGAATTTTCACCTTATTTTTTATTAAGAATGTTATGTGTATATGTATACAAATGAAAAAATTAAGCATTGTCATACAGATGATGAATTATAAACGATTATAGGTTTTGTATTGTACCCCTTTTTCTTTCTGCACGAGGAGTTTATCATTTTTTTACGTGTATACAAGTTTTTATACCTTTTTTTTCATTCAAATGACATTATAACTGTGATGTACCTTGTCATAGAATGTCTTTTTTTGTTACTTCATAGTAAAAGTTAAATAGATTGATGACTTTTTGAAGATGATGAATGCGTTGTGGTTGTTTTTTTATTATAAATTTGTTTGAATTAATTTAATTATCTTTGATGTAGATTATCATGAATATCTTATAAATGTGTTGAAAGGCTTACAATATAATTTGTCACTATTTTTGTGATAAACTTACCGCTGAATGTTCAAAGCGCTAGATTCTTTTAAAAATAAAGAAAAAATTAAATTTATTACAATTTATACATTTTTTTAGTATATTTATACTTTTGTAAAATCAAAAAAAAAATTATCGTTAGTATATTTTAGCATAAATTAAATAAATAAAAGTTGAATGAAGAGGTCTCAGTACCCTGGAAGAAAATTGACCATATCTTAAGTATAATTGCTGGTCAACAAATGTTAAAATGACACTTATCTAGAAATTTTTTTTATATCATTTCTAGAATTTCTAGATAAGTGCCATTTTAACATTTGTTGACCAGCAATTATGCCTACAATATGGTCAATTTTCTTCCAGGGTAGCTCATTCGGTAGAACGATGGATTCGTAAACTCGTGGCCCCGAGTTCGAATCCCGCTCTCGGCCGATTTTTACAAGCACCACTGAACGTTTCATGTGCTTCGTTCCTGAACATACTGAAATCTCCGTCGCTAATTCGCATCGCAAGGACAACAAAAATATAGCGACGCTAAAGAAAATTTTAAAAATAGTATATTTGTTGATAATTCATCAATTAAAAAAATGTTCTCAGCGACCGGTAGTCATCGCGTGTGGTATAATTTTTCTTTCTGATTTACAGATATACGAGGCATGAGTATCAAAATTCTTGTTAATATAACAATATATATTTATAAAAAACAAAAAAAATCACTACATGCGTTAAATTAGCTAAAAGTATGGAAAAAAAGAAAATCAATTTAACAAAAATGTAGTTTGGAAATTATTGCCTTGTATAATTCTTATAAAATACATTATCTTTAATAATTTTATATATTTGTTTTTAATAAGTTGAAAATCGTTATTTTTTCATCAAAATTTAAAATTTCTGCTATAATGACATCTTATTAAAGATAAACACAGATATATATTATTTCACACTGACATTCTCCGTCGCTCATTAGCATCGCAATGATAGCATAAATACAACGATTTTAAATATAATAAAAAAAAAAGATAAATAAAATTTTGTATTTGACAGATTTTCATTGAATACCAATATTTATATATTTTAAATGAAAATGTTTGTAATTATTGAATATGTTTTTTATTATATGTGTATTGAAAACTTAACAACTCATTGACCGTAAGATAAAAAAAAGTATTGTTTTCAAAAAGAAACATTTTAAAAGCAAACATGAGATAAATTATTAGGTAGAAGTCTATAGAAATAAGTTTCTCCATAATCTTCTTTATAAGCTTTAATGAAAATCTCTAAAAATTCTTTAAGTACATTTAATTTGACATTCAATAAAATTCTTTTCTTTATTTACTTTTGAGTTTATTTTGGTTCTTTAAACAATTTATGCCTATATGATTAATATTTGAAATAATTTAATGGTACAGAATCAAACGATTGATAAGCACTGTTATACTTTCTTTTTCTTTTATCTCAAAAAAATGTAATAATTATTATTTCACAAATTTCTTCTAAAAATCTTTGAATACAATTGTACTGCAGTCCTTGAACACAACTTTACTGCAGTCTTATTCATATTGAATATACACGAGAAGAATCATGTAAAGTGTCTAAAGCGTTTTCTTCCTTAAAGTAATCATGCAACTACGTAAACCACTGTTTAATATTTTCGTTTGTATAACCCAAGTTCTAGTTTTGGATAAAACTTGTGTGATTAATTTAACTGTTTCTCGGTATCACCTTAGAAATAATTTGAACAATTTATCTTCTGATACGTTATTTTTTAAAGAATTAATCGAGGATTTTTATTCAACACATTTTTAAGTAATTACACCGATTTACAAAAAAAAATAGGTACTCTGTGCTTTTGACTATTGAAAGGTATGTTCATACATATTTTTCATTGATGAATTAAAATTCGAAATCAGGTTAATGTATTTTGCAGTGATTTTTTGTCAAAAATACAAAAAATATTATTTTTTCAGGAGTTTTTTGATTGGAAAATGATTTTCTTAGAATTAAGGAAAAATTGGAGATTATGAAACTAACCTATCTTTAAATTTCACTTCGATGGATCAAAATCCATAAAAAATTATACTTTATTTTTTTGACAAAATTTTGACTTTTGTAGAGCTTTGAATACTATATAACACCTAAGCAACTATAATTACTGCAAGTGTAAATAATTGGTACTGGAACAGTTTTTTAAGTCCTGGAAAAGTAAAAGAATCGTAAATAAAAAACTAGGCTACAAATTTTTATTTATTTTTAATCATAGAATTCAAATTTAAAATCAGATTAGTTATCCATTTGCCGTTTTTCTCAATTCCAAAAAATTATTAAAAATCATAAAAAAATCGTGCTTTTGCATTTTTTTTTCAAAAAATCACCACGAAGCCCTCTAATCCGACTTTAGATTTAGATTCACGAATGAAAAATACATAAGAATAGAGCTCTCTCGTCAAAAATACAGAGCACCTTTTTTATGGGCTTATATTATTTGACAATTTTACAAGATATAATAAAAGTTTCCTGTATCATCCATTTCATTGTAATATTTTCTCTTCGTAGTTTATACTGTTTATATAACCTTTTTACGTTAAAATTTAACGCCGGATAAGAATAGATTACTAATAAAAATTTTTATTATTGCTATTAGCGAATCAAGTCCAAGTAAAAGAAAAAGTTACACGAATAATAAATGAATTCTATTTATAAACAGAAAATATTTCATAACTTTATAATTTACATTAATCCAATTGGTCGTTCACTGTTAAACGGTCATGCAGGATCCGGTTTGCCTTGGATACCTTGAAATTTAAATTGTTTTTTTTTATTTTAATATTTTTATTTTGACATCAAAAAGGTAATATTTTTGAAATATAAAAAAAAATAGCACAGTATTTTATAACCAACTTTTATGACATTTTTATTTTTTCTTCAGTTTTATCTATTTTATAAATTATCGCAATCTTGAAAGCTTTATTCGTAGAAAAATGATTTTTATATGATCGTATATAATTATACAATAATAAGTAACATCACATGTAAACATAATCAAATATGACTTAAGAATCTAAATGATTGCATATAATTGTATAAACTAGTCTCATGAATCAGAAATGATTATACATGTTATTGTATATAAGCTTAAAAAATTATGTAGTTATCAATGATGATGCATATTTGTTTATAATCATCCATAAGAAATTTATACTCTTACTTACTAAATTATGCACGATTCCATACATGCTTAGGTAACGTAATACCTGCTGTTTCCCTGGAAGAAAATAGACCATATTGTAGGCATGATTGCTGGTCAACAAATGTTAAAATGGCACCTATCTAGAAATTCTAGAAATGATTTTTTTAAAATTTCTAGATAAGTGTCATTTTAACATGCGTTGACCGACAATTATGCTTAACATATGGTCAATTTTCTTCAAAGGTTCCCAAATTTTAAATCATTATTCAAAAATTTTCCGAAACATTTCTAAATATTGTGTCTTTTATTCGTTAAAATGAAAGTTTGTAATATAGAAATATTCTTAAAAATTTTGGATTAAGAATAAAAAACAAATAATTTTTCTAACCGAAAAATTTGTAAATTAAAAAGAAAGTTTCCGGGACCCCTTGATATAGCTGACTTGGTCCGACACTAAACGTACAGAGATATCTTAAAAACCACATTATAATAAGTTCTCATAACTAGTTTCATATTACTTAATTTATTATCTTTGAGAACAAAAAATCACAGCAGTTAACAAGCCAGTTAATCAATATTTTAATTAAAGAGAAAAAAATAATTTTTTTTAATATGTATATCCTTTTCGCGCTCGCAACTTTTTTATTTCTTCCCAACACGTCGTTGTCGTCCTTTTTTTTTTACTCTTTATCATCATATACATACAGTGGATATTCTTTCCGGGTCAACGGAGTAATTGCTCCGACTATACGCTGATACGTGCGACGCGGCGGACTATCTTTCAGCATAAAATTAAAGCCTCCCTATATACACATTGTGTTATATAGCTTTTAATGAATATTAACGAAGTTCCAGATAGGAGTAACTGTTAACGCACTACTGATGTCACGCGAGACACTATGTGTGATTGGAAGAAAGCTTTTTTATATTATACATATCTCTGTATATGTAAAACCACGAGGTATATCGGCTGTCGATTATTAAATCTTTCGACGAACCCGCATAGAATATTGTTTGTTTTTTTCCTTTCTTCTTCTTCTTTTTAATTAAAATGTTGCGTGACTTACGTGCAACGAAAATTATCGATTATTATTGAGAAGTTAAGATGTAGGGTAAACTTGCCGAGCTTTAAACTGAATAATAAAACGATTAATTCCAATAGAATACAAACTTCTTTTTTTTCCCCTTTTTTCTTTCTTTTGTTTTTTTTTTTTCTTTTTAAAGAAGATATATCGGAAAAAAACATGCGTAACCTAGATTCTAGACTACGTTTTAGTGGTAAAAAAATATGAATTTTGTTTAAAAATTATAAATAATTTATAAATTATCTACAACAGAAAGACAAGTTTTTTTTTAAATTTTATTTAACGTTGCTGTATTTCAGCAATCATTACGATGCTAATTAGCGACGGAGGTCATCAGTGTGTTTGTGGACAAAGTACACTTGTATAATATATACAGCGGTACTTATATCAATCAGCTGAAAGCGGGATTTGAACTCGGATCCCCGAGATTATGAATCCATTGCTCTACAAATTATTTGATATAAGAAGCATTAAAGTTGTTGAAGAAAATTTTTTTTTATTGCAAAATGGTTCTTTGATTTCGAAAAAGTTTTAAAACCTTTTCATCTTTCATTTTTTAGTTAACGACACTATAATAATGAAAAATAATTCATATAAAATATGCTTTTTAGTACTAAGAAAAAATCAATTTGTTCAATCCAATGTAATATTTAAGTTAGGCATATCTGGGATATCTGTTTATACTCTATCCCTACTCCTATTACTTTTGAAGAGATGTTAGCATAATTAATTTTCTTTTTTTTTAACGTGCAGTCAGTTCCCATCATGATGTTGATGTATGTAATAGTAGCAAGGCTTCGAGATACACTTGTTAAACAATAAAATCTACGTATACTTATTATAGTAAGACTGCCATTTATTAAAGTAAATTCCTATTACTCTTAAAACAATTGACGATTGTGATTTCACTATTTTTTTACAATAACCGCTTTTTAATTCTTTAAAATGTATATACCTTTTTAAATAATACGTCTAAAAGAAAATGTATGAGAATATACGAATATTCCTAAAAATTAAAAAAACATAATTACGAACTACTTGGTACAATTTAATAATAAACACATTAATTCTAGTGATTAAACATAGCGATTTAGTTAAAGCACAAAGCAATCACTTTAGTAATGCATTCTCTCGTATAATTACTAGTTTCTCTAATCAGAGCTGCAGCCTTACCAAAGACAATATACCTAACCGCGTTGGCAGTTTATTAATATATGAAAAGATAATATTTCTTTTAATTTAACTAACGTCATAGATTATTTTTAAATGGGATTTCTTTATTTTATTTATTTATTTAAGTTTTTGTCAGTTGTTAATTTTATTCATGTATTATGACTTATTTTTAATGCTAATGATACATTTTTTTAAATAGATTTTTAATTATTCGAGTTTAATTATTTGAAATATATATTAAATTCTGTACGAAAATAAAATATTGATTTGAAATATTGTGAATTGATTTTTTATTCTTATTGATTCGAAAGCGTTTTTATTAGGTAGAGGTAATTAAAAGTAAAAATGATCTGTAACTTTAATTTATAAGAAGTTGTTTTACTTTATTCTTTGGTATTCTTTACCCCCAATAAAATTTATTTATATAAAAATTTATTATATTATCACATTTTATGCTTCGGTATACAATAAAAATTTTCATTTTAAAAGAAAAAATTTATGTCTACATTTTTAAAAAATAACAAAAAATTTTTTTTAATTTAAAAGCAATACATAAATTACATATTCTTAAGTCTAGAAAATTTATCTAATTCAATTAATGACAATTACCCGAATAAAATAAAAAGTCATATAAGAATTTCGGGCTCGTAAAAAGCTTACAAAATTAGAAGAACTACATAAAGAAGTATATACGAACAGAATTTTTTTTTGGGATGCTCAAGTTATGAAAACTATTTCAATGCTTGTACACATTTATACTACATTCAAAATTTTATTATTTTTTTATTTTATTTAACGTCGTTGTATTTATGCTATCATTCCGATGCTTTATATTTTCAGTTTATAAAATTTGATATATTTCTTTAGGAATAATAATTAATATTTTTCAAAGATTTAACGATTAATTTAGTAAAAAATTTTCTTTCAAAACTTTTTAAAGAATAAAAAGTTCTTAAATAAAAATACTAATTTTTTTTCTTTAAAATCATTAATTTTTTTTTTATTTAATGCCGTTCTATTTGTCATGATAGTCATGCTAATTAGCGACGGAGGTATTCAGTGTATTTGTGAATAAGGCACATGTATCGCATACAGAGGTGCTTGTATCAATTGGTCGAGAGCGGGATACGAACTCGGGACTTCGAGATTACAAATCTATCGCTCTACCGGCTGAGCCACTGAGGCCTCATTTTGTTGATTTTTATGATCATTAATTTTAATAAAACTTATTCCTTTTGAACTCTGAATTTTAAAGTAACATTCACAACCAAAAGTAATACGTGTTTGCTATAAATTCTTAAATTTTAATAAATTTTAAATAAGTAAAAAAAAGATATCTGCTCTACTGAGACACCTAATTTTTTATTTTTTTATTTTCACGTGTTCGGTATGACAGAATGAAAAAGGATATCCACTGAAATAGATATTATTTACCCCAAAGGTCAACCTTTTAGAAAAAAAAGCCTTCAAATAATCAGTTTTATTTTTCATTTATCTTTGTTAAGAAGATCAATTTTTTTAATTGATTCTACTTTGATATTAAATTAAAAAGCTTCATGTAAAAAAATTGTAAATAGATAAATGCGAATTTAATTACAATTGAATATGTTCTGAAATTAGATGATAATGAGGAAAGATAGTGGGCAAAGATAAGATGAGAGTGAAAGCGAAAGAGAAGAAGCTTGAGAGCTCTCTATATCAGAAAGCTCGCAAGCTTTTATCACCCATGTGTAATGCTCGAGCTTACGTGACAACTATAGTATCACCATGGTAACTATTTCGTTGCTCTCCTCTCTCATATATATATATATATATATATATATATATATACATATTGCGTTTGTGTGTGTTAGGGTATGAGCGTATGCATGTATGTATGAAAAAGGTAACAAAGGAGGCTAGGCTCCTTTGAGTTTCCCTTGCTCTAAGATCGACAGAGTCAAAGAACAGTGGTATAAACGACATAGTGCTATAGATTTTGGGAACATAAAGTGAAGAAAAAAGATTCCACCATGTGTGCTTTTTTATTTAAACCAAAAAAAAAACTTTGTGTATTGTTTTATGGCCTTGATATTTTAAAATTTGGAGATTTATGATTGACTATGTAAATGGTCGCGTAATAAAAACGTTTTTATGGATACGTAAAAGTATTATATGATTTACGGTTTTTTGGGTATAAGATTTTTTTCTCAAATGAAATAAAAAAATATTCAAACAATAAATATGTGATTATAAATTTGGTAAAAAAATTATATTCTTTATTTTGAAAAATCTATACTGAGAAAATTAAAACTTAAAATTTTTTTTATAGACGGCTGTAAAAGAGGATGCTCAAGAAATGATTTGTAAAGTCTTGGTATTAAATTGACTTTTTACTATCACGAAATTTTTAAAGATATACAAAATTTAAACTTACTTAATTAACTTTGCTTTGGAAAAATAAAAAAGGTTAATTATTCTATTTATTGAAAACATCTGACAAAATGTTGATTTTTCCATTTAATTTAGCATATTTTAATCGTTTTCATACTCCTGTTTCATATTTTTACTAAATCTAAACATTCATAACAGTTTTTACGTTTTCTTGTATTTCTTTATTTGGTACATGTTTGTGTACATCCTTTTTTATAAAATTTAGAACAATCTAATAATTAAAATTTTTTTTTATTATTCCTTAAAGTACAATTGTCATATTGAAATTTGATAAAAAATTTATTTTTATAATATTACAATGCATTTATAATGATGAATTAAAATTTTAATATATATATTACGCATCGATACCAAAGCTCAAAAGAAAAATCTTGCCTACTTCGACGTTGCAATTCAGGTCAATCAAATGCATTACCGTGATGCATACAAATTACGGCACATAAAAGATTTTAGACTGATTATTTTTTTTATTCTATAAATATTTAATTATTATTTTTCTTTTTATTTAAATCATGCAAGGAGTTTAAAAATTTGATTAAAATTTAAAAACATTCGTATATTTAAGTTTATATTCGTTTCATTTAATTCTTCTCGTCTTTTTTTTTCAAATAATAAATTTAATTCTCATTTACGGATATTTATAAATGGTAATTTATACAATTTTATAATGTTTATTTTGATAAAATATAAAATAATAAGTATGAACATTGATAATATTTAAATGAACAACTAAAATTCATTAAATCTTGTTATCAATACATATTTATATAATTTAAATTAAACATAATATTTCATTTTCATAAATAATGCATATTTATTGTATGAGAAAATATAAAATGTTTATTGACTTAAACTTACAAAAAATTTTACTTAACAATTATAACGCATAATATCATTAGTATACGAATAAAAAAGTTATTTTTTAATGAAAAAAATTCTTTGTTATAAAATTGAGAGTGAACTTTTTAGCAGGCATCACTAATTTTTAGTTAATTCTTTATTAAAATATAAATATTTTTTTATTTGCTTTAATTTTTAATAAAAATAAGTACAGGAGCACGTAGATGAAATACTTTATTTTAAATTATAAATGTTTACTTGGTTATTAAACACGAGAGCCATAATATTGTGTTTACGTATTTTGTTGAGAGCATAGGAAATTGCTAATACAATATGTGTATTCGTAATGTTTATTTGTATTTCGTTGCAAATTCTCTAAATTATGCATTTCAAGAATACTTAAAAAATTGAAGTTTTTACACAAACATACTGTATTGCAAAAATAAAAAGAACTATTATATTTTTTATGGTCATTGGAAAACTATAAAAATAACTATATATTTACATTAAAAAGCTATAAATGGATAATCATTAATGTTTGATTTTATATATAATTATTTACACGCATTTATTTTCATTTACAAATGTTTATCTTCAATATTTCAATTTAGGGCGATACTTTTATCATTTGATCTCAATCTATTTTCATCTTTATCTATACTTCATGTGATTTTATCTAAGCATGTTATATATCATTCAATTTTTTTAAAAGAATGTATAAAAATTTATACATTCTTTTAGAAACAAATGCAATAAAATTTTAAATAAATATTAAGCGTTCAATTTTACAAAATAAAGTTATATATTAATTTACCCTTCATTCTTAAAATACAGCAAGCGATTAAAAGACAAAGAAGATAATAAAAAAATAATAACAATAGTGTGACCTTATATTCAATGGTTATGGTACGAAACAATAATGTTATTACGAACAAACCTAAAACAATTGATTACCTTGAAATTGAAAGTTCAATCAAACGAGCCACGTATACATAAAATTGAACGCAGCTTAATTGTCGGGCGAGTCTTTTTATTTTTTTTAAATTTAAACAAAAAGAAAAATCTTTAGAATTTAAATAATATCAAGATTGAAACCTTAATTACAAAACTTTATGAAACCGTCAATCGTTTGCCACCCTAAGAAACGAAAATTGATTTTACACTGAACCTTTAACGATTGTGTTGAGAGAGACCTGTCGAATATATACAGCTTTGTTTTAACGTTAAAACGCTGTCATTCATAAAATAATTACACGCTAAATTGCGTAACGACAATCGAATTCTCTCAATATTGTTTATGCGTATATATTATGCATTATATAAATTTAATCATGATGAAAATTTGCGTTGTACGTATTGACAGAATGATCACTTTAATGATACAAAAAAATTTTGACTTTAAATGTAATTGTTGTTTATAAAATCATAATTATAGAGCTGAATACACGTGCGCAATTTTCCAATATTTATTAATGTTGAGTTTGTGTTAATTTTAATCGTGATCGATTAAGAAATGCATTAGTCAATGTAACTAAAGTGCTTTCTCATATTAAATCTAACTTTAAGTTAAAGAGGCCGTCAGTGGCTCAGTCGGTAGAGCGATGGATTCGTAATCTCGAGGACCCGAGTTCGAATCCCGTTCTCGGCTGATTTATACTAGCACCACTGTACGTTACACGTGCTTTGTTCACAAACAGACTTACGACCTCCGTCGCTGATTAGCATTACAAAATAGCATAAATATAGCAACGTTAAAAAAGAAAAAAAATAATTAAATAACTGTAATGTAACTTGTGATGTTCGTGAGTACTAATTTTAATTTTTTTTCTCAAAATGGGAAATATAAAAAATATTTTTAATCGAAAAAAATGAATAAAGAATTTGATTTGGATACCACTAATTTCGGTTTTTAATGAAATAATATTTTTTTTTTATTTTTCTCAAAAAAAAAAATCATATAAAATAACTATTTTGAAACGAATCATCATGAATTATAAAAATATTTAATTCTATCATAATTTATCTTTAGATTAAATATAACCTTGTGGCTTTGAATCTAACATGAAATTATTTTACTGTTTAGTAATATCTGTGTGATCCGACAATCAATAGAGAATCACAAAAAAAATGAAGTATTCTAAAAATTTTAATCTAATAATATTGCTCTTCGAATTATTAATAATATGCTATAAAAATATCTGTTCATATCGTCTTTATTTCTAACAAACAAAAATTTTTTTCTTTGTTTCAGATTTAGCATCATATGAAGGTCTTGAAAAAATTTTCTTAGTAACCTAAGAATTGCTTGAAAGAATTTGGATTAAGTGAGTCGAAAGCTCCAACAACAAGTTGTATACGTTTTAATAATAAAAAGAAAAATTTTACAAAAATGTAAAAAGAAGAAGACAGCCATTCTCGTCATCAATATGAACGTACGGCAAAATAAGTATAATAATTATATGTAAATTATGTAATTAGAAACCAAAAAAAAAAGGAACAGATCAACTTATGATCGAAAGAAATCGATTTATATTTTTAACATGAGGTTTGAGTGCCCAAACAAGGAATTAACAAGGGAGATTTTTTTGATAAAAAAAAAGGAAGAACAGTAAAGAGAAGAAAGATAAATTTTTTTCTGTATTGTTATAAAATGGGGAATGAAACAATATTTTGTATACTATTGATTTCAAGATTCTCGGAATATCACTGACTGCGTTGAAAAAACTACACGTTAATAGTGATTGTACAAGATAATCGTTAGGACAATGACTCAAATTCGTCAAATACCTATTTAAAATTAAAATCGTTCTTCGAAAACTTGAATCATAAGAATTCAAAAACATAAGGTAAAATAATTACTATGATTGAGTAAAAATTTTAATGGATACATTTTATTACGATTTATAATTTTTTTTATACTGCATGGTAAAATAATTAGAAAGCACTTATACAAATACAAAATAAAAACATCATTTACAAAATAAAAAAATCATTCTTACTGAAAATCAAATCCCCCCTGCCTACAAGATAAACGCTGCACTAAATGAGCTCATTCATCATCCCTTGATTGCACTCAGTTTGTCGTCGTACATTTTACTATTTGTGTTCTTGTATTTCTCCGTATAATAAATAGAGTTTTTCGAACCAATTTTTTAAATAAAAAATAAGAATTGTTTAACTGGAGATATTATTTTAATAATAATAAATAGTTGTTAATTGGACTAAAATAAATAAATTTTCAATATTGAATAGAATGGTATCAACATTTAAAATAAGATTGACAAACTAAAAATTTTAATATTTATTGATTTTATATCTTTAAGAGTGACAAAATTAAATTTACTGATAAACAATTCATAATTAATATAATTTATTTTTTATATTTACAATTTATTTATATTTGGAAGAAAAACTTAAATTAAGTATTTTTATTTTAAATTCATGGAAAATTCGATGTTTATAATATTTTAAAAATATTTGTACATTTTGTGTGCCCTAATTATTATTTAAATTGACTTTAACAAAATAATAATAAAATTATTGGATATTTTTCATCAAATTTACAAACTTCTTCGTAGCTATCTATTATAACAGAATTTAAAAATCTGCATTTAATATACAAAACTGTTTACACATAATTTGTTTTTAATGCATTCATTATAAAAATGCATAATTTATGATACAAGAAAATATAGTCATACAGTAAAGTACACAATTGAAAATTTATTTTATTTTTAATAAATTTTGTTCGATAATTTTTCAACGGAACAAAATTTAAGTTCATTATTAAATTAAATATTTTATACGTCTAAATTATGTCATTATATCTGTAAAATATCGAATTGAAATATAAAGGAGAATGTCCACGAACACATATCAAATAAGAAAATGTTGAGTAATGTACAAAAGTGTTATTGATGCTGACATTTAATAGTAATATGAAAATTAAAAAAATCAATATTCAGAAATGAAGTCGTCAGTGACTCACTCGGTAGAGCGGTAGACTCGTAATCTCGAGGATCCGAGTTCGAATCTCGCTCTCGGCTAATTTATGGCACCACTGTACGTTACATGTGCTTTATTCTCATACACACTGTCGATTTCCGTCGCAAAATTAGCATCGCAATGATAGCTGAAATACAGCGACGTTTAATAAAAATTAAACAAATATTCAGAAATGATAAATCCATTGGGTAGGGTGTTTTTTTTCTTTTTCATAATGCAAAGTTTATTAACTTAGCTTAAATTTTATTCTAGTATTATTTATTAGTTTTGAACCAATATTTTACAAACAATCTCATGGACATCCTCTTTTACTTTTATCATTTCAAGAACTTACAACATTTTTTTTACAATAAAATAAATTATGCATGTATTAAATTTCAATTAAAATAAAAAAACCATGTTTAAATAATTTAAAAATTAATGTTATACTCATAACACATATAATCCTATTTGATTGTATCGTAGAAGGAAAGCGAAACTCAAAAAGAAGAAAAAGAAAAAGTGTGAGACAAAAAAAAGGCAAGAAAATAATGGCGGATTACGAGAGGATTCGCTTGGTGGTTTTAGGCGGTGCTAGCGTTGGTAAAAGCGCTATAATACGTCGACTATTAGGCCAAGGATTTAGCGATAAATATCGGCCAACTGTTGAAGATCTCTACTCCAGAGAATGTATCCTAGGTACACTTACGCTCAAAGTCGATTTACTCGATACAGCCGGTGAGTTAATTTGCAATGTTTTTATGCTTTTCTTTTGTTTTAAGGATTATCTATATTTAAAGCTTTTGAGTTGTGAACTTGAAATATAAATTCACGAAATATAGATATTTCGTGAACTGTAATGTTAATTAATTACAGCCTCCAACAATGCAAAATTGAAAAAAAAACAGAACTATATAAACTATCAATTTTTAGGTTTATATTTTAACAATAAAACTTACAGCATTTTATTTTTTGTTTAGTTAATCTATTTTCTAAAATCAGTACATTCAATTAAAATAAACTTTTTGTTTTTCAACTGATAAGTTATGATTCTATAATATTTTGATAACCACATAAAAAAGTCAATATTCTCAATTAGAGTAAATCAGTCCATAAATAATCTCGATTCTCAATGAAAAATTACAAGATTATTACATTCGTTTAACATTATTACATGCTTACATGTAAACTTAATTTCCATTTATTTAACAATAATCGTACTTCAACATGCGAGCTGAATAAACTAGAATAAAAAATTACTTTAAATAAAGAGCTTTAAAATTTTTCTTTAAAATAAAATCAGTAGAATACTGATTATAAGTTTAATATTCATCGGTATTTAATAAAAACGATACGCTTATAAACGGAATCTCTTGAATTTTACTGATTCATTTCTATACGGCCTTATATACTATTTAATAATGTTTATAAATAATTTTTAAAATAATATGAAACATTCTATACGGTTTTGATTTAATTAAAAAGTTTTTTATTAATATTTATACTTACAAACCTCAGTAAGCATTTTAACATCGAAATCAATCTGATAGAACAAAATCGTTAACTTTCAAAATACGTATAAGCAAGTGTACGTAAAATCAAGTTTCACAAAACTCATAAGCATATTATTCAAAAGTCAAACATGAGGGCTATCATTTAAGAAATCAAATGAGCCTTTAAGTAACCTTCATTGAAAACTAATTTTAAATAAATTTATCGAAATTTAGAAATTTTTACAATTATGTTAAGTTAGTTACTCCTTTGATAGAAAAGTATTTTTCGTGATATCTATATTGTTAATAAGTTCAATGAAAAAGTTTTACACTAGAAAGACTAAAAGCTCTTAGTGCATAAATAATTATTGAAAATAAACGATAATAAATTAAATGCTTTATATTTGAATTTTCTTTTGACATTAGGTGACCAGCAATTTCCGGCAATGAGAAGACTTAGTATAGCCACAGCACATGCCTTTCTACTTGTCTACTCGACATGCTCGCTGGCGAGCTTTGAATGCGTCAAACGTTGCTTTGAGGAAGTCAGAGAGCAAAGGGCTGACTTTCAGGTAAAAGTCACATACGTATGACCGCTGCCTTTGTAATGTCTGTTTGCTTGGCTTTTAGTAAAAAAAAAAGTTAAATATAACGTTTTATTAGACCAGATTATAAAAAAGAATTTTATTTTTTTTTCACTTTTTATGTCAGCTTTATAAAATGTTACTGTTGTAGTTATAAAATGTTAAAATTTGAGAAACGAGTTTAAACACAATGGAAAATTTAAATATTATAGTAAACTCAGTTGTTATTAACAAAAAATGTATGAAAAACTTAAAATATTTCATGCGTTAACATTTATTCACTTATATCAGTGATTCAAAAATATTCGCAAAAAAGTTTTATTACACTGTAAAAAATTTTCTGTAATTTTAACCCTTGAAAATATTTTAGATGAGACAAAAATTTTTTTTTGTTTAAATTTTAAAATAATTTATATGTAGATTTTTGAAAAAATTTGACAAATAATTTCTAAAAAATACACAATTTGCAATAATAAAATGTTTAAGATAATTTGCAACAAAGTATATATTTTACATCAAAATTTGACAAAAATTTTTGTTTTTATAATTTACACAAAAATTTTATGCAACAAATAATTTTATATCAACTTTGAGTAAAATTTTAACACAAAAATATTCAACGAAGAACAATTTTGAGAAACAAGGCCAAAATTTTTACAGTGTATAAATAGACATAACTTTATTTTCCCGAGTAGAACCAAATTAGATAAATTCATCTCTGACCTTTTTTAAATTTGTCCCGTAAATAACCCTTCCAAAACCTTTTACACTTGTCAAAATAAGCTTAACTTATTTACCGTAACACGATGAATGGAGGTAAACACAATTAAACACTCAATTTCCTAGATCGGAAATAGCCTTTGATCCTTTTTTTTCCCACATTCACTTAAAATTACGTCATAGATCTCATTCCCAAGTCAATAATAAGGGACACTTTATTAACCTAAAATGGAGCGAAAATAGGAAAATTCTTCCACTGAATATTAGCAGGTGTAAACTAAAGTATTGCTCTTAAGGACGGAAAACGTCACTTTATTGCATTTGAAGTAAGGAATAAGGTAGTTGACAAAATTAAAATTATTATTTTAAAAAAAATTTTATAATTAATAACATTTATTTAAAAATTATGTTTATAATCTAAGCATTTGAAGATACAAAAGTTCATGAAATTTTAATAAATACAAATTTTGAACAATATAATTAATTACTAAATGAATATTCATTCATAATTATAAATATTATAACTTTATTTAATAATACGTTAAATAAAGTCTTCATATCTGACGTGGACAGTAAGCTATTGCCTTCAATTATGATTTTTTTTGTTTCTATTTTACACGGTTCATTACCCTCTAAACTTAATACTCTTACAATTTGACGCAGACCAACTTTTTAAGTTAATAAAGTAGCCAGAATTAAGCTTGGGATAAAGCGTTGTATGCAACACAAAAGCAAAGTCTGTTTGCTCATAGTTACCGACATTGCAATTTTCTGAGTGTGGCAATATTATTACAAAGCTTTCGAATATATCTTTATTGTCTTTGAAGATAAAATAAAAAATGAATGCGCAAAGATATTTAAAAAATTTTTTTTAACTAAAATTCAAAACGTTAATGAACTACGAAGTCAAAATTTCCTGTCACCTTAAATAAAATGCCGATTAACATAATAAAATTATTAACATTCAAATATTAACTATTTACTGTATATGTACCAGGAGGTGCCGATTGTGATAGCAGGTAACAAAGTCGACTTAACATTCGCTCATCGCGAAGTGCCGATAGAAGACGTAAGCGAATGGTTATACTGCGAGCTACCGAAGCTAAGGGCCAAAGTCATCGAGTGCTCGGCAAAGGACGATCACAATATCAAGGAAATATTTCGTTGTTTTGTAACATTATCAAGGATCGTGCCGAAAAATCCAACAGGTGAAACGGATGAGTCTGGTCTGAGAAGACGATGCTCGGCTTACGGCTCGCGCAGGTATATATTGTATGTAATGTTAATTTTATTTTATATTTTTATTGTTTAAGCATTACGAAATTTGGTATCGATGAAATTGAATTGTAGACTAGTTTATAGCGAGCTTAGTCGAATTTTATATTACGTCTATTTATTTTAAATGCTTTGTTCAGTAACATGTTTCATTAACATTTTATTAAGCTATTCTTTTTAACTAACTGCTTTAAATTTAGATATTAAACCACTGAAAAAATTAACTCCAATTATTTTCCAGTAAAAATAAATACAGAACAATACTATGGTTGCTATAAGAAA
The DNA here is from genome assembly GCA_017163975.1 of Anastatus disparis. NCBI lineage: Eukaryota > Metazoa > Arthropoda > Insecta > Hymenoptera > Eupelmidae > Anastatus > Anastatus disparis. The sequence continues at coordinate 10,256,822 of JAFFSR010000333.1, read as the reverse complement.
CTATAGTTATTCCTCTTTTTTTTTTAATTCTGCAAATAATTTTAATTTCTACGAAGGGAATTCGAAAGATTTTTTTTTTTAATTCGAATTAATAAAATTAAAAAAACTTTCTTGATTATAATTACTTATTACTTTCTATTAAATTTGATTTTATTGTCATTCCATTTGTTGATGAAAATTATTAATCAATATTACATTTCAAAAATAATATGTACGCGTCCTCGTCTAGTAAAAGCTTCACGTGTGTTATTTCATAAAAGCTTCAAACTAAGATTGATTTCTGAAATTTGCCAAGATTGATTGCGCTCATTCACGAAAGCCGGCGAATGAATAAGTTGTTTAACATAATCATAAGATACAAAAAAATTGCTGATTTATCAATCAATTACGGGTATACTTTTTATGCAAGCTTCGTATCAAATCATATAGTTTAGTTACATGAGTATAATTCGGATGATTGATAAGTTAAATTTTATGGTAAAAACAATAGGTAGTAGTTATTAACTGAATAAAAGTATCGAAATATAAATCTTAATTTTAGTCAATTTTAGTTCATTTTAATTTCAGTTCTTTAACAATGTTACAGAAAAAAGTTTTATCAATTACTGATAATTGTTAAAACAAAGTAGTTAATGAAACTTTGGGTATCGGCAAAAAAAAAAAAGGTTTTTAACAAATAATAACGATTTCTTTTAGTTATAAATCTGTTTTTATTATTATTTTCGGTAATCTTTTATAATTTGCATTTAAAAAATTTTTTTTTAAATGCGAATGAGTGCAAATAATCCATAATAAAAGAAAATAACTAAAAAAGGAAATTGAAATTAAATGAAATTTATAAAGCCTGAATTTAATATTTATCTGCAATCATTTACAATTTTTCCTGTTATTAAATCTTTTCTTTAATTATTTACAGTTGTTTCATTTTCTACTAATTTAAGATAGAACTCTAAAGTCTTAATTAATTAATAAAACTAATTATTTTTCTTTTAACTTGAATAAAAAGAATTTAATTACTTGTTATCTTATTTAAAATCCCATTGCTAAAAAAAGGAACTGCTTTGAACAAAACAACTAATCTTATGCAAGGCATTAAAAAGGATACTCCGAAGCCGATGAGTGGTTCAGTCGGTAGAGCGTTGGATTCATAATCTCGGGGCTCTGAGTTCGAATCCCGCTCTCAGCAGCTGATTGATACAAGCACCACTGTACGTTACATGTGCTGAAGTTCACAAACACACTTTAGAGCTCCGTCGCTGATTAGCATTACAAAATAGCATAAATATAGCGACGTTAAAAAAGAACAAAAAAAAATTAGATTTAAATGAAAGTTACTTCATTCACTGTAAAAACATCAATTTATTTAACAAAAACATATATTTTTTGATAAAAATTGCATTTTTTCATCAATTTTTCTAGAATAATTTGATAACCGATAAAATAAATCAAAATTTTAAATACAGCGCAAGACCAGGCAGTCCAGGAAGATCAGGTAGCGCAAGCCCAGGCTCACCAAAGCAAGTATTAGCAGCTCAAGGCTCGTCGGTCGTTGCAGTTGCAGAAGAAGTCAAAAGTAAGCCACGTAGTCGTAGTCTTATAAGGCGTGCCTCGCGCAAAACAAAACAGCAGATACGAGATGCTCATGCCGAAGATTGTAATATCTCATAAAATGAAAAAAAAAGAAGAGGTTTTATTTCGCTCTCGTTATGCAAAACATTCCAAGAAAAAGAAAAGAATAAAAGAAAAAAAATAAGAATAAAAAAAATAAATTACAAGAATAATTATAACGTTGATCCAAAATGTGCCCTCCTTCCTGTTAACATCTCTTTTTTGAGTACGTAAAAATAAACAATAATATGATTATTAACGACAAAGCATGTTTTATAATGGACGAGTTATTTTATATTATTGATTAATTAAGATCATTTGGAATACTTAATATTTAAATAGTAGGATCTTATTTTTTTTATTTGATAAAAGTAGATACTAGAAGTATTGGACATAGCCTATCTAATCTCAGCTGTAATATTTGATAACGATCTTCTTTCAATATTTAACTTTTAACCGATATTGAATAAATTTTGAATATGGTAATTAAAAATATGAAGAACTCAATAATGAAAAAAAATTCGATTGCTATTTTTGAAATATTTGAAAATTAATCAACACAGTAGATATAGTGCAGTTTAGTCAGACATTAATTAATCAGAAAAAAATTTATATAAAATTCATATAAAAGTACATTTTATCAAGAGACAAGCTATATAAATTATTGTTTGGAATATTGATAAGAATTCTAATTACATTTTTTCAAGGTAAAAATTTTTAATGAATTTTAGGTTCACATAGTAGTCAGCTTTAGCCTTTGATGATTTCGCTATAGAAAATATCAATTTTTTGGAAATTAATTAACAACTTACTAGTTATTTTATGCTATTCACAGTTTTTTGAATAGCATAAAATGTGTGCTTTAATAATAAATTATTGAAAATCGTTGAAAAAAGAAATAAATTTGAAATAACATTATAATTAAAATTGATTATTTATAAAATTAAAAAATAAAAATTCACTAATATTTATACAGAAAATAGGAAAAAGGGTTATTTTATATTCCATGTAATATATTTTTTGTACGATCAAATAAGTTGTTTAAATAAAATTTGAATATTTACTATACCAAAAGTTTACATAAGTAAATTAAGTTTTCCAAGAATTTTAACAATGCTTTCCTTTCTATTGAAATACCTATCGATTTCTTTTTTGCACGCAAATTTAAAATTCGAAAGCAATTTGTTAAAAATTAATTTTTTTCCTTTATTTTTTTAGCGCCAAACAATATTTTCATTCTAATGCTTTCATTTTTAAGCAATAAATGTACAAGATAGAAGTACAAAATCTTAATTAAAATTTTCAAGTATATTAATTACTATATTCATTTAATACAAGTTGAATCACTGAAATTTATGAATAAAGTTTATTTACAATCTTGCCGCTCTAAAACTCAACCACACAATCGTTCATTTTATTTATTTACTAACGTTTTCATAGCATTTCTCCAAATGCAACAGGCGGAAAAAAAAACTTTGCGCGTACTGTATTTCACTCAATACTCGCACAAACTTTTAGTAAACATCTCAATATATACAAAACTTGTTTTATGTATACTTTTACATTAAACACACGATGGTACAATCAATCAAACCCAAATGTATATTTTTGTTTGTTTTTCTAACTAAAAAGAAGCCTCGCATTTTTATGTACAGATGCATAAACGATTTCGATAGAAAAAAGTGAACGGGAAAGCAAGATCAAATACAAGGATTTTAAAGTTTTTACACTATTGCTGGTATTGCACGCGTTTGTGAAAAAGAGTAAATTTGAATATGTAACGTGTACGTATGTGGGTAAAAGACAAGAAAATAAACATTGAAACGAAGTCGAAGATAAGAAGGAATAATGCAGATGGAATTTTGGAACAATCGTGTTAAAATTTTTCTTTCTTTTCTCTTTATAACTATATGCATTTATCCAAACAATAATTTTATTTCTTTTAGAAAATTTTCTATTTTTCTATAAAGCCAAAATTCATAAAAAAGTAAATTTGTATATTTACAAAATTGCTAAAAAGAATAAAAAAAATATTCCTAAAATTATGAAAATAAACAAAATTTTAATGTACCACAGGAAAAATTTCACGCAAATCTATAATCAGATACAATCTCTCTTTTATAAAAAAAAAAAAGTTAATTAGCTCGCATCGCTTTCATAACAAGTTTAAAACAAAAAAAAAAGTTCTCCAGCATCCAATTAAAACGAAATGATAACGAGGACTGGTTGAAAAAAAATAAAGGGTAATACAAAAATGAGAAAAATAGAATGAGACATAGAGTCGAAAAAAAGGAATTAATAGAGCGTTAAATAAAAGGCATACCAAAATTACAAGGTTATACCTTTTTTGATACGAAAAGATACGAGACTAAATCAACGAGGTTGCTTTTTGATATAAAAGAAAAACTAAATCCAAATGAATATTCGTACACGTAAAACCTTTTTTTCTTATGTTAAAAAAATGTATACAAAAAATAAAATAAAACGAAGATAAAAGTGTCTGATAAACGAAGCTAATTATCCAAATCATTTCACACGATGATATTATAAACGAGAATAAGTACATTATCATTTCTTTTTTGAAGATGACATTAAAAGTTAGATGAAAAAGTTTAACGCGATGAGAAAATATACTTTTTTTTCTAATGCACACAATTACACACAGACACAGACATAAAAGCTGTAAAAATTCTTCGACGAAGCATAAAGCTCGTCTCGTATTTGATACTTAAACTTGATAAATGAACTTTCTTATGGTGGTTAAAGGAAGAAAGAGAGAATGATTCATCATTTACTTTTTGACACGTAGCACGAGTTTAAATTTTAAAGCAATTTGCAATTCTTCTTCTTGGTTCTTTTCTTACTTATTTTTTTAATATATTCGAATGGTTTAATATTATGAATGTTGTCATCATTTTTATCAGATTAAATATAATTTAAAAGGTCTATTAGATAATTAAATTATAATAAATTATGTTTGATGATATTTTTAATAATTCAGGACTCTAAATTGAATTACAAAAATAATCACTCTTTGTTTGTGTTTCTTTTTACGTTTAATTTTTAATATTACTTACATAAATTGTAATATTATTTATAATGAAAAATTGCAAAAATAATTCGATAGCTCGAACTTTTATAAACTATAGAAAAAAAATTTTACGAAAAAGACTAAAATTAAAAAATTTTGTATTATAAAATCAAGTTTACACGTTACATAAAAAATCATAGCATTACGTAAATTAAATTTCCTTTTATTTTTTTCCATACCACCTTTTATTTTTTAAGCTCACCAAAAAGCTTTTGTTCTTTATATTCCATTAAACTATCTTGTACAGCAGATAAAGTGTAAAAGAGAATAAGAAAAGCTAGTAGTGTTATATACATTATACTTATAACAAACGAGACAGGTTAAAGAGGTCGAGAAGATTAACGGTAGTAGGCGGTGTATATATACGCGTAAAAGGGATGCGATGAAAACAAAAGCTATAATGAGAGAAAGAGCGAGTGAATGTTCGGCGTCAATGTGTTTAAAAAGAATATAAAAAGGAGATCAGAAATGAAGAACGATCGTTAAAATCAAAGGATGGGAAGTGTTTCTTTTTTCATGTATTGTTCGGATGGTTTCTTGTTTTATGATTATTTTAATTTTAATTTCATATTATTGGGATTTTTATGCGTGTTTTGGCATAAATCAATGAATTATTATATTATTTCAAGTAAATTTCAAACTTAATTCAATTATTAAATTAGAATAATGATTTTGATAATTATATCAATGTCATACCTATAAATAATTATATTTTATATATAACATAATTTAATGAAAAATTAAGGACGCTTTAGTTAATTTTTGCTAAAATAAATTGATTAAATTTGATTATTGCTTTATTTTTAAAGATTCAGCTTCGTTAAAAAGTTAATTATAAAATTATTCAGTTGTAATATTTTTAATAATGAGTTTCGATAATAAAAGAATAATTTCTTGTAGTATAATATGAGGGCTGATAAAAGATAGATAAAATGTGTTTGTAAACCTTTAATTTAACGCGAACACAATGATTAATTTGCGCGACCTATAAATTATTTTTAATTGTTGATAATTAAACGCAATTTGTTATAATTATAACACTTTACGATATAATTTTAACGCGTATGCATGAAATGCTATACGTAAAATTTGAATGTTAATTTAATAACGAAAAATTAATATTGTGAAGCATCGATTAATTTTATATTAAATTTATGATTTATGATTTTCAGAAATATATTTTTGGAAAATTTGAAAATTTTTCTCAATAAAATTTGCTTATTAATGAAATTTACGAGATAAATGCTATACAAAATAAAGATGATCTCTAATAAATATTATATTTCTATAAAATATAATTTTTTTTCTTTATTTAAAATTTATGAAAATTAAGAAACAAAAAATAAAGATACTAAAATAAAGTTTTTTATTTACTATTTAATCTAATGTTTATATTTTTGCTTATAGGTGTAAACATCAATTATCATCTAATATTTAAATATAATATTGAAAATGAACAGAATATAAAATTCAATTCCAAAGAAATGATTAATTATAGTATATTGAACAAAAAACTGTTATGCGCCGTGTAAGAAATTCGGTAATTAAAACAAGTAGATGAAATCAGCGTGTAGGTAGACTATATAAGCTCTGATCGAAAAATATATAAAATATATCGAATTATTTATGCTTAATTTCCGTAAATTACATAATTTTTTTTTAAAGATCATCAATAACAATTAAATTTAATAAAGAAAATTTTGAATATAATTAATGATATGCGAATAATTATTTAAATTTAACAAAAGAAAAAATATCTGGAGAATGCTTTTCTTCAAGCTTATATAAATCAAGTATACCTCATCAACAAGGAAAAGAAAGTATATTATTATTCGGTAAAATTAATTAAAACCAATAATTCTGTACACCTACAAAAGAAATCATATTTTCTGTTTTTTTCTTTGATTTATCAAGTCAAGTATCTCTGAAGACTTTCGTACATCATCGGCAATAATTTATGAATAAGTTATTTCTTAACATAAAAACCAAAAAAAAAGATATTTTTCTTTAAAATTTTTGCTTGTCAGATATCGTTTTATCGATTGACCCAGCAAAGAGCTTCAACTCTTCTCACACTTCTTTCGAGGTCGTCATGGGGGAATACACATACACACAGAGTAAAAGAGATGGAGACATACGATGAGACCACAATTGCAGCCTCTGTTTTTTTTTCCTTTTTTTTTCGAGTTTGTGTACGGTATTAAGTGACGAGCTCACAAAATTCGGGTCAGCAATGTGTGGAAGTGACTTCAAAAGGGTCGTAACTTGAGGTTTTGAGATGCAAAAGCTTTGAAGGGACGTTTGAATGTGAATAGGAGAAAATAGAAGGGCTAGGTATTTGAAAATTAAAGCAATTATTTTCTAGATAATAGGATGTTGAAAAAAATTTTCATTGAAGGAAAGATTTTGTTTTAAAGAAAAAAAGATGTAGGCATAAAATGAGAACTTTTTATCAAAAATGATTGATTGTACTAAATTATTAAATGATTCTAATTTAAAAAATCCATAATATTATTCAATTTGAACTTTTTTTAAATATTTGAGAAAAATTTTATAATTATTTTTATTGTAATGAAATATTGGGAGGAAATTAAGAAATTGATTGGATCAATTTGTAAATTACTTGAATACAATATGTTTTGAAATTAATTTATTTTCATAATGATCAGCAAAATATCATTTTTATTTTGCGTTTTAATTAAGTTTTAAAACGTTGAATATTTTTACCATAATTAACTCTTAAAAAACAACTCGTCCATTATAAAAAAAAATTAAATGAAAATTTTTCAAAAATTTCCCAATTTGTATTACACAATAATTTGTGTAAACAATATAAGAAAATAATTAAAGTTGTTAAAATATTAACACTTTGACGTTAATAAATACAAACTGATTTATTGCCTGTACACATCCCTTTAATCATAAATAGATAATAAATAAAAAATATATAAAAGTGTCATTGAACGTTGAGGATGTCAAAACTGAAAATTGCAAAATAAAGCAAACACAATTATTTAATATTCAATATTCCGAAAATTTATTTTGACATTTTATTTGAAATTTCAAAATTCATTTGAAAATTTATTTTTCCAACAGAAAAAAAAATAATGAATTGCAAAGATCTTATCGACATCCTCGACACATTATAAAATTATTATTAAAATGCTGTAAGATTAAAATGAACAATGAAATGATAAACGACCGTCCCGTGTTATAAAAAAAAATTTTTTTGTACATCAGATGATCGATTATGTAAATGTAATAAATAAACAATTAATATTAATGATAGGATTATAATATATTAACTTAATAAAAAAAAGATGATTGAGAAGAACGAATAATGAAGAACAAAAAAAAAACGAAAAACGATAGTAATTATAGAAAATTTTGAAAAACTGTTCGAATAATATGAGGTGCGCATTAAATTCATGAAATGAAAACTGTAAAAAAAATGCTATTGAGTATATAAAAAATTAATGATTGAACGAAAACGCTTTTTTTGCGTAAAATTTTGAAGGGCGCAATTTTTGTAGTGTTGCGAACGCAAGTCCGAATGTAGGAGTTTTAGATATAATAGAAATTAGAATTGTGTTTGAAAGATTGATTTTATATGTCAAGAGAACTATTTTATTTTACTTTCGTTTATTTTACCTTAAAAAAACTATCTATGCATTGAATGAATATAATTTTATTGAATCATCATATCTAAAAGTTGACAATTGGAGATCTTCAGTGGCTCACTCGGTTGAGTGATAGATTCGTAATCTTGAGATCCCGAGTTCGTATCCCGCTCTCGACCGATTTATGCAAGCACCACTGTAATATACATGTGCTTTGTTCACAAACACACTAAAACGACCTCCATCGCCAATTGACATCGTAATGATAGCATAAATACAGCGACGTTAAATAAAATTTTAAAAAAATTGTTTAAATTAAATAATTTTAAACTTTAATGCAATTTGTTTTGAAAATAAATGAAATCCTTTTTTATATTCATAGAAAATATATAAAATTATGTAATTTAATACCATATTCTGAACGAAGAAAACGTAAAAAAAAATGTTGTTTATTTTATTTTTTATTTTTAAACATCTCCAGCGAGAATAAATAAAACAACAGAAATTATTCAATAAGATTGGACGATTTTAAAATCGTCCTACGTGATTTCATGTTCATGCAGTACGTGATGTCCATTCAAGTACGTGGAAAAAAAAGAAATAAAATGATAAATATTTTTTTCTCCTTCTCTTGACATATAAAAAAAATAACAACAACCTTTACCTCTAATGATAAAAAATAATATCACCACGTAAATAAATCAAATGGTTAGTCCAAATAAAAATATATAGAAATTTAAATAAAAAAAATTAATTTTTCAATTTCTATGTATTTTTATGACAAATATATAGTAAGGAAAAAAAATAGCGTCAAAGGACTGTGAAAATGTAAGTTTTTATATATCAACTGATGGTGTGAGTTTAGATATAAAGGGAGTGATAATATTGTTTCGCGTGCTATAATCAGTATTGTAGTAGACCCCTGAATTAAAGAAAAAAATCAACAACAAAAAAGATAACAAATGTGAAAAGTATGTGCGTATAAATAATAAACTCAAATTTTCCTACTTTTTTTTTCAATCAAAAATATTGTCTTACCGATCATTGAATAAAGTAGCGTTTCATAAAGTGAGGAAATTATTTTCCACGAAACGTTAGTTATTATTATACTAATAATATATCGCGCTTCTGTATACCTTTACGTAAGAAATAAACAAAAATTTGTAAAAATCATATCAAATCTATGAATTTGTACTTGAAATTATTATATTACTAATTAGTTTAATCAACTGAATCTACTTTAATGCGAGAGTGTATTTTATGCTAACGAGTAAATAGTTGCGATTATTTAATCATAAGATACAAAATTATAAATTATATTACAAAGTTATAATTCAATTGACAGAATTACAATTCAAGTTATAAAATTAAAAAGTTAAATACAAATTTTTTTCGATCATTTAATTTAATTTTTTAAAAATAAGTCAGGAAAAAATTCTTATTGTTATAAGAAAAGTTATATTTGTATTGTCAAAAGAATCATTTTGAGAACTATGAACATTTTATGAATTTGATAAAAAAAATACTAAGATATTAAATTTTTTATTTCAAAGCTGCAAATCAATCTTCTTTTTTAACAAAAATAAAAAAAAATAACTCGACTACTATATAAATAATTAACTAAAACCATCAAATTCCTTTATAAAAGCGAGAAATATAAGATAAAAAAATCCAGATACTAGAATATTTTGTCTCAATACATAGATACAAAATAAAATATGATCTTGCGAAGATAAAATATACATTAATCGCATTAAATATTTCTTTATAGAAGCTTTTCGTGCTTGAAGCTGAATTTCAAATGCTAAGCGGGAGCGACGATGACACGGGGTATAATAAATAATAATAAAAGATAGAAAGAGAAAAAAAAATAAGAAGAGTAAAGCAGAATTATGTTGACAAAAAAAAAAAAGACTGCGATGCGAAGTAAATAAATGATAGATAATTTTTATTCATTTATTTATTAACATTAAAAATATAAAAAGCCATTAATTTTGATAAGATATAATCAAGAAGTAAAATTACAATAGGTATGTATGTACAACCTTTAGTGAAAATTGTACATACGTTAATGAACGCTAAAATATATTATATATATCGATCGACATAACGTTAGAATAAATTATTTTCTAAAATCTAAGACGTTAAGCAAACGAATTTTCATTTCGATGAAATAAATACGCCGTTAATATTCTATTTTCAAAATGTCTAAGAAAATAATAACGACCAGTCACGTAAAAATAGAGAAAAAAAATAAATAAAAGTAATTTATGATAAAAATAAAAATGATGAAACAATGTTTTGATTGAAGGAATAAAATTCCACATTATTTTACTATACGCTAATCAAAAGTGATAGTGGCATACCAGTAAGCAAAATTAATCAAAATAACTTCACGAATACTCATTATGATTTTTAATTGAATCCGTAGAAAAAAAATCTTAAAATTTTTAAACTTTATATGTTACATTTTACTGTATTATCAATAAATTTTTTATATATCAAACCAAAATTGGATTTTCTTCAATTGAAAAACAAAAATCAGATGAAATGCAATGAAATAAGATATTTGAGAATAAATAAAAAATTTTCTACAGGCACCTCACTATGCAATTGAATTTCAAACGGAATACATAACAACTTGCTTGATAAAAAGAAATATAAAAAAAAATCACATGAATCAGTTACTCAAAGTAATTGAAAAATTTCTTTTTAATCTATTTTTACAAATCTACTTAAAAAAAAATCAATACGATCAAATAAGAGGACCATAATTAAGATACACGTTAATACCACAATGGTATTGATATTATCACTTTCTATGAATAAACCGAATTCGAAAAAAAAAGTAATACTAATAATTAACATTATCAATCAAAATGAATTTCAAAGAACATAAACTGTAATTTTTCATTTACTCAAATTTATTATATATAGAGTTTAAAAAAAAAGGGAAGAATATACCTCATAAATAATCATATATAGCTGTCTATATTTGTATAATCAAAAAAAAAATAAAATTGTATTCGATTAATGAATAAAATAAAGATCGATAGCAAAGAAATTGTATAAAATTATATGCGCTTCGCAAGAGTCATTTGTAATTGCTGTTATTACCAATTGAGATATGAAGAAAAAAAAATGATAAATAAAAAAAAACTAAATAATTACGTTATAAACTGCAAGCGATGCATGAATCGCAAGCGACTTACTGCAAAAAGAAAAATCCAAAAAAAAAAGAAAATAAAAAATAATGAAATCGATAAGTATAGAGAATAAGAAACAAATTGTCTTTTGACCAATTTTAACTAAGTGTCTCCATCGTCTATCTCTCTTATAAAAAAAAGTAAACTTTTTAAAGATGAGCACTTATAATTAACTTTAACCAAAGATATTCGCACCACAATGGAAACAAGCGTTTACTTATCCCAAAATGTCATCCAAAATAAAGATTTAAAAAATAAAGAGAAAAGAAAAATTCGCTTAGATGTACAAGATTGAACTTAAAAAAATATATAGAGTATAAAAGGATATGAAAATTTTATTAGACGTATTTTTCGTTTTATCATAATGCAAATGAAATATAAAAAGAAAGTATACATGTCACGTTGAATATTGATCTTAGAAAATATTCATATTGACTAAAAATAAAATATTGATTTATTTTTTACGGAGAAAAAAACAATATTTTACAACCTAGTAATTTATAAAAAAAAAAGTACACTTTTGTAGAATGACAATTATTATTTATGAAAACAAATCGATGTAAATTTTTTAACAATACCATTTTAAACAAAATTTATATCAATAGGTAAATTTTTTCAAATAAAAGTCAAAATGAAAATTTTCTTTGATTAAGAAAGCTATGATTCGTTGAAAATATATTATTTTTTATTTTCAATAAAATACATTTATAATAAGCATAAAACTCGTCGATCGAGTGTTTTACAAGTTGTTTAAAAATTGAAAATTTAATACAATATTTATGTTATACAATATTAAATTTTCATTATATAAAAATGATTTATGGAGCATATATACCGAGAGAATATGAATAAACATTATGTATATTGTACAATATCAAAAAATTGATTTATATTCATGCGTTGAATAAATTAAAAATAATTTTCAAATTGATTTATATTTTTACAGCTCAAATGGGTGTAATAAAACTTGAAATAAACAATAAATCAAATCGTTCTTAAAAATATGCTGGAAATTAATTTTGTGTATCATAAATATAGGCAAAATTTACTAAATAGAAAAGTGCAGAAGCAATCAAAAACAACAATAGCATTATATTACATTATTTAACGATACACAATTTTTAATAATCAAAATTTTATAAAAGTTAATAAGTTAAAAGTGTATAAGAATTTGATAAATTCTTAAAGCAACATAAGCATTGTTTGGTACGATGAAACGTTAAAAAGTTATAAAATTGAATTGGGTAAAAATATCTATTTCTCTTACAGCTTTTCAGAATACTAAAGATGCATTATCTTTCTAATATTAATTTCCTATTTATTGTCATAACAAAAGGAGAAACTTTTGCTATTTCTCTTCTCTTTCTCTCTTTGTCCCCCTTTTAATATGCGCGATTTTCTCGTCCCCTTTGCCCCCAGTACTATTTACATTAAACGAAGCGCAAACTTATGTATTTTAACTTGTGAGTTTATGCGCGATTGTATATTTATTGTTTGTTGAAAACAATAAGAAGAAAGACGAAAAGTGATTTAAAAAAAGTACGTCAATAAAGACATTTTAAATAAAATTCTTATTGATTATTATGCTTATGTTCATTATGCCCTTGATTTTCCTTTAATCGTCACATTTTTCTTAAATCCTTTTTCTTAAATCCTATTTAATTTAAATGAAACAGTTATATTTTATAGACATTTAAGAAATTATTTTTATTTTTATTTTAATAATGAAAAATATTTTTCTTTTTATTATTATTTCTAAAATAAGAAAGTTTCTTCTTACGAAACTAAAAATATTGTATTTGTTTTATTTTTATTATTCAAATACTTTATGAAACATTTTGCTTAATAATAAAAACATGAATAGCATTTAAAGTTACATTATTTTTAGTTCCATAATCAGTTTTGTTTTGCAATTATATTCAACAATTATAAGATAATTTTTTTTGTTTTAACTTGTTAAAACACAAACTTGTTAAAAAACAAACTGACTCATGCTCGTGTGTATATATGAAAGCGGCTAGATTTCCGATTACAACTTTACATAATCAATTTATTTAAATTTACTAAAATTATACCATATAAATAATTGTCTAAATTTAAAAAAATATTCTCAATCATGAAAAAAATAAAAAATTTTTAGTATTGATGATGAAATAATATTATTTTTTTAAAATATCTATGTAACAAAATTTCTAAAATCTACAATAAAAAATATTTACAATTTCATATGCGTATTTGTATAAGTAATAATGTATTTGATGGGAAAAGAATAAAAGCTTTTTTTAAATAAATTTATATTATCAAGATAAATTTACTATCGAGAATCATACAAGATGCGATTAAAAATATTACGAAATATATGTTTGAATAATAAATGATTAAGTAAGTAGGAAGTAGTTAAGTATAAATCTGCATTATTATTTTCTATTACTATTATAATTATTTTATTGAATACGTTTATACTCTTTAACTTAAAATAAAGTTATTTTAAAATAAACAGTCGCGGATCCAGAGGGGGGCGATGAAGGTGATTGCTTCAATAGATTATTAATTGAAATAAATTTTATTGAAATAACAATGTAAGATTACAATAAAATTAAATTTATCTATAAAATCAAATAATTAATAAAATTAATTATTTTAACGTAATGATTAATTAAAATTAAATTAAAAGTGAACCAGCATAAGTATGAAAATTGAGCCGGTGAGTGGCAAAGTCGGTAAAAGCGTTGGATTCATAGTCTCGGGGGAACCGAGTTCGAGTCCCGCTCTCGGCTGTTTTAAGCAAGCACCCTCTGTACGATACACGTGCTTTGTTCATAACACACTGAATAATCTCCGTCGTTAATTAGCATCGAAATGATAGAATAAATGCAGCGACGTTAAATAAACTAAAAAATAACTGGAATTAATTAGAGAATTATGCGCTTTGAAATGTGCTATTTTCTCAACAATAGCATCCATCGTTTTAATTTTGTGGTCAATTCAATTGAGGGGTATTTCATAATGATTCCTCTTCCGGTTGCTAAATACGGGTTTTTAAATGTCGAATTAAGAATTAGAAAAATTTTTTAATGATGTATTTTCTCTTTTTTATATGTAATAATCGAACCCATCTTTATTTTAAGATAATTATTAAAGATGGATTCTGATTATTTATTGGTCAATTATTAATTTAAAAAAATAAAATAAATGTTTAATAATAAATGATGCAAAACAAAAATAAAAAATTTAAAATGTTTCTGATTCAATCCTAAAATAAATTAATAGATATATGTAGTATTAACAAATACAAAACATTGATAGAAAAATTTTATTATTTATTTTAATTATTGTCTGATATGATTATCACAATAAATTAAAAAAATAAAGTTTGATTATTAAACAAGCTTAATGATAATCAAGCTTATTAATTAATTAAAATTTAAAAAAATAATTATCGATATATTAAATTAATATTATATTAAAAAAATTTTATTATTAAACATGTTTCTTAATGAATCATTAAATTAAAAACAAATAAAACAATGATAAAAATAATGGAAAATGTTTATTGTGGCTCGTAGGGAAATTATTTATAGAAATAGCTAAAACAAAATAAACAAAAATTAAAAAGTTTTTAAAATTTCTAAAATTTGTTTAAAAACAAAACACAAGTAGCAAAATAAGAATTGTTTACACAATTTTGTAATAATCCAATAAATAATGTATAAACTTAACGTATTGGTTTATTAGTTTTAAGAATAATTAAAAAAGAAAAAATTCTCTTTATATGGAATCAATAGTCGTATATCAAAATTCAAAATAACGCCACCTTACGCTTACACTTTGAACCCTTATTATCTAGTTACCTCCCTGACCCTACCCTGCCCTGTATTCTGTAGCTGTATCGGCATTCGGCATTCAGCATTTTCGCGCGCTATTCCTTTTACACAGTTCGCATTTTTTATTAATCCGCTAGGTGGTGTAAACCTATGTTTTGAGTATAACATATATACATTATTTATTTTTTAAATAACTAAAACGCCGATTCATCTAATAAAATTGTTATTTAGTAAAGCGATGTAATTAAAATGTAATAAAGTTTTAAAAATTAATTAATATTTATAATTATAATGCTGAAAATAATGAATATTTTAGTGATTAACGCGATCTCGCAAGCGCAGGGAGGACCCTTCAGTTAGTATATAAGAACAAATCGAGTAGACTATATACAAGGTGGTCCGATGCTTCTCAGTGGCAGTTCAATCGACCCATGGCGTTGTCAGTTCCAGGCCCGAGGCCGTCAACCATGAAGGGGGAAGGAGGATTCCGGCAAATGTTTTCAGGAATGGTGTGAAGCTATGTGTCACCGACGGATGCGAACCGACTCAAGACAACCCACTACTACCCTAATCTTCAAGTCCTGGAAATTCAACCGGGCAGTCAGATGATGATGATGAATCAATGATGATGAAAACTACGTACAAGTAGTAAAACTCTTGAGATAAAGAAATGTAATAAAGTCCCATGCGGCAAATAAATGAAGTCAAATTACGGTCTATCGACCACGATAAACGCTAATCTTAGCAAAGTCAAAGTACGAGCTGAAAGGCTCAAATAACGATGTGCACGCTCAAACATGAGATGCAAAAAAGTACGAGCTGAAACGCTCAAATAACGATGTGCACGCTCAAACATGAGATGCAAAAAAGTCAGATGTAAATGGGTCTCTGTATGTAGTGGAAGGACGTGTCAATTTGAGTCGGGGTAGCGGATTCTCGAAGTGCGCATAGTTTGCCAGGAAAGAAAACAAAAGCTAGATGAGATCTTCCCTTCCGGATTGGAAGATGGTTGAGGAATAGGACGGGACGTCAGGGATGATTGTACTTAGGTTGGAATTAAAACTCCAATGAACTGTAGAAGCGACTACGACCACCTTTTTGATTTTTAAAACAATAATTTTTTTTTTTTTTTTCAATTTTAATTGTAATTGTATATAAGTCTAAATTGATTATTGTAATAATTTATTTTAATGATTCTTTAATAAAAAAATGTAATATTTTAATGATTACCTGTTATTTTATTATAAAATCTATAATTATTAAGTAATTTATTATTAAATTTCAACTGTGAACATAACTTACAATGTAAATTATTCTTCATTCAACTTCAAAAATTTTTAATTATTTTTAACAAAAATAATAAAAATAAAATTTCTTTTAAGATGTTTTTTATCTAAAAAAATGTTTCTTTATTCTAATAAGTTACGATAAATTTATTGTTATTAATTTTATTATGATAATAGTGATAAATATAAAAATATTTTGCTTAGTAAAAATCACTGCATAACTTTTCATGAAATAATTTGTAATGATAACATTATTTATGTTATCATTACAAATTATTATTTATGTTAGTATGACTTAATATATAATGTTTAACAAAAAAATTAAATATTCTTCCTAAAATAAGAACGTTTCTTCCTATAAAATTAAAAATATTGTATTTATTTTATTTTTATTATTTAAATACTTTATCAAGCATTAATCTTTAATATTAAAAAATAAATAGCATTTTGAGTTGTATTGTTTTTAGTTCTGAGTTTTTTTTTCAAATAATTTATCTTTGCTTTGATAAAAATGTCAGGTGGGTACTTAGTATAAATAACATGAGTAATGTTGATACTGTTAATAAAGTTTTTATTGAAAAATACGAATTGCAAAAATACAATAAATATTTTTTACTAACTCAATAATAATAACAAGTTTAAATAACTCATTTGAATCCTAATTTAATAATTAAATAAATCAGAAATATACAATTAATCATAAAAATTTACGTATTTATAATCTGTACATCTTATCAGAGCCTTTCAATAATCTCATCATTTAACGTTATCATTTACGTTGAGATAGTTGAAAGATTAGAAATAGAAGTTGTGTCTGAATTACACGAACCATTATTGTCAGTCATTGGTTGAAAAAGTAATTTAAAATGTTGTACATAAGCATGACATCTTTCACTCTTAGCGAAACCAGTCGAATTATGTAGCTTTAAATTTCTTTGTTCAAAAAATTTATAAACTGAATAAAATAAAATTGAATCATTGGTAGCTTTAGCTGCTTCAAGGAACTTCCTCGCACAAACTTGATCGGCTTTACCGACACTTCGTACGTAACGTAAAGCAGGTAAGATATGACCTTTGGATAATAATACTTCAATTATTTCTTCATGAGCATTACCCAATCTTTTGAGCATATCTAATGCAAGTTGATGTGCTGCTGGATACAAATTTTCTAAAGAAAGAAGCAGACAAGCTAATGGTTTTGAATCCGATACTACGTGATACTGGAGCAATTGATGCAATTGATAGTAAGCTTGTTTGTGTACTAACGTCGTTATCACAAGCTCATGCAAATAATGTTGCACTGGAATACCATGTTCAGATAACGATCTAAATACAAAAAAGAATAAATGTTTATAGCTTTTATTCTCTCTTCTTTTATGTGTATACTTTTTAAAAATATTTAATTGAAAAGATTTATTAATAGAAATATTATATATGTTTAACATTAATATTTGGTTTTCAATTTTAATTTTTTATACAAATAACATATGTACTACATTAAATATCTATATATCTACACATTTTTTAAGATAAAATTATTACAAAAAATTATAAAGTAAAATAAATACCTGATATATTCCAGAAGCACCCAAATTATCATTTTGGAATCAATTGAACCTTCAGGAAATTTGGAAAGAATATGACTATACATATCGCTTTGATCAAGAAATATCTTATACTTAAAATTATCAGATACAGTAGTAACATTCTTTGTATTATTTTGTAAAGGTGTACCCATTACACTTTGTATTTCATTTTCTAAATGATTTCTATACACAGCATTCAATTTATCAAAAATAGCAGGCATATCCATTAATGTTGTAGGCATTTGCATTACAAGATCCTTAATTACTTGAATCAAAATCTGTTTGGAATTCTTTCGTTGCAGTAGAAATTCAGTAAGTTGCACCTTATCAGTAATGAGTTTTACCAAGGAATCCAGTCTTAATTCAACATACCTAAAATCAGTAAAAAAAATTGTTATATTTTCAATAATTTTTAAAATAATTAAATTTTATTAAAACAATCTCACCATAAACATCCTAATTTAGCATCAATTACAATATTTGGCTGAAAAACAACCCAGTTAGGAGAATCTATTTATAAATTAAAGAAAATTTTGGTTTAAAATTCAATTTAACTAATTAAAATTTATTGTGTTAAATAAATTTTTAAAAAAGGATACATAGTTGACATGGCTGATTGACATATTCCGATATATTTGGTCCAGGAACTCGTATACTACATGGTTTGATTGGTTTTGATGGAGCAACACTTGTATGATGAATTACAGTACCATCACTTACACCAGGCAACATAACATCAAATATCATTGATGTCTGTGTCAAAAAGTATTTTTATAAATACAAATATTCAAATTAAATAAATGAACTAAATTGAACAAAATACTTACTTTGGAAGCTTGATGATGAACAATTATTAGATTATCTACTACATTGATAGCAAATCGACCACTGACATCAAGCTTAAGTACGTGACTTTTTTTAATAGTCACCATTCTGAAAATAATACAAACGATTTTGTGTATGCAATCAACGTAAATTATTTCTCCAGTAGAAATTAAATTAAATTTTTTGCATTTAAAAACAAAAATCTGACTCACCTATGAACTGTATATACATAAACAAAAGCGGATCCAACTGAACGAAAATTATCTCCTGGTTGATGTCTAAGAACTATTATACAAGGTATACCATATAAAACAGCAAGTGCTACATCTCTTTCTGAAACAGCAAGCTTTCCTGGTTTTGTGGAAATCGCCTCCACTGAAAAAATAAAGCTTATTTTAATTTTTCTATAAGAAAATTTATTTTGATTTTGTATAAATATTATTACTTTCAAATTTTGTTATTTTGTGTAAGTTTCCTGGTGTAATATATAATGCTTGCATTTGATTTCCTAATGTTCCTGAAGAAAGTAGCACCATATAACTTTGAGGACAAAATATAAACCAATTCACAGATAAACTTAACGATTTTAACGCTTTAACACATCGCTTCTCTGGAATGACCTATATACATTAAATTCAATCATTATTAAAAAGAAAAGATAAAGTGTAATTTTTTTTAAATTATAAAATTTAATATTAAATAAATGAATATCATTATTCAAATTGTACTCACTTGGAAAAGTTCAACACCATGATCAGTAACAAACAGAATCTCATTTCCATATGTCCATACAAAGCCAAGAATAGTAGCATTTTTTGCTTTGCATGGTTGAGAATATTCAATTCCATCTAACGATGTTGTTGGATTATAATTTATAAATTCAACAGAAGTGACACTATGTTGAATTGCAAGTATATTCATATCAGGAGAAAATTTAATAGAAATCACTGGACCTTTATCATCCATTCTAAAATTGATGTTATGTTCAGGACCTTTTACAAGAACTCCTGTAACACCTCCTGATCGTATTGCAAATACCTAAAAAATAAATATTTTTAAAAATTACAATTATTACATTCAACAAAGTTTGTTGAATATTTAAAATATACCTGTTGTTTTGAGTCATCGAAAAAAACGTCAGTCACATCATTTACAGGCTCAAATTTAACAGGTTCTGGTGACAATTCCAAATAGTAATCATCATTTCCTTCTGTTTCTGTACAACTTTCTTTATCACTTGAACTTGCCATTTTAGTAACTGTGTTACCTTAAATTAAATTTTTAATTTTATATAATTAAAATAATAATTAAATTAAAAAAAAATATAGCTTTGTTATTTTTAAGGTTAGAAATTCAATTACAACTATTATTGCTTATTTTATAAATTAATGAACTTATTACACATTAATTATTTTATATTAAGAATATCTACAATTGAATAGTAACTTCAATTTATATCGTTATAAATACAAAAATTAAAATATTAATAAAAATAAAATAACTGAGGTTATATGATTTCGAATTTTACATTCAATTAAAAACCAAGATTTATAAAATTTTACATTCTAATAAATATTTATTATAAAAATTTTAATACCTGAATCTTTATAGGAACGCTAAAGTTGAAAATCCATGAAAATAATTGAAAGAACTATCCACCCACAACAGGTTTTTGACGTTTCTTCCAAATAGCAGACGATGTTTTCTAACACTCACTGTACATATATCTTTTCTTTGTGCATGTTATCTATGCAACTCCCTTTCAGATAAAATCAATTAGATAAAAATAGATAAACTTTGAACAAACAATTAAAAATATATACTTGTTTAGAACTATAATTATTATAAATTTTCTGATAAATATTCTTCTAAAATGCTTTAAGTAATCTCAAAAAATATCATGTAATTTCAAACAAAAGATTATCTTTGACAAGATAAAACAACTGATCTATATCTAGATAATAGACTAGACAATGAATTTTTAGCATTCTCACGAAGCATATTGAAGTATACATTACACGTCTGGAAAGTGAGAGAACAAGATGTTTGGAGGAATGTAATCTGTATTTTGGAAAACTGATAAAGTATAAGTTAACGAATGATATAAAAGCGTGGGACCTAAGCGCACAATAATTTAGTATAATTGTAGTTTCGAAGCCGGCAATAATAGTAACAAAAATGGCTTTAAGTCCAACTGATCCAAATTCATTCTCCAGACCAGGTATGATATATATTATTTACCATATACGTGTCTCGTTCATATACTTTGTCTATTTTCGGTCAATGAACTAGTCGGCGTTCAAATATTGAAAAATTACAAACATCGCTTGATTGATCATTTTATTCATAAAATATGTAAACTCATCTTCATTCAAAATTTTTTTCAAAAATATATTTATAATAAATCGTAACGTGAGATGATTTTAATTAAAATTCTTCAATTACAAAATTTTAAAGACTTATTTTGATCAAATTCCTTATTTTCTTTCTTATATTAACTATATTAAAAGTTAATTCTATATTTTTCGTTTAATTAATTTATTTTTATTTAATAAAATTTGTACAATTTTTTAGATTTGGCAATTGTCACTCACACACATCTAAATGTAAAAGTAGATTTTGGAAGAAAAATATTTGATGGCAGTGTAATTCTTGATGTTGAAAAGAAAGGAGAGACTGAGTTTTTGGTATGTTTTTTAATATTCATTTATTAAATACTTCAACTTCATGGATAAAAAAATTACATGATACAATATCATTTTATGCAAACGAAAATAGAATTTTTATCAAATTTTAAATACACTCAAGTATAATAACTTTGATTAAATTTTTCATGTACAAGAAGTTATTTTAATGTCTTTTCAGTCAATTAAAATTATTAATTATTTTTTACTTATTTTCTGATTAGATTCTGGATGTAAGAGGGCTTGTTCTGTTATCAGTAGTAAACGTAAGCGATGGGTGTAGACTAGATTATTGTGTAGAAAAAGGTGTTGATTATGGATCAAAACTTAGTATTCACTTGCCAGATACATCAATTGTAGATGGAGATCAGATAAAGTATATACATTTATTTAATTATATTTATTAGCATTTAATATTTTAAATCAAAAACATATAATACAACTATTTATCCAAAATACAAAAAAAATTTTTAATTTGAATTGGATATTTATCAAACATTTATCACAAGAGAAAATTAAAATTATTTAAATCTTATAATTTATATGATTCTGCAAATATATTTTTTTTATTTATTCATTTATTGCACCTCAAACAATATTTTTTCAATCAAATCAATTCTGATAAAAGTAAAATAAACAAACTATAAATTAAATTGAAATCATATGAATATTTTGTAAAAGTTTTATTTTTTTATTTGATTTGAAACGCGATTGTTCCCGACCTAATCGTGGTTAGCTATCATAAACCATGGTATCTGCTATCAAACATGAGATATGTCTTCCTGAATAAAAAAGAAGTCACTATATAGTGTGCAGAAAAATAATATTAATACATTATGTTTTTCTTTGAAGAAATATTATCATTCAAAACCGATACATCAAATGTAATAGTTTTAATAAACAATAAACAACATGGAGATTAAAAGACATAGTATGAAAACGTTGATTAATTACAGCAATAATTAATGTTTATTATCATATCAAGTGTATATTATTAAATCAATGCCACATTATAATTTTAAATTTTAATTTTGACTATCAAGTATTAACAATAATGAATCGATTAAAACATCATATTTCAATTTTAACACATTATTGCTTCAAATCTTTTACATTATGAATTATTTGTAGTAATGATAATTTTCAAAACTTAAAAAAAATATTGTTGATAATTATATTTTTTATGTTAGATACAAAATCAAAATTGATTACCGAACGTCACAAGATTCAACAGCTTTGCAATGGCTTGAACCAGAACAAACTGCAGGTGGAAAGCATCCATATTTATTTTCTCAGTGTCAGGTAATAAAAATCAATTATTGCAATTGCAACAATTAAAAATAAAGTGAAAATAATGAATTGAAATTTTTTATTTATTCAGGCCATTCATGCTCGTTCTATGCTACCATGTCAAGACACACCATACGTCAAGTCTACTTACTCTGCTGAGGTATATTAAGTTATCACTTATTTAGTAATTTATTTATTAAAATAGTATTTTCATTTTGAAAATTATAGCTTTATGTTATTTTAATTTAATTAAAAACAATATAATTAATGCATCAAAATATTTGATGAATACAGTTTAAATAAACAACAATTTTAATATTCTGTAGATAAAAGCTCCAGCAGAATTAAATGTCTTAATGTCGGCCATAAAAGATGGAGAAGAAGAAGTGGATAATTCAACAAAATTGCACAAATTCCATCAACCGATACCCATTCCGTCATATTTAATAGCAATAGCTGTAGGTGCTTTAGTATCTAAACAAATCGGTCCACGTTCAAAAGTGTGGACTGAACAAGAATTACTTGATAAGAGTGCATACGAATTTGCAGAGACTGAAACTATGCTGAAGACAGCAGAAGAAATTTGTGGACCATATATTTGGGGTAAAAAATTTATATTCTTATTTTAAAAAAATTATAAAATATTTATTTTTTATACAATAGATGTAAAATACGAGTTTATGCTCCTATGTGCACAAAATAAAGAAATTCTGAGATGTAAACCATAACACTCAACTTGATAGTTCATTAGCTTTTATCAATAATAAAAATATTATTTTAAGCATGCAATAAAAAATTTAAATTAAATAATTTATTTTTGTTCAGGTGTATACGATTTGTTAATTCTTCCTCCAAGTTTCCCATTTGGTGGAATGGAGAACCCATGTCTTACGTTTGTTACTCCTACATTATTAGCTGGAGATCGTTCTTTGGCTAGTGTAGTTGCTCATGAAATATCCCATAGTTGGACTGGAAATTTAGTAACAAACTCGAATTTTGAACATTTTTGGCTAAACGAAGGCTTTACAATGTTTGTTGAAAGAAAAATTGATGGCAGAATGTATGGTGATAATGTAAGGCATTTCAGTGCATTAACTGGACTTCAAAGTTTAAAAAATGAGGTATATTTAGTTTTTAAACTTGTTTGATATTTTTCAAATCTAGACAATTATAAATAAAAAATTTAAAAAATTTTTAGATTCTAACTTTAGGTGATAAAAATCCTTTAACAAATCTTGTACCAAATTTAATTGGTATAGATCCAGATGATGCATTTTCATCAGTACCTTATGAAAAAGGACACACTTTTCTATTTTATTTAGAAGAATTACTTGGAGGGCCTAGTGTTTTTGAGCCTTTTTTGAAGACTTATTTAGATACATATAAGTATAAAAGCCTGACTACAGATGAATGGAAAGATTATTTGTATAAATATTTCTCAGATAAAACTGAGGTAATTTAAATATTTTAGCTGAGTTTTAGATTAAATAAAATAAAAATATGAATCTTGATAATTTAATAAAAAACATATATTTAAATTTTCAGATTTTAAATACAGTTAATTGGGATGCCTGGCTTTATACACCTGGTGAGCCACCAGTGATTCCAAAATATGATACTACTTTAGCTAACGAATATATGGCCTTAGTTACTAAATGGATTGGAGATAGCGTGCCATCGACATTTAGTAAAACTGATCTAGAAAATTGGACATCCAATCAAAAGGAAGCCTTTTTAGCCGAATTAGTGCTTAACAATAAAACATTGTCAATTGACCAATTAAAACTAATGAACGAACTTTATGATTTTGATTCTCAACAAAATTCTGAAATACGGTAAATCTTTTAATACTTTTTATCTATGCTTTATTTTATAAATTCATTTTAAAAAACTTCAATCATCAAAGTTTTAAACGGTTCCTTTTTTATTAAAACTTTTAAAAATTATTTTAAAATTATCTTTTTAATTTTTAGCTTCCAATGGTTACGATTGGGCTTAAAATCACGGTGGGAACCAAAAGTAAAGGACGCTCTAGATTTTGCTACATCACAGGGTAGATTAAAATATGTACGTCCATTATTTAGAGATGTTTACGCTTGGGAAGAAATGCGACAACGAGCAATCGATGCGTATTATGCAAATAAAGATAAAATGATGTATGTTGCTCGAGAACAGGTAGCAAAAGATTTGCACTTGGTACAAGAAAAGAATAGAAACTAGACAGTTATAGAATTTCACAAGTTTTTGTCAATCTTTTTTGGACTCTGATTGCACATATTTGATAAACATGTTTGCAATTTTGTAATTTTAATAACTTTTTTCTCAAGCAAAACTTGACAATATTGTTATTTATAACTATTTTATTCTAGTATATAATCAATAAGGATATTTTTTACTACTTATGTTCTAGTAAAATTAAAATCATGTTCAATTAAAGTCCAAAAAAATGTAACAACAAAAATATCATTGTAAAAGCTTTAGACTTATTACAAATGTTATAGTTCTTCCAATTTATACATAGCTTTTTAGCTATTGTACAAAATACGCGTTTAATACGTCACAATACGTAATTATCTTAATACATTTTGTAACGTGATATTGTACTTTGCATTTAGAAAAAAGAAGTAAAAATGCTTTGATAAAAATTAAAATGACTATTATTTTACATTTATTTATCTTAATACATAAGAATCTGGGAGTTTCAAGATTTGAGGGAAATTCTCAATTTCCTCTTGAGAAATGTGATCAAGTCTTGTTGGTACAGGCCTAAGTTGTTTAATTTGATTAGTTATGTTTTCTTTGATTTTATCTGGTACATTATTATCATGATAAATATGAAGGCGTGCCATGGCATATTTTCTAGAAAAAGTTTTATTCAATGCACTATAAACAGCTTTTTGCATAATCTGAAAAAAATAAAATGGAATATTTTTATAAAATTTAGTGTTACTAGAATTATTGTAAATAGCATTGTCAATGTGTAAAATTTTTGTTCTTTAAAATAAATATTTGCTTATAAAAGATTCAATCATAAAATATAAAATACAGATAAAAATAATTAATTTTGTATTTTGATATTATTCATTTTTTACCAATACAGAAATTAAACCAGTTTTATAACTTTTATAAAGCTTATGTTATTCTAAAAAATACAACTTTTAATTTGTTATTTAACGATTTTTAATATTCACCATTCTTGGATCTTTTTTATGCAATTCCCAGGCTTTTGTCCATGATGCTCCTCCGTGATAAGTATTGTGGTGAAAATAAACTCTAAGCTGCCATTCGTCTCCTCTGAGAGCTATATCTTGGCTATTAATAACAACAACTTGATCACCACACAAATCTGAAAATAATTAATATAACAATATTTATTGTATCAAACAAAATATATCAACAATTTAATTATCAAATTCAAGTGAATAATTAAAATTATTTTAAAGATAATTTAGTTTATATTAAATCTGGAATTGTACAAGCGGTTTCTTTACAATTTTTTGCCAAATCGATTTAGATACTAATTATTCATTACTAAATATTTATTTACCTTAATTAAAAGTACAATTAAAAATTACTTACTCATTGGGTGGTATATTGGTTTATGCATTCCTCTAAGATAATGAGCTATAACTGGTGCACTTTTGTATGGATCTTGCCAAGTGGCATCGAAGACATGCCATACTTGAGCAAACGTACCCCATTGCTAAAATAATATTATCGTAAATAAATTATAACAATATATTTAAACTTTATATTTGGATTACTTTATTGTATAGAGATTTAAGAGAAAATAAAGTTTGCAAATTTGATATTAATAACATAATTACCTGAGCTCTTCGAACTAACGACATTATAATTAAATAACTTTAAAAAATAATATTTTATCTGATTTTTAATATAAAAGCATTTTATAATAAATTTTAATAAAAAAAGACTTTCAACGATTTAACCTTTTAACAAATGATAACAACTTTTAGGTTATAGGATGCGGCAATGATCATTACCAACTGCAAGAAATGAAAATGTTATTTAATAATTAAATTAAAAAAATTAAAGATTTCGAAATCTTTAATTTTTTGAATTTAATTATAAGGCGCACTATTCATTATTTCAATATTATTTTTACATTTTTGAGGTGATTGTACAAAGATAAACAATTAAAAAATAGAATTTTTACTATTTTATAATAATTTAATAAATATTAACTGTTATAAAAATAAAATAATTAATTTTGTACTTACATAATGATTACAATATTTATTTTACAAATCTATAAATTTTAGTTTATGTGTAACAAATGCATATTATGTACATTTAAAACGTAACGAAGATGATTTATGATAATAATTTAGCTTTACAAAACAAATGTCTATTAATAATTGTTGCATGCATAACATATAATAATTTAACTTTTCAGTGAATGAAGGGGATGAAAAATATTCATGTCATCTTTTTCTTTAAACCATCGATCAACAATATCCTTAACATATTCAGCATTGATCTAAAAATTTTATAGATAATAAATTTTATAACAACTTTATTACAAATTCATTTGGATCAATTATTTATACTTACCTGATTTATATCAAAGTCTTTTATGTTCAGTTGATCATGTAAACTATGAATATCAAATACAAATATATCTGATTTTATTTTTAAAATCCATAGTACCGAATTTAATGATCCAACAACAATTTTTTCTTCTCTTATTTCCAATTTACTAAAAAATATTAGATATATAATATAAATAAAAATAAAAATTTGTAATTTATCACTCAAGTTGCAAAGCAGTTATAAAGTAAATTTTTCTTACTTATTAAATTTCTCTTTTAATGATAATAAACTTATATTCCAAGGTGCAAATGTCCTCATAATAACGCTTTCATTTTTAATGTCAGCTTTCTTTATTTTCATATTACCTAACATATTGATAAGTTGTTTTCTATTTTTATTTTTTTCAGCTTCAGATAAATCAGGTTTTGACTTCTTAGAAGTTTGAGTCAAAGTTGTATTAGCCAAACTTTCTTTATTTTGATTAGCAAGATCTCGATAATATTCACGTTCTTCTGGCGATATTTCTTTCCACAATTTATTTAAATGAGCTGCAACCTCAGCTGGTGTGAACTCTGGATTCTTTTTAACAACTTTAAAAAAATGTTATTTATTATTAATTATTAATTTCTTAATCTAGCTTTTATTCAATATTTAATGAAATTATTTTACTCATAATTTTAAAAAAATATACTTACTCTCAGCTCTCATATTTGCACAATACATTGCAAATGCTGATGGTCCCATCACACTAAGGCATGCATTATCTCCAGCAAAAGGAATTTTGGTTTGATTTAAATCAACCTTTTTCAAATATATTTAAAATAATATAAAATGCATGTAATTTTAAATAATTATGAAAAATAAATAAAATACTACCTTTGATGATTTTCTTTTTGATTTTGATGGAGTTTTTTTTTTATTTTCATTTTTTAATGTAGTATTCCAATCAAATGTGGGAACTTCTAAAACAGGTTCACTTTCATTACAAATTGATTCTTCACTCAATTTTTGAATACCTTTTAAATAATCAAATGATTCAGAATTTTCTAATTTAATTTCTTCAATTTGTTGGTTTTTAATCCTAGAATCTTCTTTATTATTCATGCCAATAACAATACCACTCTAAAATTATACATATTATCAATTTGCAAATATAACTTTGTTATTTGAACATTAATATTAATTAACAATAGATATATTTATACTTGTAACCCAGGTACTTGTCCTTTACTCCACATAACATTATTTATTTGTTCTTCATGAGTTATCCTTTCATTAAAATCAGAAATTGATTTAGATGTCTTACTACTTCTGTTGACAATTTCTTGCCAATCAAAATCGTCTCCAAGATCTACTATTGGCAATTGTGATAAGGTCTCTGTTGGCATCTCCTTTTTTAGTGGTACATTTTCAGCAAAATCAAAGATTTCAGAATTTTCATTTCCAGATTCTGATATATCCATTTTTTCGGGTTCATTATTTATTTTATCCTGATTTTTTTTTAAGAATTCTTCTGCATCATTAGAGTCGGAATCACTTAATACTGGACCAGATATGCTTTTTAAAAAACTATCTGAATGTCTTCCTTTTTCATCTGAAATTTAATACAATAGTGTTATTGTTAATTTAATCTATAAAAAGTTAGAAAAGTTCTAGCTTACTTGCAATATGTTTTTCAGTTAAAACATTTTTATTTATTGTGGTGATGTCGAGGATATTGTCATTTTGCGAAATAATTTTTCGCTTTTTACATGCAGGCCATTCTTTTTCTTTTTCTCTTTCATCTTCTCGTTCACTAGTCTTTTCTTTTTCCTTTTCTTTCTCCTTTTGTTTCTCTGTTTGTTTCTCTTTTTGATTTTCTTTTTGTTTTGCTATAACATTAGCATTTAAATTGAGGTTCTCACTATCACTTTGTGTAGATATTTGAGAATCTGGAAGTTCATAATAAGCAAGAAGAGATTTATCTATTTGTTCTAAAATATTAGCCTGCAAAAAATAAAATTATATATATTATGAATATTTAAAAATATAATCTATTAAACATATTTATTACCTCATTTTGTAAAAATACTTTGTCTTTATTTGGTTCTAAATTTACATCAAGCATAGTTGTATCAACTTTTAGAATTAAACAAAACATAAATTTTCGAGAATTTGAAACATTTTGACTGAAATTTTCTGAAATTCTTTTAATAATTTTCTAAAAGAAAAGAATATTCATAATACATTTAAAAAAAATTTTTTTATTCAATAATTTGGGAGTTTAGATTACCTTTTCAATTTCCTTGGCTTTAATAGGTCTATCATTGACACATATAAATTGATATCCAACTTGAGATACTTCTGTACAATCTTTAATTTCTGCTTTTGGAATAAATAAATCCATTTTGGTCTACAAAAAATGTGTCATAAATGCAAATATATAAAAATTTTCAATTTATTAACCTATTTACTTTGTCTATTTACCTGAGAAAATTCTTTTTTAATTGATGTTAACTTTGTAAATATTTGTACTCCAAGTACTGTTTTAACTGCTTCAATTACATTTTTACAGCTTGGTTTGTTAAATATAATATTACTATTAACTCTAAACATAAATCTTATAGATGGTTTACAAATAGCATAAGTTTTTAATAATATTTCTGTTGCTTTAATCTCTTGATTAATTCTTTTTTTATTATTCAAAACATTTCTTCGAACAGGCATATTTTTGAATAAATTCCTCATTTGAACTGTTGTACCTAAATTAAATTCATAATTGATAAATTATAAAAGAAATTATTAAGTAAATTAAAATTAATACCAGTTAATCCATGAGATAACTCTGAGGTAATGACATTGCCTTCGTTGTCTAGTGTGTAACATATTAAAGTTTCATCATCAACTGTTTTTGTACAAACAGTCACATCTGAGACTTGACAAATAGAAGTCAAACCTTCACCACGAAACCCATAGGTTGATAATAAATCTAAACAAAATAAAAATATGCATATTGAAATAAAAATCTAATCATTTTTACTTAAAATAATAAATTTCTCAGTATATTGTAATATAGATTTATGTACCCAAATCATTAAAATCTGAAATTTTTGATGTATAAGATGGTAATGCCATGAACGGTGCATCTTCTCTGCTGATTCCAGTACCATTGTCTTTAACTTCAATAAGCGATAAACCATTGTCCACCTCAAATTCAATTAAATGTTTAAAAGTATTAAATGTGATTTAAACAATTTTTTTAATTTATAAAAAACAAAACTTACAAGGTTAACTTCTATATTCTGAGCTTGAGCATCAAGAGAATTTTCAACGAGTTCTTTGACAGCACTATAAATTGATGATATAACTTGCGTACTATTAATTAATTTAATCGTTTCTTTATTTAATGGTTTAATAGACATTTTTTAAACACCAGGAATACTTCTGATTTCCAAAATATAAACATCAGCTGATTTTTGCGAATTCCCGCGCCTTGTCCAAATTTAATTTTTCATATGTTGGTAACGATGATTGATTTTATTGCGCGTAAATTTAATTATTTTCTATTTGTATGTTTTTATACTCGTGAAATCTTTTTAAACTAATTCCTAGAACAGAACTGAAAATTTTTAAATATTTCTAATTTACATTTTAATAATTTTTATTGAAAATTTTGTTAAAGAAATTGTCGTAATGTGAAAGAAGTATTTAAGGTAACATTTATGGGTTACATTATTTTCTTGGATCTAAATGGAATACAAATTCTTGTATATTATCCCCGTAAATTAAAAAATTTTATTATATTTACTAATATTAGTAGTTTACACCAATATCACAAAATAATAAATTAATAATCGAGAAATAAAGATTTACATTGTAACACAATAAATGTCTTTGTATAATTGAAGATGAAGTGAACAGTAAAGGCACTTTATTATAAATTTTATTATAAGAAATAAAAAAGTAATATTTATCAAAATAGTTAAAACTTATTTTCATGATAAAAGTCAGAAAAACATTTATAAATAAAAATGGAACGCAATGACCCCCTTATTACTCGAGCTATATGCTAAAAAAATTCTTTTTTATTTATTTTTAACATATTATTTCTCATTATAATATTTACAACTAATAATTTATTTATAATTCAAAAATTAAATTAAGTTCTGAAATTTATATGCATTAATGTAATATTCTAGATATTCGCGTCATAATAATATTTTTATCATAATTATTCATCCGTTTTATATAATTTCTTATTCTTAATTAATTTATATTTGTTAAATTTTATTATTTATCAAACTTTATTATTTATTTAATTTTAAGATTTTTTGAAAAGTAACAGAACCAAATGAAAAAATTTAAATAAAATGTAAAGGTTTTCAAAATATTCAATTAATGAATTGGTTTCAATTTATTGGTAATTACTAATATCAATTTGATGAAATTCATATATTTTAGAATGTAATTTCAAAATATGAATTTAAGATGTAATCAACTATAAAAGAAGCTGAAAAAAAGTTACAATTTTATATTTAATAAAAATTATATAAATATTATTATAAGTATGTTTAGAATTTAATGTAGAGGTCGTCAGTGGCTCAGTCGGTAGAGCGATAAATTCGTATAATCTCGAAGACCCGAGTTCGAATCCCGCTCTCGACCGATTTATACAAGCACCATATACTTTGTTCACAAACACCCTGACTATCTCCGTCATTAATTAGCATCGAAATGATAGCTGCAATACAGCGACGTTAAATAAAATGAAAAAAAAAGAATTTAATCTAAAATGAAAAATACTTTAATTTTTATGTGTATGAAAATAATATGAAAACTTATTAATGGATAGGATATTCTAGCCTAAGATTAATTCAATGTAATCTTGTAATAACTGTTTAAAGACTATATTTAATATACAGAAAATTTTTTTGACTTCCTTGGATACGGTTCAGTTTAAAATAGAATATTAGGATATAAAATAAAAATTAAAAATAGCACAGAATAAAGAGGTGATAAGAGAAAAATCAAATGAGAAACGTTTAATTGAAAAAGTTTATATATTTACACAAATTTTTATACATGCTTTTATTTATTTATGTAGATAACAATATTCAAAATTATTAATATTTCGAAAAAAAAAATAACTAAATAAAAACATAAATTACAATGGAATTCGAATTAAAAGACGAAATTATGTTAATTTATTGACTACTCATGCTCGTGCTATACGAACGCGACTAGATTTCCGATTAACGCTTTACATAATCAATTTATTTAAATTTACTAAAATTATACTATGTAAATAATCATCAAAATTAAACAAATTTAAGAATTCTCAGTCATGAACAAAATTAAAACTTTTTAGTATTAATGATGAAATAATTATTTTAAAAAATTATCTATTATGTAACAAAATTTCTAAAATCTACAATAAATAATATTTACAATTCCATATGCGTAGTTTTATAAGAAATAGTTTATTTGATGAAAAAAGAATAAAAGCTCAAAAAATAAAAAAAAAAGCTTTTTTTGAATAAATTTATATTATTAAGAGAGATTCACTATTTAGTGACTGAGAATCATACAAGATGTGATTAAAAATATTACAAAATATATGTTTGAATAATAAACGATTCGTTTTTTTAAATACATAAAAATTAGTATGAATGTACGCTAAACGTACATTGTTCTTGATTTTTTTTTCCTTAATAAAATTATTGATCTTACTGGCTTACAATACAAAACTCATGTCATCTTTACAAATACAATATTATTTACAAATTTAATTACTATTACCTTTCTTTTTTTTTTAATTTTTACACTTTCAATCATTTATATATGTCAATGCTTTATCAGTCCTCATAAATATACATAGATTTTATATGCGCAAAGGCTACAAATTATTAAATAACCTTATAAATCTACTGAGTTAGTTGACATGTTCAAACATTTGTTTATAATTTAGCACATTATTTAATTCGAGTTTGAATTTTCCTAGCTAACCTATGAATAATTACATCGTATATTTTGGAAAAAGTTTGAGATTAAACATACATTGGAAGTACTGTACTTTATTTTATTACTTTATTTTATTATCAAATTGAAAAATTTTTATTTGACAATAAAAAAAATATTGTTACACGAAAAAGTTTATTTATGCTTGTATTTAGGGCACGGAAATTTATAATAATAAGTTTATACAAATAGAATTATAAATTAATATTAATTGGTGTATATTATTCTTTTTAATCAATTGACCTTGAAGACAAAAGCTACTTATATCTAAAAAAGATGTTTTTTTCTTAATTTGCTTAGAATTTACTCAAATGTCACTATTTATATTATTAGGCATAATTCTAATAAGTGGAAGATTCTCAAACTTTTTCCTCATTTGTAAGTTGCACCAAAACAATATGTTTTAATAATTCTTAATTTTATACATTTCAACCTAAAACATTAAGTATAAATCTAACAAAGCATTATAATTTAAATTCTATGTGTCAGTACAATTTTCAAATAATTAATATACTTTGTAGAATGGAAAAATATACCAGTTATTAAAGAAATCACAATAGAGTATATAATAGTCATAATGAAAAATAATGTCTAAATTCTTTACTCATTTTTCGTCATAAAAAAATATAAGTTCTTTATAATAGTGGTATCATTTCTATTTAATAAATATAACACTATTGAAAAATTCTAACAGAGAGAATTTTATTTACAAAATAATCTATTAACAATATATATAACAAAACTATGCATGTATACCAATTGTCAACTTCTATAAAAATTTATTTTCATCAAAAGCGTTAAAATTAGATACTGTTTAATATAAGAGTACCGCATTAAGAGATATTTTCGTGTTTATAAACCAAACATTAATTATACCATAAAAATGTTTACTGTATTACAAATTTTGTCAGAAAAATTGTTTTTTAAGTAAAAAATATATGTCTATTAACAATATTTCTAATATACAGAAATTTTTGTTATAATATAAAAAATATTCAACTAACATATTATACAAATCTTTTATAATTTTTATGGGATAATTATTGTTCATAAAAATATAATACATAGTAATAAATAGAAAATATCTCATTTAAAACGCTTAATAATGCTTCCATATTGTAATATGTTTTCCTTACCACAATTATTTCAACCTAATTTTTTGTACAAAATTCTCTCCATGTATAGCCCGTATTCAAAGTAAAAAAAAGTTTTACGAATAAATAGATACACTGTTGTCCTTGTCATTCCAAATAGATAAAATTACGAGGCATCAATGAGTCTAGCATCACAATGGTAGAAGATCAATGAGATTTGCACGAGGTTGTGATAATGATTCAGGGAAAAATTCTGATAATTGATCATATAATGCAGTTCGGCGCATATGAATTATTTTTGATAAAGAATCAATTGACGTTATATCAAATATATCATTCAAAGTGTTGTTATTCTCTAGTGCAGTTTCTAATTTAAGAGAAGTTTGGTTACGGAAAAGAACTGATGCCAATAATTGAAACTGCAATCAAAAAATAATATATATATATATACATATATATTGATCGTTGGCAAATATATAATTTTAATTTATATAAATCAATTTATAATTAACATTTAGTTCTTACTTCTTTGGTTTGTTTTGCATCTTCATGATCAATAATTTCCGAAACTTTTGTTTGCAAATACTCTAGAGCTTCAATACTGTTATTAATAGCGAGTTCCTCAAATTTATGTTTTCTAATAATAAGCTTACACTTTGTAAGAATCTGTTCATGTGATGGCCTACATAATTGCAATTGCCAAAAGTCATCAAGCCTAAGTTTTGGAAGACAAGCGCGTCCTGGATTACCTCCAAATAGATAATGTACCTGCAATGAAATTTTAGAGTATTTGAATACACATACTTTAAATTGAACTATTTAAAAGTGTAATGATCTTATTATTTCTTTTAATTACCTTTCTCACATGGTCATAAACAAGTTGATGAGCAAAGCGAGGGCATGGTTCATAATTTTGCATTTTACTCCAATATTTTTCTCCCATATTTTCATTTCGATAAATACAAGACCACTTGTTGGTTTTTATATTATACACCCAAAATGAATTTTGAACATTTTCATCTCTTTTGTCTTTATCTTTACTTAATCCCTAAAAAAAATGTATTTCAGTAATTATTAAATAATTTTCTTTAATTAATATTCAAATTACAAATCAATTAAACTAGAAATGTTTAAATTACAGATAAGACATAAATTTCTCCAAGTTCTGGATCTATGGTTGCACGTTGCGTAAAACCAGCAGCTGGAACATGACTTGAATCTTTGCTTCCTGATTCATTTAAATTAATATGTTCTACTTTGTTAGTATCTACTTCGTACGTAAAAAAATCATTCAAATAATCTTTTCCTCTCTGACCAGCAAACATATACAATTTTCTAGATCCCTAATAAAAATTTCATTATTATTTTGATATAAAATAAAGTGAATGTTTTATAAATGAGAAAATAAATATAGTTTTTACTGGATGAAACAACATGGAATGTCCAACTCTAGATTTAATACTTGGCACATTTTGATAAATACTTGGTCTGGAAATGTCACATGCAAGTTTTTTCCAAGTACCAGTAGGAACATGGTAGGAGTACAAGCCAGAAAATACAGATTCTGATGAACTTGTTGTATTGTTATCTTCCGAACTAAAATTACGAGATTTTTTTAAATTAAGCTATTAGAAATAAGGATACATTATTAGAAAATAAAAATTATACCTTGTTACTGGAGCTAATATACGTCCACCAAAAACGTAAATTGTTCTGTTTTCAACGTCCATCAACATTTGGTGATCAAAGATGAGATCAGGACCTCCTACTGCTGCAGTATCTTCAGATATTAGAGACCACTTATCCGTTTCAATGTCATATACATAAAAATCACTTTTTAAATTTTCTGGAGTCTGATTTTGAGTATCTAAATACCTTCCAAGTGTAAATAATTGTCTTCTTTTCGGATCCAAACACATTTTATGACAAGAACGTGCAGTTGGTCCACCCTATTGATAATTGCATACATTTCAATTTCATATTATCATTAATTCAAATTTGATAATAAATTTTTATGAAAATCATATTTCAATATTCAGTTCTAATAAGTATAAATTAAAGAAATTAATACATACAACAACGGAAGTGTCTTTACAAATTAAAGACCACGTTGAAGTATTAATATTGAAAACCCACAAATCAGCTAGATCTTGATTACCATTCCAACCACCAAAAAGATAAAGAACTTCACCAATTGAATCCAAAACCATTTGATGTCCTCCTCTCATACCAGGTTTTGGATCTAGTGTTGATACTTTTGTCCATGATACTTGATATGATTGAGAATTTATATATTCATCCAATAATCCCACTAGAATGATTCAAATAATTTAGTCATAAATTATAAGTAAATTTATGAAAACAATTTAAAATATTTGTACAATAGAATCTATACTTATTTAAAATATTATAAAACTATATTTTTTACTTACTATTTACAGCATTGGAAATAAATTGTTCTGCTTGAACATGGTCTCCTTTTGTAACAAGCAAATCGTATAATATTGATAATTGTGAATCTTCTAATGATACTCCTGTAACTTTTTGTAATGTTTCGACTACTTCTTGTTGTTGAAACTTTCTAAAATGTTTCATGCATAGTCTTATAACCTCTCTTTGTCGATACTAAAAACATAAATTATTGGTTAAATAATGATTAAATAAAAAATTAAACATTTCAATATGATCAAATAAAAAAATAAAATATCTAGAATAAAAATTTTTTTAACCTGATTAAATTGGAAAAAAATTTTAAAATAAGAAGAATGTAAATAAGTCTCTTAATTCTAAAAGTGTATATATATATATATATATATATATATATATATATATTCAAAATAACTATATTGCTTATTAATATATAAATTTGACCTTACCACATTAAGCCAATCCATACAAGGTCTTACAATACCAGGATCATCAATTCCAAATAACTGAACGTGCCATACAGAACAATTCATGTTTGGACCCCACGATTGTATTAAAAGAATTTTTATATATCTTACAGGAAAGTAATGATCTTTTCCACCAACATTGTGTTTCAATTCAAATGTTTCTGGTACAGCATCATTTTTTAAGCCACTAAAATCAAAGATATAATTTAAAATTTGTAAGAAAAAAAGAAAGCAACATACAAATAAAAGTTAAATTCACCTTTCTAATAGTTCTTTCATATTTTCTGGCTCAAGTCCTCCTTGTATTTTAAATTTTCTAACATTACAGACATGTGCTTTTTCAAATTTACCAAATTTGATAGTTTTAACAATTGATGGTTGTTGTAATTTAAGTATAATGAACTTTGACGTAACAGATTTTAGTTAATTTTTTAATAAAATCAAATATTAATAAAATAATTAAAATAAGTTCCGATTTTTACCTGTGGGTGGTTGTCATTTTCAGGAGTCCAACGAGAATTTTGATCCGACGGTTTATCGATAAGTATGTTTCTATAAAAAGTATAGTAGTAAAATAATTTAAAATTACATTAATTAACAGTATATTAAAGCCGAAATAATAACGATAATGAATTTTTTGTTAGTTTTTAAGGCATAAGGCAATACAATAATGAAATTCTAATTTTCTTTTTAGGTTAGAATAACTTGTAAACTGCGCAAAAATGCGAAAACAATTTTAATACTGCCGGTTTCTTTATGTTATGATATTACGATAAAAACTATTAAATACTCACTCAGGAAGAAAAGACGGGGAATAGCTTGAACATTTAAAAATCCTATATTCTAAAGCCTTTTCAAAATCACTTCCCTCATTTGACGCCATGTTATCGTCCGTTGAATGAGATAACCTTGACTTTTTGCGGGACAATCCGAATCACACGCCGATCGACAGATGATTTAATCTTTTCTTTTTACGTCACTTCTTAATTTTTTTCTAATTTATCGTAAATTGTAATTTTCTTTTTATTTAAAATTCTTGTGTAAAGTACATTTTATTCATAAATATATACGGTTATTTGATACAATATATTTTCTATGTAATTTATCTAAATTAATAATTTGTTTTGATTGGTCTCAATAATTATATCAACTTTAATATATGTAAAATGTAAATATAATTGTATACTTACTAAAAATCAAATATAGAATAATTCAATTGTTTTAAATACTTCTCTTTCAATAATGTAAAAATTTTAAGAATTTTTCTTTAATTTTTATTTTTAAAACATGTTTATTGACTTTATTGTTTATTTACATTGACACATGATTATACTAATATAGGACAAACACATATACATACAGTAAAATTTTTCGAGTAATTAAAAGCTTAACATAATAATATTTTCTATATTCTCACCTACTTATAAACCAAAACTCAATAAAATTATTTTTTTTTACAATACCATCTTACGTAAATGGAATTTCATTAAAACCCAATTATTTTTAAAAATAATAATATAAATCACGTTCTTAGCAATTGATTTTTTTAATGGACTAATTTAAATGTATAGATAATAATATTATACAAATTTTATGCTAAAAATTAAGTATTGTACCATGCCTTTTAAAGTAATTATAAACATTTGAAAATGTCTTTTAATACTTTAATTTTTTAATTTAATCAATGTGTAAAAACTCAATTGTAATAAAAAATTTAATTCACACTGACAATATACTAAATTTTACCAATAACATTTAGAGAAAGATATATTTTATAGATTTTGGCCCCTTTGAACAATACCTTACTGTAGTTGAAGTTGTGTTACCATTCTTACAAAACAAAACATGAATAAATCAATTAAGGCACATGAGGCTATATTACAAAATGAAATCTTGAGAAGTTATTTTAATTTACTCTTTAAACTAACTTTCACTTTTTTTTATGAAATAAGCAAACTGTTTTGTAAGTGAATAATATTCTAGCTTTATTTACAAAAGAAAACATTGGGTATAATCTTCAGTAGTATGCATTTTTTTTCTGTCTTTTTGCAAATTATTTCATCAGTAATGAAAATCTATTCTTGAGAATTAACTACATTCTTGGTAAATAAGTATACGTAATTTTACGTGATACCAAAATATTTGCACATTAATATTTTACAAAAAATGTTATTTACACACAAATAGTATAACTTTTCGACTTGTTAAGAAATATTTAGGAAATTCAAAGTTTTTAATTCAATGTATGCCTTTTTAATTTTTGAGTCAATTAAAAATTTGGATTTTTTCATTCATATTTAGAAAAAATCTATAGCATGATTGAAAATTAAAAAAAAAATACTTAAAATATTCAATTGATCGCTATTCACTTTTTATCTATAATTAAAAAACATTTATTGAATTGAATATTTTGAAAACCCTTTGAAGCAAGTCTTTGAAAGTTTTTTTTTTTAACTGAGTTCAAATCCAGCACCAGCTTGGATAGCATACAGTAATTTTTCTCGTAACGTCTTTTCATCTCGAAATTCTGGAAGTTTTAATAAGTTCATGCATGTACTAGATGTTGGTAGCCGATCAACACTTCCAGCATGCTGAATACAAAATGGAGGATCCAATTCCTGTAAAAAATGTAATTATTGATTTTAATAATTATGTTGCTCATAGCATAATTAAATTGGAGATAAGAAACAATGATTCATTCAGTCTATGTTTTGAAATACTCATCAAATCTTTTTTTTAAAGTATAATTGCTATTTATCTGTTTTGTCTTGAAGAGGAGAATCGATAAGTGTTCCTGAGATTTTGGCTTAATAAATCATTGTTTCAACCAATTTAGAGTCGTGGATAAATAAATTTCTTATCTCTACTTTAAAATGTGATTCTTATTAAAGAAAATTTGAAAACTTGAAAAAAGTTCTTTTTAGTACCTTAAATCCAAAAAGAGGAGGCCTACTACAACTTGTTACAAATTTAAGTAGCTGACTCTTCTGTTGATCGGTAAACTCATTAACTACCTTCCAGAAAGCTACAATTGTTGGATGCTCTAGAGCGTAACCACCTGTGTAATTAGTATGTTGCTTCAAATCGCTTACGTCTACGGGTATTTGAGCACCAGATATTAACACTTGTAATTCCTTATTATTAAACATTTGAAGCCAATCCAAAGGCACAACATTGCCAATACCTTGTTTGAAGGCATGGCATTGTGCTCTGATTTGTTTATTAAGTTTATAATCAGCCATCAAATGAATATATTCTATTCGATTATGATTTGTCACGGGAATATTTGCACCACCTGGTTTTAATTCATATACTCGCCGTTCACCTGTTTGAATTAATAAAGAAGAATAATTAATATTTTTGTTTTTGATTAAAATTGCGAGTAATATAAAATTTAAAAAAATTATATTTGTCAGAACATAATTTCGCAGTAATTAAAGAATAGGTAAGAAGTTTTAATTATTTATATATTAAGATAAAAATTATTTTATTACCTAATTCGTCTGATAAAATCGTGAAATCTAGGCCGAGATCTGTGACATCACCTTTGTAACTTTTAA
Source organism: Anastatus disparis (assembly GCA_017163975.1). NCBI lineage: Eukaryota > Metazoa > Arthropoda > Insecta > Hymenoptera > Eupelmidae > Anastatus > Anastatus disparis. Next base: position 10,215,703 of record JAFFSR010000333.1, on the reverse strand, counting down.
GATATAAAAGATTTCGATACATTATAGGATCCAATGATGCTAGATGGTGAACATCTACGTCGGATTGGGTACCTACTATTTTGGAAAGGAAAAACTCTGCAAATGGTAATTCAACAAGCAGATTTTCATACATAGCTTTTCCAAGAATTCTACCTGTAAAAAGATCAAATTTTAATTACTTTTTCTTTCTACTATTTAGATAAAGTACATTAAAATAAGATAATTATAATAATTAAGGAATGGATTTCCAAAACTTATTCTAAAAATATTCATTTAAAAAAATGTATTAAAAATATGAAACGTACCTATAAAATAATAATGTTTAGGAAAGTTATCCACTAACAAATGAGCTGTTGGATTGGGATAAAGCATGTTATCCTTTGTTAGTCTAAAGAAACCTCTATTAGGATCAAAACTTGTTTTCAACAATTCTGATAAAAATTCTCGAAATAGACCACCACCATCAATACCAGCTTCTTCAAGCCCTACTGCATTGACAAGTTGCACACGCATCTTGAGTCTCATTTCAGGTTCATTTTCAGGTGAAAGCTTGTCAAAAGCATCCTCATACAAATAATTACGTCTAACAGAAATATGTATGGAAGGACCTTGCATAAAATATGTAAGTTCGCCTTGCTGCTCACATTTGTCGCGATTAATTAATGATTGGAATACAATTACGCGATCATTAAACGGTACGACAAATGGTATCTCACGCAATAAAGTCAAGGTGCGAACTTCCTTGGTTGATAAGGGTGGTCCATCTTCAATTTCTTCCCGTGTAAATGCACGTAAACCTTGAAAAGGTACATAATTTCGCATTCGGCGTCGACGTAATGTAAAGTCTTGAGGTTTGTTTATCGGTATGACGATGTTTGAAGCTATCCAATGGCCATCCGGACAAAACTGTCGGCGTAAGTCGCGTGTATGTAGTTGGCGAAGTAGACCAACGGTGACCTTGATTAAACATATTTTAATATTAGAATTTGTCAAATTCTTTTTAATATTAAAAATTAATTATTTGAAGCGTCACTAAATATAGTTTTTTTTATGTGAATCAATAAGTAAATAAATTTGAACCAGAGTAAATATTTAAAATTTGCTTTTAATTTTTAGTTTGATAATATTTGTGATTTGTATAATAATTGATTTAAGTCATAATCATAGATTAGATTGCAATTTTTCGTAAAATATGGGGATTGAATTTCATAGTTACCTTGAATAGATGAGCCCACATCTGGGTATTTTGTGGTGTTGTAGTGATTGAAGACGAAGGCCCCAGCACTGCATTTTTATAATCATCTCTCACAGAAGGTCTGGTGTCAGGAAATGCTAATTCAACAAGTCCTAAACAAACTCCCTTCAAATGTGAACTAAGTATTGCTAAATCATATGTTGTAAATGGCATTGCCTGTTGTCCTCTATCTGCATTATTTGTTATGCCCAATTCCGCATTTGTGGGCTCAACAAAAAATTCCGTATCATGTAGAGTAGCTATTAATAAACTAAACAGAGAACAAAACACTGCAAGTAGTGGAACGATCCTTGCAGTATCTTCTGCTGAAAGAGCAATACCCCTAGAGATAATGTGTAAATATGGTGTGGAGCCACCAAAGAATGATGTTTGACTAATTGTTTGCAGATTACTCCAGAGTTGGCGTAATAAAGCTGGTTTAAAAGCTAACATGTAAAGTAACTTGTACTTATGGATGGCATTTTTGTTAGTTATAAGTAGATTATGACAAAGTTGACATAATGGTTGCATCACCATTGGATCATCGCTTTGATCAACGGCAAGTAGGATACCTTGAACCCTATGCTCTTCGTTTAACATTTCTATACAACGTCGAATTGCCTCAGCTTCCTCACTATTTGGCATTTCTGCATCACTATCACTATCTGAGTCATCTCGATTGGCACGGAGCTTTTGTTGAGCTGGTGGGGGGTTGATTGTTAAACTTAATGAAGCCAAAACTTGTAGATAACTAACTAAGCTACCTTTCGATTTGCCTGGTGCTAAAATGATTTTGAATTTTAGAATATTTAATAATTTCAACAATAAAAAATTAATGATTAGAATAACTTACAAAATCCTGTAGGCTCTAATTGAAGAACGCAGTAAAGAAGACTAATTGTTGGTTGAGAATTGCTCCGATTGATACAGCTTATTAATTTATCATAAGGGAATTCCTTGAATTCTAATAAAGCCGGAATGATAAAAGCTGATATAGCATTTGTTAACTTTTGAGCAAGAACACTTTTACAGAATTCACTCAAAATCAAGAAGCTAAAATCACTGACATTTTCTAAATCATTAACTATACTTAAAGGTCGCTGTATCATTTCAAGGAACCATTTAGCCATAGGAGTTGGCGGAACTGATGATGATTCCAAATTTGGCGGAACCTTAGCATCTATTAGTTCTCTTACTTGTTGAAAATATTTATTTTTTACTAAATACCCAAATATTTCTTTCAAATATATATCTGAATCAGTTCCAATGATTTTCTTTGTGTCTTCAGGAGTTGTGTAAACTTCTAAAATTCTCAAGGGTACAGCTACTGACTGCACAGAATCAGATAATACAGTATTAAGACTGTAATGCATACAAATTTTAAGTATCCACCTGCAAAATTAGATAAAATATGATTGAGTAAGATTGAGTAATATTGTTAATTTGAATATCTTTAAAATTTTAATTGTATAACAACATATATAAAGAAAAACATAATTTTACCTGATTCTCCATAGCCATTCTGAAGATGAAGCATATTGCAATTTGATTTCTTTTTGAAGTTTAAGAATATGCTGAAGCAACCAAATTAATCTATTTCCATCGTATTTATGATTATAAAAATATAACAATTTTTTAATGAACGGTGTTAATTCATCAATATTTAGTTGTTTTCCACCAGTCAATTGTTGCAAATTATCAAAATCACATCTTTCTTGTCTTTTGATTGCTTGCCTAATAATAAAACTTCTTACATGTGCTTGAATTTTAACAGTGGCATTGTGTCTGTTACGTTGTTCTTCACGTTTAAGACGTTCTAAATGAGCATGTTGAAGTAAAGCAGCTTTTTCATCTCTTCTACTTGCACCAGCTAAGTTTTGTTGAGGCTTACGCCTGTAATCTCCTTCAAAACTATACATATTCACTCACATTCAACTTACTAGCAAAACAACACTGCATTGAACTCACAATGAATCGACAAGTTTGGAAAATTTATGCTTGATACTCATCAGGAATTCTTTGTCACTTTTAACATGTTTATTCTACACAAATCTTCAAATAGAATAGAAATGACATTTTTTTTGTTATTTTGTTCTACTTAAATAGTAAATTCTTTGGAATTAATAATGAGTCATGTAAAAAAAAATCTGATAAAATGGCTAGTGAAACTCGCGATCAAAATGAATTAAAAATTACTTTTTTACAACGTTTAACATTAAACGTAAAGTTGTATAAAAATTACAGTCTTTTAACTAAACTCCACAATTACAGAGTTTAAATTGACTTTTATAATCTAATAAGTGAAAGCTTCTTTTTCAGCTTTTCATGCTGCTATACAACAGCTGATCGTAATACAATGGCAATATAACAAGTTTACATTGAAATTATTTAGGGAACTAATAAAGATGTGTATAGCGTTATTTTCTTCGATCTTCTTAAGGGACGATGACAAGAAAAAAATACAACAAAATTTACTTCTACTAACACTAATTATTGATTGTTTTGACGTAGATTACATTGTTAAAGTGAAAAAAGATAATATTGTTAACAACAAAATTTGCACAACTTTTTTTTGTACAACTTTAATAAAGCTGTATTCACAAATAGCGACGGTCGTTTTAAAAAAAAGTAGAAAAAATATCAAGGTTAAGGCAGTGGCAACGTTGCTGTACAGACAAAGTGATGATATTTGCCGAAAATGAGGTTAGGTATATGTTGACGCACAACGTTGCCATATTGAATACATCTATGGTTTTAAATTTAAATATTTCTTCTCGAAATTAAACAGTCTAAAAAACAAGTATATTATCAATTATATATAATAATAAAATAATAGAATAAAATAAAAAATTAGGTTTAGCTTAATTAAAAAAAAGCGGATAATAATAAATGAATATAAATAAATCAAAATAATTGTAAAAAGTGTATATAATTGTTGTTAATTATTTAAATTAGAATTGTAAATATCACCTATTTTCTCGATTTATATAATATTATATTTCTCCAATATTGACACTCAAAAATAATTGACTTACAGTTAACAATAAATAACCATTTCTGAACAACTTTTTTTTTCTTTTTGAAAACACTTTTTCTAATTATCATAGTTACTTTTAAAATCTGGAAAAAAGACAGGATAATGAATATTTATTATCAATTATAAATTTTATTTTTAACAAATTCTGTAAGAAAATAATTTATTTATATCATGGCTTCAAGCTTTACTTAAATATAGTCACATCTACTTGGTGATAGCCTAAGAATAGTATAATACTGACAAAAAAGGACAAGCAAAATTTAAGAAGAAGTAGGAGAATTGGAGACCACTGATTGTGAGCAAGGAATCTTGATAACATTTGATTATTTTCTTTTAAAGGAATCAAATCAGTTATTATTGTAATTTAAATTTGTATATTATAAAAATAACTATAATTAACTGTATAAAAAACTTAATAACAATTAATCATTATTCCAATTAAAACAGTTTATAATAATAGTTGCATTCACTTACATTTATTTACAAATTCTCAAAAAAATAGTTATTATCCCGAGGATGGAAAAAAGTTTATAAACATTTATATAATTAAAACAGCTACTATACTGTTATAATTTTAATACCAAACTTTTGGTTTTTTTCGCGTCTCATTGACACGCAAATTATTTATGTTATATTTATTTATTTAAATTTTTTTTTTCAATATTTATTCATGCGTTTAATTAAAGAACACAGTTTTAATTAATTTATAGAACGTTTTACGTCATCAACTTTTAGGATCAAAAGATTAAAATCACTAAAACTTTGCAAATGCGTTTCTCCTAAAATACAAAATATGCAAAACTATTTTTAGTAATCATGCTCAAAATCGTAAAAAATTATAGAACATTGAAAATCGTAATCATTCTGCTAATTTTTATTATATCATAAAGTTTATAAATTTTTTATTTTAAAACTATCGATTTTTTAAAAATATCGTTTAAATACTTTTACTTTGACTTTGAAATCAGAATTTTGATTAGACCTTTTAATAATTTATTTGTTTATTTTTTTACCTATCAAGATGAACCGTGTTAATCGTGTTATAACATAACTATCAAACTTTAAATTAATCTAGTTTTTTAAAAAGTTTAAAAAAAAATCTAATTGAATATTTAAAAAAATTAACTTACTTTCGTTAACCATTCTATACACAAATACGTGTTTTATTGAAGATTCAAATTAATTTTTTAAATGGATATATTTTTAAACTTGTGCAAAGTATGGAGATGTTTTAATGCAAAACTTACTTGCGGAATGTAACAAAAATTAAAAAATAAAGAAATTAAATAAAAGTAAATAATATTTTAAAAATATTATTATATTACATTATTAGATTTTATAAATATTACATGAAGATATGGTGAAAATTGGTTAAATTTTTTTATCTATAAAATTTGCTAACAAGAAGTTTTATGAATGAAATATACCATCCTTTTGTTTCGGAATATCGCATATACGTATTACTTTTACATGTATTTGTTTACGCTTTCGTTTATTTAAAAAAATATATAGATATATTAGATTATATTTATAATGTTGCTGTAATACCATTGTGATGATAATTAGTTCATTATGGTGTTTGTGAACAAAGCACATATAACCAATAGTGCTTGTATCAATCAGACAAGACCAGAATTCGAAGTTAGATCAATAAATTGCAAATCCATTAGCAGATAAATCACAAAAAATCTCAATCTAAATAAAAATATTCGATTCTGTCATAATAGAAAAAAAATGTTACTATCATATTAACAATTTACTCATTGAGATGTTAAAAAAATAATAATGTTTTATCTTGACTATTTAATAATAACTGTTTTTAATTAAGAATATCTTGATATGATAAGAAAAACAATTAAAGTGATGAGGTCTTATGGACATGTAATTCGAGAGCCCGGGTTCGAATCCGAGTCTCGGCCGAACGATACAATTACCACTTTACGTTGCATGTACTTAATTCACAAACACGCTGAAAACCTCCATCGCTAATTAGCATCGCAATGATAGCATAAATACAGTGACGTTAAATAAAATTAAAAATAATTAAAGTGATATTTTGTTTATAATATTTTTATAATAAGCGCAATATTAAAATGAATATTTTTTTAAACAATAATCTATTTTTCGTTAACATAATTTTATAAATAATATCTTTAAATTAAGATCCATAGCGAGATAATAAATATACAGAATATAAACGCATTCAAATTTAAAATATAATTATTAATCAACCAATTCTAATACAATAATTAATACAGTAAACGATATTTTCATAAAAAAAATATTTTTAATATATTTCATTTAAATTAATATACAACATCAAGTAAATATTTTCTTCTTTTTTTTAATGTAAGCACCTATCCATTTATAGTTTCACTTTACATTATTTCGTATGTTGTGATTAATTGTATTTTATATTCTGATAATTCAACTGTAAAAGAAGAGATTATGTTATGACATTATATATGGTTAGAAGAAAAGTTTGACAAAGAAAAAAAATATTATAATGAATGATTTGGTGCTTTCTTCGATCACTATAATTTTTTTAAAAAGTAAATATGTTACAACGAGAATATGTGTATACATGCAAGAATTTTAAAATGAAAATAATGACAATCCTTGTCAAGGCTTTTAATGATGCGGCACAAGAAAATACAAAAGATGTACCCAGATATTGTATATACATACGTATATATTTGTCGTATATAAAAATTGCGGTATGATGACGTAACAAACGAGTTGAGTATAAATTTCTCCTGCTACAAGCTAACGACCCACAGTCCTCTTCGGTCTACTGTAACACTCAAGATGAATTTCCTTGCTGCAGGTTTGTGTATTTACAATTTTTTTAAGCGAATAATATTTTTTTTATAATTTTATGGTTTATTGTTTTTTTTTCCTAATTTTAAAAATTTAATTAAATTAAACAATTTGAAGTTACTTACCGGACTTTAATAATTTAAAAACACTATTTAATTATTGTTAAATAGGATGAAATTAATACTGTAGGCAATATTAACAGTTTCAAAAAATTTATTTGATTTCCACATCTTGGTTTTGAACTATTATTTGTACTTTTACCGTGGCAAAAATTAAACTATTATTTGGATGAAACTATAAAAGTAAAAAATTTTTTTTTGGATTTCACGAGTTTTTTTCATATTTATTGACTTATTTTTTTATTTCAAAGTTTTTTTTATGATTACTTTTTTCACAATATTTTTTTATATATTATTATATTATTAAAATTGCATTCTTATAAAATATATCTTATCATACAAATGTAAATACAATCTTAGTTTTCGTAATTTTTTTTTTTTAATGTATACTTAAGATTCTTTAATACGAATTTAGAAAAACATTAATGTTTAATGTAACATCAATTATTAAAGCACATTTCATGCTTGATTTCCGTAACGTTTTTATTTGTTTGTAACTTTTGAAATAATTGATTTTCTCGGAAACATTTTTTTTTTAATTGAAAAGTTTTGATCTTATCTTTAGTTTGCTTTATTGGAAAAAATTATCTATAATGATTTTTTTAAACAAATTTTATTTTTTTTTTAATGCAACTTTCAAATAATATAAACAATAACTTTACAGAAATCTAATGTTATGAAGTACATTAGAACACGGCTTTCTTGATCATTTTATATAAAATAAAGTATTTAAAGATATAAAAATCCGAATCTCAACTCTCTCAAACCCTCCTTGTAAATAAAATTTTGATTAATAATAGATAAAAAAGAACATGAATATAATTTACTTAAGAGGAGAGTAGAGTCTCAAGGGTGAAAAATTAGATTAACAGCAAATCTTGCCAGACACCTTAAATGAAAGATAGATTGGGATAGGCTCGATAATTCATTATTAAATCATCTAAAATCAAAGAAATCAAAATGAGTTCATTATTTGATTAGTTTCTCAAGGTAATGCTGAAGAGTGTTTTTCAAATTGATTTTTTAATTTTCGGTGATACTTATAAGTCAAAAAAGGAAAAACCTCGATTTTCGAAAAAAAAAGTTGGTGGTTTTTTTATTGTAAAATAAATAATAATTATAAAAAATAAAAAATCTTGATAGCATTACCTTATTATTTATCTGTAGAAATAGCATATAAAATTTTAAAAGGTTCGGTGCAGTAGAACTTAAGTTACAAAGTCTTTAAAAAAAATCGAAAAAATAAACTTGGACAGCTACATATTACTAATGATCTTGCAATCATCTACTTTCATATCACAAATTTTGAAAATTTTGACATAATCGGCTCTAGTCTCCTCTTCATTTTTATTTGTTTTTAAAAAATCTTGTTAATACATTAAATGCATAATAATAATTTTGTATGCATATATTAAGTTAAAAATAAATATTAGACCATCCAAATGAAAACAAATTTTTAATAAATAAATATAATATAAGATAAAAATAGCTAAGCAGAAATGCAAGTATGATAATATATTATTTTATATTATCCTACATAATAACCCGTTTTCTTTTTAAAGGTATCACGATACATATTACGAATGGTTAAATTTAATTTCATTGCTTTGAAAATAAAACTTTAAATAGAGTGAATTTCATCACATCATTAATGCAGATAATGTAGCTTACATGCATTTTTCATAAACATATAAAATTTGAAAATGAAAAAATTGTATGTTTGTTTCTATTATAAAAATTTTGAAATGTATGACATTAACTTCTGAATGTTGGTGAAGGTAAAATAAATTATAATTTTCTTTTACGATTGACTAAAAATTGTGTAAATAATATATAATAACCGGAAAGTGTAAACTACACAATGTACCAGAAAATGAGCACATATATATATTTTATAAAATAGCTATCATTACGTCAAATTAATTTAATTTATCCTTTCCTTTTTCTAATGAAATTAAAATTTTTATGAAAAAAAAAATAAATATAATTATATCACGATCAATGAAAATTTTTAATGAATTCTGAAGAATCGTATAAAGATTTTGTTTTATTTTTAAAACTCATAACATAACAAGTTTTAAAGATTTTAGCGACGAATAAATAATTCATAAACTTTTTCGCAAGTATTCATTCCACGTAATATGATAAAAAGGCATGCCCATATTTTTTTCATCCATTTGTATTTCATCACTAACGGGCTTCAAAATTTATTTTGAGAGAAAAAATTTTTCCACTTTGCTTTGGAATAAATTTAATTTAATTATTATAGATTTTTTACTTTGTTTTCAATTCGATCAATATATTAATTACTTCTAGCATTATTTAGCAGAATATTAAATACAGTATTGAGTTTATGTTTTATTTATTAATCAAATTTAATCGTATCTCATTTGTGAATTATTTTAATGACAAATCATTTTTTTTTTTTTTGTAGTTTTCTTGAATACAAAAATTTTCCTCAATAAATCCACGTTTTTTTCATTTTTTCTAGCTTTTGTAAAAAAAAACAGATTATAAAACGTATTTAGAAATTCAAATACATGCATTATTAAAAAGGAAAATTAAGTTAAAAAAATAAAAGTACTCTAAAAATATTAAAATAAATAAAATTTTAAATTAAATTTATAAGAATCATATACATATAATGATTTTTTTTACAATTTATAGGCATTCTTATGTGCGCCTATGGCGCTGTTATGGCTGATGATATTCCAGCAATCTTTAGATCTAATGAAGTTGTACCTGATGTTTTAGATACAGCCCCAAATAAATTACTTTCAGTAAGTATTTTTTTTTTTAATTCTGATTATTAAAAAATTTCTTTCACGTATTTAATTTTATTATCGCTTATTGAGACCTCACTTTTCTTACGAAATCTAATGTTCAAATTTCACGTAATTAAAAAATTGTCAATATAATAATGATTGTGCAAAACAGACTTTAAAATCTTTTCACCAATTTTAAAAGATTATATTTGATTTGCCATTCCTCAAAAACTATAACTTAATTAATTTTTGAGAATATTTCTCTCAATTCTTGAATGGGATTTCACGTGAGAATAAAATAAAAATATTATTTTAACGAATAAACAATAAAATTGATTAAAAAATTAAATATATATCTCTGAAAAAAAAATTATTTGTATGACGCATGAAGCTTGTTACTACAATTATATATGTAGCATGCAAGCAATACAGTAATAACATGTTTAAATCAAATGATCATTTGTGCATAATAGAACTCAATGAATTTGCATTTCTAATTACGTCAACTTTTTATTCAAAACGTTTTACGTTAAAAAAAATAATAAAGTAATTTTCAAGTGCGTATCTTTAATGTGTTAATTTTAGTAAAAAAAATTACGATTTTGCAATGAGGAAACTTATTATTATTTTTTTTTTGTTTGTGTATTGAACTGGGTAAATTTTTTTTACATAATGTAATTGTATACGTATAAGTCATAAAATGTCCAAGGAGTAAAATTATGATTTTGACATCAAGACAACCTTCGTTAGGAAAATTCTTTTGTTACGTATAGTTGTTATAACAAGAAAAATATAGAAAATCTTCTAGAAAATACTATTGTTTTTTTTAAGTGAATAATAAATAAATTCGCGGATTAAATTTTTTTAGAGGTTTCAGTTGGTAGAACTATGGATTCATAATCTTGATGACTCGAGTTCGAATCCCGCTCTCGGCAGCCGATTGACACAAGCACCACTGTAAATTACTTATGCTTTGTTCACAAACGCACTGAAATGACCTCAGTCGCTAATTATACGGAAAAAAATTCTATCGTAAAAATTACAAATTCCATAGAAGAAATTACTATTTCAGATAGTAACCATAAATTTTACGATAGAATTTTTCTTTGTGTAGCATTGTAATGATAGTATAAATACAGCGACGAATAAAATTAAAAAAATACTAAAAAAAATGAAAACTGAGCTGTTGAGTTTATGAGTAACACTAAAAAAAAAGAATAATAGAGAGTAATGAGGTGAGGAGACGCGCGGTATAAAAAAAACCCATTCTGATTCTCCTTTGCAGAAGCACCTGAACTTTTTTAAGAAAAAGTTGAAATTTAAAAATAAAAAAATAGTATAACAATAAAAAAATTATTTACTGTTTTATTCTAATATTAAGATAGTTATTTTAACATGCTATTTTTTTAACTTTGTCTTTTATTTATCAGGTGAACTTTAATGACAAAAGCGTACAATTTGGTCAAGAATTAACACCTACTCAAGTGAAAGATATTCCTACTTTGTCTTGGGATGCTGACCCCTCTGCTTTATATACTGTTTGCATGTCTGGTAAGCGAAGTGTTATACAGGTTTTTGATTTTGAACTTTTTAAAAAGTATTTTTTCAAGATTTATAAATATTTTCCGTACATGGAGATTAATGGATACACTTTACATTACAAATCATTAAAGAACCATAGATATACGTATATAATATATAAAATAAAACAAATTTTATTCCCATCTCAACAGTAATGGCCACTTTATTAAGTCGAAAAACGGGCCCAAAGAAAGCCACATCTTATGTCTAAAATTTAGCGGAAGTAATAAACTTCATTAGTTCCGCAAAATTTCATTATCCCCGCTAAATCAAAAATTTATAAAATTGAATTGATTATTGGAAACTTCCAACAAATTATTTTGTAGCACTGAATGACATAAATCCGCATCTATATCACGCTTATCCATGGCATAAGTAGCCCATTATTGCACCGTGCCTATCGGCCTCGCTACGCTCGGACCATAACCGCACGGTGCATAAATGGACTGCTAATGCCACTGACAGGTGTGACAGCGGATTTATACTAATCAGTACTATAAAAAATCGTATGATACTCGTAGTATAAATGGCCTATCACACGACCTGAATTATCACCTTCGTTGTACTCGGGCGCTAATACACGTCGTGCCATAATAGGCTATTTATGCCACTAATATTATAATGTACTATAAATAAACTAATAAAAACTATTAAAAAAATAGCAAGTATAAAAAAATTTAATTTTAATCAATTAGCATCTAATAAAGTGGTCACGGTTGAGGTGGGAGGTGATGTTAGAATTTTCCTTACCTCTAAATTAGAAGTTTATATATGAAATTGAATAAGCTATTAATATTAATATTTTTTATACACGAAATAAATGAAAAAATCTTTAAATATTAACAATCAATTAAGAAAAATCAACTCAAAAGTAAAGTCTATTTTTTCTTTGAGTAATCGCTCTCAGAGAAATTTACGACTTTACTCCCTGATTGCAGAATGTGCTATTATTGTATACTGATATAATTAAATAAAGTCTTTTCCGATATTTAATAAAAATATTTAAACAAAAAATAGAATTTTAATATTGATAGCATAAATACAGTGACGTTAAATAAAGTTAAAAAAGAAATTTATTGAGAATAGATTTTTAATGATTTTTCTAAAGATATTTTCAACGGTATAATAATAAAATATTTTTCTCAACAGATCCCGACGCACCAAGTCGTAAAGAACCAAAATTCCGTGAATTTTTGCATTGGCTTGTAGTAAACGTACCAGGTACTAATATTAATCAAGGTGAAACTCTTGCTGCTTACGTTGGTTCAGGACCACCAAAAGATACAGGCTTACATCGCTACGTGCTTTTGGTATACAAACAATCTGATAAAATGGATACTTCCAAACTCGTGCACGTTGCTAATAATTCACGCGATGGCCGACCACAATTTTCTATTAAACATTTTGCTGAATTACAAAAGCTAGGTGATCCAATTGCTGGTAACATGTACCAGGCTCAATATGATGATTATGTTCCAAATATTAGTAAACAACTTGATGGTGGACGTTAAATAATAATGATTATTATAATCGTTTGTAATATTGTTAAAGCGTGAAAATTAAGTCAATTAATAATTTTTTCTAAAAGTGCCATGCTACTATTTAAAATAATATATTGTATAAATGTTAAGAATATTTATTATTACAATCGTTTAAATGATTTTTTGTTTTAAAAACGTTTATTAATTTAACAAAAAAAAAAATATTGACATAATTTTCATCACTTGTTTCTATTGTAAAATTTTAAAAATAAAAGAAAAAATACTCAATACAGAAAGATATATTTTGCAGACTGAATAATTTTAATAAAACTTCCTTATCAAATGTTTTATATTACTTTAAAAATTTGAAGAATACGAATAATTACCATAAATATTTATAATAATTTATATATAATGATTTAAGTTTCACGTTTCAATAATTATTTAAGATGAATAATAATTTTTTTAATTTATGCGATAATTTGTATTAAAAATATTAATTTTGAAAAATATTTAAATGTAAAACATTTTATGGAATAAAATTTATAACATGAGTAAAAATGTAATCTTAAATAAAAAAATATTTATTAAAAATCAAAACCTGAATATGTTAACAAAAATATCATACATTTAGGCCGCGATCACATGGTGCAGAATAGACACGCAGAATAGAGCTTGCGTAATAGAAATAGCCAATCAGAGCTATTCTGCAACTTTCTAACTTTCTTCTCATTGGTTATTTCTATTACGCAAGCTCTATTCTGCATGTCTATTCTGCACCATGTGATCGCGGCCTTAGACAATTTTTCTATAAAAACCGTGGTAACCGTCACGATTAGAATATCATATATATTAAGTTATTTTATAGGTACGCACCTTTATATATTATTGAGGATATGGCTAAATTTTAAATCTCCTTAATGATTTTTACAGAACACACGTCAAAAACCTTTTTTCCCCAGTACATTAAAAATTTTAATTTTATCACAAACCTACAATGTCGACAAAAGATTACACATTTTTTATAATTACAGATTTAAAAATTATGACACAGAATAATTATATGTTACAACTTGACCATATACAATTGTATGTGCATGTATATGATTTCATGAATTTGCATTTAATACACTTGGCTAATCGTAAACGAAGAAAAACTTAATAATTTTAATAGTAGAAGTATTTTAACCAGATTTTCTGTATTTAAATGACTTATTTATTTTAAAAATCTTATTATTACATAAGAATAGGAAATAATTATTTTTTCATCAAATCATTATACTTTAAAAAAAATAAATTAGATGTTGAAAAATCATTTGTTGAAACGAATATTGTGATATCTCGTTTGTAGTCTAAGAAAGGTGATACCTCGCTTGTTATTGAAATAAAGTGAAATGTCGTTTATTAGGCAGTTTGCTATGCAAGCTCGAAGCAGGTGGCGTTCTGAGCTCTAGCGCTGTCATGGCGGTCACACTACGACAATCTTGCTATGTTAACATGCATAAGTGTATTCATGAGTCTATCCGTGTGTATTCAATGACGTCACATCTGAAAGTAGTGGGGGAAGCCCCTTCCCTAATAGCAGAGCGTTGCGCGTCGTTGCACGCACACAGCTACACGTATATGCTCATCCATGCACACATACGTGGAGTGTGCCGCCATGACAGCTCTAGAGCTCAGAACGCCACCTACTCTGAGCTTGCATAGCAAACTGCCTAATAGTTGAAGAAAAGTGCTGTCACAAGTATGATGGAAAAAGCGATAGCTCCAAATGCTTAATAAAATATTTTTATAAATTTAAGTTAGTGTGAATCTAGCTAAAAATGCCAACTTAAAATAGAAAAAATTATTTTTTGAGATATTACCTATTTTTTATTACAAACCAAGATATCACCTCACTTGAATCACAAACGATATACTAGCTTCTTTCGGCCACAAACAACATAATTACCCTTCTTCAACCAAAAACTAGATATCACCATATTACCATAATTGAATTGAATTATCAAGGAAAGAATTATATTGTCTTCTTCAATAAATTTCAAAAATTTTTTATAACAAAAATAAAAAATTTATTATATGTTTTTTTTAGTAAAAAATTTGTTATTTTTTTTATTTATAAAGTTTGTTAAAAAAATATAGTAATTACTGTTTATAACAATTAGTTCAAATAAATTAATTTACTTTAACTAATTTGAAAAAGTTACAAAAAATTTTTTAAATTGTAATTAATTATCTATCTTTTTTTCCAGTAATAATCAATCGCAATATAATTAATTTAATTATTAATTACTTAATATATTGTTCTGAGTATATTAAATAATAATGAGTAAACAATTCATAAAGCAATAATTTTTTAACAGCTATTATTCATCTTTGAATGCGCAATTTTTTTATTTATGTGTTTTTCTTTTTTCAAAAAGGTGCACAATTATGACATTGCATTAAAACAACATTAGGTAATGTAACGATTAAGAGAACTTATAAAATTTTTACGATAGTGAAAATTAGTTGCAGTTTTCTTTAGACCCGCTTTAAAATGAGACTCATTGTAGGCAAGTGAATTCAATAAATTTTGTACATTTGATTTGATTATAATCAAAAATATATTAGGGCTACCATTGATAATGCTTATATTTTTAACTGAGATGAAAATAAATTACGTTATTTTGTAATTAATAAGTTTTTTTCAAAATTTTCGTAGCTATTTAAAAAATTTATTGAATACCATTTTCTAGTAATTGAAACAAATTTTTCCTAATCACTTTTTTCATTCTAATCCTGAAATATTTATAATCATTTCTTAAGAAAGGAAAAAAATTATTAAAAAATTCAAGTTATACGTGATTTGATTAAAAAAAAATTGTTTGATTAATAAAATGAACATCTAATGTAAAAATAAGTAATTTTTCAGAATTTGAAATCTTTGACATTATAATGAATGATTGCACACATTTTTTTGTATTTAACTATATTAAAATTAACACATTTTTTAAATATAATATCAACTTTTTACCAATCAAAACTATTCATAAATTTCAATCAATACTTCATAAATTTCTTCTGGTTCAAAAAATTTCGTTACTTTCATATAAATAGAAAAATATTTATTTAGGTATTCTTATTTATACATGTAATCTTGTGGTAGCCGATTTGGCATCAGATTTTGAAAAAACCAAAATTATACCAGATTCTTTGGATAAGGCTCCTAATGAATTGATCACGGTAAATATATATTTATTTAATTAAAATTAATAAAAAATTTTGTTGTTAAACTTACAAATTACTACGCTGAAAATAATTAACGTTGTCATAGATTGTCATTATGTCCCAAAATTACCATAGTAGATGGTAAAATTTGCTTCAAACATAAGAGGTTTTATGATATTTTTAACAAATTTTATATGATAATTTTAAATTATAATGGCAGTTTGACAACGTTACCATTTTTTTTTTTTTTTTTTTTTAAAAGAAAAAGATTAATATATGAAGGATATTGTTATCCTTTATATAATTAACCTTTTTCTATGGAGATGTCGAGGGAGCCCAGCCCGGAACCGTTTTTTTTTTTTTTTTTTTTTTTTTTTTTTTTTTTTTTTTTAAAAAGATTAATATATAAAGAATATTGTCCTCTATATGATTAACCTTTTATATATGGTGAAGTCGAGGAAGTCCCCCGCCCGGCATCTGTTTAACACATTACATCAGGCTAGGACTGTCAGACCCACCATACCGAAAACTTTGACTACCGATGGATGGTCAGCCACTTTTGTAACCAACAATCAACCGATACCCAATGAGGTCGGGTTTTTTAAAGAGTCGCGATATAAATGGCACATACACTTATTTTCTTTCGAAAAAAAAGTTAGAGGTACCTGGCCAGGATTCGAACCCATGCCCTCCGCGTTGAAGGCAAGAGCTCTATCCATTACGCCACCGCGCTCTCAGCCCGGAACCGTTTAAACACATTACATCAGGCTAGACTGTCAGACACCGCCATACCGAAAACTTTGACTACCGATGGATGGTCAGCCACTTTTGTGACCAACAATCAACCGATACTCAATGAGATCAGATTTCTTAAGAGTCGCGATATGGGTAGCACATACACTAATTTTCTTTCGAAAAAAAGTCAGAGGTGCCTGGCCAGGATTCGAACCCGTGCCCACCGCGTTGAAGGCAAGAGCTCTATCCGTTACGCCACCGCGCTCCTATAACGCCACCGCGCTCCTATGACAACGTTACCATAAACTATTATAAGTTCTACTAGAATATTTCTCTCAGTTTATATTTAAAATTGTAATTCAAATGAGTACTAAAAAATCTCCGGTGAAAAAGCAAGTGATTCTTCATCCCAAAATTTCATGTGATAATTTTATTCGTTTTTTAGGAATTGCAAACCATTTTTGATCGATTAAAGACTATTTTTCTAAATTTAGTACTTCTAAATCCAAAATTTAGTACTTCTGAGTCCAAAATTTTGAAAAATAGCTCTCAATTAACTAAAAATGGTTTGCAATATCTAAAAAACGAATAAAATCACATGAGATTTTGGCATAAGAAATCACCTGATTTCTGTTTCATTTGAAATTTTTTGTAGGGTATGAACACGATACTCATTTTAAAAGTAATTAATCATCAAATATTTTTTTAAATAAATATTTTAGGTAATATACAATGATAAAAAGGTAGAATTCGGTAAAGAATTGACACCAACATTCGTCAAATATGCTCCAGTCGTTGAAATGAATTACGATCCATCCAGTTTTTACACTCTTATAATGACTGGTAAATTTATATATTTAAAATATCTTTTATATTTTTATCTATAATTCCAGTTTAGCTAGTACATACACTTTCATTTACATAATGAAAAATTAATAATTATCTATTTTAGCAAAGTGTATTTTTAAAATTTTCATTATAAAAAAATATTATTCTAAATTATCAAAATTTATCCATATTGATACAAACAAATTTTATTTTTAAAGATTTTTTCTTATCATTCAGAATGTCTAATTTTAAAATTTAATTAATCTTTACAGATCTCGATCCTCCAAGTCCTGACAACCCAAAGTACCGAGAATTTATTCATTGGCTTGTAAAAAATATTCCTGGAGATGATTTTAGTAAAGGTGAAATTCTAGTAGAATATGCAGGTTCTGGACCACCGGAGGATGGAGGTATTCATCGAGCATTATTTTTGCTTTATAAACAGCCTGGAAAGTTAATTTTCAATGAAACTTATACCGGTGATAGAATACTTGGATGGCGTCTTTATTTTAATCAAAAATCGTTTAGTGAAAAGTATAATTTGGGTGATCCAATTGCTGGTAATATGTTTATAGCACGATTTGACGATTATGTACCGACGCTTCATGCTGAATTTATCAAAAATTTAGGCTAAAAATTAAATTTATGAATAAATTCTTATTAGTAAATTAATTCAAAGCTGTATTGTAATAAAATTGCTATTTAATTGAAAATTCAAATTATTTCGAACTACATCATTAATAAAATATATAATTAAATTTAATTAAATAGCCTTAAATTTAATAAATTGCGAGATTTAATTTTTATAATTTGTATAAGCATATATTTACCTTTAAATGAAATAAGTTTTTTTTATATTTAATATATAAAATATAATTTTAAAATATATATTTTTAAAGGAAAGAAAACAACATATTTAAATTTATAAGGTTATTTATTATTTAAAACATATTCAAATAAATATACAAATTAAAAGCGCCACTAAACAAATAACATAATGTTAATATTATAATTATAATAATTTTTTTTTTCATCATTTTTAGTGAATTAGTTTTAATAAAGATGAATTTCATCCTCAAGAATATATGATAAATTACAAATTTTTTCATTAATATAAAATTAAAAACTTTGATTTATCACAAACTTCAAAATAATTTATATCATTTAAAAATTTGATTAAAACATTTTTACACCATTGTTAAAATAAGTATATTTACGAAAAACAAATAATTTTATAATATTATTTTATAATTTTATAACTTCATAATATTATATTTAATATTAGGTATAAAAATAAGCTCTACTAACTTTAGCAGTATGTTTTCTTCTATTTTTACAAAAATCAAATCGAATTTTAATAAATAGAATTATCTTAAGCTCTGTATACTTTTCTAATGCTTAGCAAATCGTGAATTTCAGGAGAGAAATAAAATTGATCCTGTGTCCATATGATTTATTATTCTAAAATTGTTATTTTCTTTTTATTTTATTTAACGTCGTTATATTTTTGCTATCATTATGATTATAATTAGCGATGAAGGTTCTGAGCATGTTTGTGAACAAAGCACATGTAACGTTCTGTGGTGCTTGAACAAATCGGCCGAGATCGGGAATCGAATTCGAAACCTTGAGATTATCATCGTTTTGCCGAGTGAGCCTCCGAGTCCTCGCTGTTTTTATGATTATTTTGTAATGAATGAAATAGGTGATTATTGCATAAGACTGTGAGCAAGTCGAATATGGCAAAAATTTTTACTGCCATTCGTTTATGATTTGAAACTTTTATAAAGTTTAGCACTGTCATGCTGTTGAGCCACTAGATACATTTTTTGGACTTTTTCTATTAATTGATATGATTGAATAGCCTAACTTTGACTAATAACAATATTTTCTCATTCGTGGAGTTGATGATTCAAAATATTTCAGTAATCAGTAATCCTACATAGTACAGAACCGAAAACGTGATTTTCTGTTGAAGATATTATTGATCGAAAACATGATTTTCTGATGATGATATTACTGACTGATTTAGATCCTTATAATATTTTCGGTGTTTAGAATTCCCATAATTAATCCACTAATGTTACTAGTTTTCATAAAAAGTTTTTTTTTAACAACAAATCATGAAAAGATTTCAAGTGGTTTGTTTTTCAAATTGTTTTTGAATAAGTTTATAAAAATAAAAAAATTTTTTGAAAATATCTTCTTTAGTACACAGTAAAAAATCTAAAGTAAAATCACATATGTGTTCAGTAATTTTACAAATAAAAATACTTCATTAAATGCAGTAAATTTCCAACTTCAATCATAATTTTATTAGCACGATTGTAAAATTAATAATCGTGTTGTAAATTTACTGCATTTGACGTAGGTAATAATCAGACCCACGTTGAGTGTAGTGATTTTATTATGAACAGTAGTAATTCATTTTACAAATGTATTTGTAAAATTACTATGATATATTTAGTAAAAGTACGAAATGAGTTAGTAAATTTACTACTATCAACTGTAATTTTACTATATTTAATGTGGGTCTGAAAATTACCTAAATTTTATAGTAATTTTACAACAGGATTTTTTACAGTGTAATGTCTAATTTCTTTGCAAATTATTATTATTTTTTTTTAAATAATATTAATCATAATTTATTATGATTTTCAAATTTCATATTAAAATATGATTTATTACTTAAATCAAAATTATTTGTTGTACTTTTTGTCAGTTATAT
The DNA here is from genome assembly GCA_017163975.1 of Anastatus disparis. NCBI lineage: Eukaryota > Metazoa > Arthropoda > Insecta > Hymenoptera > Eupelmidae > Anastatus > Anastatus disparis. The sequence continues at coordinate 10,195,165 of JAFFSR010000333.1, read as the reverse complement.
TCTTTTCATGTCTCACAGCTTTTTAAATTTTAGTAATACAATAATCTTGATGAAATTTGCAAAGCAAGCTTATTTTCATTTGCATTAAAAATAAAATTTTATTTATAGCAAATGTTTTGCATACGTATCCTTTACAGAGCTTAATTGATATATTAATTATTACAAAGAAATTGAAGATGAACATATTTACTGAAAGTGAGTAGAAATTTTTTGTATTCCTAATAGTAAATTTTGAAATTTTAATAATGTGTTAATCAAATTTTTGTACAAAGTTATAAAAATTGACTTAACTTAAATATCATAACGCTTTATATTGAGTTAAGAAAGTTGGAATTGTTGATATATTACAAATCTTGTAAATTATTATTTGTATATTAAGTGTTCTGATATAAATATATTTTTCTCATATATAAACAATAATAATATGTTTTTAATTGTCGGATTTCATTTGAGTTTATATTGTATAACATTATATAATATCATCTATTGAAATATAATATGTAACCAAAAATATTAAAAAGAACATATTAACAACGAACGTTACATAACATTCAATAATAAAATAATAATGTTTTATATATATATATATATATATATATTAAACTTTACGTACGATAGAAAAATAACTATTTAGATAAATTACAGAAAAAAATGCTATTTTAATTTATAAATTATTGATTATATGTGTAATGTAAAAATTTTTTACACAATAATTATTATATTATTATTAATAAATTTTAAAAAGTAAAACAAAAATTCATTGTATTACGAACAGTAAAAGAATTAAATTCATTGATACATAGATCATTTACAAAATGGTATTGTTTACAAATGTATTAAAATTGTTATAAGCAATTGTAAGCTGCATAATCTTTCATTATTTCCTATGAAAAAAAATTTCTATAAATTCAGTAGCATACTATATAAACATTATCTAAAAATAAAAACTTTATTAGTTGATATAAATAAATATACTTATGGTCTACTTATTTTTCTATCTATAAAAACTGATAATATTAAATTAATGGCTTTCATGAAGTCTATCACCTGTTTTTCTATTCTTCGTGATAATTAACTCTTTTTTTTATTTCTATTTGAAGATTAATATTTTCCTCAAATTCTCGAATAATGCTTTGTAAAAGTAAAGTCATAATCTTAGTTTGATAAGGAGAAAAAATTTTACTTTTTGCAGAGTATTGAAGTAAGTTATTATTCACTAGAGTAGCAGAAATATTAATCTTCGGAAGAGCCATCAAAATATGGAAAATTATTTCATTATATTGAAAAAATATAGGAATTGAAATTGAAACTGGAAAATTAAATATATAATTATAATACTATACGTTTTATGACAAAAAATATTTAGAAAAATTAAATATAAATATATTGTAACATCCTGACTTAGTTATGATGTATAATTTTATTTTATTTGAAATTTATTATTTCGCAACCCCGAGCCACCTCAACAGCCCAAGCCACAACGAGGAGTAAAAAGCCAGCTACTACTACAACCAGATCCAAAAAAGTAAGTACAAATCATAAAATTGCTATCTCTTCTCTCTCTTTATCACCCTGCGATCTCAACATGGGTTCACGAGCCCGCAGAATAACTTACCCTCTTCGCCTCGCAATCAGCCACGCATACGCCTAAAACGTGCATCCGCTCGGCGCGTTTAGGCCTGAACATTCGCGGCCTTTCTTTTTTTTATATATATATCTATTATAATAATAATAAGAAATAATGCCGGAACGTTACAGCTAAAAATTAACTAGTGACATAATGGTGGAATTATTTAGCACTTTGAGATCACGTTAAAGTTTCTTTTCCCACAAAAATAATTTTCTTTTTACAAAAAAAAATCAACCTTTTGCTTTCGAAAATTCATATTTTTTTAATAAAAATTATTTCTAACTTTAAATATTTTTCAAAGTGCTTTCACTTTTAAGAAAACACAAACAAAAGTCCCTTTTGCCCTTTTCATACTGCATGAATAATAGTTGCATGCTTAGAAAATTTAGAATCAGCATAATATAAAACTTATAAATTATACCCAACAGACAGATACAATGAGTATACAACAATAATTTTTCTAACTAAAAATCAAACGTCGCAAAGGATGGGGATAAGACCGTTTAACAAAAAGTTCAACCTAACCCTATCCCGTCGACTTCTTCGAATAACAACCCCAAGGCTATATGACCTATGAAATTTTCAAAGAAGGTAACATTTCAAGCAAGCGAGGATTCAGACTCAACTAACGAACCTCCAGCACCTCAGAAAAGGTCAAGCGGATTTCCAACCTTAATACCGCGAGGACCACCTATAATTAACCAAACCTCGTCACAAGACGAACAAACAAACGACGAAGAAGAAACACCACCAGACGAACAGACAATTATCGAGTCAAACCCTCGAAAAAGCTCACACTCCGACGAATCAGAATCAATAGAGGAATATTGGTGGGACGAAACGTTTCATAGAAATCGATCAATAGCACGCTCCACCCCAGTACAACCCGAACTAAACCAAAACGGTAACATACCGCGCCTTGACAATATTGCGGAAGTCAACAGCATCGACGAATCCTCAAGAGAGGACGACGAAGAAATTTGGTATCCTTCTAAAGTATCTGACACGGTTCCACCAGAATTATTTTACCCGGAATTCATGAAAGCTCCGAATAACGTATTACAAATAAAGCTAATAAATGAAAGCTTAACGCATAAAAAGGATAATATTCTCCACTTCACATCTGCAGACTGTGAATTCGCTACCCCTCTAGCTAAAGTATTAATAGACCTGAATCAATTAAATAAACAGGAAATAAAAAGACTTAGACCAAAACTTAGACAAGTAATAATAACACCTAGGACTAAGACCTTCCTACTAACAAGGAGAGTGCATTGCATTTGGGCCTTGGATTTTCTTCTAGCTTTGGGATCTTTTTTCTTGCATAAAATCATGAAAAAAGCCGCATCTATTTGGTCCAACGCTCGATTTTTTCCGAGTTATGAGCAGTTTTGTCTGTTTTGTTGAAAAAATTGCATCTGCTTTATAATTTTACAGTTTTTGAACTACTTATTCTAGAAGGTTTTTACTGATTGCATATTAAAGTTAAGATTAAAACCTTTCGATTAAAAAAAAAACGTATTCAAAAAGCTCAAGTCGTTAAAAAGTTATGGGCGAATAAAAATAGCGCAAATATTTAGCTCAAAAAATGCATAGAAAATAAATACAACATTTTAGTTAGAAATTCATTTCAATTTTCATCCCTTCATAAGTTTTTAACAACTAGAGCTTTTTGGACGCGTTTTTTTTTTCAATCGAAAGGTTTTAATCTCAACTTTAGTATGCAATCAGTAAAAATCTTCGAGAATAAGTAGTTCGAAAACTGTAAAATTATAAAGCAGATGCAATTTTTTTAACAAAACAGACAAAACTGCTCATAACTCGGAAAAAATCGAGCGTTGGACCAAATGGACGCGGCTTTTTTCATAATTTTATGTGAGAAAAAAGATCCCAAAGCTAGAAGAAAATCCAAGACCCAAATGCAATGCACTCTCCTTGTAAGTGCAGTCCTCATTAACAAACACTTCGAAGTAATTTCGGAACAGGAACTTCGCAATACACTCAAAAACCTAGCGGAGTGTATAAAGAAGTATGAAATAAAAACACTTCGTATTTCTAAACAGAATAATCTGATAGACCAATTATCATTTTCAACATTTTTACAAATATTAAGGGAAGCATTAATCCACTGTGAATGCCGAATCTTCATATGCTATGGCTCAACAACTATACCTCCGGACGACATGAAAGAAAAAATCATCGAAGAATATCACACTAGCATGATAGGAGGACATAAAGGAGTGACCAGAACTTATAGAAGAATAAGAGAAAAATTCTTCTGGAGTGGATTAAAAGAGGATGTAACCGAGTACACCACTAGTAGTAAACCAGTTTCGAGTAAACCACTCGAAATATATTATAACGCGAAGTGCGGTTTCTAATAAAATAACATAATCATCTTCCGAAGAAATAAAAGTGTACCATTTATAAATCGTGATAAATTAAATTGATACGAATCTAATTTAATTCAATCCTACACGGAAAGTTGGATAACATTTGTAATTGCAACAATTGAAAACCAATATAAATAATTGTAAATCGTGCGGCTAATCAGTGTAATAAAGAACGAAAAATAAACGAATGATTCCCCAATACCTCGCAAAAGACTAAGCGGATTCTCAAGCCTAATACCGGAAGGACTACCTACAATTAACCAAACCTCTGTAACATCCTAACTTCATTAGGTGTTCAAACCATTCAACATATTAAAATTTTTTATATTTTTTTCTCGTATTCTTGCAATAATCAGTTTCCAAAGTTTTTTCCATTAATTAATATGCGCCGCTAATCTTAAGTAAACACAAGTGTTTTACTTGTCGATATTAATTGAGATGTCAAAAGAATATGCACGCGCCAAAATTTCTATCAGTAAGTAGCATAATATGTACCTTCTTTGACGTCTTAATTAAATCTTAAGTAAACACAAGTGTTCCCAAAAGTCATGTCACCTCGGCCGCTCCAGGTATAAAAGGCCGGAGAGGGCATTGTTCGACAGACTTTTGTTACAATATACTTCTCGAGGTACACCAAAAGCAGGTTACGCATCTTATTCTCAATTTTAATATATTCATTTTCATTTTCGTCTTTGAAGACGAAAACTTCATATACTTAAAAGCAACTGCTCGCGCTATCCCCAATAAACGGGGCCTTCATATCAAATAAAACTAAACCGCAAATTGTGCGCCGAATAAAAATTAAATAAACTTTGTACGATAATTATCTTGTGAAAAACTCCGTGTAATAAACTAGTGAAAAACTCCGTGAACTGTGCGATAACAATAATTATCTAGTAAAAAACTCCGTATAATAAACATGTAACATCCTAACTTCATTAGGATGTTCAAACCATTCAGCATATTAAAATTTTTTTATATTTTTTTTCTCGTATTCTTGCAATAATCAATTTCCAAAGTTTTTTCCATTAATTAATATGCGCCGCTAATCTTAAGTAAACACAAGTGTTTTACTTGTCGATATTGATTAAGATGTCAAAGAATATGCACGCGCCAAAAGTTCTATCAGTAAATAGCATAATATGTACCTTCTTTTTACGTCTTAATTAAATCTTAAGTAAACACAAGTGCTCCCAAAAAGTCATGTCACCTCGGCGGCTCCAGGTATAAAAGGCCGGAGAGAGCATTGTTCGATAGCCTTTTGTTACGATATACTTCTCGACGTACACCATAAGCAGATTACGCAGGTTTTTTAATTTTCAACTATACTCTAAAAATTATTATCCTCGGGCTTCTTCACAAGCCACTTTAATTTCTCGAGACTAATAGATCGGTCATATCTAATTTTATTTTTCTTTTCATACTTGTTAATCTCGGTGTTAGTAAAATTTCAATAATAAAATATAAAATAAATATATCAGTGTACCAGGGACAAATTGTGCACTAATAAATATCCATGCAATAAATCGTGCGTGTGAAATAAAACCATTCCGAATAAACTTGTGTATAAAAATAAGAATCATTCCGAATAAACTTGTGTCAAATCAAAACTTGTGCGTGAAATAAAACATTCTGTAAAAACAATTGTGTGCAATAAAAAGGAAATTCACTTCAACAAAAGGGCAGTTCCATTTATTGAAAGAACCACCGATCCCATTTCAGACAGGATCAGCGATCAGCGACTAGCCAGCTACAACTAATAGACTACAAACAAGGTAAGAAATAATAAATTACTGTCGATATATATATATATATACATACATACATATATATATATATATCCCTTTCTCTCTCTCTCTCTCTATTTCAACCCGGGTTCACGAGCCCGCAAAATAACTTCCCCGTTCGCCTCATAATCTGCCACGCTCACGTCTGAACGCGCATCCGCTCGGCGTATTCAGACCTGTGATATTCACGGTTATAATTTATATATAAAATAAAATAATTTAACAATATAAAAAACGCCGGAACGTCACAAACAAAATAAACTTTGCGATAAATAACAATTACCTAGTGGAAACCTCTGTGTAATAATCAAAAAAAACCCTCTTGTGTAAACTTGTGTGCGATAAATAAAGTTCCAATAAATAAAAGGACAGTTTTTTTTATTGATACAAACAACCAGCCCGATTCTAATCAGCAGAACTTCAATTGCAGTCAACGGCAAAAGGTCAGCAACAGGACATCAGCTCCAGCAAAAGTAAGTGAAACCTTTCAATTGCTATCTCTTTCTCTCCTTTTGTAATCTCAATACGGGTTCCCGAGCCCGCAAAATAACTTACCTCCTTCGCCTCATTATCAGCCACGCATACGCCTAAAACGTGCATCCGCTCGGCGCGTTTAGGCCTGTAAATTCACGGCCCATCTTTTAATATAAAAAATTAACTTTGAAGTATTAAAAAGAAGTAACGCCGGAACGTTACACCTCGTCGCAAGACGAACAAACAAATGATGAAGAAGAAACACCACCAAGCAAACAAACAATTATTGAGTCAGCCCCTCGAAGGAGTTCATATTCTGACGAGTCAGGATCGATGGACGAATATTGGTGAGACGAAACACTCTCTAGAAACCGACCAATAGCACGCTCAACTCCGGTGCAACCCGAACTGAACCATGGCAATGGTATACCACGCCTTGGCAATATTATAGAAGTCGACAGCATTGACGACTCTTCCACGGAGGATGACGGAGAGATCCGATATCCTCCTCCAAGAGTGTCTGATACTGTACCACCAGAGTTATTCTATCCGGAATTTATGAAAACTCCGAATAGCGTGCTGCAAATAAAGCTAATAAATGAAAGCTTGACACATAAAAGGGATAACCTCCTACATTTCACATCCGCAGACTGTGAGTTTGCTACCCCTGTAGCTAAACTATTGATAGACTTGAATCAATTAGATAAATGTGAAATGAAGGGACTCAAACCAAAACTGGGACAAGTAATAGTAAAGCCAAGAACCAAGACGTTTCTATTAAACGCTATTCTCATCAATAATCACTTCGAGGTATTTTCAGAACAAGAACTTCGTAACACGCTTAAAAATCTAGCAGAGTGTATAAAGAAATACGAAATAAAAACACTTCGAATTTCTAAGCAGAATAACCTGATAGACCAAATATCTTTCTCAACATTTTTACAAATATTAAAAGAGGCATTGAATCATTGCGAATGCCGAATCTTTATATGTTACGGTTCAACAACTGTACCACCGGACGACATGAAGGATAAAATCATAGAAGAATACCACACCAGAATGATTGGAGGACATAAGGGAGTAACTAAAACCTACAGAAGAATAAGAGAAAAATTCTTCTGGAGTGGACTGAAGGAAGATGTAACTGAATACGTCCGAAATTGCCAACAGTGTCAGGAACTTAAACTGGTCTGAATTAAAAACAGAGAACCCATGATTATTACGGATACACCTATTGAACCCTTCGACAAAATATCCATCGACACAGTCAGCCCACTCCCGATCACGCCCGATGGTAATCGACATATACTAACTATACAAGATAATTTGACGAAATATTGCATAGCCGTGCCCATTAACAACACAAAGACCGAAACCATCGAAGACGCTTTGGCACGTCACGTAATCACTCTGTACGGTTCACCACGTGTAATCCTGTCGGACAAAGCACCAGCCCTCATAGGAAAAGTAATGCACCAACTGACAAAAATATTTAAAATCCAACAAGTTACAACCTCTGGGTATCATCCACAATCCAACGGCTCTCTAGAACGAAGTCACATTGTATTGACCGAATATATACGACACTATATAGAAAACTACGAAGACTGGGATAAAGTTGTGCAATTTGCAATATTTTCGTACAACACCAGCGTGCACGAATCAACTGGATTTGCACCCTTCGAACTGATTTTTGGCAAGCCCGCAAGAATACCAAGCGCCCTGCCCTTAGAAAAAATAGATACATACTCATCTTACACAGCGGAATTAATCAATCGCCTACATGATACGCGGGAGATGGCCGCCGAGTCTCTTGTCAATTCAAAACACAGGAACAAACACTACTACGACAAAAAGGCCAAAACACATCATTACTCGCCAGGGGACTTAGTATAGGCTATCAAGGAACCCCGACAATATAAACTTGACAAAACATATAAGGGTCCATACAAAATAATTGAACTTCTAGAAAAACATAACGTTATTCTTGAAAACGAAGACGGCAAGCGTCTTCTAAAACATATGGATAAAATCAAACTAGCCCATCACCAATAGAAACCTTTTGTTTCAGATGACAAAAATATGGACCATCATCATAGCCTTAACAACAATTACACCGGTACTGAGCGAAAATTACATAATTCAATTTTTGAATAACAACCCCGGAATATACTACGAAAGATTACAAGATATTCGATATTCTGAGACTGACTGGAAGGTAATTGTTTTCATTGACATGAAACCCCTGCATTACAATGTCACCTTTATCAGGACAACTTTCCAAGGCCTCAGAGATAAATGCATACACGCCCAGGATTACCCCGAACTATGCGACACATGGGTAAAAAGGATATACTTCTTAGAAGAAGAAAACAAGCTGATAAACCAACTGCACAAGGACCTAATAGACTCAATGAGTGAAGTAGAATACCTTGAACCATCAGCCTCTGACTTACCAACAATAAAGAAGAGAAGCGTACCCTTCGGATTCATCGGTGGTATCAGTAGGTCACTGTTCGGGACCCTTTCAGAAGAAGATGGGTGGATATACGAAAAACATATTGCCCAGTTATACAAAGAAGAAAATGAAATAGCCAGGATAGCTAAGGAAGAAGCACACATAGCGCAACATAAATTAGCCTCCATCAGTACCCAGGTAAAAGAAAATAGTGTAGGTATACAAAAAACCTATGACTTTTACTTAAAAGTCATCAAGGAAATGGATGATATCAGCAGTCTATGGCATTACTTAAATGTAATAAAACATTTTTCGGGAACCATCAATTACATAGAGACCGTGTTAACTTTATACAAAGAAACATTTAAGACACTACAAGAAGCTGTAAACGCCGCTCGCGTTGGACGTATGCATATCTCACTTATGACTACGACCACTCTGAAAAAAGTAATTAGACAAATTATAGACTTACACCCAGAATACGAATTCCCTATCCCAATAGCTCACGCACGAATGGATAAACTCACGGAAATAGTCACGATCCGCCTCGGATACAGAAACGGCAAGTCTTTAATAGAAATAATAGAAGGTCAGGTTATACCCTTCGACGTCCTTCGACGAAAGTTATATCTTCGACGTCCTGCGGCCTATAAACGTCGTTGAATACCCATCTCAATCGTACCATATCTCATCTAAATCAATCAACACTCCATCCGTTTCACCAAGATCACGTCACAATTCAGCACCCATCGACTTCTCAGAAGATCATACAGACGATGAAATGAACTAACTTCACATCTGCTTACTAACCCTTACACGTTAATGAATTCCTCATGTTCACAGAGAAAGAAAAAGAAAACAGAATGATTTATATATCGCATGCTTCGTTAAAAAACTGGATCATAGGAGCACTGATTAACATAGTATATACACAATCAAAAAAGGCACTGATAACCAACCTCGACTCTAATCCTGGGATATACTTCCACTACCTTGGACCAATAGTATGTAACATCCTAGCTATTTCCTATTAATTAATTTTTTTTATTAATTAGAAAATACTAATAATTCTAAACTCTTTGCAATGGCCAGCGTTCAAACTTTTTCCTTAATTAATATGCACCGCTCAGATAACGTCGTGCGACAACACAGGTGTTCTTCTTTTAAATAGATTGACTTGTCGAATCATAATATGTACCATATTTGCTGTTCGCAAATAATATGACAGGTACATGTCAAATTTCGACAGCTCAATTGAAGAGGAGCAAACACAGGTGTTTTCCTATGACCGACCACCGCTAAGATACAGGTCTATCTTTTAGGTATAAAAGACCCAAAATTTTCATTGTTACATATAGTTTTCTCGGTACAGTTCTTGCGACATATACACTACAGGTTAGTTATTTAAATTCGTCACAATAGACGAATACTTATATTATCTTATATTTCAATATTATTCCCGTAGGCGGGACCTTTTCCATATTTTCTTAAATTTTTCACTTTTGGCTTCTTCATAAGCCATTCGAAGTTCTCCAGTCTAACAGACCGGTAATATCTAATATCAATTCTCTTGTTGTAATCTCACTTCTAATAAAATTTCAAATAAAATAGATACATACAATATAAAATATAAAGACATCAAGTGAACTAATAATTATATCCGTTTATACATAATTAATCGTGCGTGTTAAATAAACTAATTGCCAACAATAAAATCAGTGCGAAATAAAGACATTCTGAATAACCTTATAAAATCTGTGTATAACCAATTGTGCGCAATAAACAAAAGTTCATTCCAAATAAAAGGATAGTTTCATTTATTGAAAGAAACACCAGACCCCAATTCCAGCAACACCAGCGATTAGCGGAGACCATCGGGAGACCAGCGACTACTAATAAACTACAAGACAAGGTAAGAACTAATAATTTACTGTCGATATATATATATATATATATATATATATATATATATATATATATATATATATCCCTTTCTCTCTCTCGTGATTTCAACCCGGGTTCACGAGCCCGCAAAATAACTTCCCCTTCGCCTCATAATCTGCCACGCTCACGTCTGAACGCGCATCCGCTCGGCGTATTCAGACCTGTGATATTCACGGTTATAATTTATATATTAAATAAAATAATTTAACAATATAAATAACGCCGGAACGTCACAAGTACACCAGACGGATCAATGGACACTCGCTGTAAGGATCAACCTCCACGAAATTAGTCATGGGACTATTAAGGCACAAGAAACAATAAATCACCTGACCAGGACAATCATGATATGACAATCATATCACACTCAAACGAGACAAATAGGTCGCCTCCTGGACCAAGCGGATAGTCTATTGTCAACTATCGACCAAATATCACTAACAGCAGAGACTGACGAAACTTTTACCACAATCGTCAATAGGGTGAATACAGAACTTGAAACGTCTCGGGAAGTAGCAAAGGAACTTAAGGACATCAACGATTACATAGAATTCAGAAGAAACGACTCGCTCGCACATGCAATCACTGATTATATAGGAGCGACCGAGCCGAGGTTGGCGAAAATAAAAGAATTTTTGAAATTGCACATCAATCTGTATAAAATAATAATAGATGTAATAGTCAGCCTAGATGGGTCAACTAAATCATAAACTCTGACATAGAAGACTTCAACCGTATAGCCCAGTATATACAGCTGGAACCATACGAAAGGATAGCCATGCCACAACCGTTTTCGAACGTATTTAACAAGATAATATCCTGTAAACCACGGAGGACTCAGGACAATATATACATCAAAATAGAAATACCACTGTACAGAGACGATGGCCTAAAGCTCTACAAGATACACCCCATTACCGTACCAACGACATCCATCCAAATCATACCACGAGGGGAATACATATCAACACCAACAGGAGGAACAAACTACACGTTATACGAAGAGAAAGACATTATTCACGAGACAAATAGATCGGTCATATCTAGTTTTTCATAATTGTTAATCTCAGTGTAAAAAAAACTTCAATAATAAAATATAAAATATACCAGTGTACCAGGGACAAATTGTGCACTAATAATTATCCCTGTAATAAATCGTGCGTGTAAAATAAAACTATCATAGACTTGTGTCAAAACAAAACTTGTGCGTGAAATAAAAAAACCTTTTTGTAAAAACAATTGTGTCCAATAAAAGGGGAATTCACTGCAATAAAAGGGGCAGTTCCATTTATTAAAAGAATCACCGATCCCATTTCAGACAGGATCAGTAATCAGCAACTAGCCAGCTACAGCAGTCGACAAAAACAATCAAAAAAAGGTAAGTTTAATTCATTATTGCTATCCATTTATTTTCTTCTCTTTCTCTCTTGCGATCTCAACACGGGTTCACGAGCCCGCAGAATAACTTCCCCTTCGCCTCATAATCTGCCACGCTTACGTCTGAACCCGCATCCGCTCGGCGTATTCAGACCTGTAATATTCACGGTTCTATTTTATATATATTAAATTCAATAATTTAACTAATATAAAGAACGCCGGAACGTTACAATATATATATATATATATATATATATATATATATATATATATATATATATATATATATATATATATATATATATATATATATAGAACACTTATATACACATATAAACACTCATTTATAACAACAAGAGAACTTAATCGTGCGTCACATTAAAATAGTGTGTGAAACTTGTGTGTGATAAAAAAAATCACCTTGTGTAAATTTGGTGCAATAATAAAGGTTACAATACACAAAAGGACAGTTTTTTTTATTGATTCAACAACCAGCCCGATTCTAATAGGACCACCGATCAGCAGAACTTCAATCGCAGTCCACGAGCAAAGGGTCAGCAACAGGACATCTGCTCCAACAAAAGTAAGTAAAACATTTCAATTGCTATCTCTTTCTCTCTTTGTTTTTTTCTCTCAATACGGGTTCACGAGCCTGCAAAATAGCTTGCCTACTTCGCCTCATTATCAGCCACGCATATGCCTATAACATGCATCCGCTCGGCGCGTTTAGGCCTGTAAATTCACGGCCCTTCTTTTAATATAAAAATAACTTTGAATTATTAATAAGAAATAACGCCGGAACGTTACACATGCATTTTATCTGGTTGAACTTAACACTGCATGAAATAATAAATAGCTCGACCTAACGAAAAAAATTTTTTTTTCCCTACAGATGTCCTTTCTAACTACTCTCCTTATACTTTTCTTTGCCATAGTAATAACCTCACCTCATAAAACAAAGTTGCCTTACTGAATTACAACCTTGAGAAATCAACCGGGGATTTACTACGAGCCAATAGAAGATTATTACTATCAAAATGACGTTTGGACATTCGACACTAACATTAACCTCCTCCAACTATGTCATGATGAAAGGACCTTTATAGATGAAATCCAGACTACAAAAAATTCTGCGTATTCTACTGTAAGGAACGACAACACACGGGAATTAACTATCTAAACACTCTGATAAACACCACAAAACGACTTAGAAAAGAAACCTTCGAATTGGTGGTAATCAAGAAAATCCACGAAGAATTTTCCTTCACACCGACTATCCCGTCCAATAGAATCTCTGACAAAATTTTTCAAGTACATTCATCAAGACCGAAATTCCCGTCGGTAAATGACTATTCACACAATAACTTTCTTGGAAACGACTGGAGAATGGATCTTCTCCACACCCATAACTGAGGAAATCAAGATCACCTGTAATCAAAATTACGAGACTATAAAATGGATTGGAATCATATGGATCGCGCCAGAATGCACCCTAACAACACCATATACAACGCTAAAGGGAAAAACAACTACAAGGAAAGGAGGACAGCACTTTAACTCCAGCCTGCACCTCACCATAACAAAACGCATCAGCATACTACCACTATACTACATGATCCTATTAATAACGGCTACGATCATGGGCATCACTACATGGATAACGTGGAAAATCAAGCTCTGCAAGGATAAGAAACATAGATTTACAAAGATGGAACTTCTACCACCATCACCTGCGGAATTACTACTGGACATAGGACTACCTTTACCAAAGGACCCACCTCAGTTATACAGGTTCCCATCAGACCTGGGCACCTCAATCCTCAAAAAAAAAAAAAAAAAATCAAGATACAAGAAGACGCTGTCCAGAAAGAAGACCTAGATTTAATTTTATGTATAATTTCCCTCCTTACATACTATCCTGTCTTTTCCATACATGTTTGGTGTTTTCTTCCTTACTTCTTCTGTTCTCAAAAACCTTTTTGTTTTTACCTTTTTCTGATTGTTTTGTCCTCATAGATGGCCAGCGAAGAAACCGCCCAAGGAACTTCCAGCGTCAACGCTAACCAGGACTCATACAACGGTCTCCAAGGTTTAGAGATCGCAATAATAAGCCGTTGCGTTACCCTAGGACCAAGGATAAGAACTCAGGTGTATTTTAGCCCACTGAGTCGTAAGCTACTATGTGCCCGATGTTTTAATCGTACCAGTTACACGAAAAACTACGAAAAGCATAGCACCTTTCACCGGTTCCGCTACAACGAACCATTATATACTGAATGCAATGGATGCGGAAACAACCTGTTGATAACTCGGCTGGCATCCGAGTGCACCACCTGCCTTGAGACTCTCAGCACATATCAACACGAAATTAGGGATCTGGGAGGTAAACAGATACTAGAAGAACCAGTGACTAATACAATAGAAGGGGAAATATCAGCATTTGAGCGACTACCGACTCCTCCACCTCCGCAAGACATCACCGTATTCCCTAATCCGAGGAACGGATATAAAGTCCTCGCCTTGTCTCATTGCGTTACCAACTACATCAAGGAAAAAATATATTACAGTGAAATAAACCAAAGGGTGATTTGCCGGATCTGCTATAGAATATCAGCAAGACACGGACAAAGTTATGAAGATCATAAAGAATTCCACCTGGTATCTTTCCGTCGACCTAAACACCTCAGGTGCACTTATTGCAACAAACAACTACTACGAATACAACTGGCCAGAGACTGCAAGGATTGTATCGGTACAACATTTAGACGAAGTAACCGGATTCAAGACCAGGGCGGCGCCTTCGTATACCATCGACCGCGGGCAAAATGATCTTTCTTCTCAATTCCTCCTACCTTTTTCCGTCTTTCTTCTTCTCCTTATCCTTTCTTCTCCTCTATTACTGTAGTAAAATTTGTAATTGTAGTAATAATAATAACAATATATATATATATATATATATATATATATATATAACAGCAACAGTAGCAATATTGACACGATAACAAATTTCTATGACATAGGAAATATCATTTTTTTGTTTCTAGATGAATTTTCAACAAAAAATGAAGATCTTGCACGATCTTGGTTTCAACCCAGAGCATGCGCCCTGCCATATCCGAGCAAATAGCAGATTCTTCTGCAAACATTGTCGGCGACCGCTGTGCATGTCGCCCACGACCTTCATATTTTACATGCACAATGAGTTAACACAAGTCCCACTGTCAACATGGGATGAATGTATGCTATACGAGCATTTTACCGAACAAGAAATAAGGGAATTGAAGAAACATTATTATATTAAAATAGAAGAAGAAGACGAAGAAAAAGAAGACGAACGCTTAGAATGTTTTTAAGAAATTTCTTTTTGTAAACCGTAGCGAGCGAATTTTCTTTATGTATCCGCAATATTGTATGTACTCTCTTTATTTTTGTATCCACGAAAAAAATTTTGAACCCTGGCCATAGCTGGACTTCATCGAGGACGATGAACACTTTTGCGCTGGCAGGTGTAACATCCTAGCTTCATTTTAATTATTTTAATTTATTTATTATAAATACTAACTAATTTTTTTAAACTCTTTGCAATGGCCAACGCTCAAACTTTTTCCTTAATCAATATGCACCGCTCAGATAACGTCGTGCGACAACACAGGTGTTTTTCTTTTAAATATATTGACTTGTCGAATCATAATATGTACCATGTTTGTTATTCGCAAATAATATGACAGGTACATGTCAAATTTCGACAGCTCAATTGAAGAAGAGCAAACACAGGTGTTTTCCTACGACCGACCACCACTAAGATATAGGTCTATCTTTTTAGTATAAAAGACCCAAAATTGTATTGTTAGATATATAGTCTTTTGGTACAGCTCTTACAACATGTATGTTAGGTAGTGTACTACAGGTTAGTTATTCAATTTCGTCACAATAGACGAATACTTACATTACCTTGCTATTCAATATTATCCCCATAAGCGGGGTTTTTCATTTTACAAAAATAACACATTTTCTCTAAAAATTATTCTCTTTGGGCTTCTTCATAAGCCACTTAACGTTCATTCTAAATTCTCGAGTCAGATAGATCGGTTGCATCTAATTTGTATAATCCTAAATATTTCTTTTGTAATACAAGTGCTGGTAAAAATAATTAAAATATAAAATATATATACACACGCATAAACCAATTATAAATCAGTGTAGCAGTGCAACGACTATTTTATTGTGCATAAATAAATATATATATATAAACATATATTTGTAATATATATATATATATATATATACACATATAAGACATTTATATCCACATATAAATAGACATTTTATACCAATAAGAGAACTCAACAAATCATGCGTCGTGTTAAACTTGTGTGTGAAACTTTTGTGTGCGATAAAAATCACCTCGTGTAAAACCATTGTGTGCAATAAAAAAAAAATCACTTTAAATAAAAGGACAGTTTCCATTTATTCAAAGAACAACCAGCCCAATTCTAACAGGACCAGCGATTGGCAGAACTTCAACAAAGTCAGCAACGAGATATCAATTCCAGTAAAGGTAAGCAAAATCTCTAATTACTATCGTCTCTCTCTCTCTCTCTCGTGATTTCCTTCGTCAACCTATTCGGTTCTATCAAGACTCTACTCTCTATTTTCTTTTTCGCTTTCAACCCCAACGACGCGCATATTACTGCAAAAACTCGACTTGCGCGTGCGTGTGTGTACCAGTGACAATTTGCGGTTTAATAAACACAAAATAAACATATATCGTCAGGTGGGAGGAAGAAGGTTACGATTCGAAATTGACCACAAAAAAGTAACGATTCGGATAAAGGCACAAAAAGGTTCCGATTCGGTTCTAGCCACAAAAAGGTGACGATTCGGATTTGGCCACAAAAAAGTACCGATTCGGGTTGTAGCCACAAAAAGGTTACGATTCGGCTGCTTATTTTTTCCTTTGATGTTTTGGATGAGAACCGCTGTTGAAAACATAAGAGTTTGTCTCCTATATCTAAGTACTCATAAATATTATAATTAGGTTTTCATTTTTTTCATGAAGAGGCAATTTTATAAATCTATAGTTTTCAATTTAGTGAGTATAAATCATATTGAAATATATTACTTTTTATAATCTTATTAAATAAAGATTAATTGATTTATTTCATAAATTAAAAATCTTTTTACTTTAACGTTATCAATGTAAGAATAAAAAATTCACAAATTTTAAAATTTAATTCCTGCCAAGTACCATGAATTTTATAAAAATTTATTACGTTGAAATGTATGTTTGATTTTTAATTTAATAAATATATTTATATTTATATAAAAAATACTGTTAAGAATCGTTCATTTTGTTGGCATTGCCTCAGCGTGAATCAATTTTAAAT
Source organism: Anastatus disparis (assembly GCA_017163975.1). Taxonomy (NCBI): domain Eukaryota; kingdom Metazoa; phylum Arthropoda; class Insecta; order Hymenoptera; family Eupelmidae; genus Anastatus; species Anastatus disparis. The sequence goes on along the minus strand of JAFFSR010000333.1, from coordinate 10,177,715 downwards.
TAATTTTTAATAATTTTATGTCATTTTTTAATAAGTATGTTTAAATAATTTTTATAATATTTTCATGAAATATTTTAAAAGTAATTTTTGTTTTCTTTAAAAATTATTTTTAAATTAATTCAGTAAATAATTTAAAACAATTATTACAGTATTCTTTTAAATTCATCAAAAAAGCGAAGATAACATTAATATAGAAGGAATTTTACAATTGATTGCTTTTTTATAGAAAATATGAAAAAATAATTCTAATATTTATGAGTGCTTGGATATCGGAGATAAATTCTTATGTTTTCAACAGCGGTTCTCATCCAAAACATCGAAGGAAAAAATAAGCAGCCGAATCGTAACCTTTTTGTGGCTAAACCCGAATCGGTACTTTTTTGTGGCCAAATCCGAATCGTCACCTTTTTGTGGCTAAACCCGAATCGGAACCTTTTTGTGCCTTTATCCGAATCGTTACTTTTTTGTGGCCAATTTCGAATCGTAACCTTCTTCCTCCCACCTGACGATATACACTAACATATATATTCACATACACTCAAAAATAAGAAAACCCAATAAACTGTGCGTCGAACCATAAACCAATTGTGTAAAAACTTTGTGTGGCAATAAACCAATTGTGTAAAAACTTTGTATGCCAATAAAAATCATCTAAAATAAAAGGACAGTTTTCCCATTCATTATAACAAAACAACCAGCCCGATTTCAACAGGATCAGCGACTGGCAGGACTTCAACTCCAGTTCACGAATAAGCTATCAACAGGACATCGACTCCAGTAAAAGTTAGTGAAGTCTTTAATTGCTATCTCTCACTTTTTGTAATCTCAATACGGGTACACGAGCCCGCAAAATAGCTTGCCTCCTTCGCCTCATAATCAACCACGCACACCCCTTAAACGTGCATCCACTCGGCGCGTTAAGGCCTGTAAATTCACGGCCCTTCTTTTTATATTTAATTACAATAATAATTAGAAATAACACCGGAACGTTACATTGAAAATAAACGTTATATTTTTAAGTTTTTAAAACATTTATATAACCCGCTTATATTTCTTAATTTATTTATTCATAATATAAGAAAATATTAAGATTTTTCATATCAATTTTATTTTAAGATTAACTAAATATTTCTTGTCATAATTAATATTAGTATTATAATTATTACCTTTATAAATTATTCCAGTACAATTTCTCATATCCAGTTTGATGAGTTTCCAGTTTAAAAAGAATTTTTCATTGATGCCAATTTGTCTTCTTAAGCTATTTCTCATTTTTCACTATATGTTTAATCTTATTGATACTTATTGCACTAGTTTTCTTCTTATCAGAACACCTAACATCGAATATACGTGAAAATGTTAGTATTTTATCTGAGTTCATAGCAGCTATTTGTTTCATATTTTGACACATCTTCAATTATTTCTTCACGTCTTCTTTTTTTATAATCACTCTTTAAACCATTAGCTGATTTCCAATACTGAACAAAAATAAAAAAAAAAATTAAACACACGCAAAAATCTAATACTAAAATAATATAATCTAATATCTATCTTACGTGAATATCCAATGTAAGAAGTAAGGAAATTTGCAATGTCCCAATTGATGTAAGTTGGCAGTCAACATGTTAATATTCTATGTTGAGATGCGAACAGTGCAAAGATCAGTTTGACTCTAACGTATCCCACAGAATTATATTGATGACTCTTGCACCTTTGAGGAGAAGCTTCCCCTCCATCACTGTAGAATCTTTTGTGCTATACCTTGTATTATACTGTTTATTTTACGTTTATTGTACAGGTAACTTAGGTGTATATTAGTTTCACCTGTTTTATATTTTTATCTTATCTTTTACAAACATTCACGCATATACCTCTATTTTATCTTCTTTACATGTCTTTTTGTACAGCGATTTCAAACTTTTATTTTTTAAGAGTGATAAAACATTTTTATTTAACGCAACTGTTATTAGTTTAAATGTGTCATATTTTTTTTAACATGTTAATTAGAATTTCTTCTCTTTTGAATTATTTCAGTGGTTAATTTGAATTCTGTTAACATATGTTTATGCTACACATATATGACTTAATTAAAATGAATCAATTTTGCGTTCTGACTAAATTAAAAACCATTTAATATTAATGAAAATATTTTTACAGATATTCAAAAATTAATATTTTATATATTTTATAATTAGGTAAAACACCCAAAAGTAAGACATTGCAAAAAATGATACTAATAGTAGGACATGAAAGAAAAGCAGTAATTTTTAACAGTAAAATAATACCAAAAAATATTCATTTAAATATTTATAGATTCTACGTACTCTCATTAAAACGAATGTTTGAGTCATTTTTAAACACCGTTTTACTGAAAAATAAAAAAAAATGATTATGCAAAGCGTGTATTCCGGTTGTAAATTACTTCTTAAATTTTCTAATTTTTATGTAAAATTGCAATGTCGTTTTTGCTTAATTATAGATATAACTCATATGTAACCTACATAAAATAACTAGTTGTATCGAATCTGATTACATTTATGAGTATTATTTTATATTTTATTATGGTTTAAATAATTCTTTTTTTTATTATTTCATTCGTCTTAGTATACCTTCAAATTTTTATTAGAGTTCCCGAAAGTAAGACAGAGCGCAATATCTGTCCAACAACAGCTGACTAAGTGACCGAGAAGTAGGATGTAGTTTATTTAATCATTTATTATTGAAAATAAAAGCCATTATTGACAAAAGTTTATATCGTTTAAGTGCCAACAGTGATAAAATGTTTCTCTGTGTGTAAATCGATATCGATTGTGACTTTAAACATTCAAGAAATACGATTTTCGGAGGTAACCTTAAAACTAAATATTTAACTGTCTCGTATTGTTATTAACCTAAGGCAACTTTTTTATATGTTACTAAAATTTATAAAATATTATTAAAAATGTGTATATTACAATTTTTGAAGAAAAAATTAATGCTTTACAAATAAAGAAAAAAAATTAAACAAGAAAAATTATAATCAGTAATAAATTTTAGAGCATGCAATTGAACTTACATTCATTTTTATTAACTTTGCTTTCTTATATTAATTATAAAAAATTTTGATATTGTTAGAATGTTTAGAACTTTGTAACTGTCCAATAAATTATATTGTTTAAGGTTATGTGTAAACGAATTTATATAGTCCTACTTTTGGTCTAAGTGCTGTCTTAGTTTTGGGTTTAGTAAAATTTGCTGTCCTACAATTAGAGATTCTTACTCATGTGAAAATAAGACGATAATTTAAAATTTTTTAATGTAAATCGGTTCATTTTTCTTTTTACATACTTTAAAATATCTAATTATCCAATTGAGATAATTTTATTTTGCAAACAACCCATGGCATATCAATAAAAATCAAGTATATATACTTTTATGTCCTCGTAGGCCGTATTCGTATCAGTATGTAAAGAGCATGCTAAATTTGTATTGGCATCCCATATGTCTCAGACGCGCTCCTCGACTTATTGCAAGAATTATATGTCTTCCTGAGACATATTGAGACTCAATATGTCTCAGGAGAAATCAATATGGCATCACCGATCCTACTATGTTTCGTTCAATATGTCAAAGAGCAATCATATTGAACGTAGGTTAGTGAAAAAAAAATGACTCGCGCTTCGACAGCAGCTATACTCATTACAAAATGTCAATCTAAGAAACAAAAGAAAAAATCAATAGAACTAAAATTTTATTTTAAAAGTATTGAAAAAAAGATTAATATTTTCAACTAATAAGTTATATTTCCTCATACGGCCTACTTCGGACATAAAATCATCTATGTCCTTTGGCCGTTTATTCAGGTGGAATCTGAATCTCGAACAATGTTTGCAGCTTGAGCAGAAATCTACCTCGGGCGCGCTTCGCGCGCCCTCGGCAATTTCAGCTCAAGCGACAAACATTGTCCTCGATTCATATTCCACCTGAATACGGCCAAAGGACATATATAACTAATACTGCCGTAACTGTCCTACAATTGGGTAATGGACTTACAAATTTCGTATAATTACGTTTTTAAAATTTATTACATTTAATGAATTAAAATAATTATAATGTTTAAAATACAAAAAAGTTATATTCATCAACTTTTTAGTCTTAATTTATAATTTTTTAAAGATTTAAGATTTATTTTCAACCGAAATAATACTGTTTCGATTGATTAGATAAAATATTTCATAAATAATGTACATACACATAAAGTTAATTAAAAAATTGTATCTTGAAAAAACAAAGTTTGAATTTCACAGTAATTTTTCTTTCAAGTCATAATGTTAACAAATTTACAGATACGTTACATCACATTAAGTGTAATTAATGAGAGTATCGCAACAGTTTAATTAAGTTTACTCAAATTTTTCTTATCATTAAATGTCAATAAAATATGCTCAAAACATTATTTCTAATTGAAAAAGTTTTCTGTAAAAAATATCATCAATAATCTTTTTAATCTACGGTCTATACTATTTTAAAGCCAAAATTTCCTATAAATAAATTATTGTATATGTTTAAAAGTAAACATTTTGTTATAGACATTATAAGTATAATACATTCATTTCAAAGATCTAAAAGTAAAATACATATTAAGTTTTTTAACAGCAATATATATATATGAATATAATATCATTTTTTTAAAAGTTATTTAATTCAAATAATAAATAATGAGATCTAGCTATTTTTTAAACTCATATTGCCAAATCTAAAACTTTATATTATTCATATAAATATGATATTTAATTGTAATATAATTTTAGAGATCAATTGAAAAATTATGTATAGATCAATAGTTAAAATTCACGAGTTTAGAAAACTTGACTGTATAAATGTAGAGTAAAAAGAATGATAAGATCATTGAATTATTTACATTAAATAGAAAGTTAAAAAAGTCCATACACGAAAAAAAATCTATTGAAAATTTCAATACTTTTTGTAAAAATTTACTTTATCGTTGAGCTGCCAGATACTACCATGATAGTAAAAAAATGATCACGATTCACAACGAAATATCACAAAAACTCCTATTGAACGTATTATTATAATTAAATTGAAAAAATATAAAAAATCGTAAAAAAATTTATATTAATTTTGAAAATTATTTTTAAAAACAACGGCATTGCTGAAAAGTATAAAAAAATTTTAGATTCATAAACATTCAAAGAGAAATATAATATTTATTTAAATAAAATTTAAAAAAAGATTCTAAAGTATTTCAAATATTGACTTTTATGTAAAATATTTAACAAGAATACTTTTCGTAATAATATTATACCTGCACTTGAGGTATTATACAACCGCAATAAATCAAACCATTTTTTCATTCTTTTACAAACAGAAAATATTGGTTGACCACACCTCTCTCTCTCCTATACTCTCAAAGAAAATAAAAGAAAGTAAGTCTCAATAGAAATCACAAGTATCTCTTAAATTCGCGTAATACACAATAAGACCCTTTTTGCTTTCTTTCATGTTGGTCATTGGCAACACGACATAATACATTTTAAATGTAACTCATTTTTCATGGGTCATATTATATTCTAAAATGTTAATTTTTATTGAAAATATTTTCTCAATGCTTTTTCTTCCAAGTAGAAGTCCTTTTCAAGTTAAAATATACAATTCTATTATTTATTGTATATCTACTCCTTTTCATTTTCCCTAAACTATTTCAGTATTCAGCTTTCTAATTTACAAAACATACTTTTTTTTGAAAATTTTCATAATTTGTGATATGAACAATACTTTTGTATAACAATGCATCACTCCAGTTTTACATTTCAACTGAATTTATGAAATAAGCCTATTGACGTGTATTGTCATAAGCAAAGTTATTGTATATAAAATGCTTACAAAGTGTTTATTTACGTGGAATTTTAAAATAAAGATTTTATATGATTAAATAAATTTAGTTGATAATAAATATATTTTAGAATACTTTTTAAAAAATTGCAAAATTAAAATCTAAACCGAAGAATATTTTTATTTGTCATACAATCGAATAAATATTAACAAAACTAAAAATAAAAATAATTATTATTATTTTTGTTAATATTAATTTGCCTGCAAGACCGGTGAAAATTCGATTTAATTATTCTTCAGCCGATCTAAGTATTATTTTTAATTTTAAAATAAAAATCTCTTTCTTAATTTTGGGTAACAAATAATATCTTACTAAGATTCATCATTTATTTTTCATTAGAATAAATAATTAATTTGTGAGTTACCATTAGCAAAAATAGTTTTAAAAATAATTTTTTATAACTTCTCAATGAAATAACATACGTAAGCGCGTTATCATCATTACGTGTCACATTATATCAAAGAACATATGTTTCAAAGACAATGTTATCATAAGTTTTATTATTGGCACAATTGCCGAAATATTTTACCTTTTGGTTGAAATTATTGATTCTTACTAACAAAAATTTTATAAAAATAAAATAATAAAAAAGCAAAATTTTATATGTATTATCATATTGTAAATAATATTTTATTTAAAATAATCCATTCTTGTATCTGACGAATGAATTTTCATGGTTTTAATCAATGACATTTCTATAAAATTATTTAAATCCCTTTTTTTCAAATTGAGGTTGGATATGTTATTGAGTTTCTGTACTTGGGAATGATCAAATCTATAAATAATTTTTCTAATACTTTATGTAAAATTTTTTATTATTCAGATATGTATATTTGAATTATTTATGTTACTGTAATGTAAATCATATAGTTAAAAAATAATGCAAATAAATATTGTAAAAAAATAAAATGACATTATACGTTTACGCTCATATTATATTTTTTTTCTATTTTATGTATTTGGAATATTTTTTAAATTTACAAAGGTATCGAGCTTCATTGATGAAAATAAAAATGATATGCTTTTTTAATATTTTTCTATTGTTGAGAACAAAGTTTACGCATGTTTTTATTCTTAACTGATTTCTCGGTTGTCAACATTTTACAAATTTTGTTTAATACGCACAAAAGTCATACCAAAAGTGAAATAAATTTAAAAAAAAATGAGTAATTCATCATAATTTTAGTTTTGTCCTGCAAACATAAAATAAAAGTATAATTTGAAAAATCGCTTCGAAATTCGCCAAATTTCTCTAAATACAACTTTAAAATATAGTGTTTCACAAGTTTACATTGCTCAAATTTTAACTATCATCACATTAATATATAGCTTCGTCACTGACACTTGAGAAATGAAAATAAAATTTCGGAATCAAGGATTTTTTTATTGTTTCGAAGCAACACTTTTTTCAATCCGCCCCTACTAAAAAATCTCAGGTGAGAAATCACCTGATTTCTCAGGTGATTAATCATGCCAAAATCTCATGTGACGATTTTTTTTGGTTTTTACACGTTTCAAAGCATACTTAGTCAATTGCGAACTATTTTTAAAAATTTTTGAAAAATTTGAACTTAGAAAATTTTTTAAAAATTTGGTCTTAGAAAAAATTTTGACTTATTTTACAAAAAATTTTCTAAGTTCAATTTTTGAAAAATTTTCAAAAATAGTTCGCAATTGACTAAGCATGGTTTGAAACGTGTAAAAACCTAAAAAAATCATCACATGAAATTTTGGCATGATTAATCACCTGAGAAATCAAGTGATTTCTCACCTGAGATTTTTTAGCAGGGGCACCAATTTTAACTTTATTATTAATTTATGGATTAAACTTTTAATTCATAAATCCAATAATAAAAAAATTCAAAGTTAACTTTTAACTTTTTTATTACTTGATTACGATAATCGAATAATGTTAAAACAAATAATTATTTTATTTATTATTTATAAATAATATATTAATTATTGTAAATATATATAAAAATTATATCATAAATAAAAATGATATAAAAAATTTACAATACTGCATCAACATTGTTTAGTTTAGTCTAAAATAAGGATTTTTTTCGTATCTGAATTGGTACACCATTGATGGCATCAAAGAAAATATATTATACTGATAAGGGCCGATTAATAATCTTGAGAATTCTAAAGTTATTTCAAGATATATAAAAGTTTACTTTGTATTATATATTACGAAGTTTGCACTCAAACTCGATGTACGAGTATGAAATTCTTCGTTACTCGTCCGGTCAATGCTTCATTTAAAAATGATAAATATTAATATGTAATTTTATTTTAATTTATAAATAAAAAAAAATACTTATCCCAAATGAAATTAGAAAACCATATTTTATTAAATTCTTAAATAACATACAGGTGTGAATTCGCACCAGATAAAATTTTTAAAACGTTGGCATATTACATATACTAAGATTGTTTCAAGGTCTCTAGCGGCAAATATAAGCCCCTTGCCCCGCTTTTTATGCCGGTGTTTATATATCATCATTTGTGTCTCGACTGTACTGTGATATAGTATATAGAACATAGTAGCGACTAAGTGCGAAGTATGAAGTGAGATGTAAAATTTAAATTAATTCAAATGATTTTTAACGTTAAGCTTGCTTATAATGTATACAATTTTGCACCAAGTTTTTATTACGTATGAAAGTGAAATCTGAGTAGCACATAAAATTCTGTGAATCACATGTCATTGTTTCAGTGTATATTAAGTGCATAGCTTAATATACGTATATCAGTGATTCTAGTATAGTAAATGCAGTGTGATACACAGTATGTGCGTCTTATTAAACAAGATTCGTTAATTTAATCTTTTTTCGGCATCCGTTAAATAGAAAATTTAGAAAAATTTTTCTTAGTCAACACAGAACGAAACTTCCAATATTGAAAAAAATTTTTACAGATATCATGCTATTTTTGGAATAATAGCAAGCTTTAAAAAAAAGTAAGTATTCTGATGTTTTAACATTCTATTAATAAATTACTTGACTTCCTATTAAAAAATTCATTTTAAATATAATTCAATTTTAATAAGCTTAAAATTTAATTTTTTAAATTATTATACTTTTTTATTTTTTAGAATTGTCTTTTTTCTAAAATCAAACTAGTAATTTTATATTTATTTTATATTAATTCCATAGGACTTGGTTATTATGTTTCTTTTCTGGGTCTTATTTTTAGTTTGTCTAATAAATCTTTATATTATTCATTTATTGACTTGACCTTGTCTTTTATTACTAAAAAAATGCTTAATCACTAAAAGTTAAGAGGTGTTCTTTTTCATAGTTTTTAGTATTTGATAAGCACTTAGTCAATTTTATTTTAAATTGTATCTTTGTAGAAATTTTTGTTTTAAAATGCCAACATATGTCATCAAATTTTTCATTTCAAAGTAAAAGCAAGATTACACCTTGTCATCAAAATACAATTATACAAACTGCAAAAAGTCCTATTTTGATAATGCATCATAGCTACTATTTCTAAAATAAAAAATATTAAGTAAATTTTTTTCATAAAATTTTTTATGATCAAACTTTAATAGCATTTTTTATACCACATTGCCATAATAGCACCTTATATGTTAATCATTGATATTTTTTAATTTTAATCATTAATTAATTTAAATATTACTTTTTTAGATTAGTATCTCTTTAAAACGAAAGATTTTAAATAATTTAAAAAATTTTATAATGACATCTGAAATTGAAGAATCTTTTAAAAGTGCTGAAGAATTTTCTATTCAAGAATTAAAGGAATTAGAATTCCCAAGCTGGGAAGAATCATCACTATCAGATGAATCAAGTGAATCACAATCTCAAGAAGAGCAACCCATTGACGTAAAAAAATTATCATCCAAAGATTTAAATGAATTTCAATATAAAGATTTGCAAACATTTCAAAGATGTATTCAAGAGGCATCAGTATTAGTAGCTAGCCAACTTAAATATGAAGATGTAGCGGTATTTTATGGATTCACCAAATGTGGAAAGAGTTCACTGATAAATTATCTATTGGATAATGAATTAATTGGAGAAAATAGACATCAATGTATGCCAGTTTTTTTAAACACAGTTTTTAATCTACATGGTCCTGAAATTGGATTAGAATCTGAAGCAAAAACTTCTATTCCCAAACGATGGGAAAATCAGGAAAGGTTTCCTAATTTAGGATTGATAGATACACCTGGATATGATGACAATAGGGGACCTATTCGAGATCTTATAGGTACATATTATGTTTATGAAATATTCAAGAATGTCAAAAGTGTTAAAATTGTTTTAGTAATTGATATAACCGATATTATTAATGATCGTATAAACTCATTTATAACTATATTACACACCATTGAAAATATGTTGAATGGAAACATGCCTGAATGTTTTTCCAGTATAATTGTCATATTTACCAAAGTGCCATATCAATTATATAATAATGATGTAGACAAAGAATTTATAAATGAAATACTTAGACTGAAAATTCTAAAACAATCAAACATGCAAATATCTCAAACAGTTAAAAATTTTGTTCAATATTTAATTGAAAATAATAATAATATTGGATTGTTTATGAAAGCCCAAGAAGGGCCTATAACCAATGATATTGAAGTAGGTATTACAGAAGCTATAAAAGATGCAGATGCCATGAAAGAAGATATTTTAAAGTCTATAGTACCAAGTATTGCTAATGGGTCAAAAATTTTTCTTCATACAATTAGTAAAAATTTATTCTTTGAGGAGGATTTTAAAATATTTCATTCAAAGATAACTACGATTTTTAATGACCAACTTAAAGAGTATGTTAAAATTGAAAATTCTAATACATCAAAAGATCAACTTTATTTTAGTATATACGAATTGAAAACTAAAAAAGATAAGTTGGAAGAAATTCTTGATTCTAATTATACTTTGCACGAAAAAGTGCGTACTCTTAAAAATATTATACCTCAAATTGAAAATGAAACTATTAAATTGTTGGATAAGTCAAAACTCATTGAATTTATAGATGCTTTAATAAATTCAAAAGTAAACGAAGAATTTGATCTTCAATTACAACGTACATTTCAAAAAATCATATCAAGAATAGACAATATAATTGTGAATATCAGATTTAAATTAAATGACATAGATAAAAAAGAGTATAATGATTGTTTGCAAAAAATTCAAAAAGAATATTCGTTGAAAATGGAAGAATTGAAAAAAGAAACAAAAATATTAAAAGAGCATAATGAAAATTTAAAATCAAATTACGAGGAATTAAAGCAAAAATTAAAAAATATTTACGATAAAACTAAAGATAGTAAATGTACTATTTTGTAGAAAGTTAAAATTTAAACATTTAAATGTGTTGAATATTTTTATATTCATTAAATTGTGATTATTATTCTTAGATTTAAGATTCTTCGTAAATTTATATTTTTTAAAAGTTTTGTATTCAGAAAAAATAAAGTATTCAAAAAACATTTTGAATAAAGGAATTCAAATCATATTTACATTTCTATAGCAAACTTTGTATGTACTTTTTTGTTTTTTGAGATAAAATATAAATACAATAAATGATTTTTTATAAAATAATTAGCATTTTATTTCTTATTTATCCCATAAAACATTTCATCATATTTCAATTATATCATTTATATTATAAATTTTGTTTGTTAATATTCATTATCAATTTTTTCTTCAATCATACTATAATATCTTTTAATAACAAGTATTCATTTGGACTTAGCATTATCAAGAAAAAATATTTGTTTAAAAAATTGTTTTCTATTTATTTAATAATTTATAGTAAATTAAATTAAATAGGAATATTAGAAAATTTAAAATATAAATATTGAAATAAGATGTTATTTGAATTAACCCGCCCATTAACGACATGAATATATACTTCCTGCTTGTTTAGAAAATGTCAGTCGAATTTCCGACATAGGAAAAGATAAAGTATTTTGGGTATCGTAGTAAGGCTCACAGTATAGTATATGACACAAATTAACGTAACTATAGTATATTACAAGAGCGCAAGCGCCGCCATATTAGTCAGTGGCAGGTAAAGAGAGTGTAGCTTCGATCTGCAATAGGAAACGGACGTCTTTCATTAAGCACTTTAAAAGCCACGCATACTATTTATTTTTATTATTATCTTTATTTGTTTATGTGGTGCAAGAGAAAGAAGAGGAATTATTGTACATAAAAGAAGAAATTTTTTGTTACCGAGTGCAAAATCATACTACTTCGTCATTTGTACATCGACTTTGGTTCTCCAATTGTATAGCTTAAAGTTAGAGAGAGAAGGAGAACCGACGCTTCGTTGTGTGATACGCAACAATAGTATTACACTTTTGTGCGTACGTTACGTTTTATTTTAAGTTCTTTTTTTTAGTTGAAAATCTTGAAGGAATTAGCCAAAGTGGCTTAAAAGAAAATCAGCGTTGATGATTGGGATTCCAAGGGACGATAGGCATAAAATAACGGTGAAGATCCGCAACAACATGAAGCGTAGCTCAAGTCGGGATTCACCACCACCGCGCGTCAAGCGTACCAGATCATCGATTGGACGGTGAGTGTTTTTGTGAGGCAAAAAAAAAAAAAAACTTATGTGTTATATTGTGCACAATAAAGAAAGAAAAAATTTTGTGCGTGGGTTTAGAAATGTAAAGATAAAAATTAGAAAAAGAAAGTAAAGTTTTTGTGAACGGATATAAATACATATATATACTAATTTGTTAGAAAAAAAAAGATTTTAATCATTTTTTATTTAACTTTCTCTCGCATTTTTCGCTGGCTTACGGTGACGTGAGTGTATTTTTTTTTTGTATTATTTGTTTCTTTTTATTTATATACATTAGGTGGGGTTCGTGTTATTTAAAGCTGCTTGTGGAGTGAGTGCGCGTTGTTTTGTAGGCGATTTTCTACAACCATTTTGCTCCGATTTAGAGAGGAGACGCCTCCCCACTTTATATCTGTCTCTCTTTACTTATTTTTCCTTTTCGTGTCGATGCGTTCTACGTTTCTTTAGGATAGTATATCTATATATATAAAAGTTGTATATTGGGTACGAGTATGTCGTAAAGCCAGCGGAATTTTCGAGAATTTTTATTAGTGGCTTCTTGTTTGATGATGTGATTTAACATATTGGTAAATTTTAAAGTGAAAAGGAAAAAAAAATTGTGTATGAAGGAAATTTTGGATGGTCTGAAGGTACATTTGTGTACAAAAAAAGTGTTGTTACGATCGATTGATCTTTTTCAAAATGAACAAGGTTGTTGGATATACAATTCATTATAGCAAATAAGAGAAATAAAGTTATTCATAATATGTTTTGTTTTGCAATATTTAGTGATAAGAGAGTGATTGAAATTTTTTGTGGTTAAATCAAGTTTGTGTTTAATGATTACATTTAAGTGTTCATGAAGAGCAAGTATATAAATCAAAATTTGTTCTACAACTAGTGTCTAAAGTTTAGGAATTTGTTGTTTTAGCTATAATTAGTTACAGTTTTCCCAAGTATATGTGTTGGTTAAGTAAAGGTATAAATAAAAGGTTAAAATAAAAAGTTTTGTGCTAAAAATTAAAAAAAAAAGAAATTGTCTTACAGTAAAGTATGTATACAACCAATATTCTTTTCTGATAATGAAATTGATGTACAAAAATAATATTGAATTTATTTGACTTTACAGTTTACAATCAGATTAATTAACTATATTTGAAAAGACACATTTTCATCATGAATTATATCATACTTCAAAGTTTATTCAACGTTTTTATTTATCTATTTTTTTTATATTAACAAGTTCCAACAATACTTTTAAAATTTTTTACTTTGTTCATTTCAATATTAATTTTTAAAATGTAAAACTTTGAATAATTATACTGAAATTAATAACTAGAACAATTTATATTTTTAACATATAAAAATTTTTTTATTCTTGTTTTAAATTGTTATATAATCATAAAAATTTTTGTTAAAAGTAAATGCTAACATATTTTCCTAATCTTTAATAGTGCACATTGGTATTATTTAAGGCATAAAACTTAATTGGTAAATGTTATGCATATTTTTTATTTTAGTATTTCTTTTTTTTTCTTTTTTTTTCATAAAGAATGACCCTATACCAAAAAAAAACATCAATACTTCTATGATATAATATACATACTTCAACAAAATACAAAAGGCTTGAGAACAAATTATATTTCCAACGTTAAATACTGCAAATATGTTGATCATCACTGGATAGGTACCAAGTGTTTATAGAAAATTTTTTATTTTTGATGCATTCCTATAGATCCTGTAATTATAAAATAATGTGGTTCCATTATTTTATTAAATACAAAATTACATAATTTATTTTATGAAGTTTAATTTAAGATATATTATCATGCACATACACATTTTATCTGCAGTATCACTGTATGATGCCAATCATATACTCATAGCATTAATTTGATAATTTTAGTTTATGAAATAATTGTGTATATATTGATTTGGTATTAATTATTATTTTACCCTAATTATATAGAACGCCTATAATGTAACAGTAATATTGATTTCTTTGTTTCCTATATTTATTTTATTAAACTTTTTTATTAATTCATATTATAGTGATAATATAAGTAAATATAATTATGCTTTTAACATGAATATTAAAGAAATTTAATTTTTACTACTAGTAATATCAAATTACGATTTCAAATCATAATTTTATGCACACTATTGCTCATAAAAATATAAATAATAAATTATTAATAATGTAATATAAATTTTTTTTTAATTTGTACAAAATTTTTATTTATATTCATTATTTGCTTTAAATTAAAAAGTAAAAATCAATTTTGAATAGTCAAAACATAACATTTGTACATCTTTTGTATTCATTATTTCATAATATTAATAATTGGTCCTTTTACAAGAAATAATATTCAATTAAATTTTGAAATGTTTTTTTATTGAAAAAGAACTCTTAAATTTTTTTAATACTAATATTTTTATTAATTATAAAAGTTGAAAATTATACTGAAAAGTTGTTCTGCATCCATAGATATGAAGACTCCAGCGATGAGCGCATAACACCAGAGCGAATCCGGCGTCGAAGTCGAGGTGCTAGGAGTCCATCAACGCCACCACGTTCCCGTTATATAGAATCTGGTTCTCATCGTGAAGAATATCCTCCCCGTCCACCACGTGAAATACCTGCAGAACGTCCATATAGTTATAAAGCTTTATGTGTAAGTGGTATACATCCAAAAGCAAGCGATGAAGCTGTCAAAGAAACAATTTATAGAGAATATAAGAAATTTGGCGATTTTTCAATTAGAATAACTCATGAACTTGATGAGCGAGTGGCATACGTATGTTTCCGTAGCCATGAAGATGCTAGAGATGCTAAATATGCTAAACCTAGAATCCCTATTTATGATAAATTAGCTGTAGTAGAGTCTGTTTATGAAAGACCTGAAGCTTACAGACGTCCAAGATCCATAACTCCACCAGGCTATGATCGATACTATGCTAGGTCACCTGCACCAACTGATAGACATAGACCTATTGAAAGATATGATAGGGTTTATGGACCACCAGTTGGAATACCTCCAAGAGAATTGCGTCGAGACGCCATACCTCCACCGCATCACGACTTTGTTAGACCACCGTTACATCATGGACCACCTCATGTTCATCCAGGTCCTCCCCCGCACCATTATGGACCACCTAGACATATGATGGTTCGACATCCAGTTCACGGTTTTGAACGAGTTGAGAATAAAAAGGACAAATTTCCTAATTATTTACATCACGTGTCTCCTGAAGACGATCCTTTGGCCACTCGAACATTATTTGCCGGGAATCTTGAAATTAATATAACTGAAGAAGAATTACGAAGAATCTTTAGTAAGTATGGAATCGTTGATGATATCGATATTAAACGTCCACCTCCAGGCACTGGCAATGCTTATGCTTTTGTTCGTTTCCAAACCTTAGATATGGCTCACCGTTGTAAAGTTGAGCTTTCAGGTCAATATATTGGCAAATTCCAATGTAAAATAGGTTATGGTAAAGCAACACCAACAACACGAATTTGGGTTGGTGGTCTTGGACCTTGGACTTCAGTAGCTCAATTAGAGCGTGAATTTGATCGATTTGGTGCAATTAAAAAAATTGATTATATAAAAGGGGATAGTAATGCTTACATCTTATATGATTCAATTGATGCCGCTCAAGCTGCTGTTAAAGAAATGCGTGGTTTTCCTTTAGGCGGACCAGACCGTCGTTTACGCGTTGATTTCGCAGATGTAACACCAGGTTTTGGCTTTAAACCACGTCCTTATACTGAAGACGGCGGTGAATTTCGATCACGTCCTGCTGATTATGATGCAGGCTACGATCCTTATGGACCTGAAGGTGAATTTAATTATAGTTCTTCTCGAGGTTTTAGAGGCGGTCGTGGCTCAGGTTCTTGGCATGAAGGTCGTGGTGGTCGCAGAGGTGGTTATCGTGGTAGTTACCCTGAAGGTAGTTATCCAAGAGAAGAAGGTGATTGGCCAAGTGGACGTAGACCACCACCAGATATAGATTATGAAACAGCACCTCGAGGTATTAGGCGATCGTTATCACGAGAACCAGGTGTCGACAGAGAATCAAGATCAAGATCACCTAGAAGACGGCCTGTTGATTCAGATTCGGATTCAGAGAATACAAGAACAGGATTACTTAGTTCCTCTAGAACATTATCAGATGTTGCGCGTAAATCTATAGCAGTATGGCAAGGTGCTTTAATATTAAAAAATTCGTTATTCCCTGCTAAATTTCATTTGACAGACGGTGATGCAGATATAATTGACTCTCTAATGAAAGATGAAGATGGCAAACATATGCTTCGAATCACGCAAAGATTACGTTTAGATCAACCAAAATTAGACGATGTTTCCAAAAGAATTCAAACTTCTAGTTCGCATGCAATATTTTTAGGACTCGCGGGCTCTAGCACTGCTGTTACTAATGATGACGCTAATGTACAGACTCGACCGCTTAGAAATCTTGTATCTTATTTGAAACAAAAAGAAGCAGCAGGTGTGATATCGTTATTGAACAAAGATACTGAAGGAACTGGAGTACTATATGCTTTCCCTCCATGTGCTTTCTCGACAGATTTATTGAAGAGGACCTGTCCTAATCTAAGTGAAGAAGGATTAAAAGAAGATCATTTGGTCATTGTTGTGGTAAAAGGCGGTAGTGCTTAAGATTTGATCTAGGCTTCGATTAACGATCATATTATTTTATTTTAATTTTTTTTGTATACGAAAAATATACATGCAATATTTGTAATTAAAAAGAATGAGCGGTACAGGATTACTTTATTCCTAGTGTTATAACTTAAGCATCTTCTGAATAGTTGCTTAAAGTGTAACAAAATTTTGTAAGATTAGCGTTCGATTTTCACAAATTGCGATAGAATTTTTTTCTTTTTTTTTTTAATTTCAAAATGTGGTATTACGAAAATCGTTACATTTTAAAATAATGGCAAACATATTTTTAAAGTTTCAAGAATAAAAAAATTCATCCTAAATAGTAATAGTAATAATGAGCGATAATATGTCATTTTTTCTATTTTTTTTTGGGTATTGATTAATTATTGATAACTAACTACGACGACTCTTAAAGGGCACCCGATAAAATTACCATGAAATTCTATTTAATATTGACTAACATCTCCCTCAAATATATATTTGAGAAAACACTATGTTAGAGACGTTTAAGTAATAGTATTTTTAAAATATATTTTTCTACTAAATATAATACACATTTTCTGCTATTTGTGTATGATTTTTTTCTTAATTTTTTTACACGTCAATATTTATGTAAATAATAGTTAAATAAGATCAATTATTTTCATTAAGTCTAAATAAAAATATAAATTAGATTTTTATTTTTTGCATTTGCAGTTTAATTTTTTTTCTAATTTATCAAGCTAATTACGATCAAAGTCTTCCCGTTATGAATTGAATGTTGTAATGCATAATTTCACAAAATTTTTGTGAACAAGTATTTCAGGTTCCTAAAATTAATTCTCAAATATTCATTTTTAACGGGTGTCCTATTTTCTACATATTAATTGTAAATTTAATAATAACAAAATAATTTGTGTTATTTATTAAAGATTTTTTTTGAAAATGTCAATGAATCAAGGACGAATAAGTGTGTTAAATTGGAAGTGTTTAATGAGTCGTATTTACTTATTTATGAAGTGGATACTTATTACTAAAACTCATTTTGTGTAAAGTCTTGTGACAGAAAAAGGTTCTAAATAAGAATGAGTATTTTTGTTATTATCTTTTATAAAAATAATTGTTTAAGCTTAAGAATTACAAATCTATATAGCTTGTAGCATAATCTAACATCTAATCAATTTATATTATCACCATTATAAATGTTTATTTAACATTAATACTTATTCATATTAAGAAACATACATCGAAATAGGCAATCAATGATCACGCATTATTGATAAGACAAAAAAAGATTTTGTTAAATATTTTAAAAATCAATTTTTCATGGTTTCTATAATTATTATTTTTTTACATTAAGGTCATTTAAAACTCTGAATCATTGATGATGAGTTTGAACTTTTAAAGAATAAACGTAAAAATTGATTTTTAAAATGCAAGAAATTTATAACAATTAGTCATAGGAATATGTGAACAGAATTAAAGAAAAAATAGTCATAAAAAAATTTTATAGTCCATAACGCCATTGCTTACAGTGATACTGTAATCATAAAAAATAGAATAAGTAAATATTGATTTTCTACGAAAAAAAAGTAATTTACAATATCATTTGTACACAGTTCTTTCACATTTTCCTTTAACTTTAACTTTTTAAAGAATAATATGACATTGATTTGAAGATAAATACTTTTAATGAAAAAAAAGTTATCAATTACATCTTGTAATTAAATTTTTCTATTGTTTATATAAAACTTATTTTTCTTCTAAAGGAATATGGTACTACTTTTTTTATAACTTTATAATTGTTTATTGAAAAATAATTATAAATACTATTGTCTTTGTAAGAATTCATTTATTTTTCAATGATATAAAAAATAAAATAATTAGTGAAAAGATGAAAGGAAATAAAACTATAGCGTGGTATCAAATGAGAAATTATGTGAAAGATCTGGATTAATTATGTACAATGTAAAGAAAACACTTGTCTTTTTTTAAATTATATTATTGCAAATTTATTTATGTAACATTGTAAAAATGTTTTAGGTAATCTAACAATTTTCTCCATTTTTAATTTTTAACAGTACATGAAAGGTGTTAAAAAAGTGAGGTAATAGTGATCAAAAATTCATGTTTTAGGAAAGACAATTTGATCATTTAAGAATGAAGTTATAAGAAATTTAGGAGATCCAAAATTACCTTACAAGTGTGAAATGCATGAAAGTTTAAGGTTTTAGTGAAAAAAAAAAAGACTAAAATGGACAGTGCTTTGTGGTAATTGAAAAATAAAGAATAAGTAATAAGAAAATTCGTAAAATTTCGAAAATTGTGTACAGTGATGTAAAAATAAGTGATTGTGTCTTTGCTTCTGAGTACGTAGCAGCTTCCTGAATCTTAGTTGCCTAATTCTTGTACACATACATTAAAGATAGATGGAAGTTATTGCTTAGATCGTACTCAGTTGCGATTAAAGGTGCAGTGGTTATAAGTGTACCTGGTGATCTGAAAAAAAATAGATGCCTATATGTAGAAAAAAAATTACCTGATTTGTTTTTTTTTTTCTTAACATTTTTATTGCGGCTAATGTAAAATATTTTTTAATTTTTAGTGTACTAATATTAGTACAATTATAAAGATAATTTACTAAGATTTAAAATTTATATTACTTTGTTGACAATATTTAAATTATTTTCAAAAAAAATTTTTTTAATTAATAAATATTATTAAAATATTGTTATTATTTCATCTTTATAAATAGATATTATGCCGTTCTGAAAATGTTAACATTCATTACCTGCAAAAAATTTACAGCTCTATTAAATTTTAAAATTTCTGTGAAATTCAAATAATATAAAAATTTCAAAGGCATCCATAAAATGCACTTTCTGTCAGAATTTTCTAGTTTGTTTTAAAAAGTGAAATTAAATGTGTTGTGAATCAGTAGTTTTTGTAACGATTTAAATTAAATTAATTTTTTACTTGTATTTCATTAGTGCCTGTGGCTTTGAGATAATTTCTTATTAATTTTTTTTTTTAATATTAAATTTATTTTCAGTTATTTAGATTAAATTATTTAGTGGACTCTGTGATTTGTGTTTCTAATTTTAACCAGTGTCCAAAGTTTACAGTAAATTTATATGCTAATATTATTGAACAAGTTTTTAAAAAACTTTAATATAAATATTATGAAATACGTTTATTAAAGACATTAATTAAATATTGTTTCATTTAATAACGAAGAATAGTTTGATAGAAATTGACTGGATGCTAACATCAATAATTAGACATTTGTGATAGTGAGGTTTTTCAGTGGCACTTACGATCATTTCAGTGTCAGTTAATAGCAGAATCAATGTAAAAACATTTCCAGGTACATTTCAGAGTGGTAAGTATGACTGATGAAAAACAGAATTTTTTTAAGTTTTATAAACTTGGAAAAATTCTGAAAATGTGTATATATGTGATTTTTAATAAAAAAAATTGAAAAAATGAATTATTACCTTTACTTTTATTTTCCCTATATCCTCTAAATGTATGAAAATTAATTTTGTTTTTTTAAATCTTGATAATTTTTAAAAACTAGTAAAATAAATCAAAATTAATTTTTATTCCATCAAATTGTAATAGATAATAAAGTATTTATTTAGAATTACTATATCAGAATTCTATTTTTATAAAGTTACTTTATTAATTTAAATTTGTTTTATTTTAAAATTAAAGTAGAAATCTTAAATTGAAATATTTTGATTGAATATACTTAAAAAAATATAGCTTGTAAATATATAATTGAGTACTTGCGCGTACATTGCCTTATTGAAGTATCTGCAGTATTGCCAATTTCATAGAGTAGAAAAAAAGTGTACAGTGCAGTCAAAATGGTCGCTTGAATTGACTATATGTTACCAAATTATTATTTAAGAAAACAATATTTATAGTTTAACTATTTACATTTGATAACATCGTATTAATAATTACAGTAAGTTTTGTGCTTTAAATAAAAAATTATTAATATTCATTAATTAAGAACAAGCTGGCAATAATATATCGATCATAACCTCAAATTTAATATTGTTCTCATTTTTTTTAATACATTACAATAAAATTTGATATTCAGTTGATATTTACAGTTTGATATTCATTAAATGTAATAATATTTTTGAAATTTATTTATGTATGAATTTTGCTAAACTTATTTGACATATTACAAAAACATTGGATTATAACCTCAAATTTAATATTATTTTTCAAATACGTTTCCATAAAATAGTTTTATATTCATTATACAAATTATTATTTTTGTAATTTGTTTATAGATGAATCTTGGTATAAAATTATTCAGAACATTACAAAAACATTCTATCAGTCGTAATTATGCTAAACTACCTTCCGAGTTAGTTGTTTTTATGGACGATAACATGGTAGTTTGTTGGCATCCAGAACAACCATTTCCTTATGAATTCACAAAACCATTGCCTGAAAAGATACCAGAGCCAGAATCTGTTCTGAAAATTGGAGATAAAGAAGTAAAGGCAATATTCACAAAACCAAAACAAGATTTGATACCCGAAGAACTTGCCAGGATTACTAACACTTGTAAATATAGGTGGTATCCTAGATCTGATAAGAAAAGAAGACCCATTCCACCAGATAGGCCTTATTTGTAAATATTAAGTTACTTTGTATTATTATTATAGCAATTTATTAATAAATCGTTTTAAAATAAAACAGTAAGATTTTTTTGATGATCAAACAATTCTCACATATTTCATTTAGATTTTTCTATAAGTATAATAATTTTTTATGAATAAATCTAATCTAAGAAGTATAATAAACTTTATTTTCAGTTGTTTTACTTTATATTAAGATTCTATAAAATATGTTATTTTAAGATTCACTATCCTTGCTTATTATAAATATAAAAAAATTTCTTTTTCTCTTACCATTTACTTAAAATGTGAGTAATCAGACGTGTGATTTTAAAGAAAATTATTTATTTATCTTAATTTAAATATAATGGACAATGCCCAATACAATAACTTTTTGAACTTTAAAATAATATAAGATTTAATAATAAATTTTTATTCACAAATATCAACATTAAAAATTTCAATATAATAATCACTCATGTGAATCATCAATAATTTATGTTTGAATATAAACATTTTATTGTAAGTTTTATATTTAACAATACATTTCATATTTTGTTTGATAAATTGGCAAATATATATACGTGTACATCATAAAATTTTCATAGTAAATTGATGATTTAAAAAAAATTAAATTAGCAATTATTATTTTTTTTAGATTTTATTTTTTAAAGTTTATAAAATACTAGAAAGAAATACATTAGTTTTCATTTATCTTTTTATTTAACAAAATTATTGAATTATATGAAATTTAATTTTATTATTTAAGTTTATTTACAGATTACGATTTACTAATTTTAAATATTTGTGCATTTTTTGATAATAATCGATTTATTATTTTATCATAATATTAATGAAACAACTTACTAACATAAATATTTTCATTAAATATATTCAAAATATTGTTAAACATGAACAAATATTTATTTTTTATTTGAAATTCTGATACTGAAATATAAAATGTTTAAATAAATTAGATATCAATTTATTGAATACTTAAAATATAAATTAATAATATAAGAATTTTTATAGTATGTCGTTGCTTTTAACGAAGAGAAGCGCATTTTATTTTGCGCTGTGAGGAGTACCATATTTAAATACTTGCTAATAAAAAGTAAAACGCATCCCAACAATTTTCACGAAAACAAGTACATTTCGTCGTTCGGTCATCGTAGGATATTGCTCAAATGTATCATTGTTCAACAGTCAACATTGAAATTATATACTACTTTTCATTGGACGATTAAAATTCGCGCGTAAAAATGTTTTGTGTCCGAAAATCGGATCGCGCTTTATTAGAGGCAACGAAGTAACGATGTACTAATTTAAAGTTTGGGTAAGTGCATTCAATAATTTTGCATCATGGAAATTTTCGCAGTATACTATCAATACCTTTTTGCTACCTAGCTATTGATATCTTACTAGTTCAAATATTACTCGGATATCTTAAAATTCATGTTCAAGTTACTCTGTGTATAATAGAAAATCTTTCCTTAACAAAACTTGATGATTAAATATTTATGTAAAAAATTTGATGTGTATAACTAAAAAATTCCTATTCTGTTGATTTTTCGTTTGAAAAACAAAATATCTCATTTTTGACACTTGTAAATCAGCAAAGTTAGTTAGATTACAACTTTTATATGGAATTTTATTTGTCATTATCTACAATAATAATTGATTCAGTTGAACATTAAATTTAAGCCTTTTTAGTTTAGAAAAAGCATAGAATTTATTATCAATAGAAAAATCTACATAAAAGTGAAAAAAACAATCTTAGATTTTCTATCCTTTTTTTTCATTGTCTTCGATTTGGCTTGATATATATCTGCGTTTTTTCATACTGCAATTTCTTGAAAGCTCGATAAAGCAAATGCATACCGCATAATCGAAGATCTCGTAGGTTCCAATTTTGAGCATTGTAGTAACATTTTCCATCGTCATCGTTACATAAATTTTTAAAAACAAACGCCGTCTTTATCATGGCACATTCCTGCGTTAACGCTAAATAATCTGTGATATAATTAAAGCAATCTAAAAGTACGAAATCCTTATCAGATTTCAACAATTCTTTCAATTTTTTATTTTTTTCAGCATTCTTAAAGTGTTCAATAGTCCTTCGTTGATTATTGTCCAAATTTCCCTTTCCAATGTAAATAATCGAGTTCAAAAAATCTATCCAGTTCGAGTATATAGTTTCTTGATAAATAAGTATCAAGTAATTATAATAAAATCCTTTATGGCGCTGTAAAATTTATTTTCTAGATGAATAATTTGTTACGTTTCAATAACATTTGAGTAAATACTTACTATATCAAATAGATGATTAATTTTTTGAATTTTATTGTCATTTTTTTTGTATCCAGTTTTCTATATCTACAGATTCCAAATTTTTTTTTCCACCTCGCATTTAAAACTTGCAAACAGTTTTGACTGAAATTTCAAAATACTAATAAATTTATGATTGAATTAAAGAAAAATATTGAAGGAAATCAGTAGCCAAATTTAATCAGAAATGTTTAAGTGAATCGCAACGCATCATTATTTGTAATTAATTTATTTATAAGGTGAGTGCGTTTTGTAAAATTTGTCAGAATAAACTGAAATTTTTATTATATTTCCAGCAAATTTTCCATAAACTATAATAATTCTAAAATTTGATTTTATTTTAAATTTTTTACAAATATGTAAATTGAATATCGTATAATTGGTTTTAAATATGTAACATATTTTAATAATAAATTATATACTTTGCATAATATAATTTTGTCTTTCTCATTACATTGGCCATCTCTTTGAGTATTATTCCAAAGATTATTATTGTCCTTATCTTGCAGTGCTAATATCATTGAATTTTTTTGGTTTTGTGCTTTAATTTTTGTAATGAAATGAAAAAAATCAAATACAATAAATTTTTCGTCATTATTTTTTTTTCTGTTATTGAATTCTGTTTCTGCTTCTTCGTCTAGACCTATTAATGCTTTTATATTTGGATTTTGATGGCACTGGTTTTTATTCGATTCATTTAAACCAACAAAAAGTACTGCTTGGTAAAATTGATCTTCACTTTTAGGTTCTAATGTCGAAATGTTCTTAACTTTTTCGTAATCAAGAAGAAGATAATTATAATATTTTCTAAAAAAATTTTTTAAATTTAAAGATTATTATATTTTTTTTTAATTATAGAGTCCCACAAAAAAGTGTTCTGTACTTTTAATGAGATAGGTTTATTTTTATGTGTATAATAGGGGACCCCGTAGTGATTTAAAAAAAAAATAACCCAAAAAACATTATTTATCGTAATTTTTCACTTTCAGAATTAGAAAAAAAATAGAAAACGATGATAATAATTGATAGTTATTAATATTTATCAATAATTATGTAAAAAATTATTATCATGGAATAGTAAATTTCAAAACGGGTATGAAATATAGTATATTACACAAGGCAAAGAATTGGCGAATCCATAGCACATATAAATTGCGACCCGAGCCGAAGACGTGGGTGGCAAATATGTGCTATGGGTTTGCCATTTTACCTCCCGTGGTGTGTATACTATTTTTCGCCACACGTAGGCCGAAAATATCACCTTAGCGTTTTGGAGCTGGAAGCGAAAGCGGTACTTTCGACCAGGGAATCACGAAATAGTATATTATCATGAGAACCAAAAACGAATAACAAAATTGCGATTTTTGGGATTTTTGGAATTCTAAAATGGTAAAAAGTATGAATAACTGGAAAAAGAAGTATGAATGATTGAGGCGTTGGGTTGCAAAACCTGCCAAGTCCAACCTTATATGAAGGTTAACCCAACGCTTTAATTGTTAATAACTAAATAATAGTCACTAATTATTGCTAACAGTGAATAATGATTATTAATTATTTTTAAGTATTATTAACTATTATTGATTGTTATTAACTTTTATTAATATTTCAACTCCCGCAATTATTCACAGTTGTTAACAAAAATTATTTCCATAAGACAAAATACATAAAAACCATAGTCTAATTTTTTTCACGGAGTTACGACCTTCCAGTACTTATAGAAGCGCATAAAAAATATAGTTACTAAAACTCTTGAGAGCTGATATTGCTAGATTTTTCATAACCCTCGAAGGATCAATAATTTGCGAATAAAAAAATTAAACTATGATTTTTCATTGTGGTTGATTTAACAATATATTTTGAAATTACTCACTCTTTGATATAAGTGCAATGTATAGGTTGTATTTCTTCTAAAAGTAAAATATTATATGCTCTGTATAATAAAGCTAGCGCATTAAAACAGCTTTTATAACAAGAAGATGATAAAACTTCTGCAACTTCAGAGTTACGATGTTTAAAAAATGTTTTAATATATTTCCTATTTTCAATTGCTTGGTCTTCAGATATATATTGAAAAATATGTAAAACATAAATCTCTTTTCCTTCTCTAAAAGCATCAGTATCCTGATTTTCAGAAAATTCTTTTAAATATGCTATAGGACTGAGAAATTCTTTAGACTGAGAGCCCTTTTTAGATATACAAATGTCAACATAAGAATCCACAAATTCAAGCCATTTTATTTGACTGGGACGACAAGATTGTTGAAGCTCAAGCAAAAAGTAATTATAATACTTGTTGTCTTCATTCTAAAAAATGTAATTATTTTTAATGTTTGATTTTCGGATCGCAAGACAACAAGAAGATACTATATTTTTTTAAGTTAATATTCAAATTTTAAATGATGATGATCGAAGTCTAGGAGGTTTTGGACGAGGTAATAATTATGTATAGAATATTTAATACTGAGATAATGATAGACTATTGAAAAGATTCTATGCAATAAATTGTAAGAAAGGATACGCAATAGTAACAACGATGAAGTTGAGCGTTAGGGTCTAAAATTATAATTTTTTCTATATTTAAATATCCGAAAACTTGAACAAAATCCGTGATCTAAGGCTCTGACTATCTATGGTTACATACAGCTATAGTATATTTTTTTCATAAAAAAAGTAGTATAATTTTAGTTAGTTATGAATTAAAGTTTTGATTAGTGATTTTTCATCAATCAATATTAATTTATTATATTTCATTAACATATTTTACTTACATGAATTGTATCCCATTCCTTAAACTTTTGGCGTGTAACCCAATCCTCTACAACTTTATAATTTTTCCAATTTTCTCCCATTCTAAAAAAACTAAATTGAAAAGTAAGTCTTTATATATCTGTTGCATTGATCCTCCATATTATCTAATATCGGAATGAGTTTTTTATATTTCAATATTATTACATTAATCTCATCTTAATCAGTATTAGAAGATAATATATTTTTATATGGATTCTATAAAATAAATTTTAATTTTGTTCAAAATAAAATTAAAAAAAAATAAATTTTTAATTTATTAATATTCAAACTTCTACTATATATGCAATCTTTATACTAGTATTTAGTAATAAACTCATTTACAAAACTGATTTTATTCTCCATAAATATTCTTCGTTTATTCAGTGATTTCTTTAGTTAAATTTAGTACGTTCTTTAAATATTATAAATGCATTGTTCGGATATTATGAGGATAAATGATTTCCATCTAATCGAATTAGCATAATTAAATTGTTAAATTTCAAATGAAATGCAGTTTTTTTTTTGGTCTAAAAATATTAAAATTTTATTTTTGAACAATTAAAAAATTTTTTAATTTTTACGTAAAAGATAAATCTTAACATTTTGTTTTTTTTGACGAGTATAATTAATTTATAGAAGTTAACTTTTTATTCTGCTTATGTATTTTATTATATTATCTTTTTTTTCATTACAACATTCCATTTTAATTAGTTTCTATTATGTGATAATTTTCCCAAAAATCTTGCAATTGATGATGATTATAAATTTTAAATATAACGATTTTCAATTCAATTAACAAGCGCGTTTATAACAATAAAACTATAAATATAATTAAAGTTTTTGATATTGAAACAAAATTATTGCGCAATAGAAAATTTATATACCTGTTTCCTTGATCGTCCATGTTATCGATACAAGAAGATAATCAATGTTCATATGAATTTAGTGAAATTAATTTTAATTTGATTTAAAGGTTGACATGAAAGAAAATAAGTAGTTAATTTATTTATCTTCAAATTCACTCCCTGAACAATTTACTTTTTATGCAACTATTCAATACTACTACCTTCTGCAACAATGATTTTATTTTAGCTATAAGTATTTTTTCAGCACGTATGTGCTGATAGCAAAGCGTTAACAGGAAATGATAAAATATTAGAAAAAAGATAAGAACAAAATAGATAGTAGTTATTGCTATAAAAAAAGTATTTATTGAATTATGAAAAATTTTTTATTGATTGAATTAGAAAACATCTTGAATATCTATAAAATGGATTAATCTCATGATATGTTCAAAGGACCGTTCCAAAATATATTAAGATATTATATCTCTGTTCATTTAATCCATAGATACACATAAATTCATCCATATTTTCTAAATATATAATATATTTAACCGATTACTCAAAACATACGTTTGCAGTGTTATTATAAAAAATATTTTCTTCGCCAACTGAAAAATTCCTCTGCAAGAAATCAAAAGATAAAACTAAGAAAATAGAGTGCAGTGGTTAAAAATACTTATAACAATTAAGTTATAAATATATTTTGTTGAATTTTGTTTAATTTAGCAATAACCATCTGCGTAAGTTTCTTTTTTAATAAGGGAGATAAGGGTTAAAAGTAACAGAGGTATAAATATTAACATTCAATTTATAGCGATGCAAATAGTACTTCAGGTTCTGCACTGGACTTTATATGTTTGATATAATTACTTCTGTTACCTAAACATACCTTGTCTCAGTATCTTAAATTAGATTTTTATAATAATAAAATGAGATGCTAATATTTCCCCCAAACGCAGGGGTATAAACATTAACACGGTAAACTTTTTAATAAATCCCCTCTCAAAAAAAAATCTTTTGGTTTTTGAAAAATTTCTGTACTAAATCATAAATAAAATGAATCATTAACACGTACAGTAGGTGGGATATTAAAACAATAAGTAGATTAAAAAACAGAAAAACTTTTTTAAAAAGTATTACTTATAGCCCCGGTCTGCCTTAATTATAATAATTTTTTGTTACAGCGTAGAATATCATGAAATTATTACAATTGCACTATTGTTACATTTTATGTGCGGTATGTCATGTACGATAAATAATAATGAAATAGAATAACCTGAAATATAAAAAATAGTTAAATATGTTATTTAAATGTTTATTTTTGCAATTAAATAATTTATTTACAATGTTCAATGGGCTATTCAAACATCATATTTTTGTGTAATAATATTAACAACAAGGTTGAACTGATATTTTTTTCCTTATTTTGAGTACTCGAAAATTTAAATTATTTTACAAAAATTAATTTTAATTTTAAAAATACTACTTCATGGAATTATTTGGAAAGATGGAAATCATCTTTCCAAATGATTATTTTTACAGTAACAGTAAATTACAGTCTTATAAAATATTTTCTTGTTCATATATTAAAGAAAAATAATTAATAGTAGAATAAATTTGAAAAATACGTATTTTAGTTCAGGAAATATTAATTTCTAGAGTTCATAAAATTTAACAGAAAAAAATATTGATGTTTTTATACAAATTACTTGTAGTTTCAGTATTCTATTCCTTGGATCAATTAACTCGGTATGTTCTTATAATGAAAGGATGTTAATAACCTTTGGTTTAAAAAAACGTTTATATGATGTTTAAAATGTGAAAAGGTTATAACATTTTTAATGAGTTTATTATCCTGTAAAGAAATTGTTATTTTCATCATAACATACACATATTTATTACAGTATATCATTGATTTTAATTCTAAACAGCGTGTATACCAAGTACATTGTTTCGCATACAATACAAAGATGTACACGAATATATATTGGAATTATTTATCTGTAAATGATAAAGATCCAAAACAGCGCTGTTGGTTCGAAAGGATATACTTAACTTAATGTAGCTTAATGGCAAGGTCCCATTAAAACTCATTAGTTTAAACTTTGTAATGTACAAATTTAGGATTAGTTAATTTATTAACACAATCCATTTGATATATAAATACAATTCAAATTAGTTATTTTCTTATAAAATAAGTATATAAATTGAGACACGGCAAAATAGCTTTCCTAGCATATAAAACACTAATAATATGATCCTAAAAATATAAAAAATGTGGTATTGATAATCTATTTCGTCTACAATATTGGACCTACTTTTAAGTGTATAACAGAGATTTAATGTTAAAATTTTCTTTAGATTTCCAGTCTCAAAAGCTATTGAATGAATTTATGTCTTGCAGGACCCATTCAACTTTAATGGGTTAAAGTCACGTCATCGTCACTGGAAAATCCGTAAGCAATAATCAAGAGAAAGTCTTGTATAGGTATTCCCGGAAGTGTCGTGATTGAATCTTTCGTATACGATTGTGCATCATCCATCTGGACGGCGACAACATATAAAAAAAAAAGTCCTATTTTTATTATAAAAGAAAATAAAAAAGTACACACGCAATATTGTAAACCTGACACGTTCATTTAGTAAATTCGGTGACGTGTCCGTTACCTGTTGGAGGGTCAAGCCGTTTCAAGCTTTACTTAACGTACCTCCTTCTCTTTTACTATACGTTTGTAGATATATTCCGTCTTATTCTTATATAGTCTTATAGTATAATATAAACTTGAAAGGGGCAAACCTTGTACCTCTTTTTCTTTTCCCTTACTCTTTTATACCTCCTTTTTTTTTATTTATTTTCCCCTCTTTTATCTTACCTTTATGTCTTTCTCTCTCTCTTTCTCTCCTTCTTCTTCTTATTTTATATAAATGTTTCTTTAAAGTTTTTTTTTCTTCTTCCTCTTCTTCTTCTTCTTCTTCTCTTCTCTCCTTCTCTCTCAGGTGAGTGACTCGCAAGTACGGCGCAAGTTTTACCGTTGATCCTTTTCTCTATCTTTCTCTTTCTCTCTTTCTGTTAATGTATATAAGAAATATATATATGTATATAGAAGACTCGACGAGCCGTATAGACAAGAAGAAGGTATTAAAGCGCCAGTCGACTCGCGAGGCTCTTTCGTATATGAGGTCCTATATATTCATTTTTGTATATCCGCGTGGAATATACAAATAAAAAAGAAGAGAAAAAAAAAATTTCTTTTTTTTTTACCACATACGTGTAAATGTTACACGTTGACCTCTTAGGGTTCTATTAAGTTACCTTTTTTTTTTAAAAAAGCACTTCGAGTGCCTTTTTAGTGTTTTTTTTTTCGTTTTGAATACTAAATTAGTCAATATAGTAGATATTTTTATTTTAAATTAACTTCAACGCACTCAACGATTAGTACAATTATAAGGATCGGGAGTAAAGTATAATAAATCAGGAAATAAGACGAGGAATACAACTTTAAGAAGGAAGATCAAGCTGGCCTTTTGAATTTACGTCTTAGTTTATATACAGCGCAACAGGTAGGTCACTGAACCCACTTTTCGATCTTATGGAATGCAAGCCAGGTATTCTGTGTGTATGTAGAAAAAAAGGATACTTTTCGAATCTTTAAATAAGTTTAACTTTTATGGGATGCGATATTTCATTGCTTTTACAATATGATGGTATATTTTCAAAATTATATTTGCTATTTGTAATTCTAATTTTTAATGCCTATTGTTAAGTAGATAAAATTTTAATTTATGGTTGGTTTAAGTGTATCGTTTCCTCGTATGATAAATTTATGTTGCTTATTTGAAATTTTACATTTACCTTTTTAATTACTTGTTATAACAATTGAATATAATTCGTTTGACCGAGTTTTTGTTGACAAGTTTTGGCGAATAACGTTGATAGTAAATGGTATAAGTTTTATAGGGTTTTGGTATCTTTTTGAGTGAATTAAGAATATTATTGCATAGTAAAAAAATAATAAGGTTATTAATTTCATTGAAGTTACCTTGATATATGTTTGAAAAATAAGCTTATCAAAATCCAATCTACATCAATATTTATAAAATATAATATTTTTTTCGTAATTTTACCATAAGATATGATATAATTGAATATAGAAACACGTTTTTGAGCGATACATTAATAGATTAGCTTTTTGAGGAAAATTCTTATTTTTTACGTCAAAAATGTAAATTTTACATAATTTTGTTTAACAAGAGGATATTTAAAAAATATATATTTGCAATTTTATCACTTAAGTACTCGAACTGAAGTAAGAATAATACGTAATTAACGCTAATTGTTTAATTATATTTCACGATAAATTAAATATTATAAAAAATACGTTTGAATTTTTAAATAAATGATATTAAACGAGACCTACAGGTCGAAGCATTTCATAAGAAAATAAATATTTTTTCATTATTTCAGTGCTATAGTCACCACTTATATCTGTAATAAATGCGGTACTTTAGTGTAGATACAAGGCTTTTAATGTAACTAAATTAGCTTTTTCCGTTAACCAAAGCGAAATAGTTTTTTTTTCTTCTTTTTTTTCATGAAAGTAAGATTGTTAAGAATATGTGCATGTCTATTGTATTTGTTTACCAAAAAATTGGATTTTTCTCGTTGTTCAGAGTTATATAAATTATACATGATGATTTATCGTAATTTTGTAAAAAAATTTTTTAGAATTTTATATTTTTCATACCTTAATTGGAATATTAATTTTTCATATTTAAAATTAATAACCGCACACTGAAAATGCAAATATCAAGATAAATTATCAAAGAACATTATTCCATAAAACATTAATGAACTTACAAAGCTAAATACTATTTTTTCTTTAATGTACTTATGAAAATAAGTCAAACAGTTAGCCATTATTTTTTCAAGCTTAAAAACACATTAAAATTTTGAGTACTTAACAGACTCATACACATGGACAATAATCTAAAGGTTATTAAAATAACGTTTAATATTGTCTCGCACCCTAATTTCTTTAACGAGCAAGACATACTTTCTTTCTAATGACTTTCCTTCCTTCCTCAAAGTTAAATTTGAAATTAGTATCATAACATCATTCTTTTTTTTCTCTCTAGTTCGTAAATTGATATAATTTTAGGATTTTTTAATGGTTATATTTAATTCCGTAATAATGTGCGATACTAATCTTTATTTATACTTGGTTTTTAGAGCGAAAATGCTTCTTTTTTTTTTATTGTCTTTTGATGATTCATTAAAAGTAATTCTATGCTAATTGCATGAACAAAACTTTTCCGGTTTAGAATTTGTTTTATTGTTAACTTCTTTTTTATTATTCGTTTAAATTATTTATTGTTAAATTTACTGTTTTTTAATAAAATTAGTAACAATATGTTCAAAGCTTTTTGTATAATCGAGATAAAAAATTCATTCTTAATTCTTGAATCCAAAATTAACGAATCCAAATAAAATAAACAAAATCCAAATTCTCTTTAATTAATCAATTCAATTCTTAATTAGCGTTAAAGTAAGAAAAAAGCTTAATTCTCTTAAAAATTCAACAAATACTTAATCGTATCTGCACTAAAAGAAAAAAATTGCATTAAATAAAAAAAAGGAAAAAAAACTAAAGAAAGACAGTAAACAGTTTTAAAAAGGAAGAAGAATTAAGAAATGTTTTATACGGTAAACATTTTTACGGTAACGGCAGTGAAGTTACCTCAGCAATTACGTCAAGGTCTGACGGTTATCGGAAACTTTTCCGATAAGGGTCTAGGCCAAGTGGCGACCCATTAACGTTACCCGATGCATTCACATATATAATTGCATGTATGACTCAAAAAAAATAAAATTAAAATAAGAATACGATAAAGAATTTTTTTAACCTTTATATGTTATTTCGTTAATTTTATTGTTTTTTTTCCTTACTGCATTACAATTTTTTTTTGTATTAGTTTCATTTTTAACGTTATCGGTATACTCAAAATTAACGACGACAAGGTTTCGCGATCGTTTAGTACCGTTTGATAGGTTAAATGGCAATCGTTTAAAATTGTTGGTATATTAAGGTAAATTAGTTGAAACTTTAAAAAGCAAACAAAAAGTTTTTTGTTCACTTTAATTTCGGTGTTTAAACAAATTATAATTTTTATGAATTTTTTTATTTTACTTTGAAAAATCGTTACAGGATTTTGTAATTGAAAAATTATATGATTTAAGTGTCATTTCTATAATTTTTTTTTTTCGAGCAAAATACAATTTTTCATTACATTACAAAATTCTAAAAGTATAATTATTACAATTTATATATTTATGATTGTCTTGTTATAAAATGCTATATTAATTTCAAAAATCATGTTGTTAATAACGTTTCCTAATTAAATGAGGTTTGTATTATAAGCGGAGAAAAATTGTATCGGTAAAATTATTGTATTTTATTTTAATTAAACATGAGACACAAAAAATACTATCAATATGGTATTATTGCTATGATAGTAAATATTTCACAAATGTTTAAGTTTTTTTATAAATGTACATTTGTCGAAGGTACTACTGACACCTACCCAAAGAATTTTTCATAATATTAATCGGTTTAATTAATATATTCTCTTGTTAAATTTCGGATTACAATAATGATTTTCCCAATTACAAGATTTTTTCAAATTGTGAATCTTGATGTTTTAAAATTGTCAATATCTTAATATCTAAAAAATAAGATTGAAACTTCTGCAATTTAAGGATTTAAATAAAAAACTTAATTATTTTTTGCATTGATAAGTATTAACAGATGAAGATTTAAACATAAAAAATAATCCTATTCAATAGTTCCGTAAAATTGTTATAATTTATTGAAATTATGGAACTTATTTGCTTTTATATATACGAATTAATATAAAAGTACTTTGATACACACAAATCTTTTCTGAATTTCTAACTTCCCCGTCGATTTCAATGATATAAATAACTTTTCATCGAAATTTTTTATCGAGGTTTCAGTGGCTCACTTGGCAGAATGAATGATTCGTAATCTCGAGGACCCGAGTTCGAATCCCGCTCTCGGCCGATTTATACAAGCACCACTGTACGTTACATGTGCTTTGTTCATAAACACACTAAGAAACCTTCGTCGCTAATTAGCATCGTAATGATAGCATAAATACAGCGATGTTAAATAAAATAAAATATAAAAAAAATTGGCTTTCTTGTTTCTCTATCAATTTTTTTTTTAATTCAATATGTAATTTTTTAACCAATTTCAGTACATTAAATTACTGATGCAACAAAATTAACCAAAGTTATACCATAGTTTTTAATAAAATTTGTGGCAAAATAATCGTTTTAAAATTTCGGTTACTTTTTTGAATCTATGAAAATTCAATTTTTTAGATTAATAATTTTTGAATTTTTCGAAAAAATTGCAGAATTAAAATTTTTAAATTTAATAAACTCATTACTATTTCTTTATAAAAATGATTTTCAATAAAATTAACTTATAACAGAAGCAATTATAAAACAAAATAAATTGATACATAAAACGCGAGATACGTTCAAGTTTTTTTTATATTTTCTTTTCATATACATAATGTAAATATAGGCCAAGCGATTTGCGGATTTATATATATATTTTTTTTGTTTTGCACACCAAAAGAATTCGTAACGTCATTACCCATATTTATCTTACAATGTGCGCGAAAACGACCAGTATATACCTCGTATATAAAGGTATCTTACAAGCGTTAAAAAAAAGGGAATCACGATGATCTGTACAAACATTAAAAAAAAAAACAAACCAGTTTCTTTTTTGGCTTCTCGCAGATGAGCTTAAAAAGTATTTCAAATACAATATACAAATATCATCGGGAACATTATTGCGTTGTGTACGTATGCGTGTGTATTTGTATGTTTCGTGTATACATATTTTTTTTTTGCGCTTGGGCGCAACTGCGATGACTAACAGTGCGTACCGTTAGGCCGAATCGCGAGGCCGTTTCTTCAGGTACCCATCCTTGTTTTTCAAGCCCCCCTATATATATACGTATATATATAAGTGGCCGGAGAATGTCAATTTTGTAAGGCTTACGGTATATACTCTGAAAATTACTCCAATGTATATGTATATATGTTAGTATATAAAAAAATCCAAATGGAACCATCAGATACTTTTTTTTTAATGAAAGATCGAAAGCATTTTTTTTAACTTCTCAGAATGTGCAGCAACTGAATTTAGTTATTTATTTTACGCTTTTTTCAGGAATGAGTTGGTTTTATTAAAAAGAGGATTTGGTTTAGTGTGAAAGGAACTGAAAAGTTCTTTTGCTTTTTTTTAATCTCCTAATTTGATATAAAAATATACAATTAAAAATGCGACTGGTGAGCTAACTGTTTCATTTTCATAAATTGCGAGAATAAAATATTTAATTTAATGGTTTATAAATATTTGCTAAAATAATATCATTTAAAAAAAATTATAAATTATTTGTGATTTAAAATTATGGTTCATAAATTAATTAATTGATTATACGAAAATAATCTGTATTTTATAAATATATTTTAATTAAATAAATACAAAAAATCTTTTTCATTTTGGTGAAATAAATATGACAAGTATTTTACATAGAGTGTATCTAATAGCAATAGTTTATATAATTTCAAATAATTTATCTTTTATGTAACCAAATATAAAATTTAATTTTTATGTCAATATTGTTCAAACCTTTTTTTTCATAAAATAACGAAAGTTTGATTTAATTGAATATGATTTCTTAGATCATACCGTTCCTATTTTGAAAATTGTTAAAAAAAAAACTATGTTGTTAATTAATATATTGTTTTTTTCTTACTTTCAAAGATAAATATGTATTCCAAATGAATACATTAACAAAATTTTGTAAAAAGTTTGATTCAAACGATTTACGTTTTATTGTTCAAGATAATCAAACATAAGATATTATTGTTCAAAACCAAAACTATTTTAAAACTTATTTACTTATAGTCAACAATCAATCATTGAATCACCTGATAATTTCAAAAGTGAAAATGACCCTTTCGACGTAAACCAATGTTACCTGCAGCTTGCATCAAAGGATTACCATTTAGTACCAAAAGTCAATAAAACAATAAAAGTATCGCTCCAGAATAAATCAACTTTTATAGACGCAATCATAGAATTTATGTATCAAGTTGTAATTTTTAGGGTTCCAATAACCGTAAAACTTGACCATTGAATATCCCCATATACGCGTAATATTTCTTAAAATCATAAAGTAAGGTGTAACGTTCATAAATCTATCACGATGAAATACAGTACGACATTTGAAAATACAATACAATTTCCAGTAAATATAAAAATATCTAATGGTTCTTAGTACGGGCTATTTTATAAGCGTTACCTTAACACTCTAAAAGTCACCATAACTCAATAACTATGCACACAATGGTAAAACTAATCCTTTGAGAAAAGAAAAACCAACCTTTTTTCCAATAATTCTCGTATAACCAAGTGTCAAGTAACAATTTAAACACGGTCCCGCTAAAAATTATTTTTTTCTCTGTATGATTTCTGTTTAAACATTTGAAATAACTTTTGCAAAAAAAAGTAGAAAGACGAAGAAGTTTTCATTGTTAATTTAGTGTTAACGAAGCAACGGTACGATAATACTTAGACAATATTATCATTTTGAATAAAATTTTTTAATTTTCGGTACACGAGTTTACATGCGTAAGAGAAAAAATTCTTTTTTTTTTCTCTTTATATTTAACGGCATCTGGTGGCCTTGACTTCCATTTTAAGGTATATCGTGTATAGGTACAAACCGGTTTGTAATATGATCAATGAATCAAATAAAATCCCGAAGATTCGGAGCCTTTCTTTTCGGAGAATTTCTTTAATTTTTTTTCTCTCTTTTTTGTTAACAATACGCAAGGTTGTTGACTATCTGTTTTTTTTTATATCTATACATATATTTCTCCTTTCATTAAGATTCTTTTTTCTCTTTTTTTTTTTTGATGATCGTTCCTCAGAGTGCGTTGACTCGGGATACAGGAGTTTGAGGTACCGTTTGAAAACTACAAAATATTGCTTTGAGGTTGTATTTATAATTAGATCATTCGAAAGAAATTTGAATTTTGAACTCGTATTTACGTAAATATGTTAATTTATTGCGTTAATATGCAACTTTTTTTTTTAGAATTTGTATAATTTTACGATATCTCGAAGATTCTATCATTGTGGGATTATCGTTAATATACTGGAGAAAAAAATATTATAGTCAGTTTGGTTATTTTAAATACAATTATAGACTATTAATCCGATGAAAGAATTCTTATACTTTCAAAATTAATAATAATTTATAAGAAATATACCTTTTTTTCAATAAAATCTTATGGGTTTTCTGATTATTTATGAAGAATATTTTGAATTCATTAATTTTTTTTTTAAAGAATAAATATATAGTTTTTCTTTTTTCATCGCACATTACCATGTTTAGTATTAAGCTCAGAATCAATAATTAAAAATTTTCTATTGACATTCTATTATTCAAATATCATATGAATACATTGGGCTTATTAGTATGTGAGTGACGTTAAGTAGTGGTATTTAATTTTATATGATCAACATGTCACACGGTAAACGGTATATTTTGTGATAATCCGTTGCGTTGTCCTTTCCATTACAGGAATTAAAAAAATAAATTATAGACTTTGGCTCGTAATTTTAGACTGCATACACTTTCAATTGATTTTGAACTTTTTTTTGTTGAGTTTTATCATTTAATTCCTCAATTTAACTTACAATTGAAGCTTTCCTATTGAAACGAATATATTGAAATACTTGACAATTGAAAAGTTTATATTGAAATATGTTTGTAATAATATGATATTGAATAAACATAATAAAAGATATTTAATAAACCATCTAATATTTTTGTATTTTTATTGTTTTACAGATAAAAATATGAATTTTGGAAAAAGTAAAATCGTCATATTTTTGGCACTAATTGGATTTGCGTATTGCGAACAAGAAGATGACACGTCAAGCGCTTTTATGGAAGCCGCGCAGGCGTTATTTGAAAATAAGGAAGCGATCGGAGAGCTTTCAGGGGTAGCAAGAGCTTTTATGCAATCTGGTACCGGGAAGCAGGTAAACAATGAAAAGGCAAAGCAATTGTTTTTAAATAATCAACTATAATGTTATTTTACTAATCGATAAATAATTTAAATAATAACTTTGTTTATTGACTGATGTACAGTTTGAAAAACAACAACAAAAAATTTAAATAATCCTTTAGCGTATACAAAATAAAAATAAACTATTTATTGAGTAGTAAAATATTTGTTATATTTATAATAAATTTTCTATAAATATAGCAAAAATCACTACAATTATAACAAATTTTAAAATTTAAAATGGTAATTTTTTCGTTACCACAAGTTTGTCTCCCCATAACAGTCCAGTATGGTGAATATTGACAAAAAATTTCTTTCTGCATAAGATTTAAATAAAATCCTTTAATAACATGACTAGACGCTACATAATTAAATAAGTTTCCCTAAAAATAAAAAGAACAAAACTTAAATGAACTTTAAATATAATATC
Organism: Anastatus disparis; assembly: GCA_017163975.1. NCBI lineage: Eukaryota > Metazoa > Arthropoda > Insecta > Hymenoptera > Eupelmidae > Anastatus > Anastatus disparis. The sequence continues at coordinate 10,138,373 of JAFFSR010000333.1, read as the reverse complement.
TTAAATAAAATATCGTTTTATTCTTACCAGGTAGGAGACATGTTGTCAGGCCAAAAAGCCAAACCAGATGGCATAAGTCAATTGATCTCAGGATTAGGTAGTTTAATGTCAGGTCCACCTGGTGCTGGTGAAGGTGGTGGTAATGGAGGTGGGGTTGATCTAACGATGTTAGGTGATATAATTGGTGGTTTATCGCAATTAGCCGGTGGTATGCAAAAAACTAAACGTTCATCAGACGATGATGAACGTGAATCGTCATCAGGATTTGATTTTGATAGTATGATTAACGTTGCATCAATGTTCATGGGTCAAAGTGGTAATGCTGAAGGTATTATGGGCTTGTTACCATTGGTATTAGATACGTTCGCTGGTAGCTCGACTGGCAAAGGTGGCAGAAGTGATCACTCTGATCATTCGTGGTTCATGCCACCAATTTTAGAAAATCTTCATCTTATGTGGGATCATTTTAGGTTCGTAGATTTTAAAAACTTTATTTTGAAGTCAAACACTTAAAGAAATATTTAGTTTTGTTCTAATAAATGAATTTGTTTCCATTTAAAACGCAGAAATTCAGAGCTTGGTCAAACATTATGGAAAAATAGTGGTCTAGCCAATATCGTAGGTTCGATGTCTGATGAAACTGGACGTATTCAGTGGGAAAAGATAATGGAAAGTTTTGAAAATCCATCATTAAGACGTCGTTGGATTAGCTCACTAACAAATTTCGTTGCCGAATGGATGTCGCATATTTCCGACCCAACAACTCAACAACGTTACCTCGCAACTGCTCAATTCGTTGGCAATAGTTTTCTTAAATCCCAAGGTTATCCAAAATCAGTAATGTTTGAACCTTCAAGACCAATAGAAAGTCTTTCGAGGTATGAAATTTATAAATTTTTTTGTAATTACTGTAACGTAATGAATTTTGATTATTTTTATTTCTCTGATGATTTCAAATATATGGTTGAAATACATTAAAATACATATTTTTAAAATTAAGTAAAGCCTTTGCACGAATTTTTATACAAATCAACCTGAAATCTTTGAAGTTATCAGTAAAATTTATGTTTATATAACATCTTAATAAAATAATATAATTTTTACGTTAGATGAATAAATTTTTAAATATGCATTCTAAAAATACAATTTTTTTTTTACAAAAAGCTTATAAATTAAGAATTTACATGCTTGATTAACATAAATTAAGCTATTTTTAATTGTAACCCAATTTTTCTCAAAATTTATGTATAGTGACGTTAAAAACAAAATAATTTTTTTACAGTTACTCGAGTCTTATGAAAAAAAAGAGTCTTTATTTATTAAGTATGAATAATACAAAATGAATTTTTATAGGCTCGCTAACGCCGTAGCGAAGAGGCATTTAAACATGAAGATCGACAGTTTATTATACATTAAACCAGCGGTGGCGTATGTTCAGGAATTAATGAGCTTGGCTTCGGAAAAAGGCTTCATCATGTCACGAATTAATGCCCGCGAGCTTAGTCGCAAATTGAGCGATTCTATTAATAACGGGTTTATTGGACCTCTATTAAAAGTAAGCTTTTTAACTTCTTTTATGAATTTATTTGCATTTTAATTTATTGATTTTATAATTTTATTTCGTGTTTTCAAAATTAAAAGGAATCATACATGTTAAAATTTTAAATTACTCCTTATAAGAGTAATATAGAATTTTTACAAATTATTTACTTAAATTAATAGAATATCATTAGAAAACTGGTCCAGTACTATTTTTGTTTTTATTTGTTGAAATTTCAAAATTAATTATCAGTATAGAATACTTTAATAGTCAGCCTTTTCGTACATGTATACAATTTATAATGTCATACTAATGATAAATATTAAAATTAAAATATAAAATTAATAAGATAACATTTGATGTAATAAATTTCTTATAATCCGATCATAAATCACAAAACGTAAATTCTCATTTTTTTCTAAATTGTATTAAAAAAAATTTATACCTAAAATATTATTTATTTTTACAGGCTTACCGAGCATACAAATGGGGCTCGAAAATGCCACACTGCGCGGCCCAAATTCTCTGCTCCATCAATCATAGATCACCATCGGCCGAGGGTAAATCACAAGATGATTCGTTTAGAACTGGACTTACTAAAATAGCTAGTTTCCCAGCAGCGTGGGCTATCAGTAATAAGAGTGGCCTTAGTTTTTGGTCGCTCTATGGCTCAATTTTGGAAGTCGATAATTGCATCGTAAGTTCATTTTATATTCTAAATATTTTTTTTTTTTAATTTAATAAATAAGAATGAGACTGTAAATTAATCAAAGAGGAACATTTAAATAATAAGAGACAATAGTATTATTAGAAATACATTATAATTTTATTATCTTTTTTTTTTAAAATCAATTTTATAATATCCTATTACATAAAACTCACTCATATGCTAAAATTCTATATTTACGTATTACCTATATTATTTTTTCTTTACAAACGCTAAAATCTCAATAAAACGTATACATATGAATTATAATCTTAATATTGCAGGTAAAATACCCGGCCGACTGTACGGAATTCCACGACGAAGAAATCCGAGTGACCACGGAATACGCACACAATGAACTCTGAACTAAGTCCTTTAGTTATTAATAACATTAAAAAATTCTTCGTTCATGCAAGAATAAGAAGAAGAAGAAGAAAAAAGAATAGAAAGAGACTTTATTTTTTAGAAAGTTGAAATGAAGAGAAGTGAAAAAAGATAACATTGGCCGTTCGTTTAATTCGAATGGCTAAACGTTCAATTGCAATTAATTTTTACCTCGTTTTCTTATTAATTTGTTCGATGATAAGGAAGAAAAAAATAAAAATTCTAGAAATTAATTAGTATTTAAGGGTATAAAAAAGCAATAATAGAAATGATGTTGAAAGAATTTACAAATAAAAAACTGACCGGTATGAGAGTTTTAACATTATAAGTGTGATCAGTATGAAAAAAAAATTTTAAAGGATTGTAAAAGTTCCACAATTAAACGGAATTTGTTTATTCGGCTGGATTCGTGAATGTAAAATTCATGATTTTTATAAATGTGCAAATAACGGTATTGAATGGTATATATAAACTTTTTTTTTAAACATAATTTATAAATAAAAAAAAACGATATGGATGGACCAAGTGTCGAGCGATTAAGATCTGCTCCGACTAGACTTGTTTATACATAAAACGTAGATAGCCGATTCGTATAAATAATTCTTGTAAATATTAGATAAATATCAAATAAAATCTAAGTGATATATGAATGTGTATTTTATGATGGTTGTGTGTCATTTATATTCTACATTTTTTTCTCTCTCTTACACATTCTTAATATATTCCGATTTCCGACTTGTTCTTCGTTTGAGAGAATTTACTTTTTCTTGATATTCTTGCAAGCCCATTCCAAGCCTTCCTGCAATTTTTAAAGATTTTATATAACATTTTAAAAATTACTGCTCTGTAATGTAAGTTTTAAGGTCTTCAATGGTGTACTCGATAGGACTGGATTCATGACTCGAAAGTCTGAGTTTGAATCCTCGGTCTCATCCGATTGATGTAAGCATCGTCGTACGTTTGCATGCGTTTCGTTCACAAATATATAAAAAACCTCCGCTATTATAATTAGCGACGTAATAGTAGTACAGTGGCGTTAAAAAAATATAAAAATTTATCAAAATTTTTAATAAAATGAAATTGTGAGTCTTTAATTTAGAAAAAAAATTTATTATTCAATCCATATAGAAAAATTTTTTAGTAAATAACTGTTATTTATGTCTCAATTCTGACATTTTTTAACAGTTACTTACAATTATTTACTATTATTTACAGGAATCATTTTAAAATGGAAACTAACATTTTTTTCTTTTTTTTTTATATTTTAACGTCGCTATCTTTATGTGACTATTTCGATACTAATTAGCGACGGAGATCAATTGTTTGTTCATGAACAAAGCACATGTAAAGTACAGTGGTGCTTGTATAAATCGGCTGAGAGCGGGATTCGAACTCGGGACCTCAAGATTACGAATCCATCGCTCTACCGAGTGAGCCACTGGAGACCTCCTTTGTAATCTAAATTAATTATCATAATAACTTCGAGCTCTTATCATAATACGAAATATTTTCATTGATTAAAATAAAGAAAAAATAAACAAATTACTTTGATTCCTTTTCCCTCCGTGGCAACGCAAGATTGAATTTGCCAATCTCTGTCTTTGATATTGTGTAGTCCCAATGATTCGGCAATAACAGCCGCTGTCACGGATTGATTAACGTCTTGTTTATTTGCATAAATGAGCAAAGGTACACCACGAAGTTTATCCTCCGTCAAAAGTTCCGACAATTCTTGGCCCGTCTCTTCTAATCGATTTGCATCGGCGCTGTCAATGACGTATATCTATAATAAAATTGATTTTTTTTTTCAAACATCAATTAATTACTTTATTTTATTTTACAATAAAAAATATTTTTTATTTTTTATTTAATACTTTTACTTATAATTTATTAAAATGTTATATATTAATAGAATAAAATAAATTTGAATTTGCAACTTTTACTTAATAAATTATACATTTTCTACTGAAATAATATTTTTAATTTTTTTTAATTTTATGATTCTTAGAATAAATTTTAAAGAAATATTATTAATAAATGTTACAGTTGTTTATTAATATATTACTTCAAAATAAGTATTGTAGATATTTACATTTTTAAACAATTTATAATAATTAAAAAAATATATTTTCAAATGCCGGACAGTAAACAACAGGCAATTCAATATTTAAAAAAAAATGTTTTTCGGTTTTTACATGAAAATTGAAATTTTTTCGATTAATTTAAAATAAAAGATTTCATGTTTTTAAATTTGTGTTTACAGAATAATTATGATCTCTCATATGTTTACACGACGACACATCGAGAGCCGAAGAGTGGCGTAAAAAATAAGACGTAGTTTATTACGTTATGGTATATTACAAGACCAGTAATTGTATTATCCAATAATTTGATTAGGTTCTGGATCGTAAACAATTGATTCGCGTGTTTCGTTTTTTATTACTTGTGGCTATTGTAAATATAATTAAGTGTGAAATAGTATTTTTTAATAAATCAAGAACTTTTTAAAAACATAAGTCGTTTATGACAATATTTTTTCCATCTACAAGGTAAAATCTAACCTCTTTAATAATAACAGAAACATAAACAAAACTATTTTATTTCGCTTTTTATTAATTTATAAAAAAAAATGGGCAAAGAGAAAAAGAAGAAAAAGCCTAGAGAACAAGTAGATAATAATTATACTCAAAGTGATATGGAAAAAGCTTTAGAAGCTTTAAACAATGGTATGTCAACGAGAAAAGTTGCAAGACTTTATAAAATACCTAGAAGTACTTTGTATACCAAATTTAAAAATTACGTTCCTATTAACGCCACCAAAGGTCGCACGCCTTATTTGATCGAAGAAGAGAAAAATATTGTTGAATGGTTTTCGTATTGTCATGAAAGAGGCTTTCCTACAACAAAAGAAGAATTATTCAAGTGCGTGCAAAACTTAGTGTTAAAATTAGAAAAAGTGACTCCTTTTAAAGACAATAAACCTGGAAGACATTGGTATGAAAGTTTTTGTAAAAGAAATCCAGAAATAGCAAATATAATCAGTCGAAAGTCTAAGAAAAAAAATCCTAATTCTGTATCCAATGATATGATTAAAAAGTGGTTTATTGATATTAAATGTTTATTAGATAAAGAAAATTTAATAAATATTGATTCATCTAGAGTTTATACTATGGATGAAAGGGCATTATTTTTATTTCCCACAGATGAAAAGGTACTTGCAAAAAGAGAATCTCAAATGATTCATGAATTTACAAATGATAATGAAGACGAGTCATTAACTGTACTTTTTACAGTAAATGCAAGTGGAATAATGTTACCACCAATGATTTTATTTTGGTATGACAAAATTCCAACAAGCATCATAAATAGTATGCCTTCTGATTGGATTACAGGTGTCACAAATAATAGATGGATCTCAGCGGAGAATTTTTACAATTACATTACAACAAAATTTTATCCATGGTTAATCGACCACAAAGTTGAATTCCCAGTAATTTTATATTTGGACAGACGTGCACCTTACTTCACATTAGATTTATATAAATTTTGCAAAGAAAAATGTATAGAGTTGATTGGATTATATTCTAATACGTTACAGCCTCTTGAGGTTTCATTATTTGACACATTAAAAAATAAATGGAAATTAACAGTTGATCAATGGAAATCTGATAATGGATTTCAAAACCTTGAAAAATATCAGTTTGCTCCACTCATAAAGGCAACGTTAGATAGCATTGACAATTTGACTGAAATTATTAAGCTAGGTTTTCAAAATTACAAACTATATCCATTCGATTATGAAACATTAGATTTTAATGTTTTAAGTATGGTAAACGAAACAAATGAAGAAGCTGAATTTAATAATGTAAGCAACAGTTTAAGTATAAATAAAACAGAAGAGGAAAATATTATTGTTAATTTAAGTGAAGAACAAAAGGAGGCTACGAAACACTTACAACATTTAGAAAATTATCTAACACCCACAGACTTAAGAAATTTTCAAGATGCATACTGTGATTATACTGTGATAGTGAAAAATGAAAATCAAGGCCTTTTTCAATATTGGATTGAATTGAAACGACTTTCTGGTCAAATGTTAATGTTTGACTATTTTTAATTCTTTTATTTAATGATTCTTGTTTTAATTCTTGTACAGTATTTATTCATATTTTATACTTTTAGTATTAGTTAATTAGATTAACTAAATAGAACCATTAAATCTATAAGCAAATATTTATGTAAATAAAAGTTAATATTTTGACATTCTTGTCATTTTTTATATTCCCAAATGATTATAAGAAAAACTAAGGTAGAACATACATATTTTTTTTTAAATTAGATGAATATTAAATTAAGAAGTTAAAATTAAATTATTAAATTAAAAAAAAAATTACTTATTGGAAAAAAAATTTTTTTCATAAAAAATGTCTTATTTTTTTCTTTTTTATAACGAAAAAAGTGAGCTGTGATAAAAAATGAGAAATCAACTGTAAATTAGTCGATTTTATATAAAGAGACTTAGGAAATACTAATTTTTTTGTTATTTCTCGTTCAAATTTTATAAATTACTTTCTTTAAGTTAATGTGAAATATTTCATATATATCATATATTATAAAATACGATTTAAATTTTGATGAATACTTTAAATAAATTTTAAAATCCTCACTTAAACAGTTATACTTTTAAATATTAAAAAATAATATTTAATATTTTTCAAAAATTTATAAACTATATATAAAAAAATATGTTACCCTATCTTTGTTAATTTGAAAAAATATATACTAGTTAGAAAATATGTAAATCATATTATTACCAATGACAATAAAATTATAATATTATTAACTTACGAGAACATCTGTATTTTCGAAATAATTTCGCCAATAAGGTCGAATTTTTCTTGCACCACCAATATCCCACACATTCAACTTAAATCCTTCGCTATGGACACTTTTAATATTAAAACCTTGAGTAGGCGTTACCTACAATATTTTCATCAAAATACATATTAAGTTATTAAATAAATTGTATCATAAATCTGTTTAAATAAAAGAAAAAAAAATTCTAAACCTGCGTTATATCTTCGTTTGCTAAGGTACGAAGGATCGTCGTTTTTCCAGCATTATCAAGTCCTAAGAGCAAAAGCCTTAATTCTTTATCTGGATTAGAACGAAGCTTACGCAAAATAGCTAAAAGACCCTGTAAATATCATTTCACAATATTTATCAATACGATTAACATTTTTTTTCATTAAATAAAATTTTATTAAAGATTTCACGATACAATCTCTTATTAAATAAATAGATTATAAAATGTTGTAAAAGAAATTTTCTATAGAAGACAAAATAACTTATTAATTTTATACGATTCATAAAATATTAATGAATTATAAGTGTAAACAAGTGTTTTAGAAAAAGTTTATAATATATGAATAAATCATATAAAATAAAGAAAGTAACTTTTTATTCATCTAAATCTTTGATGACTTAGTAGACGATGTATTTTTATAGAATTCAATCGATGCTTTTTCAATGTTTCAAGCATTGGAATATAATGATCGCATTGTTTTGATTAAATATTTAGAAATTCGTTTAATATAACAATATTTTGTATTAAAAACAATAAAATCATATTAAATTCCACCTCAAACTATTGTATTAATTATACGTACAACAATTGTAATTTTTTTATTTAAACAAACGCGCCTGTTTTATTTACAGCGCCTCTATACCTATACATTTTAACTCAAAATGCGTCTGCTATTTTCTCTTTGCAAAATTTCGCAAAACAGTTGTGTGCTCAGAAAACAATAATTAATCAGTGCAAGTTGAAAAAAAAAAATATAAAATTCACTAACCATTTTATTACAGTTCGCTTAGCTTATAATACTGTGAAAAATTTACAAATGTAATCAAGAAACACTTTTTCATTCCTGTCACACTGACTTTAGCAGGTACAAGAATTCTTGTTTGTTAATTTTTTAAAACAATTGATTTGCACGCTCTTTTATTGGAATTTGTATATTAATAAATTCGAACGTTCGAACTTCGGATTCTTTTTTTTTAACATTCAATAATAAATGCATTTCCTTTATTGTTTTGTCGACAATGTTGCTCCACGTTGCTATGGTTTCGAAAATACGTGCACAAACGTACCGGTGCTGCGATCTTTGATTGATACTCGGAAATGACAACTAGTGAAAAAACCTATAGTTGGTCAGACAGTGATTTTTATGATCGACGGATTTTAGTACAGAAAATTAATCAATAATTATAACTTCTGAATACCACAAGTGCCAAGTATTTCACGATTTAATAACAACTTTCTCAATATAAATAATAAACTCTAATAAATTAAAAACAAACAAACAATTTGACTACTTTTGCGATTTATTTAAAATTTAATAAATCTAAAACAAATAATGATTTATTCAATACCACTTTGTCTTTTAATTTTTTAAAATAAAGAAGTCATAATAGTTTGTTTTTTTATGTCAATTGTTAAAAGTAATTATATTTATACTACTATTGGCGATGCAAATCAGCAATGAGAATTTATAATTTGTTTGTTAACAAAATAAAATTATTTTAGAATTATCTGCGAATATTCTGGACATGTATCCCAACTTTTAGTACTATTTGTTTAAAATGTAATATAAAGCACATAATTAGAGTCAAGTATATGAAAACCGAAATGTATATACACTCTTAAAATTCAGAAATTTTTTAAAACTAAATTTGAATTAAAATAACGCGTTCATCAAATATTTTATTAAAAGATAAAATGTATTAATTTTATTCTAGGAAAATGTCAAAAATTTACTTCTCAGGATCAAATTCAAGCAAGCTTATGCAAAATAAACAATCTGACACTGGATCTTTGTTAGCCATTGATCAGTTTACTCTTGTGCCATTAAAAGATATTACAGATATTGACATTGGATGGGATTATTTTCTTGTATGGAAAAATAATGATCTTTACGTGACTGAAAAAATTACAGCTGATGATTGCAAAAATTATCAAGAATGTAAATTTATTCGATCACTTAAAATACCTGATCACGCAGATTTCAAGTACGAATTTTTTGCATTTACTTATTAGCAATTAATTGTTTATAATTTTTCTATTTTTAAATTTTAATGATAAAAAAATTAATTTTTCATTTATAGATTTAAGCAAGCATTTGCAGGATCTGAAAACATAACAGTATTAACGGAAAATTATGATATTTGGATTTATAATATTTTCAACGATACGTGGAAGAAAGTTGAAAAATTTATTTCAAGTACAAACGAAAATGAAAAAGAACACGTTATTAAAATTGCTCAGGGTCGGTGTACCGTAGCCTTAACGAATTTAGGTCATTCTTACAATATACCAATATTATTGAATAATCCCGATTCGGTTAAATTTATCGACGTTGCTTGTGGTTACGATCATACGCTATTACTTACAGGAAATGGTGATATATATTCTGCAGGAATGGGAACGTAAGGCTATAATTATTTTATTTGAATACATTTTTTTACAATGTCTTTTGTAGAATTTAAAATAAATCGATATTATAAAAGTGAATATATTTTTTTTATAAAATAAGACGAGGACAGTTGGGCCACGGTGATTTGGAAGACTGTGACGAGCCAAAATTAATTGAAGCCTTAGCAGGTCTTAAAGTCGTACAAATTTCTGCATATGGCTGGCACAGCGCTGTTGTTACAAATCAGGTATGCAATATGTATGCATCGTTATTGTATAATATATTAAAATGAGGTAATTTAAAAAAAATTAAATTTTTCAATTTGGAAATAATTATTTATTTTATTTAATTTGTTAATAATTATTTATTGTATAAATTTTTTACAATGAAAATTTTCACAAACAATAAAAAAAAACTTAAAATTAATGAAATATCAAATTGTTTGTCAATAGGGAGATCTGTATACTTGGGGATGGAATAATCAAGGACAGCTTGGCCATCCCAAAATTGAGAACGTCGTAGCAGTACCTACTCTTGTTGATTTTGTTAATGAAAATCAAGAAATCATTGAATTAAACATTAATAAAGTACAGTGCGGTAGTTCATTCACTATTTGCAGAACAGGTGAACAATATTTTATTTTAAATTTGTATATGGAAATTGATAAAATTACTTTTCTTTTAAATATACTTTTATTATCTTCCAGATACAAATGAATTGTGGGGATGTGGATCGAATAAATACGGTCAACTTGGACAATCTAGAAAAGTTTTCCCTTCATTTAAACAATTTGTCTTGTTAAAGTTGAACAGCATTGAAAGCACAATCAAAGATTTTAAATGTCGAGAATGGGGAACTTGTATATATACATAATAATAACTAAGGAATATATAATTAATATAATTTTATTTAAGCTTCAGTTTTCTTTTCTTCCTGAACTTTAGTGTGCATGACTTCGTAAGATTCAATAGCTTCTGCAAGAGGTAAAATAAAATGATCGGTACTTGCTGAATCAGCTAAATTTTCTTTTATAGATTTTACGTTTTCTTTTGATTTCCTTTTTTTCTTCAGTTCTAAATTAAAAATGAATAATTATTATTTAATATTCATAATTTAAAAAAAAATAAATTAATAAAATACAGTCGACGATCTGAGTCCCGCCGCCTTCTCCTCCATCGACTCGCTCGTGCGTTACCCCCACTCGCTGACTAAAAGAATTTGTTTCCAAACATTCTGAGTCCCGCCGCTGCTCTATGCGACTTTTTCACTTGTAAAAATGGGTTTATTAATTTCATTTTTTTGTTTAGAATACAACAAATGTTTATTAAAATAAAAAGTAACAAAGAAATAATACAATATTGCATAATTCCCATTAATATCTACTGAAAAAAATATAAAAATTAAACTAGATATATTTAATCAATCAATAAAATGTTGTTTATTTGAAAATTTAAGTAATTGCTTTATAAATAAAAGATAAAATAAATCTTATTTCATTTCATTTTCATAATAACAATGAGTATTTAGTTCATCAATAAATAATATATTTTTTAATTTTTAAATTTATGTTACTTATAAATAAAAAAATTTAATTTTTATATTTTTTATAGTAAATATAAATGAGAATTATGCAATATTACAATATTTTTTGTTACCTTTTATTTCAATAAACGTCTATTGTATTCTAAACAAAAAATTAAACTAATAAATCCATTTTTACAAGTTAAAAAGTCGCATAGAGCAGCGGCGGGACTCAGAATGTTTGGAAACAAATTCTTTCAGTCAGCGAGTGGGGGTAACGCACGAGCGAGTCGATGGAGGAGAAGGCGGCGGGACTCAGATCGTCGACTGTACATGCAAATACATCAAAGCTTGCAAGCTTTTACAAATTAGTTTGTTATTATTTTATAATGTTATTGTATTCGTGCTACCAAAACGTATATGCAAGCGTATATGCAAACAAAACACGTGTAACTGAAGACCTCGAATTAATTTATTATTTTTAAAAATTAATTTTATCTACTTACTTTCTTTAGCTAATGGCTTTTTCGTTGATTCTAATTTTTTAATAACTTTTGGCTTTCTAAAGTGATATGGTATTTTGTAATATATAACATTTTCTTCTTTAGCAGTCGATTGGATAAGCATGTAGTCTAACTTTTTGCCAAATCTTGTTTTGATAAAAAAGACAAAGACGAAATTAATAATTGAAAATTTTTGTTAAATCAATATTTAAATAAAATAATAGCACATGTAATAAGTAGCCTCTATTATATCAAAAAGAATAGTTTCGTAATAATCGGTTTTAGGTTCCAATTTATTTGTTATTTCTTCTTTATTTTTAGTCGATGATGTTCGATTGCTCTGTAAAATATCAGATTCAGTAATGTTTTCCATTTTTAATAAAAAAAAATTATGTTAAAATTTACTTTTATAATTAAAAAATTTTTTTTAAATAATTCTTTTAAATAAGTCCAATTACCGTAATAGTTATTTCTGAACTAATATTTATTTCTTCTTCCTCTTCCTCTTCTAAATCTTCAGGAATTAATTTATTGAGAGATAATAAACCTTTTCCATCGAGAATTGCTTTTAGAGCTCTGTGGAAAACTTTGTTCATGAGCAAGAAAAATTGTTCTCTTGACATATCTTTGTTATAAAAATAATTTGATATTGTTAATTGTTTGTTCATTGTCTACTTCCATCATATAATAAATTTTATATTCAATACCTGGGTCGTCACATATGATATTAAATTCATCATAAAGCCAACAAATAAAAGTTTTGTAATCAGATTCATTGATATCGGCTGAAAAATAAAGAATTTCTTGTGCTAAAGTCCTTAGAATCCAGCCCGAAAAAAGATTTGTTTCGTAATCTAAAATTTCCAAAAAATTTCCTAATAATCTGAAAAATGCATTAAATGTTATTTTTTTATTTTGCTAATGAAAAAAAATTTATATTTCTTTATTTCTTAAGATATTCGACTTAATTATATCCCAGGGCACTTCATAAACTGCTGTTTTTTCTTGATTAAGTCTAGTATTTATCATATTTAGTAGCGAATGCTCGAAACTTTCGTTAGCACTTTCATTTGAAGAAGCTGCCTTTAATATAGAATATAAAGATTTTAATAATCGAATTACATGGAATTTAATTATTTTAAATATGATAAAAATTAATCCTTAATAATATAATTATGTTAAAATAATAATCCTTAATTATAAGGATTATTATTACAACTAAAATCATGAAATATAAATTTTATATTCTAGCTTATGGTTTTTACCATATTTAATTTCAAATGCGAATAGTTAGTTGTTTGTTCTATATATAAAAATTACGTTATTTATAAATTTAGCGAGATCTCAGTGGCTGATTTGGTAGAGCGATGGATTCGTAATCTCGAGGTGCCGAGTTCGAATCCTGCGCTCGGATAATTTCTATAAGCACCACTGTACGATACATGTGCTTTGTTCACTAACACACTGACGACCTCCGTCGCTAATTAGCATTACAATGATAGTATAAATACAGCGACGTTAAATTACAAAAATTATAAATATTTGAATTTTACCTTTAATATAATATTATTTTTTTCAAAATTTCAGGAAAAGACATGCATTATCTTGTAATATATACCCTAAAGATTATTCAGTTTGATTTTTAATTAAATTCATCAATCGATTAAAAAAAATTTTTGGATTTCTGGTACAAAATCGAAAAATTTTAATATTTATCGAAATTCAAATTTCTCAATTACTAATGAATAAATTCATTTAAAAATTGAACTGAATAATCTTCATGTTGCATACTATATAATGCATTTCTTTTCATTAAATTTTGCAATAAAATGAAAAGTTAGGCAATATTTATGAGTACAGGTGTAGTGTCCGTTTTCCATCCCTTTAAAAGGTAACATTATTCGAAAAATCCAAAAAATTTCTTCATTAGAATATAAAACCTTTTTTGGAATTTCGTTGTATTGAAAAATAATGTGTATAAATCTTAAGAAAAATAAAAATTATTCGCTTGTTACTCACCTCGTCTGCGATTCCAGTTTCATCCAAAACTTGCATTTTACCGTCATCATTTTCTTTCATATTTGCTCCGTGTTCTTTATCTTCTTTCATACTACTTGTCAAATTGCAAATACAACTAAATTGTTAAAGTAACCTTAAGCACGACTTAAGACTTGAAGTCAAGATTTTAGGTTACTTTAATTTTGTCTTTCGTTGACATTCGATAATCTTATTATACCAAAATGGTCATCATATTTTTAAATAGTCATAAGCATTCATTAAATTAAATTATATACACTGATGTTTACTTAGAAAGTATATTATATATACTCCAATTTTTTTAAATCAGATTTTAGAATAATTTATATTGACTTATTTGTAATCAAAATTTACTTAATTTTTAAATTTTTTAGTAAAAACTTTTTAATTCAATTAAAAGAAAAATATAGATGCGATCGCAAATATATCATAGCTTCATTCAAATAAATGAAAATAAAAGAAATTGCTACATTTAAAAGGGTCATCAATATTTGTTGGAACTAGAGTGTCGCAAAAGGGATGTTAAAATAAAAATGAAATTTCGTTTTTTTATTTCTATTATTGAGCTAAAAAATTGTTTTACTTGTTTTATAAAATTAATTGATTTATATTCATCAAATAAATAAGTAGAACAATTTTCAGAACATAAAAATGATTTTAAAAATCGTGAGCTATTAAAAATATAAAATAATATAAAAAAAAGTAAAAAATGTTTAAACTAAAAACAAAAGTTGATTGGGAGATAAATATTCAATTCGGTAACAATAAAAACGTCAAACGCAAATCTTTATTTTTTTTTTATTTTTTTTTATTCATTCATTTTTATTAATTTTTTTTCCATATTTTGTTTCAATATTTTCAGAAAATAACACTCCAAAGCGAAAAAACCGTATATTCTCACCAATCCCAATGTTTATTAATATACACATATTTATATATTATAATCTTCGTATAATATATATCATATATGTATATATTTTTTTTTTCATGTATATAATGTATACTTTTATACTTTTTTTTATGTATAATAATGTTTATGTGTAGTAGCGCACACTTTAGACTGTTTATGTATCGATACCTTCTATAATTTTATCGATAAATTACAAATATTGAAAAACATGAAACAGATACAGTCGCCGTTAGAACGTATACAGGCTCTGACGATAAATTCTTCAATACTTTGATTCTGTTTTTATTTATTTTTTTTTTCATTTTTTCTCTTCTTTTTACTAAATTAAAAGGGAAATGAGAAAAAAATTATTGCTCAAGGATCGAATTTGATTGAACTTTCTTTAACCCTTGTATAATTATAGAAGGCCTTCGTTTTCAATAAAAACAAGGCACAGGCAAATCAAAAAAGTTTTTTTTTTCATCAAGCTATGTCTTTTCAAACTTTCGAATTTTTTTGTTTGAAAATTTTAGAAAATCTTATAGAGAACAGATGGTTCGAATTTCGTAAAATTTTCAAAGCGCATTTTGTTCTTCATTCGAACGTTTGACATGAACATTCCAAAAGGGTTATGATTATTCCTTACCTTCGATACTTCAGCAATACTTTTCTTCTTCTTTTTTTTAGCGAGACTATAATATAAAGTGCCTCATTTCAAAATTATCGAAGTTCAAAAAGAAAAAAACAGAATATCGTCAGTGCTAATAGATTTCATACATTCATAACGCGACCGACGTACTTGAATATTTTTTTTCACACCGAAGTCAAAAAGGCAATACGCAGTATGAACTTACCTAATACATGTGTGTATCTCTCTTTTTTTATTTGTTAATTCTTCTCTCTCTCTCTCACACTCTCGCTCTCTCTCTCGCTCTCTCTTTCTCTCGTTTTTTTTATCGTTCGCTCACTTAATGTGTAAATGCGCGGGTTTACGGTAAAATTTACAATTGTCTCTTCTCTACTCTTTTTCTTATCCCCTCGATTAATTAAATACGTTTATTTTATTTTTTTTTTTAATAATGAAAAAAAATCTCGACAGAGCGCTCGAGATTTGCATCCGGCAAATTTTCTTTTATTTTAATGTTTATGTTTAAATGTTTATGTTTAAGTATTTATGTGTCTATCGCGAAATATTTTGTTTTGTATATTAATAATCCTTTGAGCCTTTCGTCAATTGTCCTTTATATATATAATATATATTTTTTTTTTGTCCCTCGGCTACCTTCGTATCATAATTTTACAATCAACGATAATCATTTTATACCTCGTTTCTTTATCCCACATTTTTTTCTTCATTTTTTTTTTTGTCTTTTTATTTTTATACTTTTTAGCTTCGTAAAATTCATATAAATGTATATGTGCTTTGAAAAGATGTTACATTTTGGACAGGGTATAGAAACGCGTCAAAGGGTCTAATCATGGACAGAAGAAGAAACAGAGAAAAGAGATTTTCACGATTTTTATATTCTATATAAAGTTTGTTTTCATTTGGTTCATCGATATTTTTTTTTTATTTTCAAGACTTGTAGCACGGTTTTTAGTTTTGTTTATTTAATTATTTATTTATTTTTTCGTATACTTACAAGGAGAAACGTTGTCCTCCGAATTACAGTATTTAATTCTCAAATAACGTTTATTTATCAATTACATTTTTTTACTTATTTTTTTTTTTTTTTTAATTTCTTCTTTTTTAGAAAAGTGACAAAAAGTGAAAGAGTCGTCGGGTAAAACGTAGCTGATTTATTTTTTTGTTTTGTTTTAGCTTAAATGGTTAAGCGCAAAGCGAGAAAAGTCGTACACGTAAAGTATATATGTATATTTGCATCAATGAAACGAAGAAATAAAAGATGAATGAAAAATTAATGAGATAACTTAAATGTAAAACTTATATCATAATATAAAGTAAATAAATAAAATAAACGCGTTGGAGAAAATAATTTTTAAAATCGATTTTATTGAAAATAATACAACAAAATGTTTTTTTTTTCGTAATAATAATTAATCATTAGAATTAATTAATAATTATCGATACGTACTTGTTTCTACTCGATATCTAATTAATCATGCCTTAAAAACGTCAATTAAATAATAATAATAATTTTTTTTATTATCCTTATTATTATTAATAATTGTAATAAAATAATAAATGTAATAATAAAGTAATAATAATAACTAATAATAATAATAGTAATAATAATAATGTCGTTGAATATAATGTATCAATAAACAAACATAATAAGCTAATAATAATTATATACTTGAATCATTCGTCATCATCGTCTTTTCGATCATCTTATTTATTTATTTATTTATTTTTTTTTAATCAGAGGATCGATCGCTTGCATTTTATGTATTCAATTAATAATGCTTCATTATTTCATTTGTTTTTTTTTGTTTTATCTCTCTCAACTAATTAAATTTCATAATTAAATTACGCTTTGCTTGGATATGCACAATAGAGATATAAAGTCATTTTTGGTCCCACCTAACTGCAAACATTATATCATTCATACATACACACATATTTTGTTGCTTCATTATTATTATTTTTTTGTATTACTATTATCCATTTTTTTTCCTGTTTCAATAAAACGTAGTTTTTTTAGTTTTGTATATGTTGTTCACTTTTTTTTTTGTTGTAATAAACATGGATCGCTTAATCATCGAAGTTTTTACTCTTTCGCTCTTTCTTTCGCTCAAAAAATTGTTTTTTTTTTCTTTTTTAATTTCATTCACACTTTTCTGTGTATAAGTGACAGTAATATCGGGAATAATCGGTTAATCATTACAAAAAAGTCAGAAATTAAAAAAAAAAAAATTAAAAAAGATCGCACGGTATACAATAAAATCGTGTCTTCAATCGATATACAAATTAATTATGTATATGACGGATTATACAAAAATGGAATAAACGCGCGCGCTTTCATGTTTATTTTTTTCTCATGTTTATATGTGTTTGCGTTTTTTCTTTCTATCCGTGTAGTACATGATAGAGATTAAAGAACTATTGTTTACAAGCTAAATATGCATGTTATTTATCATTTTTTTTAGTATGAAGTAAATTTCAAAGAGATGGGTAAATGTAGATTCACAATTCTTGTAGAGCAAAAAATTTGTCTTTTTTTTTGCTTCTTATACGGTTTACAATAATATACATTAAACGATTTCTTTCTTGTTTCGTACTTCAATATAATTATCGCGTATACACATTGTATAGATTACAGTTTAGGAAAATATAATAAGTCGCAGTGATTATGAAGAAGTATTCTGTAATAAAATTAAAAAAATGTATGAACAAACATGAAAAAAAAGTATTATTGGAAATATTGAAAAAGAAAAAATGACAATGAATAAAATATGTTTTTGCGTATATTAAGAGAAACGTTTCGCATTATTTTACAAAAGAAAAACTATGAAGAAAGATCTAACGAATTTTGGTTATTCGCTTTTTTCAATGTTAATGTAATGCAATGTTTTTTTTTGTTCTTGAATGGTCTCGTTTTTCTTTTGAAAAATTTCACTTCTTTTTTTAATGCACATTAAGTATTTTTCATTTGATTCAAGAATTTTTCTTTTGTTTCGCATACGTTTATGGTTTCTAAAACGTCATCACTGGGCCGAGTTTGCTTCCCTTCTTTCTCACACACATTCACACGTATAAAATTTTTTTTTTCAAATTCATTCTTCTACTTTGTTTTTTTTCTTCTTTTTTTTCAACGTGCTTTGTACAACTGGCATTTTTTTCGACTTCTTAAAAATCCTTCTTTCGATTATTCTAAGTCATTAAATTATTCTCACTATAACTCTTGTTCTATTCATTCGTTTTTTTTTTATTTTCTTATTATTCAATAAACGTACTTACAGTACAGGCCAATCACAATAAAGGTATATAAATTTGGTCGTGCTGCCTTAAACTTTCACGTAAAGCAGCTAAAAATTGGTATATCTAATTAAGGCTACGATTGAAAAACGAATTTTTCATAATTTTTTTTTTTTTTTTTACTTAAAATTCTTCGATCACTTCTTCGCTCTCGACTTGTATCTTATCTCATTTTACAATTCTTCGCAAATACTGTGTGTATTATCAGTCTCATATTTCTTTTTTTTTATCTTAAGTGTTATAACGCCATTCCTCGCTTTCTTTTTTTTTTCATTTTTTTTCTTTTTAATGTCACTTTCTCGCAAGCATTGCGATGAGCGTTTTGAATTTTTCTGCAAAAAGAAAAAATAATTTTAACTTTGAAGGAAAATTCAAAGAGCTCGCAAGCACCACCAGTTACTACTAAGTAGTAAAAATTACGTTTAATGCCAGTTGTATGCCCTTTTTTATTTTGGAATAAGGACTATACAAAAAAAGTCATTTATTTCGAATGTTTTCTGATTCATTAAATCATTTAAAATGTTGTGGAAAGATTTTAAAGGTTTTCCAATATTTTAAAACTTTTCGACAACATTTTTTACATTAAAAGTTCTTTGTTCAGAAAATTACTTGCATTATAACTTTTTTCATAGTCCGAATCCCATCAACGAATCTTAAAAACAGGTTCGCAACTAAAGCGCTGAAACAAATGCATAAAAATTTAAATTTTCCGCGCTAAAATCTCGATACCAAAATCAAAGATACGTTATTTCGCGTTTAATTAATAATTTATTTTTTTTTATTTTCAAATTGTTTAACATATTTCAATAGATTATAACCTCACAACCATTTTGACAACAATCAACCTTCAACAAAAAGATCGTCTTTACAATATGTCGAAAAAATCTTTATAAATTGCGCCAAAGCATAAATCGCGCATATTTCATCTAATTAACAATTTCGTTTTTTTTTTTATCTTATCCAATTTGCAACATCACTTGTAAGTTTTATACACGATTTTTTAATGATTTTATAATAAGAATTTACCTGCATTAAATAAACATTTAATAAACAAATTTTACTTCAAAATTAATATTTATTAATTGTTAACAATAATATTCAATACAAATAAATTCTCAGCTTTTCCATGTCACTTCAATATGACATATGGGAAGAAATTATTTATTGGATTACATATAAATAAAAATCGTACGTATAAAACTTTCAACGCTGTTAATAATTTCTTAAATTAATATTAACACGATTTTGGCCGCGCAATTAAACCGACGTATCACATGTTGAAAAAGTTTAAAACCACATTCTTGCCTAATAAATGTATACGCGTACATAAATAAAACGGCCCCTATTCTTTACAATTCTTGTTTTCGTTTATTTTTATTTTTATTTATTTTTTTCATTTTTTTATTCTCTTTTCGTTTATCCGCTAATGTACGCGAGCAACAAGTGAAAACGAGTACGAATATAACCTCATTATTTATATATCGTCCTTTGCTTTTATTTTTATTAACCAATTTATTAAAGCACGACGCTTAATTAACTTAATGCATATGCCAATTTTACAGTTTTAATTAACCTTTTTGGTATACATTTACTTTTTTTTTCCTAACTCATTTAATTTTTTTACCTAATAATTTGATTTATACAATTTTTTCGTTGTTTTGTCATATCTTTCGTATTTTCTTTTGCATGAAAATTTAAAAATGGAATGACATTTTAAGACATTTAGTCTGTATATGGATTAAAATGCAAAAGAAAATATGATTCGAAAGATGACAAATCACAATTACAATAATAATAAAAACGCAAAATACATTTTCCCGACAATTCTCGCTCTTAAATTTACAATTAAAGAAAGTAATAGAAAGAAAAGAATGACAGAGACCTTAATTTAAAAAAAATCGAAGAATGACGAAGAACAAAGTTAAAAAAAAAATTATAATATGACGATATTACGCTATACAATTAAAGAACACGTTATGTAGTAGCATTTTTGTTTACTCTTTATTTCTTTATTCTTCATTTACTAAAAAAGAAAAGGGCTGTACGTGCAATGAGAAATAAAAAAATGGTTTGACGCATTTATTTTAATTTCATGCATATATCGTGGGCCCTTGAACTTACATAAATTGCGCCTTTCCCGGCGTAACCTAATAATGTTCTATTCGATGACTTACATTTCTAATCGACAAACGCGACTATTCAAGTCCAGTGCTTATTTTTTTAGATTTTTAACTTTTTTTTGCTTTTTAATGAGGGTATTATATCGATTATACTCAGAGAACGATTTTTGAAATTCCCAAATTGCGTCAATATGAAAAATAAATTTGTTTTTTCTATCATTTTTGAAAAAAAACTTTTTATCGTAATATTGATGATTATTCTCTGAGCAATTTCATTTCGTTCGTGCTCAATAAAAGTGACAATAATTTCATAATTTCAAGGTGAATGAAACAAGTGTATTTATGAATGTTTATGTGTTGTTTTTATGTGTGCGCGTGCGCGTGTTTTAACAAATAATTATTTTTATATGTATGCATATACATATACATGTATATGCATACATATAAATTATTCGCGATCGTTGAAATACATATATATCACTTTATGAAACATTTCGAAATCCTTAATGACAATATTCGTATACCTTAATTTATACATATATAATATATATATACTATTAATCAAAAAACTTCGGACGTGTAAATTGGGGGGGACTTTATTATTTTTTTTTGTTCTTTACAACGCGTTTGTTTTGTTCTTAAAACTTATACTTTTTTGTTTAATTATTATTAATTAAATAAAAAAAAATTCCTTGTGTCCTCAACGAAATTTACAATGTTAACTATAAAAAAAAAAAAAAAAAAAAAAAATTACATTCGGAGAACATTGGAATCGTAGCGCATTCTTAAACTTTAAGTCAATTACATAATATATTTAACAAATAAAGCCTTGATTGACTTAATTAGCATTATACTTTTTATACAAAATAAAAATAAGTTTGAATAAAAATAATATTTATTACGTATTTCTAGCGAATGTTAACGCACTAATTTATCTTTTTAAAAAAAATAAGAGGGCGAAGAAAGAAATATTCTCTAATAAAATCGAACGATGTTTATGTAACAGCAGAAATAAAAAAAAATAAGAAGTTAGCTTACGTAGATATTTAAAAAAGAAAGAAGAAGAAGAAAGGAGTCTAGATAGAAAGATATGGAAAGGAAGGTAATAATATTTTGTTAAAAATAAAAAATAAACGCAATAATCTTACGAGCCTTACGTATTATGTAATATGTACATTAATAAAAAAAAAAAAAAAAATAATTAAATAAAATTAATGAACCACATGTTTTCTTGCATACACACAATAACATTCTTCTTAGGTCGCTTAACGGTGGGTGGGACTCGAGAAAAGAAAATCTATATCTGGAGTGGCCTAATATAGAAAAATAAAAGAATAAAATTAAAATAAAAACATCATACGGTCTCGTCTCTTGTCGATCGCCAAATATATGCTAAAAAATTCCTCTAGTTTATATTTATATATTTATATATAAAAAAATGTAATATAATCATCGCTCGTTTCACTCAACAAAAAAAAAGAAAAATTTCTTTGTAACCATGTCTTTGGAGACGTTTAATTGTAATAATAAAAGAAATTATTTAAAAAAAAAAATAATATATACGCTTATTACAAAGCGAAGAAACGAGCCACGACATAATATATATAAAGTACTGACTCCGGACGAACATTATTCGATCAATCTAATACAATTCCTATAGAGCCTACTTTGATATTTAAAAAAAAATAATAATGAACTATATGCCCTTTTTTTATTTCATTTATTTATTTTTTTTTATTTCAAAAGGACAATAAAAAACGCGCGCGGCTTATAAAATAGGCGAAACTTAAGGTACGTACAAAAAAGAAAGACGACGCACTTTTGCAACGATGCCTCATTGAACAAGGCGCTCTTTTTCTATTTCTATATAGAAAAAAACATAATATAATTGAATGAAGAAGAGTATACATTTGTATAAAAAAATAAAAGAGAGAAGAAATAGAAAGTAAAAAGGAAATGAAATAATTAGAAAAAAAAGCTTACATATAAAAGAAAAGTGATAGAACTGAAGTTGTATAAAAAAATAATCGTGGTATACTTTGTATAAGGCTAGCCGTTTAAACGTGGCGACTGCAAGTTTACTCGTACATAAAGAAACTGGCTCTGTGGAAATAAGCGCGTCTGTATATTGAAAGCTCAACCGAGTGTTTTTTCTTTTTCACTGAAAAACAATATTATTTTGTCACTTTGCGGTGATATTAAGTGCGAATTGTACGCGTACGTGAATTGATCATAACTCGACAAAAAATAAGAAGGAAAGAGACGTCATAAGGGATGCGCATATAAAAAAAAACGACGAGTTTAGAGTGATGGATACAGACAAAGGATAAAATATCCCAAATAAAATTGTTATATTTGTCCGATGAGATTTTGATTTATTTTGAATTTATTAATCAAATGTAGTAACGTAGCAAATTTTTATCGTGTTAATATATCTTATAATTATTAATATATATTTTAACCAAAAATACAAAAATTCAAGTTAAATTTACAGATATTTTTAAAATTTTATCATTAAAAATCAACAAAATTAAAAAAAAATTTAGCAAAAACTTTCGGAAGAATACACGGTATGCCCTTTTGGCGATGGTAAAAATATAAGGCACTCCGTATAGTGGTCGTGCCTAAAAATTAACATAAAATGGATTTATAAATAAATAAGTCAAAACCTCTTCGGACAAAAACAAAAATTAATGAAAAATTCATTAATTCAACATTAATAATAACGCGAAGATATACATAAGCTTCAAAACGTTCTTTACAAATTGTCTCGCTAATAAATCGCGAACAACATTTACAACACATTGAAAGACGCGACTTGGAATGGATTGTATGTCAAAATACTTAGGAGATGATACGACGATAAACTTTTTCTTAAAAATAAGTTAAAACAAGTAAAAAAGCAACATTGTCAAAACTTCTGGAATGAAATTAGTTTTAAAATACACGTGGAATTGTTATATTGGTAAATGTTTAAAAAAAGAAAATGCTTCATACGCATTGGTAAAAACGCGCCTTTTTTGTTAAAAAAAAATTAATAAATAAATAAAATATTAAAATAATAGTAAAATAAGGAAGAAAAAAAAATAAATTAGAAAGATACAGAACTTGGAATGTTTTTTTTTTGTTACTCGTACGGAGGCTATTTATATATCATGTAAAAAACCTTTTACAGTACGTAAAATCAAAGAAAATGCCTTGATAATCAATGTGTTACGCGATATGGAAAAAAGAAGAAATTAATGGTACATTTACTTCATTATATAGAAAGGTTAAAGAGGTATATGTTTTTTCTTCACAGGTTCGAATAAAAAATATAAATTTTCTGTTCTCTTTTTTGTACCATTCTTCCTCTAATTCGTTAAACAGTATACTGATTTTCTTTTTGTTTTTTCATTAAAAAATTGGTCTCTGCCATTTGTAGCACAGGTTTTCGCTCTCTCATGCGCACAACTAACATATTTGCATTTATATATCGATTCGAAAAGACGAGACGAAAATAATTACGATTTTTAAAAAAAGAAAAAAATAAGAGAGAAGAAGTATAATTTGTTCGTGCTTCTAAGTGTATATATAAAAAAAATTGATGATATTATAAGTACTTTGATGTATTTGGTCCGGTTAAATCTCGCTTTACGTCTTTATTTTATTTTATCTTCATTGCAAACTTACTTTCTCAGCCATGCACGACAAGAAAAAAAAACTTAAAAAAAGAAAAAAGTTTTTTATCATTTAGTTTTGGATTATTACAGTCAAGACACATATTATAAAGTATTTTGTGGAAAAAAGTATTTATGAAATATTGGAGACATGCGGAAAAAGTGTCGTTAAGAGAAGAGACGTTTTTCTTATTATTCGTTTTTAGAATGGATTATACAAATTGAGGATTATTTTTCATTACTTTGTTTTCGTTAATTGTATGTATAATTATGTATAATATTAATGTCGGAGGACGGGAGCGGAAAAAGTCGATTGGAAAATGCCCGGTTTTTGTGTTATCTTCATTTTTTTTTCTTCTTTTCATTATGTATATAAATTTCTAAGAATTGCACAATTGGTCTCGAGTTTGTTTGTTTGTTTGTTTTTTTTTTTTAATCTTTGTTTTTCATGACAAAGCGAAAAATCGACGGCTCCGCTCGCTCACACATTCTAAAACTCACATTTATTTTTCACGTATTTTCCTCCCAAAAAATTTTTTACTTATTCATTCATTACTTTATTTTTTTTTTCTTATCATACTCTCTCAATGCCACTTGAATCAGGGATGTATTTGTATACATTATAAAAATGAAAACTCATGAAGAAAAAATATGCCGTGCGCGTATCGTCTATGAAACTTTTTCATATTGTATTAAGCAATTTCATTGACGGTAATCGAACGTTATAATGCTATATTATTTGAAAAAGTTTGTTGAAAAATTAATCGTTTCTTATATGCGTGTGCCATGCGTGTATGAAACTATATTTATATACCTTATACGTTACATCATTAATGTTTGACCAAAATTTTTTTTTTTTTCTACAAACGGCGTACTTGTCACATTTTTCTGTCACTTTTCATTTTTAATTATACTCGAAATGATAAATAGTTCATCAATTTCACTGAATAACTTTCCCTTGTTTCATTTCTTCTTTCTCATTTTTCGTTAATATACATATACCTTCTTATATTCTTCATTTTATCTTCATTTACTTTTACCTCTTTATTTTTGTAAATTATGATGTGTATGATATAATATATATAATATATTTATATATAATATAGATTTTTTCAGAGGTCTCGTTTAATGGAATACTTTTCGTATCTTCAGCTCATTTTGGACAGTATTCCAAACGATAATAACTGTTATCCATTAGCAATAATAGAGTATATGTATAATATATAATTTTTTTTATACACGCCGTTTTTATTTATATTTTTGTTGTTGATGCTATTCAAATACACACACACGCACGCACATACGATATTTAGAAAGTTTACATTACTCAAAAATGGGGTGCACACTTACATACATTCCTTCATTTTGTGTGTATGTTTTATCTTCAATTTTTTTTTATCTTCAACACTCGTTTGCAGTTTCGTAGAATATAACAATGATCGTAGCGGTTACTTTATACTTGTAATCTTTTTATTTTTATTATTTATTCATTAGTGAATATACTTACAGTTTTTTTAAATGTACTGTTTTTTTATTCTTTGAAATTTTTTTATTTTTTAAAGTTACGGGTGCAAGTAGTCATCCGTTGCGTGCGCACGCATTGAAATTCGAAAAATCTGTATATTTATATCTATATATATATTTGTTTTTTTTTATACTTTTTTCCATACCAAATAAGTAGGTGCACTCAGTCTATTATCCATTATTCATCGAAACTTTTAATTGTAATAAAAAAAAAATTCATATCCATTTGTCTTCTTTTCTTCTTTTTTTTCTTCATCTGTGTACGTTTACTTTTTTTTCTTAAATTTTATGCTTGGATTCATGCAACGGCGAACAGTCAGTTTGACGAATGAAAAATAAATAAAGATTATACAACGTTTATGTTTATTATACTTGCATTGTTTTTTTTTTTTATATAACTGCACGACATATCTCTCGCTATTTAATTCTATTCGTTTTTCCCGAGTTCTCGTTTAATAGTTTTATAAGATCATTCAATATGTACAAAGAAAGACTCAGTTTTTTTAGTCGTAAGATCGTGTGCCTTCATTATCTTCATTTTTTTTATTTTCTCATTATTATCTTGAAAACTCTTCTTTTTTTTCTAAATCTTACGACTTTGCACGAAAAATTCGTCCTTAAGTAAAAGTAAGGGATTTTGGGCTATATTTTTTTTTATTTTAGAAGAGGGGGCTGTTGCATAGAAAGGAGCGAACTTTTCCATTCTTCATTTCCTTTTCATTTTTAAATAATTTTTCGTATCTTCTATTTAATCTGAATTTTTTGTTTTTTTTTTTGGTATACAAAATCATCCAATATTTCCTTTACTTTCGTTTTCTTCTTTCGCTGCGAACGAACGCACGTCTATCTTGACAAAACTTCATTCACTTTTTGTTCCATCCCATCGATCTTCCATTTTACTTCGTTATCATTTTTTTTTCAAGAGAATATAAAAATTGTGTGGCACATTGACGGTTGGAATGTTACTTTGTCTTTTTTTTTTGTTATTTATTTTATTTAGATTTGCGATGCTAATAAAAATGATGATGATCGATAATTATAATAATTAAAAAACGTTAGCAATTAATAATAATAATTATAATAATAAGAATAATAATTAATATAGTACTTCTTTTGCGTTACCTGCTTTATATAATAATATACTTTTACATTTGTTAATATTTATTTATAATATATATATGTATATAATATATATACCTTCTTTTGTTTATAATAGTAGTTTGTTTTTTATTTTTATTTTATTTTTTTTTTCTTATTTTGTTTAATTATCTGCACTTATTTGTTTTACTTCTGTGCTTGACTGCAGGTTTTGATTTGAAGGGGAGCGCGATCCGCCCGCTTGGGGACGGTCCTTTTTTTTATTTTAGCTTCCTATAAGATTTTTTTTTATTATTATTATTATTTTTGTTTTGCTTAAAAATCACTGCTGGATATGATGCCTTTATTTTTTTTTGTTTAATATTGTTGCTTATTTACTTTGTTGCAGTATTTTATATCTGTACTATATTATGTTTTATCTATTATTTTTTTTGTAAGTTGAACTGGTTTGCTTTTTCGTACGTCGCGACACGATTATTTTTTTCAGCTGAAATCATCTCTTGCACGTTTGTCAGAATATTTTCTTCCTTACTACTTTGAGAGTAGGTTATTAGATTGTTGTAAAAAGAAGCGCTGTTGTATTTATTGTATTTTTTTCTAAGTTGCAATCAATCCATGAATAACTGTATCCTTTTTGGAAATAGAAAATAACTTGTAAAGTACTATGGTGTTCACACATAGGTACTGATTTTTTTTATATATCTTCATGCTTGATGTGTGTTTAAAGAATCGCTCGCGACGTGACGTTTTATTTTATTGCCTGTTTATTTTTATTTTTGTATGCCGTTGTTGGCATAATGTCTATTGTTCGAAGTGAGTTGTTGCCGATTTGTTTGTATTTTTTCATGGTTACTTTGGTGTACCCGGATGAGTATGCAATCCATGGTACGCTGCTGAGTCGAGGACGCGCTGCTAAAAAAAATAGTCGAAGGATTTATTGAACGTTGAATCATTTAATTTTTCAGTTGATTTATATTTACTTTGAAATCTTGAATACTCTTTGTACTTTGAATTTTTGTACGCAGAAAAATAAAGATTACAGGTTATAATAATTTAGTTTAACTATTTGTTCCACAATTTGATATGCTTATTTTTTTGGTCATATATATAGGTACAAAGTTTTTTTTTTGAAATGTATAATATGAATATATGGTTTTTATCTCATAAAATTGTTTTGAATTATAAAAAATCATCGATAACAAACAATAAATCCTTCGCCATTTCTATTGCGACTTGTCTTCTTTATAACTGTACGGAGACGACCTGGTATCAGGATATAGCTTGTAGTTTTGGTATATTTTTATTTATTTTTTTTTTTGTTATTGAGAGCAGACTGCTTTGTTTTTTGTTTGCGTGTGTATTATGTGTGTAATTCGTGTATGTGCGTGTGCTTAATTTTTTTTTTTATTTTTTATCATTCGCTGTAGGAGGCTTTGTTTTTTGTTTTTGCGCGGTGGGAAATTGATGAAGTTTGCGGTTTAATGTGGATAAAAACGCTTATATATAATATATTTTATTTTTTCATTCTTATTTTTTTGTAATACAGGTATAGTTTACTTAAATGCTAATGACGACGGGGGGCTGAACTTTATTTTATTTTTTTTTTCGGGAGTTCGATTATCAATTTTTTTTTCCTTTCATTTCCACGCTGTTTATTATATATAGTTGAAATAGTTTAATTTTTTTTTAAAAACCTTTATGATAAAAGTCGCAGTTATCTTAAGCCTAATTATATTTAATAACTTTGTATCGTGCCCGCTTTTTCTTCTTTTTTTTTTGCTGCCCTGACGTTTCTAGCCTCGACTTTAACGCAAAACAATCAACAATTTAATATTTTTCGGTTATCAAATATTGTCACTCAGAGAAAATTTTTTTTCAAGCAATTAAAACAGCATTAATTTTGTACAAACAATAAAATTTTTAGTTAGATCAACTAACTCTTTTTCTTTTAAAGATAATTTTAACACATTAAATAACTAATTTCATTAAATTTATCAAAATCAATCTTTTAGTTTATATAAAAATTCTATGAGTGCGATCAATATTATTTAAAAATTTTTTTATTCGTATCTTTAAATAGTTTATTTAAAATTATTGTCGAGGAGACTCGCAAAAGCATTGTTTCGGACATAAGTGACAGAGTGCATTAGAAAAAACGCGATATACGAATAATTATATAAAGCGCCAATTCTATTAGTACGAAAAATAGTATCAGCGCCAATTAATTAATTAATTTTTTTTAATCTTTAATTTATTATCTATTAGAGATATTTATAGAGCTACCTCAGAAAAAGAAGGAAATTAATTTGAACGAGCTTTTAAACGCAACACGCAGTTTCTCGTCGAAATGAGCCTATTTTATCGGATACTTTTTTGCCTCTCCAAAATAAATTATGTGGGTTTAAATTTTGTTTTTAATCGAAATTTTCCATTGTAGCCAGTTGTACAATGGTTGAAATTCTACTCTGTTTTCAAATTAAGTACTAACAAATGACTAAAATATTTGTAATTGTAAAAAAAAATTATTTAAAAAAAACTCAGAATAAAAAAAAATTATTTTAAATGATAAAAAGAATGAAATTGAAATATTATTCATGAATATGGTAAAATAGAATTATTAATAAACGGAATGAAAAAACAATTAAGTAAAACTTGATAATTTTAATTTTTGAAATATTGATTTTTGTTAGTACTTATTTAGAGAACATTATAAACTTTTACTCGAATTCCAGACAAGAATTTTTGGGTTGCCTTTTTCACGCTCGAACCTTGCACGTGAGCTTTCGATTGAGATTCGATGACTTATATTTTTCTTTATCTTCTCAAATAATAATTGTGCTCAAAAGTATAAAAAAAATATATATTTATAAAAATAAAAAAAAAATAAATTAAAGTTAAAATTTCAGTAAACAATCTTATTTGTATTAATAAAAATTAAAGATGCCTTTGCAAGGCAAGATAATCTAATAGTATATTACGCAACGAGTGCGTAAAATATGTGATTATCGCACGAGTCGGGTTTGTCGCCCGAGCGTAGCGAGGGCGACAAATAAGACGAGTGCGATGATCACTTTACGCATTAGTTGCGTATATTATTTTTTCTAACAAGTGCGCAAAATTCTAAGAATGACAAATTTGCGTCTGTGATAGCATGTACAATCTTGTTAGAAGGCTATCAAGATCGTAAGAGGTAGTCGAGGTCGGGGCGCAGGACGGGGTCCAGGGCGGAGCCCCGGTGGGGTGCAGGGGGCGAAGCCCCGCATCGGGGGTTCGGGGCAGCGCCCCTCCTCCAAAAAATAAATAATATTACTAATATAAAAATAAAATTAATAAAACCATTAACGGCAGGCCAGAGTAAAACCTGATATTGACCGAGTAACAATTGAGTTGTTTGTTATTTACTCAAGTATTAATCGGTGTATCTTCAAATTAAAAGTTGAGCGCAATAGATATTATTATTATAAACATCTATGCACAAGAAAAAAAAAATCTACCGATTTGTTTTTGAGAAAAGTAAGTAACGCCAAAGTGAAAGTTTATGTTTATAATATTTTCGCGTTACTTACTTTTCTCAAAAACCAAACGATAGATTTTTTTCTTTTTGTGCATAAATATTTTTAATAATAATATCTATTGCGCTCAGCTTTTAATTTGCAGGTTCACCGATTAATACTTGAGTAAATAACAAAAATCTCAGTTAGACAAGGACAGCGAATCCGGCCTGCTCTTAAATTAAAATTCCATGAAAATATATTATTAAAATAATAATTGAGAATTCCTCCCCCCTCTTTAAAACAATAAATAAGAAATTATTTAAATGATTAACTCTAAGATTAATTAATAAGAGAGTTCACGTATCGCGAAAAAAATTGTACATAGCACTTTAAAAGAGCACCACAAGAGCTTTCAAATGAGATGTATAAATGTCTGTTATGATGTATAGTTCCTGAAATATAACACTTAAAAAATTAAAAAAATTTTTTTTAGATGAAATCATTTTACGCACGCTGAAATCATTTTACGCACGCTCAAATCATTTTACGCACGCTGAAATCATTTTACGCACGCTCAAATCATTTTACGCACGCTGAAATCATTTTACGCACGCTCAAATCATTTTACGCACGCTAAAATCATTTTACGCACGCTGAAATCATTTTACGCACGCTGAAATCATTTTACGCACGCTCGATTCATTTTACGCACGTTAAACAAATGCGTCTCATAATATGATATTTTATGTACGCAAACGAGTACATGAAATCGAATTTTGCACACGCCGTTAGAAAAAAATTATTTTATAAGCTTTAAACCTAGATTTTTTAAAAATCTAGTAACAAATATCACAGACAATCATTGTTTAGGTACAATTTGTTTTTTCCCTTCGACAAAGAATAATTAAAAAAAATCAGTATAAATATCATTATAAAAAAAAAATAAAAAAAATAATAAAACAAGCCCACACTTAACGTTTAATAAAAACAATTTCTAAAAAATAAAAAAAAGATTTATTCTTGTGCTAAAAAAGTAATTGTCATCGAATACTCATTCATAAGCTCTGTTTACTTTGTTAGCTAACCAACGCGGTGAACATGATTCAACAGGCCAACACTTCGTTGATAGTGATTCAAAAACTTTTTTTTTTAACACTCGAGAAACACGCGGAAATACAAAAAAATATATATATCGATTTTTTTAAAGTATAAAAGAAAGAAACTCCATGCAAAAGTTTCCTTTTTCTTTTCTTTAAATTTTCATTTCTCTATTAAAGCTTCTTTTTCTATCGTCAATTAATCATAATGTTTAGATACCTGCGTGCGATGTGCTTATATTCACGTTTTTCTCAGATATTCTTAAAAAAAAAAAAAAAATTTATTTTCTGTTTTAAGGTCTCTCATCGTAAGGTGAATATAATTGCACTTATAGATTTGAGAAAAAACGGAACGCGGAGAATACATATTTATTTAATTTATTTATTCATTTATTTTTTTTGAGCGAACGCAAGATGGCGGCCAGACGGCCCTGAAAACAATATAAGGACATACACGCTTTATTTATTTACTTTTTTTGTTAATGTTCTTTTATTTACAAATGTTTCGTTATACACGTTTAGCCTTTTTATTTGTAAATCACTACGTCGCTTTGCTTCCTTTTTTTAAATCATTCTAAGGACCATCCTGCTGGTTTTTAAAGTTTTCTTTCTTTTTTTCTTTTTACATTCTTTATCCAGTCGTCCAAGTAACTGACTAACAGTCGTAAAAAACGTAATTCTAAAAAACTTAGGCACAATTTGGAACTGCTTAGACCTTATGTCCGATGCCGCGAATGTCGCTAAAATATCGTCGCTGATGACCAAACAATAATCGTTTATTTAAAAAAATTGATTTCAATAAATGAAAGTTAATTGAAAAAAATTTTTGGTTGTTGATAATTTTGTTACGAGTAAAATGTAAAAAACGAATAACAAATTTCAAAATATTGCAAAAATTATATCGTCAAATAAATCGTTGAAAAATTGTAATTTTTTAAAAGGTTTTTTTAAATTCTGCGATCGATATTTACTTGAGTTTGGGAAAGCGAGAGGTGAAAATTTTTCGGCGGAATTTTTTGGATAATACAGTCGACATTCGAGCACAAATCGTGCTTCGCAAAAATTCTACCCGAACGTAGCGTACAATTGTTTGAGGTAGCTGACATTGAGCCATTTCAGGGCTTATCGGACCAAATCTTCCGGTTTAAATAAAATTTCAAGACCAGTTTAAGAAAAAAAAACAGGATATTTATTTATAATTTTTCAAACGAAAATTTCATTTTACCCTTCAATATTTAATTATACAAAATTTTAATTTTTTTTTTCTTATATTTAAGTTAATGTTGTTCAGTAGTTTTTTTTTCATACTTTTTCTTTATTCAACCAATATGATTTATTAATTAGTATTTCGGGTCAAAATTTCATAAAGAGTAAGAAGTTTTTACAATCTCGAAAAAAAAATAAATAAATAAAGAATATAATAGTAGCAACTACAGTTTTGCCATTTTTAAAACTCGTTCCTAACTTTTTTTTCTTTCCTAAAAGCTCTATCCGAAACAGAATTTTTGTTTTATCGCGACTTTTTCATTTACAAATATCTAATTAAAAAATTTTGTAAGCACATCACGTTTTTTATCTTCGTAAATAGTTTTTTTAAATACGAAAGTTTTAAGAAGAAAATTTCCACATGTACGTTATGTGCAGCTCTAAATGTAATTTGCTTTCATGTATGCAACATCCCTTTTTTAGATTTATATATGGTTTTTTTTTTAATCTGTAGAA
Organism: Anastatus disparis; assembly: GCA_017163975.1. Classification (NCBI taxonomy): domain Eukaryota; kingdom Metazoa; phylum Arthropoda; class Insecta; order Hymenoptera; family Eupelmidae; genus Anastatus; species Anastatus disparis. The sequence continues at coordinate 10,104,664 of JAFFSR010000333.1, read as the reverse complement.
ACCCGGGGAATTTAATAAATTTTTACTAACATAAGAAAAAAGTCAATCTAAAAAATTTTATACTTTTTCTTTGTTCTTTACAGTTTTTTCAAATTATTCAAAGTGAATTCACGTGTAGTATATTTAGATTGTACGTACGCAAATAAATATTTCAAGAGTTTAATTTATGCTTTATCAATATGAAATTTATAAATTGATATATTTTGTTTATTAAAATTACCAGTCACTTTTTTATTTCTGAATTCTATTAAATACTTTATAACTAAATTTATATTTTGTAATTTTTGTTAAAAATTTGTATTTTACTTGGCACAAAAATGATTGTTAAAAACTTATATATTTAAATGACTTTCATTGATTAATTAACTAATTAGTCCCATGATTCACGCGAATTCTTTTGAAACAATCAGAAAAAAATGTTGAAATGACAAAAAAAATAAATAGAAAATTTTTCATTCGACATTTTTACCAGCGTAAAATATAAAAATTCTGTACGTACCGATGGTCAAATATGAAATGACCTCATAAATATAAAGCATTATTAATCGGATATTTTATATGCATGTATATATATTTATAAAATTAAAGGGATAAAAACGGGAATCATTGGGCCCGACTCTTAGAGCGATGCCCGCCATCTTGGTCCCGTACGACCACCGGTTTAAATATGGACCCCGTGTATCTAATAAACGTCCTTAACTATTTATAAACTTTGTCTCGCGCGCAAATTTTTTTTTTATCTATCTTCAGCAATTTTTTTTATCTATCCTTCACTCGTCATTTTATCATTTTTTTTTAATTACAATAGTCAATATATCATAATCTTACCGAAGTATACACTAGTTGGATTACGATATCTTGTGAAAAATATACATCAAAATTTTGTTACTTTTTTACATCACAGATATTTTAATATATAATATAATATAATATATATTTATATATATATTCATTTATCTTCGCTTTAAATCTTAAAAATTTTTTTTTCTTCTCTACTATCGCTTTTCTCGCGTTTTATTTATTTATTCATCTTTTTTTCTTACATTTTTATCTCTTTCAATCGTTCAACTAATATATTTTCAATTATCTATATTACCCGATATCGCCTCTCGTCGCGGGAAGGCGACGAACTTTTAAAAGCTTCGATTTTCTCCTCGTTAATTATTTAATCTAAATATAATGAAACAAAGTCTTTCCTCGATCTCTAATGTCGCAGTATTCCGTATTTTCTTCATTTTTTTTTGATTTTACGTGCATACACTTAGATACCATTTTTTTTTTAATTATGGATCTGTGTACACACGATCCCATAAGTTTATATTTAAATATAATAAAATCTTTATACAATCTTTAGAACACTTCGAGCTTTTTTCACTTTAAATTATCAAAAAATCACGCATTTAAAGGCAACTTTGTGATATCTAATTACACAATTAATTAATTACTTACGCATTAAGTGTTTAACAACTAATCAATTTTTCTAAAAGTATAATTATCATTTTTTTTTTTCATTTCAACTTTGTTTTTTTCATCATTCCATTCCTTTTTTTTTCTTTAATAGATTCAAAAAATAACGAACAAGTTGGCGCGATCGTGGAAAGACTCACAAGAAAAATGACGAGGGGAAAATTGAAGCTACATTGCACGAGCCTTCCTCAAAAAAAGAGCCGCGATTTACTTATCGATTAAACGATTAATCACTTTTTTTTGACCAACCGTTTACTCGTTTCTTTGGAAAAGAAAAAGTCTCGCGCGAGGCCTTGAGTTGACTTCGTCGTTGGTTTTCAAATCTTGCGATTATTTTGTAATCGTATGCCAATTTTATAACTAGCGATTTCTATCAATTATTAATTTCAAATTGAATTTTTTTTTTATTTTAATAATAAAGTATTACTTTGAAAATGATCGAAATCAACATTTTTTTATATTATAAAATTATACCAAAAAAAAAAAATTAAATTTGATTAAAAAAAAAATTATGTCAAATGTGAAAAAGTAATATCAAAGTTAAGGAAAATAGAATTGTTATTTAAAATTTTATAATTAATTTACTGAAAAAAAAAATTTATTTCTTATTTGTGGAAACGTTTATTTTTTCGTATACATTTTTTTTATTTACATCGACCTTTTAATTAAAATCGAACGATGTCAAAAGAAAAAATATAATTCTAAGATATAAAGATATTTTTTTAGATTAAATGACTTGAAAATATGTTTTGAAAATATATTAAAATTTTTTTTTTATTTTATAAAAATATTTTTTTTTTCTTAATCAAAAAATTTTTTTTTGTTTAAGATGACTGTAATTGTAATGATAAGCTCGCGAGAATCGTAAGAAAAAAACCAATAACGACGAGGTTCTCAGTGGCATCGAAAGGCGCGATCGTATACCAATTTATTTTCCGTACTTTTTTATTTCCATTTATTTTTACCCCTAGCGACCATTTGAAACTTCAATTTTTTTTTTTTTTTAAACTCGAACGAGAAATTATCTCAGACGAGCTACTAAGAGACGATCTTTTTAAACTTTAGATTTTTTTTCTTATCTAATCTTATTTCTTAATTTTTTTTTCTTTTTGCAAACTCATCGCAATGAGTTCTCTTAATCGTAACTTTATATTTATTTGTTTTATTTCATATTTTTTTGTTAAAAACGACAATCACGATAGCGATAGATTCATTTGTATATAATAATATATAATTTTCACATCTAACGATAAATTTGTTTTTTTTTTCCTTAAAAAGAGAATGAATCTCGGGGGGAGAAAGAGCTGGCTCGCATTTGAGTGAATTCGGAAAAATTGAGTGATTTTTAGGGTAAAAGGATTGAATGGACCACGTTTGAAAAAGTATTACTTTTTTTTGCTCAGTGATGAAAAGTGTTTCCTGAATTTTTTCCGAGCACATAAAATATTGATATTTATATGAAACGCATTTTCTTTTTTTTAATTCGATCAGATTTTTTCTAACTTTGGAATCCAAGAAATTTTAGAATTTTAACTATATTAAAACTACAAATTGAACTTTTTAGATAATTCAGACTGATTATTAATGTGAATATTTAATTTTTCAAAAATATGTCTTACATATTTTTTTTTTAAATATCAATATCATTCGTGCCCAAATGTAAAATATTACATATAATGATACAATCAATGTGTGATTTCATTGTGTTCATGGGTGACAATCAAAGCGATTTTTAGACAAACTGTTGGAAAAGTTAAAATACAATTTTCATAAATCATAATTTTTCTGATAAAAATGACAGAAATGAATTTCAAATTTTTATTTAAAGTGTCATTTTTATTTTTATCCTTCATTAATGTAGATGATGTTTATCAATAGTAAATCTTAAAAATTCTGCCAAATCAACAGTTTATCTTCAGCATCATATCACATCATAAGTCATATCTATACAATTATGACATAATATGATAACATCTCTTGAATATCATTATACATAATGTAAAAGCGAAAATCTTTTCCTCATGTGCTTTGTAAAACGATTCAAAGTTTTTTTTTAGGCAGAGAAGAAAGGGGATGAAGTGAACACTTAAAATAAGTTTACAAAATTCATGTAACTTATTTTTACGTGAGGAAATTTCCGAAATTATTTCTTTCATTAAAGCCTCCACTTGACCTAACGAAATGTATTTCTTTAAATTCAGGCGATGCTTATACACATACATATCATGCTTTTTTTTATCTGTCGTTCCCATAAATCTTTATATTTTTTTTTTAAATATTATTCATTCTTATAATTCCTAAAAATTCCTATAATCCATTTTTAAAACCCCGAGAAAGTTTTTTTTATATTTTGTTTGAAAATTCATTTTTTAGCCTAAAAGTGAGACCTTAAAAATTCTCTTTACACACTCGATAATAACTCGCGCACTGCTTTTTTTATCTTTCGCACGAATAAATTTAAGTTTAAGTTTCCAAAAAACACCAAGAGAGTAGCCTTGTCATTTATACTTAATTTTTTTTTTCATGTATATTAATTTTTTTTTTTTTTAAATATTCTTTATAATAAGAAAATGTTTGCATTTTTTTTAAAACACCGAACATACATGCCTTAGATTATTTACAGCCTAAAGTTTCAGTCGAATAAGAGTCATGATGAGTGCGTAGTTGTTACATTTTTTTGCTGATTAATTAATTTTTTTTATACTTTTCTTTACATTTTCTTAATCCTCTTCTGAATTATTTCTTAATTTTTTTTTTTTTGATTATGGGTAATCTTCCATCTCGTTCAGCCTTTTCCTCGATTTCTCTAAATCTCAAATCCTTTTTCGTTCACAATGATTTCTTCAATTTATTTTACGTCTCTTGCCTATTCTTAAATCTAGCCAACGCTTTGGACTCTTGCGATCAGACTTGTTCAGGATCTTCAAAAAGGAAAAATATTTGTCGAAAAAGGAAAAAAAAATTTTCTCTTCTTTGGACGCTCAAAAAAGTTGCGCCTAATATCAACGGAGCGCAAAGGAATCATTAATTTCATTATTTTTATGGTTGTTTCTTTTTTGTCTTTTACACAGTAACTTTGCGGATAGTACGTGACCTTTTTTCAACAAAAAAAAGTCAACGCTTTCAGGAACTTGAAAATTCAGGATGCGATAGTCTTAAACGCGAAATTTGCTACCTTGAAAAATAGAAATGGACGAGGATTAACCATTTGTTTGTTTTTTTTCTTCTTCTTTAGGTTTTATAAATTTCACACTTGAATGTTGAGCGCTCCATTGATTTTTTTTTTAAATTTTATTAGACGTCAAGTGAGTTGTGCGTCCATCATATCTCTTTGTTATGTAGAAAGAACAAAGTCAGATCTAAATGCAGTTTAGTTTTTAGTCTTTGTTTTATTATTTGAATCCGGCGATGGTTAGATTGATGGGAAAAGGGTTTGTAGGATAAATCTTAATTATTCAATTTGTCACTACGGTAAAAATGTTCGCAGAAATGGTAGAAAATTTGCGAAATTATTCATCTTGTATAAAAATGTGGACTTTCTCTTTTCCTTTTCCCAATCTTGATTCTCCAAGCTCTTTCTTCCTTCGGTGGCGACGAGGGTAAAAATATTCCTAAGCTTTTTTTTCCTTTCTTCCATCGAGATTTTTTTTCTTCGAAATTTTATTCCTATTTTTTATATCCATTCTCTTATCCCTTTATTTTTTGTTTACAATGAATCCTTCATTTGTCGCCTTATGAAATTTTAAAGTTCGAAACTTCGGCCCGAAGAAAACTGAGATATCAGAGAATATTGTCGCTTTATGAAAAAAGAATACACTTTGACGCGTTTACCAACCAGAAATCTTGGTTAATAGCATCATCGTCTCTTTTCTTGTCTTCTCTAAAATTTTTTTTCTCATTTTTTTTACCTTTTTTTTTTCTTTTTATCTTGTAATGACCAAAAATATATGTATATGTATATGTATATATATAATATATCATTCTTATATAGTTTATGTTGCCTCCTTAAATGTTAAGTAGTGTTTAATAGTAGGTATAAGTTTTTTCCCATACGTTTAGGTAGTTTTACAGTGATAGAGAAAAAAATACGTTGCGCTTGTATCAATTTGTTCTTCTTTTTAAAACCTTCCTATAGCGTTTTATCTCCTTGCTTCGTTCTGACGCTTCGTCGTTATTATTTATTTATTTTATTTTATTTTTTTTTAATGATAAAACCACGATATCGATTAAATTACAATTAATAAGAAACAGTGCGGATTAATCCGGTGAACTTCGTGTTTTTCTTTTCAACTTTCGCTTAAATTTTACTTTTTTTTTTTTACTTCACCGATATCCATTTCGCATTAAAACCGTACATATATATTTATAATTTTATTTTTTTTTATCAGTTTTTAGTTCATGATCGCTTACATGGGACTTTTTTTTATACAAATCACACGTATATTTTTTTTTTGTTTTTTATTTTGTTTAATAGGGGGGCTTTTTTCAGAGTATGTTTGATAGGGTCATGCAGTCTTGCGCGGGTGTTTAGACGTTAAGATTTTTTTTTTTTTGGTAATTTTTTTTCTTTTTAATCATTTTAAAATTTGTGTGTTATGTTTTCGTGTGTTTTTATCATGTGTAAAATGTGTAATTCTGTGTAAAACTCCTTCTCATCCTACCTATAAAGTGTAATGATTTGTGAAGCACGTCTATGAAAAACGCGTTCTTCATTTTTTATTTAGCTATTATTTTCATTTTTTTTTTCAATCGTCTCGTGTACCATTTTTTTTTAATATTTAGCACTACAATCTCTCGCTCTCGTTCTCTCATCGTAAATTCATTCTTTCTCCGTAGTCGAAAGATTCATACCACGCAGGTACTGTGAGATTGAGAAAAGCATGTATATATATAGAATTTTTGTTTTCTCCTCTCATCCTCGCGAACCTGTGAAACGCGGCGTATATTAAACTGTCGGAATCGATGGGTATTGACGGTGGTTTGCAATCGTATAACGGCTTATGGGTCGTATACGTTAGTTTTTTTGTTTTATTCTCTTTTTTTCATCTTTTTTTTTTATTTGTTATATCCTCTGTATTATTCATCATCTGGCGCTCAATGTTTAACTCACATTTCGTTCTGGCTTGTCTCGAGACTCAGAATTCAACCTAATTTATAGGAAATGCGTATTTTTTTTATTATCAACAGATGTATTACCACATATAAATTTTTTTTCAACAAATTGGAAAATTATTTCAAAAATTTATTCTAAATACTTATTCAAAGGATCTTATCAATAATGAATTGATAATTTTTAATCAAATTCCAATGACTTTAAGTTTGCCTTTTTTTTGTATATGCAATAATAATCTATCGATAAAAATTTGAGCATTCTCGTAAATTTTGCTATTTCTTGTCAAAGGGACCCAGTGTATTAGGAAAAAGGGTATGAGGATAAGTTTTTTTTTAAAAGGAATAGCTATAGATAAGAAAAGTATGAAGTAGAGTCGCTATAGATAAGATTGATAGATCAAGATTCAGTTTATAGATGGAAGATGAGAAAGATCATACAGTAGAATTCTTTCATTTAGAATCAAAGGCCGAAATTCAATATTGAGATATATTTATTTTAAATATCAAAAAGTAAAAAAAAATTGTAAAAAAAAACGAAAAATGTTCAAGTGAATTTTCACCGTAAAGATTAAATACACGAATACAGAGCAAACTGTAGTTTAAATGGAGTTCTGTTAAGTAAGTTATATTTCTTCACACGTGCTGCAATTGTTTTTTTTTAATTTTAATTGATCCTTATATTAAATCGAGCTAACTATTGTTAAGTGAATATATTGTACTAGTTATAGTTGAGTAACTATTTCAGTAGTATGCAAACTTCAAAAAGATTAGATAAGTATGTTCTAAATTAGAATGAAAATTCACTTAAACCTTTATTTTCGTTTTTCTTTCCTCTACCTAATTGATTGCTATAAGATCAACTGTAAAGTATACATTGAAATGAAATTTCGGCCAATTAATCGTCGTACATTTTTTATCTATAATCCCGCGAATCTCTACAAGGAATTAGCAATATAAAGGATTAATTTTTTATTTTAATGCCGAGAAGAAGTCGACGGGCTCGGATATGAAAGTGTGTTTTATGCGTTCTCGTGTGTGACTCGCGAATGCATTGTGTTTAATGTTTTAATGAATTTGTGAATGTTTCGTGTCATAGGGCCTCTCACCGGAAGGGTTTAGTTATTAATATTATAATAATAATATTATTTTTTCTCATTATCATCTCCTTTCTTTTAATAATGATTTTAAAAATTTCTTAAATTCATTATTCTGAAAAAATTTAGTAACTTTCCTAAACCTCCTTCGCAAAGACTCGCTTTTTTCAAAGAACGTATTAGATGTGTGTAAACTGCGCGCGTTCAATTATCTCCTTTAAATCCCTCATCTATTTAATCTTATATTTTTAACCGCCCCTTTCGGAAAAAAACGTTATTTTATTTTTCTTATATCATTAAGCGTATAACAGTAGTACTTATTATATCTCCGCCTAACATCGTCGTATATCGCTTTATCTCCAGAGTCGCTTATACTTTTAATTTTTTTTTTTTAAATTTTAATTTTTTCTCTACTGCTCTACCGTTTCTTCCATTGATGTCGTCGTCGTCGTTGTCGTCGTTGTCATTGGTTGTGGGCTTAATGAAGCTTCCTGATCCTGGACAGACGATGATGATGATTGCTGTTGTTGCTGTTGTGACGACTGATTATTATTCGGTGTAGCTGGGCGTCCGTTGCCGGTAGTCGTTGTGTAGTTACGTTGCAATTGTACTACTATACCGCCAGCAGCGGTCGCCGCGGCCGCTATATCCTTGTGTTGCTGAGTCTTCTGGCTCGAATGATCTACTATAAGCTTACTATCACAGGCACTTTTTTTGTCAGTTGACACGGCGTAGAGGTTGTGTATGTCCGGGTAGTGGTTTAGCTTCTTGTTTGTGGTATCGACTGGGCGATCATCTGGCATCTCGCTGCCGCCGCCATTGTGTACCTAATGGTTATGTGGTCAAATAATTTTTTTTTATATTAGTTATTTAATTAATCATAATTATAACGAAATAGATAATTCGGATTTTATAACAAGATCTCAATTTAATATAAGAAAAAAATTAATTCATTCCTTTTGAATAATTTTAATAAAGTTACAATTGGTAAGATTAAGTTACAAGTGCTTGAAAATAAGTATCTCACCCATTAAGCTCTATTGATTTTCTAAATTAATATTACTGACAATCAATACATTATGCAACTAAGGAGGAAAGTCGTAATTTCTTCCAAAGGAAGAAAAAATAGATTTTGCTCTTAATTATTACATATAGTGCTTTATTTCCAGTTCAACTGTGGTCACTTTATCAACTTAAAAAAGCAGGCTTGAAAGTATTTAGTGGTATAGCAAGTATTCAGAATAATAAACCAAATTAAATAGGAAACAAAGAAATCAATATTAAAGAAAACAATTGCATAGTCAATTGCAAATATGGAAAGTATATGAAACGTACTGTAAAATAGAGTCCAAATAAATAATTATTTCTATTTTAGTAGGTATTTATGTCACTTTACTTTTGTTAATATTTAATGGATAAAATATCGTATTTTTGGCCCATTTCCTGAGTTTAATAGTTAGAAGGTAACTATTACCGCTGAACTAGGAGTAACAGTATTTTAATTGTCAGTAAAAAAAGACTTGTTATACTATCCGAACGTTCAATAGAAAAACCGTACCCTTAACTATCACCGTTGTGTCCCACAGAAGCCATTACAGTCTCTAATCGTGAAACTACCTACAGAAATATAGTAAATGAAGATTTAGGCGCTAAATGTTAACAATTAAGATGGATTTTAAACTCTGCAAATCAATCTTTCATTAGTATTGATTTCCAGAGTTTGGAAAAATGATACAATTCTAGAAATGATTCATTTATAAGATGATCATTCAAGAAACGATACTCAAATTTTAAAACAAGGAAGGTCAATTAGTAAATGAATGCATGGCAAATTCTTTTTGTTCTGTTTGAAATATCTGATTTCATAAAAATTATGTAATTAGATATGTGTGAATTAAAAAAATTTAACTATTTACAAACGTGTATTAATTGTAATGTAAAGATTCTGAACTCAATCTACTTATTTTAATTTTTTTATTTAATGATTATGGTCACCGACTACATAACGTTGATTCTATTAAAAAAATAACAATAACTTTTATTACTTTGTATATTTTGGAAATAAATTTTTGCTTATATATATAAACTTTTTGCAACTATGGACTTTGAATAAAATGTAGATCACAATACAAATTAAATTTATATCCCTTATATCCAATGAGATTCTTCAATTGATAAACTTTAAAGTCCAAAAAATTTAAAGTCCAATACATAAAATTAGAAATTGATATTAAGTCTTTGATTCAAACAAATTTTCTAAATCGGTGAAATTGCTTCAATATAATTTTGTTATACGTCTTAAAATCTTCGGAAAAATAGGATTGATATAAGCAAATGATAAATTTAAATAAAATGTAATACAGTCATAGGTGTAATGTAGTACAGTAATTGGTGTAATGTAGTACAGTAATTGGTGTGATGTGAAAAAATTGAATGATTTGAGTAGAAAAAGTTATTTGAACAGTGCATAGTTTTTAGCATGTGTTAGCCATGAAAGCATTTACCAATCAACAGAACAGTAGAAGAAGCTATTTCATTTCTAACTTAATTGTGTCATTTTTGTGCAAATATTTGTATTTAAATTTATTCTAGAAAGCTTTGCAAAGAATTCCTTCACCACAGCTCAATCAAACATATTTAAATGATTGTAAATAAATATTACCTCACGCTCCCGGCTACTCCTCGAGTCTCTAGTGGTCTCGTCCTCCCTGCCGGATCCACTAAGCCTCGAGAGTGAGAGCGGTGTAGGTGGCGAGGCTAAACCTCGATCGCTACCTTCGTCCGTTGCTCGTGCGCGTTCCGAAGGCGAAGGGCTTAAATCGACGGTGGGCACACGCTCCGGCCTTTCAGGTGCCGATCTTTGTTGCTGTGGCGTTGACGTAGTTCTATAATTCGTTGGTGCTTCGTCTTCGCTACTATCTTGTTGCATAGCTCTTGGCAATGGCGTACGCCTCGAGTTTCTGCATAACTGATCTATCAGAACTTTACTACTTCCTAAATTTTCTGGATGCTGCTGTTGCTGTTGTTGCTGCGATTGCGACTGAGCAGCTGCATTACTACGGGCTTCGACAATGGCACGTTCTCGTGGTATGCCTGACTCGAGGCTCGACCTTATCAGATTATCGAGAAAACTACCATTGGCCGCTGTACCGTCGTACAAACTCTCAGCCATCTCACGTGGTGATTTTATCAGCGAAGTACCTCGGGCATTCGATGTACCTGCTAAAATAAGATTTTTGTTAAGCTTACCGATATTTAAAATAAAAATTTGTTGATATTGCTGTTGGCTCTCTCTCTCCTAGCAGTTAATTTTATATTTTTATAAATCTTCTCTTAGATTTTATCCATTCAAAAACCATAACACTTTGTAAAAATATTCTAAAATATTTACCTGGTTGTTCAGCTGACGCACCGTCGCGCTGCTGTTGCTGCTGCTGAACGACGGCTGGATTGCGTTGCTGTTCTTGGAGGCCGCGCATACGCTGCGAGGCAAAGTACTGTTCCGGTAGCATGGCTGGGACATTAGGTCCCCCGGGAATGAAAGGTGTGGGCATGAAGGGCGTGGGACCCCAAAAATTAAAGGGATGGGTAAATGGCAGATGAGGCATTCCGTCTATAAATGGTGGCATTTTTAAACCATTTGGTCCTGGCATACCGGCTCCGGTAGCACCAGTACCGCCGGCAGGAGCAAATGGTTTTTGGGGTTTGAGCAACGGCTTCTTCTCTGGCGTCGTTGACGGTGCTGTACGTAACGTTGAACTTGCCGCTGTCATTTCTTTTGCCTTGTCATCTGGCTGCTTTTGATCCCTATTGAATAAATCATTAATCAAATTAATTACGAGATGGCAAATAAATGCTTAGTTTAGTAATTTGCTTGAATTTATTAAATTTTGGAACTCAATTTTTATGAATTTAATATTTTTTAATAACTATAATAACTTACCTTTTTCTTGGCCTCATAAGATGCCTTTCCTTAACTTTGTACTCGAGTGTGGAATGTGGAACGCCATAATAGCTACCGGCTCTATGTACGCTCATTTCGCCTCGCTGTACGGCACGTACTGCCTCGACGAGACTATCTCGATCGTAATTACGATATTTGCCACGTTTTGGCCTTGTACCTTTACCGCCTGCGCTCGCTTGTTTTTGTTGTTCCTTTGCTGCCGCAGCAGCTTTGGCTTGCTGCGATTGTGCTTGCGAATGGCTTACCGATTGGCTCTGTTGTTGTGGCGGTGTAAAACGACCCCGCTTATATGGATTTGGTTCGGTAACCATTGACTGACCTGTTGGAGTTCCTTGACCTTCAAGAATAAAAATTAAAAGATTAGTCAGATAAATTGTCAAAAGTTTAAATGAAATTTTATTTTTTAGTATCAGCCAAGTATTTTTTAATAAAATCCCCAGAGTAAATTTTCAAGCAAAAAATTTACAGAAATTATTAATGATTTGATTGGATTACAATCATATAAGATAACATAAAAATGCTCTAACATCACTAAAGTAAATTTAATTTAACTACAAATTTTTAATGGAATTAGGTAACTTCAATTTTATGATATTTCATATTTTTATAATAATGTTGGCAAAGAGATTTGGCTGTAAATCTGACCAAAATAGCCTCTTCCGTTATTTCTTCTAGAAATATTGAACCAACGTAATAAAAATAAAATCATATTGCAAACGATAATTCTAACAGTAAACAAACAATGACTAATAGTTAATATATAAGATACTGCAAACAAAATATAAACGCATGCTAATAAAATATGCAGTATGGCGAAGTCTAATTTTATCGCACCATTACAAACTTCGATTTGTGGAACGTGCTGTCACATAATTTTTGTTTGGTACGATTAAGCCAATGTAATTAATTCACAATTTCATCGATCATTCGAAATGTAAAAATTCACGGGTCAAATAAAAAATTCAATCATTTTGTCATTGATAAAATAATTGACGTTGGAAAAAAAAACTACTGTAAGTTACTAAAATTAAAGCTGTCAACTTGAAAGAAAAAAATTATAAAAATTCTATAAATCTATGGCGTTAAAAACGATATTCTGTTCAACATTGAATTTAACACGATCGTATACACAGATGCATTGCACAAATAGTTTATCCGAAACTATTATTTTAATTTCACCTGGAATACCAGTGGGCGTCTGTCCTTCCTGGAACTTAACGCTGATACTCTTGGCTATAACGTCACGGAAGTTGACAGCCATTCCCTTACCGACAAGTGAATTTGTAGGTGAACTCGTACCCGAAAATGCTGGGCTGGCACGTTCAAGAAGAGCTGGACTACCTGCGACTGCGTTTGCTGCCGCGGCGGCTGCAGCTGCAAAACTCTGTGCAAATGCTGTGGCAGAACTTTGCTGTTGTTCTGGACCATTTTTATTTGGAGTCGCGCTACTCGCTGGCTTATAGGACGGAATCTTAAGGATGGGCCGACCTTGACCACTATCACTCGCCTCCTCTTCGATTGTTGGATTGAAATCGTCATTTGTCATTGGCGCTCTTTGACCTGACTGCGACTAAAAATAAACAATCATTAATATTTTTATCGTTTTAATTAACAATTTTATTTATCAACGTACTTTTGATTTTATTTTATCTAAGAAATTTTTCACGTATGAAGTTTATTTTTATATACACATATCTTCATGAAACAATTAACTTTTGATGATTGTACCTCTGAATAATTAATAATAATCATACGAAATTAATCTGACCTCAGAAGCTTTGAATGTTTATTGCGTTGATATAACTTATGTGTTGCAGAATATTTCTTTAAAGTTTAAATAATATTTGTTTGAAATTTATAATTAAGAATCAAAGTATTTCTTCAATTACACATTTATAAACAAATTCAATTTAAATAAATAAAATTAATATTACTATTTAACAACGAAATTAAATAAATAAATTATACAAAATATTATAAATTGTTTGTATTAAAGTTAATCAATGAGAACAACAAGTAAACCGCAGGCAGCAGCAGTTTCTGATTAAATGTATTTATACTCGCTGTTGCTTTTTGTTTACCTGAGGGAGACGATGCTGCAACGAAGCATGATGAAGGTGCTGTATTTGGTCACCGTTGACGTTAGCTTCCTTGGTAAGCTTTTTGTCCTCGCACATCAGTCGGCGCATGACCTCTGGGATTCTGTAATCTTGCGTCTCCATACCTACGTAATTTTCATGAATTTTGTTAATTCGTTTATTTTATTATTTTATTTAGTTATTAATTATAATAAATAAATAAATTAATGTACATTATGAAAAATTTTACAAGAAAAAAAATTCATTAGTTATTGATGCAAATTGGTCAGTAAACAAACCAATATATAATAATTTAATTATTGTCAAAGTAAAAAGCAAAAAAAAAAAGAAGCGCTTGAACCGCTGACAAAGCATCAGAGTAGCGTATTGCATGTAAGAACTTTTAGGCTTCCTCAAAATCTCCTAAAAGAGGAAAAAAAAAACATTTCGTTCGACAAAAATATATAAAAAAAATCCAACAAAGTCATCGATAAAAAGAGAAGAAAATATGTATATATATACAACTCGGCAACACTAAGGTTCCTCTTTCTTTCTTTCTTTTTTCTTTTTTAGTCGCGTAAGTTATGTCATCAGGCCCCTGGCTTCTATCGATTCGCGAAGACTTACATGTCGGTTATTCTCTCTCTTCCTCTTTCTTGTCGTTGTTTTACAGAACTTTAAAGTTTCGCGAATGTACGTATATAGTTTATATTTATAGAGGCTATATACACGAGCGACGGTTAAATTCTTGGACGTGAAGTCGTATATTTCGTGCATATACACGGATAAATGACACGAGTTGACCTAATTTTCACCCTCAACGTTTATCTATGTATCATTTTAACTCTGTTCTTTTATTTTTTTGCTTTTTCTTTTCCTTTTTCTTTCGTTTAATTTCGGGTTAGCCAAGTAAATTGTGTATATAGGCTTGTTACTCAACGGGGTAGCAATATAAACGTCATCACATAACGATCAAATGTGCAACATACGCTGGGAGGGTTTAAGGGGTATATATATATAGATATGGTTTAACAGGAGAAGACTTGAAAACTTTGAAACTATACGAATTCGTGTGGCGTACTGGCAATTGCTTTGAGCTGAATTAATTTTCTTCTGTGTACGTGCACGCGGTTGTATGGATTCGATTTTAATAAAGCCGTAAAGCAAAAGAAACATTATTAATATTTTCAAGTTGTGTTTTTGATGATTATTAGGATATTTTGAAGAAAAATAGGATATACACGTTGCAAAAATTTGTTTGTGAGGAAATTTTTTAATAAATCGAGGAGAATTTTTATAGATGCAGAGACAAATTTTGTCCAAGATTTATAGCTTGAAAATAGAATACAAATTATATACTTAAATGTTATGACGAGACATTTCATAAAGAAATGGAAAATAATTTAGAAACAAGAAAATTCAGGATGAATCGATGTATTTAAAAGGAAAAAGTTTTTTTTTTAATATTAAACTGTTTTTAACACTATTTAGTAAATAAACAGTTAATAGATTCTTTTATACCAAACTGACAATTTTTTTTCTGACAATCAATTTGAAAATTATTTATTTATCATTATTTGTATAAAAAAAAGTAAAATATGATAAAACATACCTTTAAAAGGTGCAGCAGCAGCCAACATTTTTTGTATATAAGGTCCAATGTTGGCGTGCTCAAAAGCTGACCATTCAGTGGCACCAGTCTCTTGGCCACGTTGTAACAATGCCCTAAGTGATTCACCACCAGTACCTTCGAGATTTGAAAAACGTACGAGATCCTCGAATGAAAGTAATGGTTGAAGTAATGCTTTCTCAACTTCTTTCTCTTCCTCAGCACCCGACAGCTCTTTATCGTCCACCTGTTTAATGTGAGTTAAAAAGAAAAAATTCTGTTCTAACGACCATTCAACAAACATTCTCACCTTAATTTAGATTTAAATTATGATATAATTTTGATTTTTGTTTTGTATTTTATGTGCACCATCATATTGAAGAATTTTATGTTCAATTTTTTCAATTATGTAAACTTAAATGTAAATTGCATCAAATGTAATTTGAAAATGTTAAATAGAAATTATACTTTATTCAATTTTTATTTATTATTAATTCTATCAACATTGATGGTACATTTTATCGAGCAAAAATTAATCAATTTTTCACAATTCATTAAGATTTATTTACCTTTTAAAATTAATATTTTGGAATCGATCCTTAATTTAAAATAAAATTTGAAATCCAATTTAGTAGAAACTTCAATATTATTTAATCAATATCATGCTTACAAAAAAGTTGATTACTTTTTACTCAAAAAGTTATAATACTTTCATAAAATCAAAAATTCTTATTCGAGTAATTAAAAAAAATATTTTAATGATTACGTTTATTTTTTACTAATCATATGATCTTAATTTTTCAAATTCTGAAAAGTACATTTTATCATAATAATTTTACGATCCAATAAGAATTTTCAATACAATTTATTCTTCATTCTTAATTTAAAAATAACAATTAAAAAAAAAACTTAAAATAAATGAACGAAGAACATCACGTGCTTTCTGTCAGTTTGACAATGCATATATCATCCTAATATATAATCCTTATTTGTTTTTCCATTTCTTTCGTGCATCAAACACAAAATGCTACAAAAATAAACATTCGAAATTCACGTTAACAATTATTACACATATAATGCGTGAAATATGAAATGTGTAAATTTTTATTATATCTGATATATATTTTTTTTACGTATATTTTTCTTGTTTTCTTATTCTGTGGTAAATTTGATATTTCGCGTTATCAATGCAAGTGTAGAAAAGCGTCATGCGAGGAGACGTCGATCATAAATAAAATATAAAGAAAAACGTATATTCGATTCTGTTTTGATATATTGGTATACGTGTCGGGACAATGATCTCCAAAATAACATTTTTCAGAGAAATAACACGTTTCTAGAGCGAGCAATTTTTTTTCTTTTTTTTTTGATGCATCGATTACTTTTGTTAAAGAAGTGATAAATATTGTCTTTTATTTATGACAAGTTTAGTAGAAAAAATTGGTGTTGATAAGCAAATATTAAAAATCTAAAACAAAATAGAATTTTATTATTATCAATAATATGTTAATTGTACTTTCCGGTACTAGTGCGTTAAGTTATAAATAATCATACGATTGATATGCACGAGGGTCGGCTAAACCAAACAATATTTTTGATACCAAGTGCGTTAAATTACTCGTCAAGAACTTATTTGCGTTACATAAAATGCAATTTTACGCACGCAGTGTCAAAAAAATAATTACCATAAAAAATAATTAAATTATATTAAAAATTTGAAGCCATAAACATTAGTTACATTATTTTCAAAAACAATAAAAAATTACAAAAAAAAGTAAACATTTGATCTTGAAAAAAACAAGATATTTTTATGCACATATAAACTTTGGTGGAAAATAAACATTTGTATCTGACGCGCGTATCTGTCTACACTTTCTTGATCAAATTCCAATAACTTACCTCTAACTTTGCAAGGTTGATCGGCCAAGAGTTCAACTACAAATAGGTGATATTACAATAAAATAAAATTTAAATACAGCCCATGCAACAGATATCAGGATATTAGCAAATTTATTTTTTTTCTTTTGTCTGGACGATCGCATGGAAGAACACGTAGACCTTTAATTACCCATTGAATTTTGATTTTTCTCATGTAAGATTAATATTAAGTTAGGAAATTTGGATATTTTGAATATTTTTGTTACTATTATTTTTCTGGTCTACGAGAATTTTGCGATCGCCTTGTCAGAGGTATGTTTTGGGGAAGCTTCATTCGTTCTTCCTAGCCAAAACCACACTTAAATTGAAATTTTAATTTGCTCACGAAATATTTTCGAATATTTGGATTTTGACATACGCGATTAAATACATAAAATCTAAAAAAAAAAATTAAATAAAAAAATTTTGAAAATCAAATAATCAATTCGTACATGGACAAGTATGAAAATTTTATTTTTTGTACTTATTCACTTACTTTTCAACTCAATACCGTTATTACGTAATAATTTATATATTTTCGGTCCCCATTAAAAGAAAACTTTTATCATGACTGTCTTTAAAAACTAATACGTAGATATTTTGTGACTACATATGAATTTAAAAATATTTTTTCTAATTATTAAATTTAATCATTCTAGATAACAATGTCTCTAAACAATTCCAATTGATTATTTGCCAATTGAAAATAAATCACGTTCTTACTAAATATTAGAAAAATCGCGTCAACGTATATAAAGAAAATGTCTACCATGTTAATAAATAATTGATCGGAAAAGTAAAGTAAAATTTTTTGAAGATTCAATGAATTCTCTAATATAGCCTCTGACACACGTGACGTCCCCAAAACCTACCTCATCCACTTGCGTAGCGGAGGCATTATGTTGTTGTCGGTGGCTTGTTGTTTTTGGTGTTGTTATAATAGTTGTCGTAGCTGTTGTAGTTGTAGCGATGGTGGCGGTAGATAAAACAACATCTTGAGCTGCTGCCGCCGCCGCTGCTGCTGCTGCTGCCGCTGCCGCTGCTTGTGCTGCCCTAACGGCAATGCCAGCATTGCTATTTACTGCCACCACATTCGCTCCAGCCACTTCACTATTATTATTATGTTGTGTTGTTGCTGTTGTTGATGTTGTTGATGTTGTTGTATTAGCAGCATTCAAATTAGCCGAGGGTGACGCGTCCCTCTGACGTTCCATTGCTAATTTGTAGACCTTGTTACGTAATGTACTCCTTGGTATTCCGTATAATACAGCTGCACGTCTTGTACCCAATTTTCCACTTTGTATATCACGTAATGCTGCTTGCAATTCATCTTCGGTATACGTACGACGACCACCACCACTTGTTACAACTGGTACACCTGATGCCGTAACTCCACCCGTTACCCGCGGCTTTGCTCGATAGCATGTGCTGCTATAATTTTAGAACAAAAAAATCATATAAATATTTATTTATTTTTATTTTCACATTATGTTACTATATTTTCGAGATTTTCTTATTCGAATGGAAAAGTTAATAATCAACAAGATGTGTTAAGGTTGATCAGATCAGTTGCTATAAATGTTTTGGTGAAAAGAGAATATTTACGCACTAGTGCGTAAAAGTTTCAAATTTTTGCAATAATATACAAATATACATTTTAAATCCATAAAAGAAGCGTTTTGAACGTGTAACTATTGCATGTATGGATTGAAAAAATATGTCATAACACGTGCGAAGCGTTATTTCACTTGCATGATATTTGGCAATACACGTGACATAATTTAATTTTATTATACTTATTATATAAACCACTATTTTCAATAATAATCAAAAATCGAAAAATTTAACAATTATAAAATAGAATGTTTTGAAATTGTTTTATGATTAATATATCTCTTTTAATTTATAACAATCCAGTTATATTATTAAATTATTTCAACAATTAAAAATCCTGCCAATAAATATTCTATAAATGAGAAGTCGTCAGTGGCTCACTCGGTGGAGCGATGAATTCGTAATCTCGAGGGTCCGAGTTCGAATCCCTCTCTGGGCGGCCGATTGATACAATCACCACTGTATATACAATACATGTGCTTCGTTCACAAACACACTGACAACCTCCGTCGCTAATTAGCATCGTAATGGTAGCATAAATAACAGCAAAGTTAAATAAAATTTTTAAAAATTGTATAAATTTATTCAATAATTCACTCTAAATGTGAATTTTTTCATTTTTCTTTTCATTGAGTCAAAGTAAAAATTTAAAGGCATGCTCGAATGAATAAATTATGAAGATTTTTTTTATCAGTTTTGACGACAATTTGAAAGACCTTGGCATATATGCGCTAGAAATACGTAATGAATAATTAAATTTGGCTAGTAATCATTAAATTTTTAAAAAAGTCCACAATGTTATTTTTACTATTTTTAAACGTAACGTATAATAACGTTGCGATAAAAATACATTTTTAGACATAATATTCCTAATATTTTTATTTCAAAAACGTCGTAGAATCTTTAAATAAAATATTATTAATCAAACGTAATTTTTTTATCACGAAAATCACTGAAATATTTCCATTTTATATTGATTATATAATTTTACATTTAAAAAAAAAAGAAAAAAAAAGATCAATCTTATTTTACGTTTTGGTATCTGTTTAACATAAATAATACAGTATGACTTTATCTATTCAGTTTTTTTTTTCGTTCGTGTAATAATACTCCTATCGACTGCTTTTATAAAACTTTAATAAGGAAATTGCTTATGAATCACTGATCGCTTACTGATAGGAAAATTATTATAGCTCATGATAGTTTTAAGGACGTTTATTTCGTCATGAAATTCGCCTTGTTTGACCTACATTTGTCATATTTATTAAACGTAAATGCATAGTTGAAATAAAACCGGTTTAGATCTACGATATTTCTTCTTTTTTTATTTGTTTAATTTATAACAATTTAACATTTTTTTATAACTTATTTTTCAAACATGCACTTCTTCGTAAAATTTCATCAGTTTCATTCCAAATTAAATTCGTTCACAAATAAATTTGTTATTTATTCTTATGAAAAATGTTTTTTATAACTTATTATTGTCGTTATTTATTCTTGTATTTTCCAAGTAATTTTAACGAAGTTATTTTGTTCATCGATTTCAAGATTAATTATTAAATATGATTCCATTTTAAACCTAAACCATTTAAAATGTTAACATGAGCAATTAATTTCCCATAAGTAGTAAAAACAGATATTAGTCAGACAGAATACTGATTAGATTTTGATTATTTTAACCCGATCTCGCAAGAATTACAAATTCAATAAATTTACCGTTTTTTTTTTCTTCTTTGTACATTCTTATCATTTGAAAAATCTCATTCTAACAAAGAAATAAAAAACAAAACAAAAAAAAGGTGTTTTAAATAAATTATAAATTAAACGAACTCAATGCAATGATTGCAAATTCATGCACTTTAACAATAAAGCGTCTCAATAGTAAAGGCCAACCGCTCCTAACTTTTAAAATTATACATTATCAATCTATTCAGTCTGACTCATAATATTCAAATAGCGTAATTGAATAATTCAGATCAAAGACAAAAATTCTAGTCGCTAAAAAAGAAATCGATACTTCAAAAGAATCGAAAGGAAAAAAAAAAGAAGAGAATAGAGTTTATCTTTCAAAAGACTATAGAATACAGTTACTATAAGTACGCGCGTCATTAATAAAAGAAGAGGAAGAAAAAATTCCAAAGTATTTAAGCGAAAACGATACGATTATTATTTTGTCGTACGATTCTTTTTTTTTCTTTATTTACTGGACCATATATACGCAATGTAATGTATATAACAATGACAAATTTGATTTTCTCATCTGACACGTTCGCAAATATCGCTTTGGCTCTCTATGACGTCAGCGAACGCGAAAAATTTTCTTTCAAGCCTTTAATGGTTTTAATGTATACACGTATATATACGCGCACATACAAATGTACGTGGTGCACGTGAGCTAAGCCGTAATCGAGTTGGCCATTCGATATGATCACGTGTCCTGGCGCACAACACTTTGGAAATTATTGTTTGTATAGATTGATTATGGAGGTGTTAAGAAGAAAATTTCTTGATAAAAAAATTAGTTCTGATGGGGATATAGTGTCATCGTTAAAAAATTTTATATAAACATTTTTGATAAATTTTATCTTAAAAAAGCTTAAATTTATTGTGATAGCTTATAATTTTCTTCAAAATTTTTTTTTCCTTAATTTTGTTTACACATTTATTTGTTAAAACGTAAAATTTGAATAGATAAAAATTTAAAAATTACAATTTTATATAAAAGTCAAAAGCGATAAAAATGTTGAAAAAAACATGTTAATTTAATTATTTTGTTTTATCAATTTTTTCTAATGAGTATCAAAATTAGAAATTATTTACTATTAATTTAAATAAAATGCATAAAATAAACTTTGAATAATATTACGCAAGTCAATTATTTTTGCAAAATCTCAATTATAAAAGTTATATTTTGTATTTGCAAAAGAATCGCTACGAGAATTATTCATTAAAATTTAACGTTTTCTTCATTGCACTTTTTACCTACTTCTGATAAAATGATTTCGCTTTCAGGTTAATGACTCTGGATATTTACTTAATTTAATTTATCGGCAAACGACCCTCGATAAAATTAATAATAAAAAAAGCGAAACATTTTTGGGAAATTCTCAATACGATAAGAAATTAATAATCATTTTAATCAGTTAATTTGCAGAGTCGATTGCTTATTTGCTTTAGCAATTTCATTTTTTTAAACATCGATTAAACTCGTTAAAAAAACATTATTTTGTAAAATATATTTTAATATTATTAATAATATCGTAAATATTATATTTTTTTTAAAAACGCGACGCTGATATTGTAAAGTCGAATAAATTAAAATTATTATGAATTAAATAAGACGACATGTTTTACAGGGAATATAAAGTGCTTTTTCAATCAATATCACGGTACTTTATTGATTCGGTGTCAAATGTCATCGAAGAGCATTTCAGTATAAGCGCGAAAAATTTACAAGTGAACCAAATGTATAAGCATTGCTTGACGCTTGTTATCTCGAAAAAAAATGACACCTCAGAAAAAAAATACGAGAAGTTACTTGCATTTTTTTTTCTTCTTTTAATTTACTAGAATTTTAATTAAAAATTTTAAAATAAATATCAAGTTCTAAAAGTGAAGTTTTATAATTAAGTTGTAATATTAAAAATGATCGTTGATAAGACTTGTAAAAATAAAAAAATTAATAAAAAAAGATAAATCATTAAATATATTTTATTATTTTATTCAATGTATCAATTAATGATATTTTCTTGAATCATGAAAAAAAAAATGCTTGAAACAATAAAACAATAATAATCAAAATATCGAATTCTCATACACTCGCTTAAAATAATTAAAAACTACTTGAACCGTAATATCAAAACAAAGTTTCATTTTTAACGCAAGTACAATGAACAATACAATCGAAAGTAAACTTTAAGCAATTTCTTTACTGTTTCATTAAACTCCCAGCAATAATCTTTACGTTGCGGGGCTCTTGACCGATAAACATCGAAAAACACAAATGAAAAAAAATAAAAGACAGAGAAAAATAAAGAACTAACATTATTATAGTTTGACAAAGTTAAAAAATAAAAAAAAATGAGCTTGCATATACATGTTCTACCCTGACTTCTAGTAGAGCAGCATATATAACCGATAAGATTAAGCATATTGCATTTGTTACCGAGTATACAACGACAATCAACAATGATGGGCCCTCCCTTTTCTTTTTGTAAGCTTTAGTTTGTGCATATATATATGTATATATATATATATATATATATATATATATATATATATATAAAATTCACAACAGTTTGATGCTTGATGACTTCTCCCTCTTTATACTATGTATATAAGCGAATGCACGTTAATGTGTATGTAGAGTACGTACATGTGTGTATATGACAGAGGCGCAGAGTTCGTCGACCCTCCTAACCAAGGCAAGACATAAGTGCTTATATGTATATACGTATGTGTGTACATGTGTGTATGTATATATACTTATGTGACGCTTCGCTTGAGAATTCGTAGATAAAAGTGCATTTAGTTTGTGCACGCCAAAATGTATGTCTCGTCTTATGTCTTAAGGGGAACGAATCTCTGTTTATGATTAACAAGTCTGACACCTTGGTAAAATTTAAAGAGTCGGCGAAATTTTTAAAAACTTACTGTTTTTTAATAATAGCATGTGGACTGATACAACTAAAAAAATTAATTTTCAAATTTAAAGACTTTACATTAATTTTTCTGTAATTATATTCTGCGACTAAATTAAATATAAAAGGATAATGTTTTTTCAGTTACAAATATAAAAAGAATGTGAAACAGAATAAAACTATGCAAAACTAAAACTATTTATTGCTATTCTTCTCTAAAATAAAAAAAATATATCAAATAAAGTAATTAAACATAACTTCTATGCAAAATTTAGCGCTACCATTTAATTAGAAATCATCGAACCTGCTAAGAATTTAAGTTTGAAACTTTTTCATGGCAATTATTCCGATTCCTCCTTCATATGAATACCTATAACTTGGTTGAAGTACAAGTAAGAAAAATCGAAGTTTCATAAGAATAATGACTATAATCAGCCCTGTATACATGAATAATGTACGTTTCTTTTACTACGGGTGACTTAAGCTTTAGTTATTTCTGTACATCTATTTACATTATTTTACGATAAGAAAAAATGTCAAAAAAGTATGAGTAATCAAACTAATTTTGAAATTTTTACTTTTTTTTAGATAATAATAAAATTTTTTTTTTATTTTAAAATGTTTTGAGATTTAGTTATATGCATAAAATGATGTTTATAGATAAACTCAAAATAAATTATTTTTTACTATTAAAAACTTAATTAAAACCAAACACTGAATTATTAAATTAAATGAATCATCATTTGTTTTTAAAGTGACTAATTAAAACAATGATACAGAAAGGCAAATGAAATAAATAGATATTGACAGTAGATTCACAAAAAAATGCATTTCATTTCAGTCATTGACCATTCCCAAGAATAAAGAGTATATTTTTTGTTTATCACTAAAACATTGTCATAAAAATAAAGAAGAATCGATAGGATGACTAGTCGAGTACATTATTGCACGTACTTTGAGTAAAAAGAATAAACTTGAAAATAATTTTGGAAATCTTCCTATCATTTAATTAAAGATCTTATATTAAATAACTTTAAATTATTCTGAACTAATTTGAATTTTATTTAAAATAAATTTTAAGAAATTACAAAAACAATCATAAAAGGTCAAATAAGGAAACATAAAAAGAAAAACTGGTTAGTAAATTTGCAACGCAGTAATTTGGGTAATAACGAAAAAACTTGCCGATAATAATCGACTCTTTTAAGAAACAAAGCTTATTAGAATCGCTTGTTTTTTTCTACCTTTGAACGAAAAGCCCTTTACTATATTGTACCGAAATTGCAATATTAAAGCAATTACGAAAAATCTTAGAGCAAATAGCGTAATACAGATTCTTAAATTTAAACTTTTATGTTTACATTTTAATTTTTATTATTTTAAAATATTTGATTTTAAAAGTTTTTTATTTTATCTTAGGTATCTACATTCTACTTATTATAATTTAATTAAATAATCCTTAGTAACAACTAAAATATATTTAAAAAAATTGTTTAATTAAACTGAAATACTAATATTTTCTGTATATTTATACAATACATAAGTAATACATTTTTTTAAGTTTTCCATTTAGACTAATTAAATTTGTTCGATAGATACGAAAAGAAATATATATTGAATAATGAATCTTTCCATCCAAATATCACGTTAATTAAGCCAGATTCTCGATTTTTTTTGTGTTTTCTTTCTAAGAAACTCTACAAGGCAAAAATATCTCTTATAGTAGTAAAATAAAGTTATTCGTTATATTTTTCTAAGTATTTACTGTAATTCAAATAAATTTAAAAAAAATAATTATGACAAAAAATATTTGCGTTATCTTTTGATGTTTTTAAACATTCGAATTTAAACAAAGCTTGTTCTCTATTAACAATAATAAATTAATTAAAAAAAAAGAAAATTAACCAGAGCTCATTGACACGAAAAATAAAAGAGAAAAGAGAGGGAAAATAAAAAAGTAAAAATAAAATAAATTATAATCGAAAACAGTATACACGCTTTAAGCTTTGTCAGTTGAGGGCAACGCACTTTTCCTCTTTCGTCTCGTCTATCATAGCTATATGTCTCTCTGCTCACAAAACCCAGAGAGAGAGCGTTGGATGCGTTATATAGTTGATTTCTCTTGGCGACCCTTCCTTACTGTGCTTGCAAGCTTTCACTCGCTTTACTACTTTAACCGCTTTGACTCATTTGTATTTATGTATTAAATATACGTGTGTACATGCGTGCGTGCGTCTGTGTACGTTGTTTGTGTGTTGTCGAAATTAAAGGGTGATTGAAATTAGAACGGATTTTATAGTTTGTAAATTATGTGAATTAAGGCTGGGGGCTGTTAAATTCATGAATTTTAATAATATTAAAATACCAAAAGTTTTGAAATAATTTTAAGGGTTGTTAATTATATGCAATATTTATGGCACTTTACGCCAAAATTATCAACTTCTTTTGTGATATGAAATGTTATGGACAGATATTATTTCATAAGAAATACGAAAAGTTTCAATATTTATAATTGTTATTTTTCCTTGATTAGTTTTACATGACTTTTGTTATTTGATGACAATAAAATTTTATTTTATTGTAAAAATTTATAAATAGTTTTATGCGTACAAATATAAAACAATAAGAAATATCACGTATATTACCATAGATTGAAATTATGATAAATTCTCATGATTTATAGTTTATTTTAAAAGAAAAAAAGACGATCGTTAAAGAATTTATTATTAATATTATTGCATATAGCCTATTGTTCTTGATACACCTTTACATTTTTTACTCAATAAGAATATATTTTTTCCTTTACTACATTTATCTTTAGGGTTAATAAAATATTGAATATTTTTATACTTTATTATAAATATACATCTATTATAATAAATTTAAGGTGGTGTAATGGGTATATGATTTATACATAGTTACTTATTCGAAATTTTTTTTAAATATCTCTATCATTGTCATAAATTGTAATAAAAGGGTAAAATGTAAAAATATTTTTAAAACTTTTAGATCTGGAATGAAAAATTTAGGAAATTGTAATGGCAACATTCTAAATTTCCTTGAAAACATCGAAAAAAAGAAACACACTGTCGAATATAAGATACAAAGACTCGCCGAAGAGAAAGGGAGAAAGAAGAAGAATAAGAAGAAAAAAGAAATAGTTAACACGTATGATAAAGTCAAGTTGGATAAGGAAGTCGAGGCTGTAACTGTCATCGACCTCGAACATATTGTAGGGTTCGATCAGCTTTGTACGTATATACATACATACATTGCTTCTTTTAATGCTTTTTTTTTCTTTCCTCTATTAATGGAATTATGACAATATTCCGTTATTGGCGCAATATATATTTATATTGCTTATAAACTTTTATACAACTTTGTAACTGGGCAAATTATGGTTGCAGATTGTTAAGGTTATAACTATGATTATTTGCTAATATGGTAATATCAGTCAATTAATTTATTTATATTATGTAGAAACTATTATCAATATTTACTTTATAAATGATTTTAAGAAACAATTTTTTCATCATCACATTTATTTAAATTTTAGATGAATCGAAGAAAAGGCAAATAAGTTATTACACTTAAAAAGAAATAAAAACTCAAATGAGAAATCAAGAATCGTTATAAAAATAGTAATAAGTCAGTTAGAAGCTAATAAATTTTCATAATCATTGTCATAGCTTAGCCATAAGAGCCAATCGAAATTCTAATGCGAGCACGTGATGCTTTTACTAAAATGAATTTGTACCATATCGATAGGCGGCTTATTTTTCAAAAGACCGAAAGTACTTTTTTATTTATCTATTTTTCCAAATGCTCAAAATGGCAAGTACATCAGATAAAGCTAATTAAAGTCTATAAATTCAATACAGAATGCACGGCTCGAGCCTATCTCTATTAACATTAAAAATAATCAGCATCCTCATTTGCAATCGTTAAAATAAAACTTTGTTGTTGAGTAATGGATATAGGAAGCAGTGTGTACTTGAAAAACTTAACTTTTTCATTCAAGGTTATTCGAGTGTATGTGATCATTGCTTAACGAAAAAATTTTCTATATGTGCAATAAATATTTTTTTGTCGAGTGTATTTTAACAATTTTTTCTACAAATAAATTTAAACGTTAAAATAAATATTTGCATCGTTCGTCAAGATAATATTTATTGGATTCGAAATGAAATAAACTTTTTGTAATGCACAATTGGGTATTTAAGTTTTGTTTTTTAAATAACTTACTTGAAAATAGTTTTTGGATCGATGGCTGCCGACATTCGCAGAGGTATCTTTTGTTGTTCCAACATGGATATGTTGTTGTCCTATAATAGCAAAAATTTCGAAGTCGTTAAATAAAAAAAAAAATAAAACAAAAAAAAAATGAAAGTCGATAAGGCCAATACGATAAAATGAAACAATTGTTAAATATTTGCGTTACGAAATTCTTAAAATTGCATTGAGTTTATCATTCGTGGAATGTTTCGTCGTAATTGTGACTTGATACGTGACAATTATATTTTAATGAATTGAACTATTTTAATTGATTTGTATCTGCAAACATTTTTTTTTGTCAATGCATTTGAAATTTTATTTTTTTATTTATATTTTTTTTGCGTCTTATATCAAATAAATTTATTTATTTTTTAAATTAAAAAGATTTATTTTGGAATGAAATGAATTAATTTCTTTTTTCAAACTTAAATTAAAATTATATCAATTATATTCTTTATTTCAGTTAAAAAAAGTATTTCAGCTTTATCTATTCATTAAAGAAATTACTTTTCAATTATTAATGTTAATTAACTTCTGAAAATTAAAGTTCTTTTATTTATCAATAAAATATTATTAATTTATATTTATGCGAAAGAGTTTATTTTATCGAAAAATAAATTTCTAGTATAATTCTTTGTGATAAAATAAAAATATTTATTTAATTGAGTTAAAAAGCAATTTATTTCGATAAGAAATAAAAAAAATTCTATGCATTTTTACCTAATTGGTTTAATAAAATTAAAAAAATCAAAAAATAAATAGTAAAATAAGATTTTCAATATTACCTGAGAATTTTTGGGTTTCGCCGATAGATCGAGCGGCTGATCGGCACCAGCATTTTCTTGATGCTGATGTTGTGCCGCGGCTTGTGCAGCCACGACATGTGGTGGTTCTCTTGGTGGTAGACACCATTGTGGCAATAAAGTCGGATATGTGCCACTGAGTGCTGCAGCCACCACTGAGGCCGCCATGGGATCGACTTGTACGGACATGGGCGACTCCGCTGATCGAGAGCTATTGCTGCTGTCACTTTGCGGACTCTGTAATATGAAAAATACATAGGCACTTTAGTAAAAGAAATAGAAATTTCAAAGATGCAATCATTTAATGAATTTTTCTTTTATCTTTTTTCTTTCCTACATCATTATTGCATTAGTTTATTAGCTAGGATTTTGATAGTATAAATTAAGATTAATATTTCAACCCTTTCAGTGATGAAGACAAAGATTTTTGTATCATTTTTATATAGCAAATCTTTATCCTCAGCACTGAAGGGGTTAATGAAAGTAATATTGCACAATTATGTGAAATCATAATGAAGATGTTCTATATTCGAGTCTGCTATAGTGGGATATTCATTGTTTTATAAATTATGGCTATAGTACATATGTTATGACCATGGATATAGACAAAATCGTATTATAATAATATATTTTTTAACTAATCTGATGTACGTATACTGCATATGACAGTTTTTATGGATAGGAAATGATCATTTAAGTGATGTTAGACTATTAAATTGGTTTGCAGAATAAAAATACATTAATTGATCTCTCACAACTATTATGGGTTATATAGACCGAACGAAATACAATATTTTGAGAAATTTTTATTTTCTTTTTAATATTCTAATTATATGTTATTACTACTTAAATTTTGCCAATTTAAGAAAACAATTGGTTGCTTTATAGTAATCATCGAATTAGTCAATTTGACAAATCAACAGATGATAGGTTTATTGTTTTCCAAATGAAAACATGATAAAAATATTACTTACAAGAGGAGGCTGTTCGTCGTTCGACAACTTGCCATCGAGACAAAAGTAACACTTGTCCAATGGCTTCCAGTCCTCAGGTGGTGGACTTGGACGTCTGCCCAATACGTAAGATGGTACACAAAATACAACCTCTTTCTTTGGTGGTGTTGATGCACTACGTATTTCTCCAACTGTCGGTCCGTTGTTGTTGTTGTTGTTGTTGTTTAATGGTGTTGATGTTGGCCTTGGACAATTTAATCCACCGCCAGGACCCGGTGTCTCTTGTAATTCTTCTTCTTTCTTTACCCTTAGCAAGCCCTGTGTTATTTGGACCCGCGGTTCTGATCCTATTTCCTCTTTTACTTCCTGTAATTAGAAAAATTCAAATAATTATATATTAATGTTCTTGATCAAATGAACTTTGGAGAGAAACGAATACATCCATATATGCTAGTGAGTTTTAGTTTATAATTATTAATGTTCCACGTGTCAGACATTAATTAATATTTTTTTTTCATCTCGTCTTGGTGTAGAAATGATCGTTTAAATTGTGGTAGAAATGACATTTCGATATAATATTTCTAAAATGGATTCTAAATTGCCAGTAGAAGAAAAACAAATGATTTTCAAATCTTATTTATTTTATTTGTTGGCTCAACTTTCATATACAATCTAGACAATCATATCTACTCTCACACTAGCATAGATAGGCAATTCTAGTTTAGTGTACAAATACGCAATTTTCATTGACCCTCGCAGAAAGGATAAATTTAATTAAATATATATTTGGTCAAATGTATATTCCGTCATTTCAGATTAGGAATATTAATAAATAGAAATAAATTCATAAAAAAAGAATAATAGTTCGTTATTAAAGTGTTCTGAATTTTAAAAAAAAGTAATTCACTGATAAAAAAGAGTTTCAATTATTAAATCTTAAATAACAGATCATGATATATAATCTAATTCAAATATTTATTCATTCAAAATTACGTATAAAATTAATATAATATTTTTTATAAATTTAAAATTAAAATTCTCTCATAAATAATATTGCATTTTCATATAATAATTTAAGCAATACACTAAAACATTTCAAACATCTGTAAAACTTGTTAATCTTTGTAAAAAAATGTTGTATGTAGTCGCTATTTCTTAATTTACAGTGTACATTAAATACAAGCAGTAAATATTGCTCAAAAATGTCTATCCGCTGAATTGCGGACCTCGTCGAATTTTATATTCACTTTGGCATTCAATGCTGAGTTATATGCTAAATGAATCCATATTTGGTAGAGAATAAGAATGTTTAGATAGCCAATGCTAAACAGTTACGTTTTGAATTGTAAATTAAATTTTTTTTCCTTGGTCTAATTTATATCTATATAGCTAAAGCAATAGGCTTACTTTGATTTCCAAACTTGAGACTTTCGAAATATCATTTTGATGGTATTACACGATAAGTTGGGAGAGAAAAATATAAATATCATTCATAAATTTGAATTTGACAAACTTATAATGTTCTGTTGTCGTTGAGTTTACAAAAACATTTGATTGTATGATAAATACACTGTAATTTATAGAGTTAAATGCAAAATTATTATTAGATTATTACAAAATACTGTTACTCAGAGATTAATAACTTTTTTTTAGTATTGATGTAAGAATTTATTTTTAACCAATTTTTAGTTAACTATGAAACTGATATTTCGAAGTAGGTAAAGAGCTCGACAAAAGATCATAGATAAGGTTGAAAGTATCTTTTTACAACGATTTATATACGTGGAGAAAATATTTCTGTCATGATCACCATCAAAGTCACAGTGATCCTGGGAAAAAATGACTTTACCTTCGCATCAAGTAAAAATTTTACCTTCACATCTAGTAGCAAAAACAATAATTAGTAATTTTTACTAGAAATCAATTAAAATTTTGTAAGGATATCAAGTAATTTTTATTACTGTCTGTAGATAATTTTTATTGTGTTTCATGGATGAAATTTCGCGAGAAAGGTTGTTTTTAGGTTATTTTTCATCGGTAATTTTTATTACCCAGACTTTCAATTTTTATATCAATATCTGTAAAATATTTTAAAACCTCCACTATATCTCAAAATTACTTATCTTCAGAATATTTTTTTAGTTTGCTTTTCGTTGTTATTTTTATTATATTTTCAGTATACATTAATTAAAAAAGCTAATTAGTCTATACATATAATTTGAAAATATTTAGTTATTTAAAAAATTTCTAAATATCAAGAAATGGTACCTTGGTCCCTTCCGTGTCGTTGGTCTTGTTTGGCCGTTCTATCGTTTTTTCGTCCTCCCTTAACGGACTCAGCCTTATCCTCTCGTCGAGTCGTTCTCTTTTTATCCTCTGTGCGATTTCTTCTTCGTTCGTTAATTCGTTTTTCACTATTGTCTTCGCTGTCGTCGTAGTTATTGTTGTCTTTGCAGCTAATGATGAATCTTCTTCCTCTTCTTCGTCCAGTGTCGTTCTGTCGTTTTCGCAATGGCCACGTAATGGCCCGTTCTCGTTTGTATTTATGGTGCCGTTTTCTCGGGCACCTTCGGTTGTTGTTAATAACAATATACGACCGTTTTCCGTAACCCCTGTAGCTGCTGACTCGTCGGCACGACGTGGCGATTCTCCACCAGTAACGACAACCGTTGTACAATTTGCCGCAACTCGCTGCTGTTGATGATGATTTGCTAGACTCGCCTTTAGCTGCTGGCTCGGTGAATCTGCCGGCTTTGCCTGCTGCACCTATTTTTTCATAAAATATACAAAACAAAGTAGTTTTAAATTTTGATTTTGGACAAATGTAGAAAAATATATTGAATTAAATTCAGTGTAAAGACATCGAAACAATTAACTAATGTTCTGGTTATTTGCAACATGTATTAAACATTGATTTAACTTTTGTCGTTCCAGGACGATTTTAGTCATATTATAAAAAATTTTTGGTCGAATAATCAAATTTTAAAATTTTATGAAATTAATTTGTTAATACATCCCTAGTACATAATTAACCAATCACTAAAATTAATAAATTAGCTATTTTCTAGCTAATTTTTAGTTAACTTTCTACCGTGGATGTTAAACTAAAATCATTGGCACCATTTTTGTATTAAATTTTAAAAAAATCATGAACTTCCTAATGAATGATAAAACAAAATGAATAAAAATAATCCTAATAACCTGAGCCAGCTGCTGCAGTTGTAGCTGAAGCTGCTGTTGATGCTGGTTTGTCGGCGTAGTCGTATTGTTGTCGGTGCTGCTGCGAGTACCGCTGTACAGGGTATCCTGGTACTGCTTCCATCTCCTACGGCCCATCAACTCCTCTGCAACCCGCTCCAGACCTGTGACATTATCCCAACTTTATTCAAACAATGATGCGAACCACTTGTCATCTCTAATTAGCTCAATGCCTTACGGAATATTAAAACACACTGCGCTAAGAGTGCATATATACCGTCAAATTAAACATTGGCTTTAGATAACAATTTTTAGTTTTTTAAATTTACAAGTAATGTTTATTCCAGGTGATATTTATATATTTGAAACAAATTTTATTTTAATAAATACATTTTTATTGAAGAATGTTCTTTTTAATAGCTTCGTATAAAATTGTAAATAAATTATTAAAAATGCTGAATAAATTAGAAATGTTGCCTACTTTACGTTTGTAAACGTAATGTGGAAGAAAATCAATTTAACATATAAATAGTTCTAACAATATTCAAACTTGTATATATACCAAATTATTAAACTTCTCCAAAGTATATAAACAATATTTATCAAAATAGTATATCAATCTCCAAACAGAACGCTATTAAACATTTTCATATTCAAACGAGTCTATACACAAAACAACGATGTTATCCAAGTAATAACGCAACGAAGAGAGAGAATAAAAAAAAATAAAAGTCCCGCTATCAATAAAAAAATTGCAGCAGTCGTCAGAAAAGATAATTGCCTTTAATGTTATAAAAAATATATACACGTACGTATACACATATCAATACATCGTGAACACGCACGAAAAAGTGGAATTAATGCTTTTATATATTTTTTATTTTAGATCAAATTAATGCTATATACGTTTTTTTTTATCTATACGGGAAAGGAACGTATATAATATAGTGTATAACGATCGGTTGAAAAAAAGAAAAAGAAAAATGGTGATAGCAACGACATTTTTTTTTCACGCGAGGTTAAATAGTTTGGAGCTATATAGGCTTATCATAGAGACCTTATAGTGACGCATCTCGAGCGTCGAGTTTTGACTCAGTCGAACTTCTAGGCTATGTTGTGGTGGGGATGTGATAATAAAAAAAGCAATATAATGGTTGGTTTATATTTTTAATAAACGTAAAATGGAGAATAAAAGACGCCTTTTTGTGGTTTTTGTTTAGGATGTTAAGAGCTAATTGAATTTCAAAATTTAGTTTAAAATAAAAATAATGATTACAAGGAGAATTCGTTGATAAAAATAGTTATGACTATAATATTAAAATTTCCTTTTTCGTGTGTGGTTTTAAAGTAAGTTCTAACTATTTTGTTAATCTTATCAGTAAATGGAGACCGAAAGGAAATATAAGTCATAGTTACATTTAAAATAATGAAAAAGTTAGGACTTTTTTGGTTTAAACAATATTCCAATGTACAAAAGCATAACTGTTAGTCATGAAACATGGGGTATAATTATTCAAATATACGTTCATTAGAAGAAAAAAATGTTTCTCGAAAATTTTTCCAAAAAAAAAAACTATTTTCAAAAGTTATTCTCGTTTACGTTAAAAAAACGAAGTTTTTAACGATTACGACGTACAGTTATTAAAAAAAAACTCAAGCCAATTGGCCTTTTCTTTGTAAAATGCAATGCGCGACCCTCGACTACAATCGCGTGCTACCGATCAACCAAGCGAGCATTACACGCAAAAAAAAGAAAAAAAATATATATATACATATATGTATATATAGAGAGAGAAGCCCGCATTTAAGCGCATATGTACTTTACTATAGGCAGTACACGCAAACCGTAATCGGACGCATCGGCACCAATTTTTCGTGTGTATGTAAGTATGTATGGATAAGTTTTTTCGATTATACACTGGAATGTGTATACAAGCATTAAAAATTTATTTTCATGAAATATAGCGAAATTTTATATAGAAGATTATTTGGGAAAGTATATACGTTTAATTTCTTATGGTAATATATAATTATTTTGATTGATCATCATAGTTAAATATTATGTATCTTATCAAGAAAATTTTTATACTTAAAATGCTTTTGTTTAAATTATGGCAATAAAAATTTATAAATTGGAAAATTTTGAATTCTTCAAATTTTGAAAATTTGTGCTTATATATTTTTTTTCATTTATTATGTGTTTAGCGCACTTTTTTGTAAATTTCTAAAGTTTGAATACATGACAAATTTTGTATTTTATCATTTTTCAAAA
Organism: Anastatus disparis; assembly: GCA_017163975.1. Lineage (NCBI taxonomy): Eukaryota > Metazoa > Arthropoda > Insecta > Hymenoptera > Eupelmidae > Anastatus > Anastatus disparis. The sequence continues at coordinate 10,069,668 of JAFFSR010000333.1, read as the reverse complement.
TTCAATTATATCTATTTACTACTGTTTATGGATCATTTTTCAAAAACAATAAAATAAATTTATCTATAAAAAATACAGTTTATAATATTTAATTCATCTAAAAATTTCCTACTTAATCGATACTACTGAACTTCTATGTAGTAGTCAGCAACTACTTAAAAAGAAAAAAAAACTTCGTAATCAGTAAAGCACTTATAAGTAATAGATGTATATACAAGTATTTTTCAAAGATTAAGAAGCCTTTACAATTTTTAACTGATATGCACATCGACTTGTAACATAAGTTAAAAAAACCAATCATCTGATAATATATACCTTATTTCCAGATTTCGCATCATTTTCAATTTAAGCACTTATAATCTAATCGATATGGATTCCGAATAAATAAATTTTCTTTCAAAAACAATAACATAAAGCTATATAAATATACTTGATTAAAAAACAAATAGGAAAAAAAGCCAAAGTGGGAATATAGGAAAAAGGAGGAAGAGTAAGAGAGAAAGATGAAGAAACGCAGAATTGAGTATATATATATATATATATATATATATATATATATATATTATACGGTATGTATTTCTGGGAAAAGCACTCGCGCCATTCCCGTCCGTACGGAATTCACAAATTAAATTGCTCGATGCCCGTTGAATCGGCTAGCCTTTCTATCCGTCTCTATATATGTATATACAGATATATTTATATATGTATATACATAGGCACTAAAGTGCAGTATTGCCAAATACCTTTTCTCTTTCTCTCATCACTAACCCACGCATTCACATAAACACTCACCCATACACGTGGATCGGGGGTTCGATTTGTGGGTATATATATACACGCGTATATATATACGTCCAAACAAATCATTCGTCATTCATGGTTGGCTCGTGGAGTCATTTTCGAGCCCTCGAAAATGTCCAATATGTGCGTTTATATGCAATATACAGTTATAGATATATTATTTGGATATATCATCCCTTTGCTGGGCTTTTTTTTTCCTCTCTCCACTTGAAGAATATGTAGGGGGATGAAGGAGGATATATATATAAAAAAAAATTGAAATTCATGCCAGAATGAATGATGAAAATGATAAAACCATTGGATTCTCTTTTTTTTTCTCTCTAGCTCGGTGAATGACTGATCGCAATGTAAAGATTGACTGACAAAAGCTTTGGAGAACTCGGTGTCAATGACAAAAAATAATATTTTTTTCTTTTGTCCATTTATTTTATAATTTATATTCCTCCAGTCGATTCAATCAAATTTATCCAATTCAATTAAAAATTGAAATTTTTTAATCCTAGAAATGCTACAAAATTTTTTTAAATAACCTTACACCTTACTGTCTGGACAATGCTCATAAACAATATTTTTTTTCTTTTGATTCGAAGATATCATGATATAAAATTACACATTAAGCTTTCTTTTAACCGGTGCACATGTAATTTTCTAAGAAATATATTAACTATTGATTCGAAATGTTTTTCACGAAAGCGATACTAATCTCCTTTAACTCCCTGCGTGTTTTAGATGGCTTCGAAAATTTACATACTTATGACGATATGCAAATTGAATTCGCAGTAAGCTGGAAATTTACTATGCAGCATCTTTTGAGAAAACTTAATGTATATGTTGTGTCAAAGTTTCAAAATTGATATTGACATTAACAAGTATTCATTTCTTTTTTTAAGTTTTGAGAAAAGTATTTAGATGATTGACTGAAACTAATGAATCATTTTAAATGCATTATTCTTTTTCATTGTATCTCCACCCTTTAAGTTGGGTTTTCCCCACGCAAACACTTCTTTTTCAAATATTTGTAGAAAGTTCGAAAAATTTCTCATCTTTTTCTGGGAACAGTTATTGTTTTGAAATCCAATTTTCGAAATTATAAAGAAAACCGAGTTTAACATACTACGTTAATTTAGATATTACAGATTTTTCTTTCATCACTTAGTCATCTGTTACTACTTATATCAAAGTTTTCAATTCTGACTAGTTAATAATTACGATTTTTCAATCAAACTTTGCAACAATTTTGTACAAATAAAAATACTCAAATACATAATTTATTAACTGCAATTTATTTTCTTCAATCTATAAAAATTTGAACCTTTCTTATAACAAAATTAAAAAAAAAACTTGCCACACCGACATATCCGATAAAAATAAATATTAAATTGAATCTAGCCATAGTACACCTATGTGCAAAAATAAACGAAAACTAGTTTCAAATGAAGGAATAAGTAAAAAAGAGGACATGGCCACAAACAATATAATGTTTGAAAAGTAGCGCGCAATAGTCAATGGGCGGGCAGAGACACACTCACAAAAGTGCATAGGCGGTTAAAAAAGAAGAAAGAAAAAAAATAAGCTCGACAATATATATATTCGCCTGGTTTGAAAATAAAAAAAACATCTGAATAAATGATCATTGTTTGTCAAATGTTTCAAGCCAAATGAGTTCTATAAACATACGGCACTAATATATTATCCATTAGAATCTATACGTACGTGTATAACGTTTCTGTCTTATCGTACAAATTGTTTGTCCACTGCACGTTTTTATATCTTCTTCTTTCTTTTTTTTATTATTGTATATATATTCAACATTCTTTTTATATCTAGCTCACGTTGCTTTACCTATTTCTCCTTTTTTTAAATAAAAATTTTTTTTTCCTCGTCTCTTCTTTTTTAATAGAGCGCGTATATACACACTTATACTCTCTCTCTCTCTCTTTTGCATCGCGTTATTTGAACGCTCCAGTTCCATCAGCAGCGCGCCCGCCGCGTGCGCTTATCAAATGCATAATTTCCCATTTACGGAAATGCCAAGCCTAGGCCCCGTTATATACATATATATATACACGTACGTAATATTATGTCGCTTGTGGATAATTCTTTTTCGTCTTTGCGTGACCACAGTGTGGATGACTTTTTATTTTTCTTTTGAATTCTTGGCTGGCAACGAATGTAAAGTTTTTTTTTTATTTTTTGAATGTGATTTTAATTGTTGGCTTAGGGGGTATATTGAACGCGCGAGGAAAAAGTTTGTTTTGGATTTAAAAAAAGAAAATAATGTTAATAAGGGGTTGTCAAAGCTCCCTTTTCTATAGGATTGTTAAAAATAAAGGAATGGAAATGTTAAAAATACACTTCTTTGTTCAATTTTTATAATTGTTACGAAAATAATCTTATCGATTACAGTAATGTCTCATATTAGCAATATTTGTAAAATTAACCCCTTATTAAAAAATTTAAAAGCTTTTATAAAGAAATGATGAATTATTTACTAATTAGACTGCTAAAAATGATGAGTATTGGTTCAAATGTGGTTATGTCACATTTTCTATAAATTTCTTAGAAGTAAAATTCTGAACTGTCAATTTATTGCAATTTACACTTCGAAATATCAAACATATTCTTATTTTCATCATTTTTAAGAGACTTGTTACAAGCATAAAAATTGCTTACTCAAAAATCAAATGTTTTTTTTACCATTAAAACCCATTAACTTTAGAGTTTCTTTTATTTGAATAGATTATCAAAAAAGTAACAAACTTTCATTTATTATTGATTCACGAATCGATAATAGAATGCTTTTAATTGTACGGAATACCTTAATTATTTATTCATTTCAACTAGAAAGAAATTACATACATTTCATTACATAAGTTTAGTAACTCCACAGAGTTAAACAGGTTATCGGTATGCAGTCTGATGAACTACTTAAACTAAAAGTATATTAAACTAAAACTAAAAGCCATTCGACGCGATTCTTTTTTTTCTTTCAATTCACAGCAAGATGCGTATGTGCGCATTAATATTTTAATATGAAAATACTTGTTCGTTGCACATATAGCTTTTGAAAGTATTAATTAAGTAAAAATAGAATAAAGATGGTTTTTTATTAAAAATAAATAAACGGTATGTACTTTTTGTTCAAAATGCCGATAGGCATAATGTAAGTATTTATAAATAATAAAATTTTTTTTTTATTTGAAAAATCGATTTAGAAAAAGTATGTTTTAATTATTTATTTATTCATGCAGATTACTTATACCTTTCTAACAAAATTAATTAAATTCGGACTGCAGCAATATTCAAATAAAATTACAATAAAATGATTTTGAAGAGCTAAAAATAAAAACAATGAGAAAACTCTTTCTCATAAACATTTAAATTTATTTGAAGATTTCGTTATCTCTCTGAAGTCATGCAAATTGAAGGACATTCAAGAAATTTTTAAAACTTAAAAATAGAAATTCTGTTTTCCCACTTCACGTCACTTTTTTTTCTTCTTCTTACTCTTCTTTAAACTTCAATTCTGAATTTAAGATGCAGACCGACAAAATTACAATGAAAAAAGGAAAAAGAAAAAAAAAAGTAAAAACGAAACGTATACTTTTCCTTTTTGTTTTTTTGAATATAAAACACGTTAAAAAAAAAGAAAAAAATATCCTCCATTTCCAACTAAAAGTATTCTAAAATTGCTCACGAAATAGCGCCATTCGTCTCCTTGTTGTACCATATCGCGTGGTCGGCATAAAGAAAAGAAATAAGAAGAAGAAAGAAAAAACTATAAGAATGCCAACACAGCCTGGGTAGATGAAAAGAAAAATAAGATAAAAAAATAATATGGGCATATAGACTAAATATAAGAAAAGGCAGTGCATATATACATGTATATTTATGCCGAATAGTAAGGTACGAAATAAATAATCGATTCTACCAGATACGATATAAAAATAAATAAGACAGAAAAAAAGAAATATTGAAATAAGAATCTATACGTATATACGTACGTACGAAGAAAACGGGAAAAGACAGAGAAAGAGAGTATATAAGAGAGAGAAAAAAAGGAGAGTAAAAAAAAAAGAAAGAGAAAATAGGAATCCTTGAGATTCAAGGCTATATGGCGATGAAGGAAGCATCTTGCCTAACTATCATTATAAGCACGAATGCTACCGGAGAGTTAGCGAACGGATGTGGTAGAAAGAGAAAGAAAGAAAGAATGAAATAAAAAAAGAGAAGGTATATGGCATTGTAGAAGAAAAAAAAGGAGAGAGAGAGACATGGCGACGGACTTAGAAAACCTCGTATCGAATAATGAGATGCCGATTTTTCATTCTTTTCCGAAGGAAGTTTGAGAATTTAATTTATTGTTCGTTATTTAAGATTTTTTTATTTCGGACTGGCTTGAGAATTATTTTTTTTCGATAACTTCTTTATTATTCAATATTATCATTTCGAATTTATAGTCTAAAATTATTTTGAATAAGTGAATATCCTCATGTGATGTATAAATTAAAAAGATATTGAATAAAACTGAATAAAACAGAAATAATTATAAATTATTAAGTAACCCTGGTAGACAATTGACCATATTATGGGCAGAATTTCTGGGCAACGAAAGTTAAAATGGCACTTATCGAAAAATTCTTTTAACAAAATTTTTAGATAAGTGTCATTTTAACTTACCGTCAACCGAAAATTCTACCCAAAAGATGGTCAATGTTCTACGAAGGAAGCTTTCAATTTATTAAATAGAAGAATACATCAATACAATAAGCTTTGTATCTCTATAAAAATAAATTTTTAAATTTATTTTCTTATTAATACGACAAATATTTGAGCTTTGCGTAAACACTATGAAAAAAAGAAGAAAATTTAATAACATATCAGTAGATACATTTTATATAATCGCCATTAATATTTATGACAAACGAGTAAAGAAGAGATTTAATTCAATTACCTGAATAATAATCAATCATAACGATCATGTCCTTACGCAATAAAAGTATAGATAACAAACTATTTCAACCAAACAACAGAAATTTAAAGTAATATCGAAAAATCGCACCTGAAAACTACAGATGAAACTTCGAAATTTCTTAATTATTACACTTGAAATCTTGTAGTTAACTGTTGTCAATAAAATTCGTTCCAACTTAAATACACATTAGCAACTTTCTGAAAAAAATTATTGAAAACTAAATTACAAGAGCGAGCTTGAGAAAAATCTTTTTTTTTACCAATAATCACGCATGCGCATTCTTCCTCTTTTTTTTAATGAAAAAAAGAAAGAAATATTCGTGCAATTTAATGACGAAAATCGGTTTTTTCAAAGATACAACAATTGTCTTCGCGCGTCATTTTAGACGCTGAAATATAAGAAGTACAAAATACCTACGTGAAAATATGCGACGACGATGACCCAGAGTGAGGCCGGGTTCTTATGATATTGCATTTACAGTGAATACGTGATTCTCTAATAAATTTTAGGATACTGAGATAAATTTTCTTTTTATACGAATGCTTAGCAAATTTAATATAAGCGAGAATATGAAGAATTAGGTGATTAAAAGAAAGTTTTTATAAACAAATATCTTATATTGATTTTTTTTGGTATTTTTTTTTAATGACGTACATTAGACGATGAATAATAAAATACTTTTTTCAGATTAATGTCAAATATTGAATTATTAATTTTGTATAAATTCATGTTTCTTTTTTATATTAATTTTCTATATAATACAAAAGTTTTTTTCCAAACATTAAATTTTCTCAAGTTTAAACTTTAACGTTACTATGAACAGTCGACACAATTCGTTGTTCAAAATATGTTTGTTTATGTAAAATTTAACAATAAAAAAACATGTGCAAATGGTTACTTAAATTCCTGCGAACGTAAACTAACGTGTACTAAATATTTTCTTGAGCTATCTATTTTTATTTTTGTTTCTGTAATGCGTTTTAAAATGAATTCTTTTTTTTTTATTTTGTAGTTAAACTACTAAAAATTAGTTACGTTGCTTCTTGGAATTTCAAGTACTTACATGATGTTGTGCTTCATGTTAGATGTTCTATTAATAATCATAGAAGAATAATGCGTTTAGATAAATTTTATATTAATGCAAAAATTTACTATATGTATTTTTAAGAATTGGGAAAATTTCAGAGATAATTTTGATCATAATAATTTTTTATATGAAATTTCAAAATTTGTATTAGAAAGTCACGATGATATTCATTTTTAAAATAAAAGTTTGATGGAACTTCAAAAATGTATTTAAAATTTCATATTTTGTTAGATAGTTCACAATTTTTACAAGTAACATTCGTTTTACAAAAAAACTAAAATCTTTTCATTTATCTTCATATAAAATGAAATATTAAAAGAACAATGAATGTTCTTTAATTTTTTTCTCTTTTGTTTTCGTTTAATAAACTTACTTATACGTCCTATTATTAATTTTTCGAACATACAAGCTACGCGGCCATCATCAAACATCAGGCTAATAAAATGTTGCATTTTCTGCCATCTGCAAAACTTGCTCGACAAGTCATTGGAAATTGCGCGCACAAGAGAGCGAGAAAGAGAGAAAGAGAGAGAGACCGAAGTAAAAGAGAATTTCCAAGGTCGAACGTTATACGATGAGTAATGAGAATCCGAAACGAAATCAATTGGACGCGTTTGGCGACATTTTCCGGCGCCGATTTGTCGTTTGACTTTGGAGTTAATGAAAAAATAAAAAAAAGAATATCAATCAAAGAACTTTTTTTATTTTCATTAAAAATAAAGAACGTTTAAGTACACTCGATTGTCTTAATAAAAAAAGTACAAAGAAACGTAATTACTAAAATTTTGTTTGAATTTTGAATCTACAAATTTAAATTAAAAAATAATTTCGGTATATTTACAGTTTTGTAGATTACGTTTCATAAAACAAATATCGCAAAATAGCGTATGAATAAACACGCCTATGTCTATATGTTTGTTCTACTTCCAAACAAAGTAAACATGCACACATTCGCGAATTTTCGTTTGGAAAAGTTTTTTAGTCAATAAAAAAAGAACATAATATGAATAAAAAATTAACTCTTCGCGCGAGCGCTGACTTTCGTAACGTGACTTCTTTTTTTCCATCCATTTAACATTGTACTATTTAAATAAATTTTATTAAATGATATTAAAAAAAAAAGTAATGAGCAAAAAAAAAAAACATAACACTTTATTTAACGAGGTCATCGAATAAATGTCACACTCACTAAAGAGCGTGCGTGAACTTCCTCAATATGCATTTATACATATTTTTTTTCATTTCAAAACTATCTATTTTTCGCGTATAATGAAAGGCTAGAATGTAATAAAGAAAAAAAGAACACCAACCGACAAATGATAAATAGCGCAATGGAAAATATTTAACGATACACATACGACAATAAAGTCGAAACAAAGTCTAAACGAGTCAAGAGACACGATTGATACGAAAATACGAAAAAAAAGGTAATAATAAAGAAATTCTAATCAGCCCACAACTCGTCTATTTAAAATTTAAATATTCATATTAAAAAAGAAAAAAAAAATAATAAAAAAAGAGAGATACTTATTTGTCGGTCGCGCAAATGGCATATGCAAGTTAACATCTGCAATATAGTTGATAATGGATAAAAACCGTGTCTTGTCCTCATAAATCAACCCGGAGCTTTAACTAAAGATATACAAAAGTATGAGTGCTTAAAATGAAAAAGAAAGAGAAGGAAAATAATGTTAAAGTTTAAACAAAATGTTGCCGCGTTATTTGAATGAAACGTCGAGCGCGAAAAAAAATTTCTTCGTCTATTTTTTTTTTTATTTTAAACGAATCCATGGCGCATAAATCATTTTTATACATCAAAAGTTAAAGATGTAACGAAGATAAAGAAAATAGTACATCATGCAAATGGCAAGATATCATTTGTAGATATGTTTGGTAAAAAAAAGAGAAAAAAAAAGGAAAATGATGTTTTAATGCATTTGAAATATAAATCAACGGACGTTATCGTCATAATTTTGTTTGCATTTTAAAAATAATGGCTTAATTGTAATGCTCTTTCAGTGGTAATTTACCTTGTTTAAAAGGTACCCATCAAATATTTTTTTTTATTTACACTTTGTCTAGTAATTTATTGGAAAAAAAAACTTCTTACAATTTTTAATTTGTTTACGCGTGTATAATAATTTAATATCCAAATAACACCTTACAATAAACTTAATTAAGTAAAGTGAAACGGAAATCGCAAAAGATAAATGCAGCCTTGAAATAAAAAAAAAAAAGAAGAAGAAAAAAATTACCATTGAATAGTATTCGTACGAAAATTAATCAGTGCGCGTTCTAAAACTACAAACTTCTAATACATAGTCTAATAATTATATTAATATTAATACCGTTATCTTAATTAGCGTTGAAAAAAAAGAAAAAAAAACAACAACAACATTTGTAAGTTAGCTTTTAATGAATTTTATGTAAAATAGAATATATAACGTAAGCTACTTATCACGTGTTTTTTTAATTTATAGGATTAAATACTTTGCGCGCGAGTGTATTAGTGGAATAATTTTTTTAATGTACCACTAAACTGAGGAGAAAAAATATTAATAAATAAGTAGAATAGAAATATGTAAAAAAAATTGTTTAATTAATTATTTAATAAACTATGTAAAAAAAATTTTATTTTTAAATTATAGGTCAAAAAGAATTTATAAAAAGGAAGAGAGAGAAAGAGAAAAAAAAGATGCTTAAAATGCTCAGCACGAGAGACTTCGAAGAGTTATTGGATTCATTAAAGGTCTCTAGAGACTTGCACGTCGAGCAATTCTTTCCTCAATTTTTTCTATTTTGTTATTTTGTTTTTCAGCCGTAAAAGGGTGGCTTGTTAAAATTCAACGAAAAATATAAACGAAAAAGGAAAAATTTTTAGCGCGCATCGACGGAAAATTCGTACAAGCGCTGGAATAACGTTGGGAAAAAGGAAAATTAATTTTATGATGCGCGTATACGACACAAAGTACATAAATCAATGAATTTTAATTTTCGTAATTTATCAAGTTATTGAATAAATATTTTTAAAAACGTGATAATCAAAAGTTTTTCCTCTTTCATGAATTTCTTTAAATAGATAATGACCTTCCGTTTTTATTTTTCTTTTTTTTTTTTAAAGAAAAATATTAGTATTGAAGTTTTATTGAAAACAAATTACAAAAAAAAACATGTTTTCACAGTTTGCAAAAAACGTATGAAATTGCAAAATTACAAACTACAATGTAAAAAAATTGTTTAAGAATTAACTACATAAAAATATATCTAATTAAATCTCGACAACTATTTTTCCACTAAAACACAAAACGAAGAAAAGTAACAATATATTTAGATAAAGATAAATTTCATTAAATAAAATAAATTTATTAATTTAATGAAATTTTCCACACGACATCCTTCAATTAAATTTTATTGCAAAATTAAGAAGCCATTAAAATGTATCGAGAAAACATGTATAAGAATTATGAAACAAAACAGATTGAAGTAACGTACATCTACACGGACAAGAAAGACAATCGCTAAATATTATTAACCATAAAACAAAGATTCGATCTCTCTCCAATTGAGAATCAAAGTATAATCTATAATTACAGCGACTAATTAAGATGCGTCTTTTTCCAATTCAACAATATAAATCTATGCGATCATCAACGAAATCCTCAAGGCGCAACGTGTATAAAGAATAAAAAAAGGTATAAAACAAAATAGAAGAAAAAGAAAAAAGTTGAAAAGAAAAAAAAATCCATCGTACATCTAAGTAATGATAAAAATCGCTGCTTAACAAAAGAAAAAAAGGGTCATGAAAAAAAAAAAATAATAATAAAATAAAAGAGAGTCACGGAGAAGAATAATAAAAAAAAAATAAAGAAAAAAAAAAGATAGTAAATTCCCATGTTATTATCAAAGTATCCTTTCGCAAGATATATCCAACAATCGTCGTCAGGCCATCAAGTTTAAAAACCCTTTCGCAACTTCATGACTATAACGTCGTCGTATAGGAATTTCACGTGTATATAGATATATGGGTGCTTGTTAATGGGTAAAAATTTTTACCCGATCCGCAATACGTACGTGTACATAATCGTCATCGTTTTGCTTGCGCAGTTATAGAAAATATTCACCTGATGCACGTGTGGAGAAGCTTTTTTTTTTCTTTATATAAGAGACGAAAATTATTGAAATTGATAAGAGAAGGAATTATATATATGTGTGTATATATATTGAGTATAATCAATGAAGCAATGGATGGTTCGATTATTTCTCATGTAATTGCTTATTGAATACTGAATTGGTAATGTATATTCGTGGTTGGCACATATAACGTTGCAATTAACAGTTCTCGATTGTTTATTAACCAAAAGGTTTTAGGTTACACTTTCGAGAATTTTCATTGTGTAATATGTATCTTTACTTTAATAAAATGCGAAATTTTTATTTCAAGTAAATAAATTTTCATTTTAATATAATTACTTTTGTAAAATCTGCTTTTAGGTCATTCGTGTCGAGATGAATTAATTGGAAATAGTTAAATATTATGAGACTCTAAATATTTTTTGTTTAATTTATTTTGTGATTGTTAAAAAACTATATTGACTTTTGTCGAAATCAATAAAAAAAAATTATATGCTGTTTTGAATATATTAAGTTTTAGACCATTTTGCACGCAACACGTGGTTTTATTATTAAAAAAACAAAGCACAAAAATTATATTATTTTGATTGGACTATTTTTTTAATTAAATTCATTTTTTAAAAAATTTTTTTGCGTTCACATCCAAATCGTTTTAATATCGATGAAAATCAACAGTTATATTTTTCCTATCTAACTTTTTCTTTCTGTCTATACGTGTACTAAAAGTCACAGCGCTAATCGATTTTAAATTGAATATCCTTATCTTATCTAAAACGTTTATAACTATTTTTCTCTCTAGAGTAAAGTGTTATATTTGTAAGAAAATAAAACAAAATAACAGGCTTGCGAAAGATTTAACATTTTTTTATCGATTCTTCGCTTAAAAAAATATTTTACTTTTTTTTGTTTAAAAATTATTTTACAAAATTTGTTTAAATAAAAATTATTTAAATTATTATTAATATTGAAATTTTAAAGACTCTCAAACTGTTGAAATTTGGATATAAAGTAATATTTTAAAAAATTCGATATTTTGATTTTTCACGCAAAAAAAATTACGTGATTGGAAATACAAGTACCGTAAAAATAAAAATTTGTAAAACTTTCAAAATTTCATGAGTGGTGCTTGATAAAATGTAAAAGTTGAAAAAAAACATCAAAATCAAACATGAAAAATCATACAATAGAATTATCCATCAAAATTACTATCATTAAAAAATTCCCCTCCAAAAAAATCCTCAATACCAATATGTCGAAATACAATTCTAATAAGACTCCATTATAAAAATCCAATAAATTTGTGTTTACGATAATGGGAGTCTTTCGAGTCGCAAATAAAAAAAAAGAACGAAATAGGCATATATATAGGCCTATAAGTCTTAGCATCGGCACCATTCTTCGATTTAAAATCGAATGGCCTCGTCGACCCCAGCCAATAAGCTTGAATGAAAGAGCGAGAGAGAGAGAGAGAGAGAGAAGAGAAAAAAATAAAAGAAAAAAGAATATAGATAGAGAAAGAAAGAAAGAGAGAGTTAGAAACTAGTAATTTTTAGTCTCTTCCCCCAATCATCATCCTCTTTCTTTCTTACGCACGCGTCACGCGACGACTAAAAGGACTTCTAATCGGCCAATGGCAAAGCAACGTTGCTATATACAGTGTTTAGAAAATGACGGGCATATATATATATAGTCGCCTTTTTCTTTCTTTCTCTCTCTTTTTTTTCGAGTGAACAAGTAAGAGAAAGAAAGAGAATGTATTACGGGTAGGGGGGACCTAACGAGTAACTTTATACAAGGCTATTCTTTGTCCGAAACTAGGCGCTTATATTATATGAGAGACGCCTTCTTCTTCTTTTTCTCATTCTTTATTCTTTCTTCTTCGTTAAGTTTTAGAAACCTCTCCCTTCCCCTCGTTTTTTTCTTCTCCTACTTCTACTTTTTTTTAAGGAGGTTTCGGAGTTTAGGGCCGTATCTAATCGGAGCCCCGCAAGAATGGACACAAAAAATGTTCTCTTCCTTTTTAAAAAATTTCTTTATAATAAAAATGTTTATAATCAATTATTATATTTGTAATTTTAATTACAATTTATTATTTAATAAAATGATATATATTTTATTGTATTTTTTGTTTATAAAAAAGTATAGTTTTATTACCAAGTTATATGCACAAATATCTTCTATAATAGCCTATGTTAAATTTTCAAATTTTCGTATTTTTTTTCTCTTTAATTTGATCGATGGTCTCATATTTTTAAAACTCCAATAAAAAGCTTGTAATTCATATTTTTCTTCATAATTTTTACAAAATGTTCCATATTTTTATGGAAAACCGCAGAAGCTAGGATAAGTTAGCACGAAGCGTCAATATTTTTGGTGTTAGTTAACATGAAGAAGAAAGAATATGGCGTTAGAATTAGTTTTTATGGGCGTGGCATCGGAAATTAAGATTTAACGTCCTTTTTTTTAAGGCCAACAAAGAGATCGTTAAAATTGATAGGTTGTTATTATTTGCTTTTATTTTCTCATCTTTTTTTGTTGTGGTTACATTTAGGTTAATTGAATGATTAACATTAATTAATTGTTTATTATTAATATTAAATTTGTGTGAAAAATTAAAGAAATTTAATGAGGTTTAATGTACATTTAACATTTTAATATTATGTATGGTTGAAATAAAAAATTAATAAAAAATTACGAAATTTTTCATTTTACTTTTTAAAAATATGTATTTTTATATTTTGTTATTTATATTTCAAAAATATAAATGATTAACAATGTGACTCAAATTTTATCTAGCTTTTCAACAATTTTGCAATCGTACAAAATTCAAATTGTAATATAATATATTATAATTGACTATAATATTCAGCGGATATACTATTTTCAAAATTGTGAATAATAACTAAATATTATAACATTAATAATATTTAAGAAACATATGCACAAATATATGCATAAACATATGGTCTGAATTCATTATATAATGCACTTTAAAATATTTTTGCAAAAAAAAAACAAATATATTTCAACATTATACAACTTTTCTAATTGCGATAAATTGCTCAATATTTACAATTAATTGCTCTATAGACATTTTTTATTTTATTATTTTTTCAATTAAAATGATGACACAAAAGAAAAAAAGAGAACAGTTCAATAAAACGCGTATATATATGAAAACATATTATACACACAAATAAGAAAATTCTTATGCAAATTCATTCTTAAGTGCATTACACCTATCCTCCAATGCTATTTACGCAATCATACGTGAAATATTTGAATCGATTTAGATTCATTTTAACTTCTTTTTTTCTTTTATTTCCACCCGTTTCTAATTGCCATTCGATGTCGATTGTATTGCCACGTGTAAATATATATTTATATATCTACGCGTATATATATATTGTAAGTATTTATACAACATTAGATTTTCAAAGAATTTCACAATTTACAACGTAGCCAATTATTCTTTGACGAAGTTTCAGTGTTAAGTAAAATCCGGTTTTAAGATTTCCTTAAAAAAAAAATAAAGAAAAAAAAAAGAACAGAGTGAGACTTTGTTGTTTCAAATCAATGAGCATTTCTGTGTGTATATATGTGTTAATACACCTATAAAATTCGCTCGATGCCGAGCGAATACTAGTTTGTGCAAATAATTATGAACTTTTTTTTTTGCCTTCTCGGTTTTTTTTTTTTTTAATTGAAGGATATTGTGATTTTTCGTTCTAACTGAATTCAAAATGATACTATGTATCTTTATATAAATGAATAAATTGCTTATAGATTGATTACATAAGGCCTTTTAAACAATATCGTACGATTGAAAAACCTAACTTTATTTCGCACAATTAATCGATCTATTCAATACATTATATATCCTTTTTTTTATCTTAATTAATTGGATATTTTAATTATAAAGTAAAAACGAAATTTTTTTCGTTGATTTGTCTTAATTATTTTTCTTTGTCTAGTCTTAATTAAATCGTAAATAAAATTTTATGCAAAAAAAAAATGTTTTGTAATTGCTGTATCATTTATTAAAATTTCTTTTTTTCTTTTAGTTTTGAACGTTTATCTCAATAGATTGACGAATAAATCCTTTCTAAGAACCGACAAAAGTTCAATATTTACTTAATTTACAAAACGATATTTTATATAAGGAAAAATCGTGAATAAGCAGATTACGTAACAAAAGGCTCTTTAAAAAAAATGTATCTCACGGATAATTTTTTCTCTTTTTTTTTTATTATTTTTGCTAACCTTTAGAAAATGCTTTGTGGTAGGGATATGCCTGGCGGCCAATTTTTCTGTTGTAATCGTTGTACAAAGGAAAATCGTGATATTTAGGATCTTGCAGTTGAAAATTAAGCAATTATTTTTTAAGCTGACAAGATTTATTTTGATTTAAAAAAAAAAATAATTTTTGAATGTGTTTATTGAACCTATTCAACATTAAAATAAGAACAATTTAATGTGAAGTGCTTTTTAAGGTAATTAAAAAAAAATTATTTGAATTTTAAATATGTCACATCTACAATATAATGTTGGAATTTATTTTTATTTCAACTGGAAGAGTTTTTAAAAATTTCTATAAAACAAAAGTAGTCGACTCATTTTTCTCTTTATTATTATTTTTTTAGATTTGAATTTTGACTTGGATGGATGTTGTAATGGTCTAATAATAATTAAATACGTTTCAAATATTTTTTAAAATTTAAATACAAGAGTTATATTCAAAAAATTTTCACACTTAAATAAATTGTGTTGAACGTGCAGAAATAAAAGAAAATTAATAAAATGAAAGAACTTACTTAATTATACTTTTAAATGAATTAAATTATGAAGAAAAAAATTTACGACATCCATTTTTACGTACAATTTAACATAGAATTAAATTTCTTCAAAAGTTTTTTTTAATGAGAAAATTAAATTTATTATTAAAAAACCAAACAAAAATCCAAGGTTAGATAAACAATATTTTTGTTAATAATACAAAAAAATATTTATTCAATTTTTGTTAATAATTCTTCATATTTTTGCACGCTTTTGTAATAGAATAATCACAAAATTCAAATTAAAAAAATTAATGCCATCATTTCTCAATTCAACAAAAAAAAAAATGAAATTCAAAACTAATTAAAACCTAAATCAACATTAATATCTATACATCTATGCACATGAAAACCACATTCTCAAAAAAAATTCGAAAAATGAAGAATGACGAAATTACTATACACTGCGTCGTTCACGAAAATCGCGGCTTGTATCTTAAAAAAAGAAGCACATGTGCGTTGTGCATATGCATGTGTATGCGTGTATATATATGTGTGCATCAAACGAACAAAATGCAAAGTCAAATAGCGGAACGGCATGAGAAGCGCGCGCGGTCGGTAAGCTCGATGCATTATTGAGAGGTTTCTATTTCTTTCTTTCTTTTTGCTTTTTTTCTTTCTCTCTCGCTCTCTTAGTGTACTTCTTTAATGGTTGTATAGTTGAGGCACTTATTTTTCGTCTCACGCATATATAGACACTATAAAATTATATATATATGTATGTACTTATGTGTATACATCAGTTTGTTTTCTATCCTTGTCGAGTCAAGAGCGACGGCCTCGTTCTTTTTTTTCTTTTTTTCTCTCTCTGTTTCTCTGTCTAGATTTGGATTTTCCGGTTCTCCTTTTCATTCATGCTCATCGCCATTTTCTTTGTCACTTTACTATCTTGCATTGCATTGTATAATACTTTGTTTCTTGATTCTTTTTTTTTACACTCACGCTCTTCGTTTGTATTAGCATTTTCATTCGGTTTTTTTTTCTTTCGTTCTTGTACTGTGATTTGAACGCAACGTTTATACGCTTTGCGATTTGAAATTAATATGCGAAATAATAAGTTTTCTGCTTAAATATTAATATTTTAGAAAAGTCTTTTTGCAATTATTGTAAATTCTGTATGCGGTTTATTTTAGCATTTTTCGTTAGTATTAAAAAAAATAGAAATTTCGTACAGAAAATTAATTATGGTAGAAAGTGCATCATAAATTCCTTTTATCTTGCATCAAAAAAGTTGATTTTTTGAGTTATATGAGTTTTATCGTAACATTGTATTCATAATACGATTGCGTTAGAAAAAATTTTTATGAAAGTAACGTACAAAACAGAATATAAAGTAGTCTAATTTTTGAATTTATTTGAATTTAACCAAAAAATTATTTAATTTTTACTATCTATCTATAGTATTTATATAATCCATAATTAATTAAAAAAAGAAACTATCTTTTAGTTACAAAATCAAAAATTTTTGTAGGATACAAAATAATAGTTGTAATATCTAAAACTTTCTATAATCAAATATTTCCCAATATTGTTTTTTTGGACCATTTTATATGTTAAATTGTATTTGAAACAATTTAAATTCAATTTAATTTAAATCCTTCGCTACGTCTTCATCATTTCCAAGAGCCTTCAAAAACCTTCAATACTTCGTATATGAAATGAAACAATGACAAGCATTCGCTATATATTGATTCGGAATAATTCATCGCACGACCTTCAAAACGTCATTTAGCCATAAATTTAACATAACGCGCAATGCGTTAACAAGCAAATTAATCGAAAGATAAAGATAGAGAGGGAGAAAGAGAAATTGGGAACGATTGGTTAAGAAGAGTTTTGGCAGTATAATGTCACTTGTTTTATAATGGCTTTGAATAAATCTTATGCTAAGTGATATCTTGATGATATGTTCTTTTTAATGGCATTAATTGACTAAATTGTTAAAATGAGCTTTCGTTTAAATTTACGGTATCATTTTAAGCAATTGAATGTAACATACTATTTTTTTTTTCTTTTATTCACGATCTTATTTAAATATTTATTTTTGACAAAACATTATTGTTGTATGAATTTAGAGTTGAAATAATTTCATGGGATTTTAAAGATGATTGCAATTGTTTATTGTTAATAGATGTTACTTTTTACTTAAAATGATATGTAATATAAAGAAACGGAAGGAAAATTTTGTTTTTTCAGTTTCTAACACGATGAATTTTTTATAAATATTAATAACTGTATCAATTTTTTAATTAATATGTTAATTTATAAACACAAACATAGAGTGAATTTTTAACGTTCTGATTAAGTAATAATAAATTGTTTCAATAAATATAAACATTAATTCATACAAAAATTTTAATCTCTATGCTTAAAAAAGAAAAAAAAGGAATAATAATATGAATTGTCTCTTTCATTAGTCTCAAACAAAAGCCATCTTCTTCTTCTTCTCCTAAATCCATTATCTCCTAAAACTCTTCTCTCTTTAGCCTTGATTAAGTAAGCAGAAATTGGATACCGTAGAGGCATGTGTGTGTCACAGTGACCTATTTTATATCGCAACGCGCGTGCCTTTTCATTTTAGCATATTATGAATATCCCCACACCATCATAACGACAATACGTAAACTCAAGACGTTAACATCTCACCAAATGCACATTTTTATTCTTATGTTATTTCTTTTTATTAATCGTTCTTCTTCTTTTTTTAATGCGTATATATGAGAGATAATTCGAGTTGAGACGATGATAATGATGGTTCGAATTACCCAATTCTGGTATATGAAAAAAAATTTTACTCGAGATGATGATACATTCGAATTTTGTGTATTCTCCATTCAAGATTAAATTACGGTGAATCAGTGTTAAGTTCAATATGAGTAAGCACGATATACTTTTCGGTTCTTATCTTAGCTTGGATACAAAAAATAATGAACGAAGAAATATTCAGATTCATATATATATTTTTTAATTTTCTTAAATGCTGAGTTATTAGTTTCTTCTTTTTATTTTTTAAGTCTTGGCGTTAATGCGAAATGTTTCAAGGGTATGCAGATTGTTGGGATGCCTGAATTTAATGCATTCTTCGGTATATACCCATTTTATTACTCGAAAAGATGGATGAGGAATTTTCGATCTCGTTATGACGAATATATATATATGTATGTATGATTTTTTATTAATATTAAATAAAAGGATAAAAATATTTTTAATTTATTGGAAATTTAATGGAATTTATGAAGTCTCATGGTTATTTTTGACGAAATAATCAATTATTAAATTAATTTTATCAAAAAATTACAGTCTGGTGCTAAATTCATTTTAAAAATTTAAATTTGTAAATCAGTACTCGTTTTATGAATAAATTTTAAATTTATATAATAAAATAAAAGTTTACTGAGAAAATGTACTTTTTGAAGCTAGACTGCTACTTTCAGATAAGTTTATTCCAAAAAAAAAATTTTATTTCCACGAAATGCTATCATTTTTTGTTAAGTTTTACTGTGATCTTCTCATTCATTAAACTGTGTAGAAAGTTTAAAAGATAACTTTGACCATGTTACAACGATATTTTTATGTAAAAAAGCATCAAAGAGGTTGTACAATTTTTTTATATTCCTTTTTTTTTCGCAAAAAGCAGAAAGATTAAGGTAACGTTAAAAAGCGATTTTTCATTAATTTTAAAGTTTTTGAAGACTTAAGTTCGTATCATAATTTTACTTTTAAAAAATATATGCAAATTACGCTAATACGCGAGAAAAATAATTTTCTTTTTTTCTTAAATTATTAAAAAGTCCGTTCGATGAAAGATTATTTAATAAAGTAATCTTTTAAAAGCATGTTTTATTTTCTTAGAATAGAATGACAAGGCATTTTAACAACAAATTAATTAATTAAAAACTTGATTCTGAGTTGTTAATTAATTTATATAAACAAAATTGCGAAATAAATTCTATAAATTTAATATCAAAAACATTATTTTATCAGCTAAACTACTACTCCAAGAATATAACAATTTCATAGAAATTCGCGTATTCGTGTGAAATTAATAATAAATAAAAAATATGTAAGAAATTAGTAATCATTAATTTACTTTTAACAATTATAATTCTAAATTCCTAAGCCAATAATCCTATGGTCTATTAATCAATTTTTACAACACCATATTAACTATTGCAATAAATTACATCAACAGCTTTTTCCATGATAAACGAAAACAATACCGAGACAAAACTCAATACATACGAAATTTACAGCAAAACCATATCCTAAATTAGTCCTCCACACGTCCGTATATTCAAGGTTTTCTGTTATACGCCCAAGATATACCTATATACATACACGAGCAACAAGCGCAACAGTGTGTCTTACGGAGTTGAAAATTTGCTCCGAGAGAAAATCGAGAGGGAATGTTATAGAGCGAAGTAAGATATACGCTTATCTTTAAACTAAAATCTTGGACCGTTCGAATCTTATTTGTCGTGGTACTTTATGCATTTTTTTACGTTTATTCTTAACGTTACGCAATTAGTTGTAGCCATTTGTTGCAGTTTATTTTTATTGAATGGGCAATAACGGGTCATGCATATTTATGAGGAATATCGAATTAATTTCGTTAATTAATTTACCTAATATTGTTTGTAAATTCAATGATCAATTAAGGAAAAAAAAGAATGACTAACAATCCTCGCTGAAAGTAAACATCTCAAATTGACTTAAACGATTAACTGAAAAATAAAGACTCTCCACATTATGTTGTTGTTAAACTAAACGTGCACAAACAGTCTGTGAAAAATCTTTTAGTAAGGTGTAAAGCAACTTCAAAAACCAAGTACTTAAAAAAAGAAAAAGAAAAGGAAAAAAATAAACAACCTTTTGGTAGGCCAAGTCTTTTCAAAATGTGCAAAAAAAAAAGAAAAAAATTTTACAACATCAAAAGAAATCTACAAAGACGGAAAGCCTGAAGGAGCTAAAAAAAAGAAGAAAAAAAAGGAAGAGGAAAAAAGAGAGAGAAAGAGAAAAAAAAGCACAAGAACTATTATGGGGCGCAAGTTATATACAAGTGATCTCACTTGGATGAGCTGCGATTCGTGAGTATCTTGTATATACGTATATATATAGTTGATGCATCATCTCTTTGTATGAATGCAAGTATAGTATAAGAAGTAGTAAAATGTATGTGTCTATGTAAGTGTGTGGGTGAACACGTGCGCGACTTTATACTTAGTCGTGTGTTGTTCAACATACATATACATATATATATATATATATATATATACAGTATTAAACGAGACGATGCATGATTGTTGAATTATCTTACGCCAGCCTTAACTTGCAATATATCGATTCTTGTATTTTTGGAATGGTAAAAAAAATTGGATTTTGGTAATTTGGTAATGGAATTGTGTTATTGTTCGCGAATAACAATAAGGTTTAACATATTTTTTTTGTTTTAACGGATTGATTTTAAAGCATGCGAGATATGTCGCTTTAAGTGCCTATTGTGTAAATATAACAATGGTAACAAGGTAAATCAATTCTTGAAGCGTGATTATTCAGCTATAAGTTAAGTGTTAATTTAGAAATTTTTTTTTCTTGTTTACGAAAATGAATATGCAAATTCATTAAGTTGAATTTTTCAAAGTATTTGATAATAACAACAACTTTCGTTATTAATTCTTTTATTGAACGAAAAAAATTTACTAATATTCAATCAATATTGTAAAAAATTTGATTAAAATTACGTACATATACGCGCGTATCGATGATAACGAAACGATTGCACACAAACGAATTATTATGGGAAGTGTGAGAACGAATGAAAGAAAAAAGAACGATGAACGTAGTGAAAGAAGAGAGAATACCGATGGACAAAGGAAAAAAAGCCGAGGACAGACAGACGCAAGACGAAATGGATAATATAAAAGGAAAAGATGAATGTACAGAATACACATTTGTGATTTTCTTTTATAAGTTTTAAGATAAAATACAATGAGTTAGATTATGAAAAACAATAGGATAGAACTTTTTATTTTACATAATTTCAATCAGTGAAAAAAAAATTATACTTATTTCTTTTAAACGAATCTGAAACTAAATAGCTAAATACGAAAAAATAATGACGACAAACAAAATTTATACGAAAAACGTAAGTGTCGGCACGAAAACTATGCACTTCCGTATAAACCGCGTGCAATATATAGCAATGTGCGATCTCGTCGTGTATGTCACGTGACTTCATGACTATTTTCTAGCTTGCATTCATAGATTATTACGTTACTACTTATATGTGAGGTAATGAAAATGATAAGTAGATTCAATTTTATTTTTTGTTTTGTTTTTTTCGTATTGGTGATTTAAACAGTTCTTCGAATTCTGAACAAGCACTATTTTAACGTGAATCTTTGATTCAAGTTAGGATGCAACATGTGATTTCGGAAGTAGAGGTCTTTATTTTACATAAGATTTTCAAGTAGTTAATTGAATACAGGATTCTTTTTGGTGATTGTGATAAAGTTTAAAGATTCTTATTTTTCTTTATATTAAAAATTAATAAAAATTATGTTTATAAACTTTTTGTAATAATTAAAAAATGAAAATTTTCTGAGAAATATGAAATAAATTACATTTTAAAAAATTGACAGATTTATTACAAAGTTCGACAATGTTTTATAAAAACTTGTGAAAATGAATTATTATTTCAAAAATTTAAAACCACGTTATTTAATTTTAAAATTAATAACACTTACACCAAAATCTCTCCAGTTTCAACTTCCTTTATTCAAAGCTGAACAATCCCAATCAAATTCATCCGTATTGTATCATCTTATCGCCATAATAATTTAACCCCCATGATAATTTTCACTGTGCACACCTTTAAGAATAAGAATAAAAAATAAATTATCAAAAACACTTATTTAATTAATCAAAAACTTTATAAATTTCACGTATTTTAATTTTTCATTAAACTCATACCGAAAAAAAGGCTTTACACATAGTCAAAAAGTAGAATTGATGATACAAGGTGGCGCGCGCGCTTTAAGTAAAAGAAAGGAAAGCGCGCGCCGTTGCACCTGCGACTGGGGGTGCCGGGTTTCCGAAGCACGTAAAAAAAGCCCTCTTTCTCTAGTGTGTATATATGTAAGCGAAGAGAAGGAGCAGCAAGCAGCAGCAGCAGCAGCAACGTCGCCAACGGGGTCCAGAAAAGAGAACGAAACGCGGAGACAGTGTAAGAGAAAAGAGAGAGAGAAGGGTAAGTTAAAGCAAGAGTAAGAGCGAGAGAAAGAGAAAGAATATACTGGACTTTTTTACGGGGTGGGCAAGCAAAAGCAACCCTCCTTTCCTTCCTTCCTCCCTTGTCTTCCTCCTTCCTTTCGTATACCTAACTTCTTCTTTTTTTTTATGCCTTCCCATCCTACCTCAAAGTTTTTTGCTGTCGCTGCTGCCGCTGCTGCTGTTGCATGGCTTCGATATAAAAGGGTAAGAAGAGTAGGAAGGTGTGCGCGTCATTTTCGTCAATTTAACTCTCGCGAAGGGGTTACACACAGGCCAAAAGGTGGCCCTTCTCCTACACTTTTCTCCTTTCTTTCAAGCCGTTCTTTCCTCCCTACTATATAACCTTTTTCCCCTACTCTACTTTCTTTTTTACCTCTCTCAACCCCCTTTTTACCAAACTATCCCTTCTTCTTCCTCTGTGTATATGTCGCCGAAGCGAGGTCAATCGACGGAGAGGTAGAAAGAAGACGATATTCTCCCTTCCTCTTACTATATACTCATCTTTCCCCGCCGACAACGACGGGGGCCACTCAATATCGTTTCATTACGCACCTAGCGTTTTCCACCCCTTTAGGGTGATTTCCACCAACCCCCCCTCTCCCTTCTACCTCTTCTCTATTTACCTACTACTATAAAAGCTACGTCTTCCCCTTCCTCAATTTTTCTGTTTCGCTTGCTGCTCTGCTGCTTCTTCTTCTTCTTCGCTTGGTCTCTCGTCTCTCTGTATGTGCAGTGTTTATATATCTCACCCTACTGTTCCGCGATTTTTCTGTTTCACTTCCTTTTCCTTACCACCCCTTATATAACGTTATACTCTCTTTCTCTTTCTCCCTTTTTGTTAAGAGACGACACGAAATGTACTTCCATGTATGTGTGTATGCGTGTGTGGGTATGCGTGAGAAAGTACCCCCCGCGAATTTTTATTGTTACTTCTACGGAAGAGAAAGAATAAGGGAGCGAGAGAGATAGAGAGAAGGGGGTGTGTATAGTTTCTTCTTTTTCTCTGCTCTGCTTTTTTATGCCTCTCTTAACGATCACTGCCCACCCTACACGGTCGTTCGTTCTCTCTTCCTACCACCAACCCCCTTATTTTTTTCTCTTTCTCTCTCTTACCTTCTTCTTTTACTCGCTTGCTTCTGTTATATATACGTTATATTTTTTTTTCCTTTCTTGTTGCAACTCCGGCTCGCGCGTTCCCTTCTTTTCTCGTGTTCTCTTCTGGCCACCCCCTTTTTTTCTGGAATCCCTGGAAAAACCTACAGTTTCGCGTAAACGTAAAGGCCATTTCGAGAAATGCGTGTGTATAAGGGCGTAGGCTTGAAGCGCGTTTGCCTGGGCTCACCTTTCTTTTCTTTACGTTCCTCTTTTTTTTTCTTCTTTCTATTTCTTTTTTTATGCGCCCACCCCTTATTCGGCTTCGGCTTGCGCGTATGGATACTATAAAGGTTATATGTACATACCATATATATATCTATATCTATAAAAACGAACGAAGAGCTGCTGGTGAGAGATAAGGAGGAAAAGGGGGTGGAGAGTTAAAGTGAAGCAAGATATAGCTTTTGGGGTATATAGAAGCTGCGTAACCGTATACGCGAAACGACGCGTACCTCCCGAGCTCTAGGGGGCTTTTGCTTCTTTTTTTTTTTTTTTTGTTTTTAACGATTTTCTTGCTCGTGTAAGCAAGCGAACGATGCTAGCTTCTTCTTTTTGTTTTTTATTTTATTTTTTTAAGGGGTGTGCACGCTGAATCGATACTGCGAAATGTTATTGCTTTCCTTTTTTTGAAAGCG
This sequence comes from Anastatus disparis, assembly GCA_017163975.1. Lineage (NCBI taxonomy): Eukaryota > Metazoa > Arthropoda > Insecta > Hymenoptera > Eupelmidae > Anastatus > Anastatus disparis. Next base: position 10,044,777 of record JAFFSR010000333.1, on the reverse strand, counting down.
TGTAAGAGGAGGCTTTCTTACAAGCGATTGCAACGCTTTCGATTAGCTGTTTCAGTAGACTTTTTAGAATGGTTAATAAATAAAAATTTTGAAAAACTGCATTAGCAGTAAATTTTCTTTTTCTTTTTAAATTTTGCAATTAAATATGATATATTCATACAGAAATTCTATTCATGAAAAAAAATTGATATTAAGCTACAAGATTAAAAATGAATGTTTACTGATAATATGTAAAGATGAAATTTATATATAGTAATCGAAAGTAATAATGAACAGAACTAATAAATATTGAAAGAATTACAAGAAGAGCAATAAATGAAAATATAAAAATAAATGAAAGACGTAATGTAATGTAAGCTTATACAATTTCATAGAATCCATTAAAATTATCTTCTAAAACAATCTAATGCAAATAAATAGCTGTATGGATGATGAGAGCTCGAATTAAAAATTTTATAAAGTACAAAGTGAAATCATATAAAATAACACGAGAATTAAAGTTAATATTCCGCTGTATTTTTTAAATTTTACTTTAAAGTGAAAATAATAATTCCGTAATAGGTACGGAGAAAAAATATAATAATTTTAAAACCGCAAATACGTTTATTAAAATAGTTGCGTAAAATTGTTTGCTTTTCATTGAAGAATATTATTTAAATTTATTGAATTCATTGAAATTTTAAAACTATAAATATAATGAAAAAAATTAGAAGTTTTCACATCAATGCGAATTATTATTTTTTCTTATTGCGAATTTCCAGAACTACTTTAATAACCATTTTAACTGTAATTCCATTTAAGTGACAAAAAAAAAATTACATTTCACCAAATCTAACCACGAGAGAGCTTGATAAAACCATTCGATTCTAAAATAAAATTTCCTTCCTCCTCTCTTTTTTTTTTCAAGAAAATCCAACTAGTCTAAGGTCGTTAAAAAATTGATGGTTTTCGGCTACAACCCCATTTCGCCAAGACGAATAATGACGAATCGAAGGGCGTGCTGGAGGGAAAAGACAGCAATGTTGCACGAGAAATAAAAAAAAAGAGGTAAAACGAGCTACCTTTATACAAAGTATAAAAAACGTTTGTAGTAGTAAGCTTGCAGTCGAGAAAAGAGAGAAAGAGTAAAAAAAAAGTAAGGTACGAAGGATGAAATAGAGTGAGCGAGAAAGAAAGAAAGACGCAGCCAGAAATCTTATCTTGCGGCGCGTAAGTAAGCTTTTCAGTTCACGTCTTTTATTGCCTTATAAAGCTTGAAAGTCACGTTATGCCTTTTTTCTCCTTCTTTCTTATAAACTCGCCCCCTTCCTCCTTTCTTGGACAATTTTTTTTTCCTCTTTCTTTCAAAAAAAAAGGGGGTGATTACTTTCCTTGTTCTCGCGAATGGTGCACACGCCGAGTAAGTCGTAAGAGATTTGTCTTAGATCTAATTTTAAAGATTGTAGGGCCCAGAAACTTCAATCCTTCAAAAAGAGAGCGAGAGAATAAAAAGTAGAGAAGAGGTTGAATTTTTTTCGAAAGGCTCGATCTTGGTGGTAAAAAAAATTTTTTTTTTCCCCTTTTTTTTAACCTTTTTCCAACGCATTTCTCTTCTTTTATGACGTGTTTTATTGCAGTTCCCAAGCGAAAGAAGGTGGCGGTGGGTGGGCACTTTACTCTGTTACTTTGAAAAGGATATTCCGGACGCGCCTTTTTCTTACTCCCTATCCCCCCTACCTTTTTTTTACGACGTATTTTTCGTTATCGCTAATGCCCTTGTATGGACGAGAAAAAATAATGTTATATAGGTTCTTTTATTTTTAATTTTTATGTTAAAATATTTGATCTCGTTGATTATTGATAAAATAGAGAATGTAGAAACTGTTACAAATTAATAAATAATAATTTTGATAATCCGATTTGATTTTACTATTTTTTTTAAATAAAAAATGTAGTTGAATTATTAAAGATGAAAAATTTACTTTAAATATTCAAGGATTTTAAATAATTAAATTCGAATGCTAAATAAATCAATGAATAGATAAGAATCTTAAAATATTAACCATCAACAGTATGATCAAATCCGCAAACATTCAATCTTTCAAAATTCATTCAAAGCAAACACTCGAAAACAAACTTTCTCTCATCTCTCGCCCACCTGTTAGTTGAAAAAAAACACACAAAAAAGAGAGAAATAAAAAAAAAAGAGAGAGAGAGAAAATTTGGTAAAAAAATTTGGCAACGAACTCGAGCTCTTTCACACTAAAACCTAGCACTTTCAAACATGCACACAATCTCACCCAAGCGTTGAAGCAACAGGTTTAACAACAGTAGAGTGTTCTCCCCCATTCCTCCTTTTTCACCCGAAAATTCTCTCTTTCTCTCTCTCTATATATATATAGACGAAAATCTACATAACATTAAATTCATCCCATCTATTAAAACGTTATATATAAAAAAACCTTGAAAAAATAAACGTTCCCTTTTTTATCAAATCTTTTTCTTTTCTTTCTTTTTTCTAATTTTTTTTCTTTTTCTCTTTTACCAATGCATGTGGCATAAAATATTGTGAATTAGAAAAAGCTATAGATATACAAATATCACGTGTTATTCCACATGCAGTCAGTCTCACCCACGCACTTATACCACGCGAAAAAGGCTCTGTGACGATCGATCGGGGGAAAGTTTCTGATTCTCCTTCTCTCTCTCTATCTCCTTCTATCTTTCTCTTTCTCTCTCTCTCTGGGTCATTAAGTGATAGCACACCAGTTGCGAATCTGCAGAAGCTACTATCGTACTACTAATACTAATACTACCACTAATACTACTGCTATTGCTATGTGTACGGAAGCTCGGATAAAGGGGGCGAGAGAGAGAGTTAAATGTATAGATATATTTCGAAGCTTTTTCGAGAGCTTTGCCAAGCAACAAGCGGCCGATTATTTCGAGGTAATGCTTTTGCTAAAGCTCATTGTTTTTCGGTGAACTTTTTGGATTTGTTACTATGGTTATTTATTTTATTGTTTATCCAATTTATTTATATGGTGAAATATTTTATTCATCATGTTTTCTGATAAATTGTTTATTAATTATTTACGTATTGTTTATTTGTTTCGTTATCATATATACGAATTTACATTTTCTTTTTTATTGTCATTATTGTAAATGTTATATAATACTATTTGGAATCTCAACAAATAGTTTTTTTTAATTTATAAAAAAATAAATAATTGATTACCTTCACTTTTGAATATTGAAAAAAAAGAAACAAAATCTATTAATTTTTAAAACTTATAAAAAATTTTTCTAGATGGGCAACCTAATATCACATTTAAATCTGAATATTAACTTTTATCATTATTCTTTCATCGTTTTTAATCGAATTTCAAATTCGAAACTTTTTTAAAAAAAATAAGAAAGCCAAGTCTCGCATATCATTTGAAAATTACTAATGGATAAGGTTGGCATTTTAAAAACGTGCGACAGTCGATCGTAGAAGCATAAGGAAAATGAACGATACGCCCGGATATAATCCAAAGCTATATGCAATGAAAAGACAGAGGAATAAGGGGAAATGAAAAAGGAGAGGGTTGACACTATACTCTCTTGGTTACGTTATACAGAAAAGTAGAAGAAGTAAAGAGAGAGAAATAGAGTGGGAGAAAATGCGCGACGCATTTTCTAACGAACGGGGTGGGATTGTTGAATTGAGGGTGGGACCATAGGAAGTAATAAAAGTTAGGGAAGGGGTGATGAAGGGGTATTATAGGAAAAAGATTGGAGAAGGCTTTGCGCTTTTTTATTTTTCTTTCCTTTTTTTTATTTTACCTTAACGAAAGCGAAGATTAGCCGGTTCTCCAATTTTCGAAGAAATTAAAAAAAATAATATAATCGATAATGTTGTTTTTACCCGTTTGGGGGCAGAGAGTCTTGAATATAATTGGAAATTGCAATATGTACATGGTGAAAATTAAGTTCATTGACATTGCAGAAATGTATTTATTATAATGTTGCTTAGCAATTTTAGAAAATTTTCAAGCTACTCAATGTTAATACTATTACTTTTAACTACTAGTTAAACAAAATTTTATATTTTACACAAAATAAAAGTGGTAAATGAAATAAAAAATTTTCATTGTTTAAACATCCACTATAAGATCAAAAGCTTTTTCCCTTTATTTCTCCAGCAGCGAAAACCATTTTCGTAAATACCTTACAAAAACCTCCAAATAAACTTTTAACAACAATTAAAATTTACAACCTTAAACTATCGCCTCCCAACCCCCCATCCCCTTTTTTTATACTCTACTTCCACCCATAAAAAAAAGAGCTCCCTTCAATCCCGTCGCGAGAAAAAAGAAAAAAAAAATTCTCTTCCATCCAAAGGAAAACCGTTATACCCCTTCCCCCGGCCATTCTTCATGCAACGAAAACGTTACGACGTACAGCGTAATAAAGACTCTAACATAAAAAAAGCCCCTCTATATAGATAGCTAAGAGGAGAAGGGAGGGTATAAGGGAATTAATAGAGAGAGATAGAAGGAGTAAAGGAGGAAGATCGACGAAAAAAAAGGCAGAAGAAGAAAAAAAAATAAGGGAGAGGCAAGGTTTTAAGGGTAAACGTCGATATATAGAAAAAGATGAAGTACACACAAAGCGAGATAGAAAAAGAGAGAAAGAAAGAGGCCAAAGACATGTAGGGGAAATTGGAAGTATAAAAAGAGGGGAAATGGTTATATACTATAGACGAAAAGAAGGAGTTGTAGGGGAAATATATATATAGTTGAGGTTTGGGTATAAGACGGAATAAAAAAGGGGTATATATATATACATACCACACGGCTATATTGGTAGTAGTGGCAACTGGAGAAGTTATATTACGACAACGAAAAAAAGAATGAAATAGAAGAAGAACGTTTGGTTGTCTGTGGTCAAGGCGTACATACGCATCCAAACAGTTACAGTTGCGCTGTATGTATCCATGTAGCTTATGTCTGTACACGTTTACACATATGTGGACTTTTCTCCTACAACTTTACATTAGTCTTTCTTTCTTCTATACGCTCTCGTTTCGACTACTTTTGTCTATATATACATATATTCTTGCATATTTTTTCGTTTTCTTTTCTTTTGAGTTCTTATATTTTTTTTCTTTGTTCAGTCTATCTTTTTGTTTGCTTATACCTCTTTCATGACTTCAATTACCATTTTAAATTATATACGAAAAAATTTTTTAGGCAAATAAATTAGTGCTAAAATTTTTGGCAAATTAAAATATGAATTTACTATTTAATTTTGTATTTTTGTAATTGATTTTTTTAATGAAATTTGGGTATTTTGAGTATTTTAATATTTAAAAATGTTTATTTAAATGAAAAAGATAAAATTTATTTTATTCAAATTCAAAATTTGATAAATCTAATTTTTGATTATTTTGAAAAATTCAATTTCCCTTTTTTTCCTTGTTTTCCAAGATTCAACTCTTTCTGACTACCCTTTTTTTAATCTTTTTCACCTTTATATTTTCTATCATTCATTTATCATTTTATTTTGTAAACATTTATATTTCACCGTAACATCACTGACAAAACCAAAAGAAAACCATCAATCCATCAAACTCATCCCACACCTCCTTATATATCTTTTCGCTTCATTTCTCCTTTTCCCTTAAATATATACATATACATCCCTATTTTGTCTCCTTCTTATTCGTACCATACACCTTCACGAATTTTTTCCTGGACAATGGCATAGCCGAAAGATGGTACTAACACCTCGTGACTACAAGAAAATACACACACACATAAAGCCATGCAAGTATAAAGAGTAAGAAAACGTGGAGAGTGGAGGGAAAAATTTCACGCAAGCTGTAAAAGGGGAAAACAAAAGAGGAGAAGTTTCCAAAGGGTAGGGGAAAATGGCTAAGAGTGTCTAGAGGTATATAAGGGGGTAGAATATATGCACATACACACGTATATAGACATAAAACAAGCTTCTCCTTTCAGGAAGAAGCTTTTCTCCTCTCTCTTTGCCTTATATATATATATATATATATATATATATATATATATATATATATATATATATATCTACACAAAGCATTTCCTCGCCCTTACGGTATGCTACTTGCAATTCTCGCTCGCTCTCTCTGTGCAACCTTTTGCTATCCTAAAATTTCATCAAACGTAAATTGAGCCTTTGGTTGTTGTATACACTTGTAAAATGGAGAAAATTTAAGGGGCTAAGAGGGGCCAATGAGGTTTAAGAAGAAAATAAAGGAAAAATAAATTGAATGAGATTTAAAGACGTTTATGTGTGTATACACATTTAGTATTTTTGTAAATGTGGTTGTTAGCTGCCTGAAGCAAGCTTGAAAGGATACAAAGTTTAACGAAATAATAGCCATGGGGTTGTAAACAGTATTGGTAGAATCAATAATTTGGTTACAAGGCTTATTTTCATTGCTTATGATTTTGGGATGGATATATTAATTTGGTATAAATTTCAATTTTCTGCTTATTTTGATGATTATGTAAAATAAGCAGATATTTACAAATACTTAAACTAAGCTTTAATTTTTATTAATTTAACCATTGACACGTAATTGATGAAATTAAAATTTCAGGATTAAAAGATGACATTATTGTTTCAATTGATTAATGAGTAAATAAAAAAAAATAAAGATGATCAACAAGTTTTTACAGTAAAATTTTACGAATTTTTTTCAATCATCCCAAAACAGTTAATCTAACTTTAATGATAAGAGATACAGATGTAGAAATATTTTAAATTATAAATGAGAAAAGTTTTGATGTCAAAAATTATTTATGCATTGAAATTGGTAACTCGAATATTGGTATTTATAGGTTTAGTCTGATTTATAATTTATTTACGTAAAAAGGGTTTTGCTTTTTTTCAAATTTGCCAGATTAATAGATTATTCATTTGTTTAAAATTTTGAATATTAACTCATTTATTATATGTTATCTATGCATTTATTATTAAAATAATAGAATTAACTGATAATAGGTAATTTTTTAAATTTTGTTAATGATTACACAATAATATGCTTTTACAGATAATTGGGTAATAAAATACAGATATGAATTTATTGATCATCAATTTTGGAAAACTTTTAAAAATTAAGTTACCGTATATTTCATCTTTAGAATAATCTCAAAATGTTTGTAATTAATCCTCTCAATGATGTGACGTTAAAATTTAAAGCAGATAATTATAAAAAGGAACGATTCGATAAAAGTTGAACAGAATAGTTGGAAAAAAATGTATTTAACCACTTAATTTTGTCTTTTCATAAATTCCGATTTGACATCGACTTTATTACTATTAATATCTGAGGGGACAACTCACGTTACATTTATCCATTCTTCATAATGCCCGTATTCAACTGATTTACGTATTCATGTGTCTTACAAATATTCAAACATTTAAATAAAATGAAAAATTTTTACATTATGAGCTTTAAGCCAAACAGACAAAAGTTAACTTTTCACAATCAATAAATATAACAAAAAGAAAGAAGTGAAATGAATTCTCTTTTCTTTATGCTTACACATGTACATCATACATGTAATGCAAGTATAACATCCCGTTCAGTCATGCAAATTTCAAGTAAGAAGAGAAAAACACTTAACTGACCCATCGATCAGTCCGTGCATCGCGTTAATTTAATCTTTTCTTTTATTAAACATATTTTTTCTCTGCCCTTTTCATTCGTGCACAAGAAAAGAAAAACAATGTTAAAATAAAAGAAAAAAGAATGTTCGAATCCTCCCCTCTCAGTTTCATATTCCATCTTTTATTTTCTTCTTACATTTAAAACACCATACGTATGAAAAATCCACACAGCCTTTCCCGCGTCTCTTCTGCGTTGCTTTATAACAATCGAAATAATAAGGAGAGAAAAGAGAGAGAGAGAGCGAGAGAGAAGAGACCATACTGCGCAATATGACGGTATGGAAGACCTTTTATAGAAAAACTGCAGTAGGCTCAAACTGAAACATTACATGCACACAAATATGTGTATATGCATATACATGTATATATGTACATATCGGTTCCTTTTGTATAAAACCCCGAGGTCATTGTTTCAGGCAGGATCTTTGCGCAAGAAGCCTCTCTCTCTCTCTCTTCTCTCTTTGGTTTTTGTACACCACATGTGTGGATATATATATATGTGTTTATTCATATTCTCTTGATCGAGCATTATGTACGCGTATACGGTAATTGTTTTTTTTTCTTTTCTCTTTGCGTTTGCTTTGCCTTACATATAGGCTCGGTTGTAATATGCGTACATGTGTGTTGGAAAGAATGAAAAAAGAAAAATAAAATTAACGTTGGAACATATATACGTATCTTGAATTATATTTTATTATGTAGAAATGTTATTTTTCTTTTTTATTTTCAACGGTGAGAAATTGTTAGAACGAGGTTGCAGATTGTGGTTTTTGCAGGTGATAATTTATGTTTAATTGTTAGCGAGCTGTTTGCAAAATGAAGAATTTCTTATGTTATAATTAATTTCTTAATAATATATATTTACAAGGATAATGTTCACGTGAAAAGATAAATTTCATTAAAATGAAAATTGCAGTTGTTAATAATGTAAATGTAGTTTTTTAAATCTTAAACTGTTCCCAGTTCTATTATTCATCGAGCTATTCATATTATAAATTTATATTCCAAACTTTATATCAAGCAATTCTGAAAATGTATTTTATCTATTTATTTCAATATATTTTATTAAATGGTCATAACCAAACTTTATAATTTACAATAATTTTATCAATTATTGATTGAATAAATAATTTATTTGGAATTATAATTCATTTTTACAAATATATCTCGAATTATCAATGGCATATTAAATTTTAATAAAAAAACAATGAAGAATTGCATAAAAAAAACTAATGAACCAAAATATAATCACATTATAATGAAGAAAATATAATTATCATCAACCTTTATCTACATAAATCACAAAATTTATAAACACCATTTCATCCTTTTTCGCTACCGAAAACTTCATTCAAACTACTCAAAAACGTAATTAGCTCTCATTTCACTCGACTTTCCCTTTCGCTCAAAGAAAAGTCTGTGCAAAATGTTCAAAAACGTTCGAGCAAAGCTTTTGTTATACTCAAATTATATATAGATATGCATATACGTATGCATGCATATACATGTATACATTTTATTAAAGTGAAACGAAGAAAGAAAAGGGTTAATGAATAATACAAGATAGAAGAAAAGACATCGGTACGCAGAGAAAAAGGAAAAAGCAGCATACTTTTCTTCGCTGGTATGGAAAATAGTAGAAAAAGAGAAAGATAAAGTTCAAAGATAAAGCTTTTCTATATATACGTACACACACATATATATATATACGTGAAGATGCAACAGCAGCCAGGATTTGGCTTTTCTCTCCAGCAGGCAACAGGTACCCTCGAGCTTGCAACGTGTACGCGCTTTGCTTCTCTCTTACTCACACCGATAGCTTCTGTATGTGTATATATATATATATATATATATATATATATAATAGGATATTTCGTATACTATCCTAGATAGTAGAAGCTTTTACTCGGTGTGCTATATATGGGATAAAAGCACAGCTGGTATGGTATTGAACTTTCTTAAAGCGCAGCATATGTAATTTTCAAAGTGTTTATAGGATGCGCACGAAATGTTAGACGAAATTGATTTCTACTCAATGGAAATGAATTTCTTTTATGAGTTTTATATTTTAAATTTTAATTATCTGGAGAATCGTTGAATTTAAATTCTATGGAAAATTATATTGAATACTGTGTGTTTTAAATTTATATGCGTATCGAGTGTAAACTAAATCTTTTAAATTCTATATATGCAGTGTAGAGACTTTCTTCCGCTCGACTGAATATTAAATCACCTTTATAAACTTCAGGGCTTAATAATTTTACAAGCTCCTTTTCCTTTCTACTTTTTCTCCTTTTTTTTTATTGTCTATATGAACAAATTTTTTTTTCCCGAACATATTTTTAAAGTTTTATTAGCAATTAAAACTGTTGTCAACACTATTTTTTCATAATTAAAATGTTTTTATACACTTTATAACTTCTCTCCTTTTTTTTCGTTCTCTCGTTGTTGGTTCTCTCTTTTTTTTTGCATAAGAGCAAAATACAACTCTTATAAGCAAAGTTTTAAAAACCTTTCCTTGGAATTGTGCTTTTAATAATTTGTAAAAGAATGGCTTTGACAAATTAAACTTTACGAACGACGAGTTCGCTGAATTCAATTCTAAGTGAAGACAATACTTTTCCATATGATATTAAAAGAAATTTTATTTAATTTAGGGTTAAACAGATGAATTTTACCGTATATTAATTTTTTTATTAAAATTAGCTTTTTTTAAGAATATTGATTATGCTTAATTCATAATTTAAAATACTAATAATATCTGTAAAAACAGATTTAGTTCAAAATTTGAATTCCATAAAAAAAATTCAAGTTCTGAAATATTTCAAAATGTGATTAGTTTTAGTTTTATAATATAGTGTTCAATTAAAAATATTGAAGAAAATCCAATCTGCATCTTTAAAACTGAAAAAGATTCCGAATAAAAAAACGTCTGAATCACAAACGAGCCCTTCAATTAAAGTATACGTTTTATAAAAATTAAGTGCCAAAAATTTTTGGGACACGTCGCCTTACTTTCTTTTTTTCTTTTTTTTCTCTCTCTCTCTCTTCTCTTTTATTAAAAGATACTCCAACTGGCGAGAGAGACGTACAAAAGTTTGTACGTCGAGTTCTTTTGTGTATTTGTTCTCTTTGTATAGGTGAACGAACTTTGACATGGCACTTTTGTCAACTGCTATATAACCTACCCACAAAAGTTGTATAATACAACAAGTAACGACAATTGTACGAAAATTTTCTCTTTATTTTCAATCTTTTAACAATCTTTGGCTAAATTTTTTATTTATTTTATTTTTATTTGAATTGGAATTATTAATTCTTATAAATTGTTTTTAGTACATTAAAAATAAAACTTTTTGCAAATAAAAATTTCACAGTAGAAAAGATTTAACCCTTTTAAAATTCCAAACAATAAAAGATGTTATAAATAGATATATTTATTATTTTTTTTCTAAATTTATATCTCACGTGCTATATTTTATACTTTATTTTTTATTTAAAAAACGCCCACTACATTTTTATTATTAGTCCATTAACATCTGCACATTTCTTGACAAAAAGAAACTAAAGAAAAATTTAGATAACGTTAAAAACAAAGGAGAAGGGGAAACGTTATAAGTTCTTACAACGTGTCGCGCGCTTGAACTGTAAACATTTAAGTGCAAAAAAATAAAAAAATAAAAAAAAAAGAGTTGCAAGAGTGCTTTGGAAGCGACGACTGTGTTACGTACGTGTGTGTGGGGTGGGTGCAAGAGAAGAAAAAAAAAATCAATAAAACATCGTGCCGGCCGTACGTATAAGCACGACAAAGCTTCAAACTGCACAGCAGCATTATATATACGTATATACTTATAACATATATACAGCCGGCACGAAGTCGCCATCAGACGAAAAGAACCTAATGCAATGAATTGAATGACCCAGATTTTTACTATATGCTAGAAGTCTTTTTCTCTCTCTTTTTCTCTGTTAGTGTTGTGTCCGCGAGGTTAAGAATCAGTAACGTAGCCCTCTACTTCTTTTTTCTTTTTTTTCTTTCACTAACTTATACATACATACATACATGAAACTCTCAATTCGTTACTAACGAGATTTTTTTATTTGCACGGCTCTAGAATTTTAACTCGATAGGAATTGTTTAGTCGAATTACAATTATCGTTTTATCGCTATTGTTATATTTTTTCTAATGGAAAATAATTTGATGATTGATAAATTTTATTTGATAAGGATTATCAAAAAATTTTATTTTTCGTCGATAGTACTTTTATAGAATACTTGGGCTCCAATTTGCAACTACGTTAAAATGCTTGATGAAAAAAAAAACGCTGACGGAAAAAATACTCGAAATTAAACAAGTACATACGTAACTGAACATTATGGTTATAACTATTTATAAAGTGGTTATGAATTGGAAAAATTCACTTCGTGCGTTACTACTTTTAATGAAATTATTTCCTGGTATGTATTTTACAAGCATAAGTGATAATCATTGTATTAGCTTTATTTATTCAGCATTTTTAATATACAGCTAATTTTTATATTATTTTATATACTCGATTGTATATTAAAATCATCATTACGTTTGGATATTAGAAGATAATTTAATAAATTAATTTAGAAAATTAGATTTCTATAATATAGTTCGAATGAAATTATATAAAAACTTGAAAATAAGTGAATCAAAATAATGAAATACTATTATTTTATTCTAAATTACATATATTGCATTTTCGATTTTCTGCCAAAATAAACTTTAGTCAATTTTATTTTAATTCAGAAATATTTTTAACCAATTTCGCAAAATCTTTAAAACATTTTCGGAATCATTTAATTCTGTACATAACGTATTTATTTTAGCTGATTTTTTAAACCTAATCTATCACCTTTTTTTTTAATTATCAAATTAAATTTAAAAAATGTAGATAAAAACTCACCGACTACGAAGACCATATTCTTTGTCCATCGCAGCAGCTCCCGGCGAATATGTTTCCGTTCCTGTATGCAGCGGGCATAGGGGCAATCCGCCATTTTTGAAATCACATCTTAGGATGTGTGTTTGTCGCGGCCGGCCTTGTGTGTCAAGGGCTCGCCCGTGCTTCCGCTCTTCTTTCTTTTTGTATGGACGCCCTGTATGCTGGACGATCCCACCTCGACACCACACCACCTCCACCTATAATATCAATTAAATACATGTTTCGTCAGTTTTAAATGCATCGTTAGAAAATTAAGTTAGTCATAGGTTATTGTAAAGCTATGTCCAAATGCAGATCCAAAATAGTGATACGATCTGACTAAACCACTTTTTCGGCTGGCATTTGGTCAAGGCTTAAAGTTTTTGGAATTGATAGTTTTCAATGGGGTCGAAATTAAGGAGTTAAGAGAGTTGTAACTATTGATACCAGTCAAACAGACTTTACTGTAGTTGGTGTTGTGTATAGAAATATCTAGCCAATATTGTACTAAAGCAGAAACAGTAGATTTTGTCTTTAGTGAATTTTTTTTCGAACAATCGACATCAGTTATTTAGGCAAAAAATTCAAAAAGATACCATGTTAAAGTTGTAAAACTGTAAATGCTAATATTTTCGCAAATTCTGAAGACTCCTAAAAATTTAACTGAGTCCTTTTATCTCGCTCTGTTTTAATTTTCAATAATTTTTCAGCCCTTTACTCCCCTAAAATTAATTCTATATGGTGGTAACATAATCTAGGTATTGATAGAATTCAATACACCTCGCACAATTTTGTAAATAATAATTTTAATTAATTTTATTTCCGAGTTTATTCTACGAATCACAATATGGTTTCGATAAATGGAAATTCAGAAAAAATATAATCAAATTCTAAAAATTTGATCATCAAAATTGAAATTTAATATCAGAGTCAATATCAATTTTTGCAAGAACGCAGATATCAAATTATATTAAAAATTTCATTTATTAATAATGAATTTCGCGTTCTTAGAACTAACGAGTAAAATTGATACTGATTGGATTCATAAATGTTATTCAAATATTTTACCAACCTCCACTTTCCCTGCAAGCCGCTTTGGCTTTGTCCGTCCAGTTGCACGTTGTTCTGCAGGTCGTACCAGACCTTTAGTTATCCTTTTATATTTTAGGCCAGAAGTAAACCTGGCCTTACAATAATAATCACTTGTGAGAACGCCGATGTTGTATAATTAGGTTTTATACGGTAATTAACCAACTTATCAATTTTTATGATGTTGACGCTGTAAATCTTAGGCTCGGGAGCGCAGCTGAGTATGTTGAGCTATTAACACAGACGAAGATCCTATGGCTTCTTTAGTTTCCTACTCACGTTTGGTTGAGTCTAGAAACAAAAAATTAAATGATGGTTAGTTAAATATCTATAAAATATTCAAAGTATTGATATTTAAAGATACACTTGTGATGATAATGGTAAAGTATATTAAATGATAAATAAAACTGCAAAACATTTTTGATGGGACTTGAGGGTCAATTTCTATTTTGCAGCCAAAGTCTGCTTGATTAAAAAATTTTAAAATTTAACTCCCAATGGTTAAAATTTTACAGTATGTAACGATTCCAAAATTATTATTATATGAGATCGGCAGTGGCTTACTCGGTAGAGTGATGGATTCATAATCTCGGGGTCCCGAGTTCGAATCCCGCTCTCGGCCGATTTATACAAGCACCACTGTACGTTACATGTGCTTTGTTCACAAACACACTAACAATCTCCGTCGCTAATTAGCATCGTAATAATAGCATAAACATAGCGACGTTAAATAAAAAAAAAATATACTACATTATTTTTTTCAAGCGATTATTATGCATAAAAACTAAAATTTTTGAAACTTAATTTTTGCACCGCAATATATTTTTATATTGTTTTTATTTATTTATACTGTTACAATATATGCAATACATTCTAAAATTTTAATTAATTACTCATGGTGTTATATTGAAGTTATCCTAATTTCTCACCAAACAAAGGGTTTGTAGCTGACCTAAAGATTAATACAATCAATTTTCCAATAATTTCAATATTTATTAAGTATTAATGATTTTAAAAATCATGATTCAGTTAACTAAATTATTGGATTACGACAACTCGTAAACTCTATACATTAAAAAATTGGAAAATGAAAACTAATATTTTTCAATAAAAGGTAACAGTAAATACTAATTACTGTTAATTCATTTTTTTCTATTTCAATAAAAAGTTAATATTATCTCGTTAAAAAAATGAAATTTACTTGATAAGCTAAAAAGGAAATTCAAATTGTCATCTAATTATTTTCCATAGTCATAACCATACAATAAGAACAAAAAGAAAAAAAAAATTAAAAATGAATAATCCATATCTCTAATAATCGCGTACACAGACTATCATTAGGCTTGAAAGAGTTGAAACTAATTTCGTTAATTATATTGAGATTACTATCGTATTAGGAAGTGCATAAAGAGATATAAAGTTCAAATTTAATGTAATTTATACGCTTAATGTTGAAAAATGAATTTTTTCACAGTAATTAATATACAGCGTTCAATTAATTTGTTATGAATTAAGGAAAAAACAAATATATTTTTTGTAATTAACATTATTTCTTCTTTTTTATAAACAAACAAAAAATATATATGTAAATTTATTACAATTTTATATGAAATTTGTGTATTTCAAGTTTTATATGGATACACACGAAAGTTTGTAATTAAATTAAAAAAGTTTTGACCATGAGAAAGCATATTTTATAAAATGACTTTATTACAAATGTAAACATTCAAAAACATATTTCTCATCAGAAAACTTTTTGGCACCGGAATTAATCTTCTTTGTTAACAACAAAAGCATTTATTTAACGTTAAATTAAATTACCATCCAAGCAGTTAAAATTTGTTATTTAAATAGAAAATGTTTTAACAAAACGTTAATTCAAACGTTAAAAATCTTCAGATTATGATAATTACATCGTGCACTAATTGTCCAATGATAAGTTAAAATTTGAAAATTTCATTCTCAACAAGTGTATCATACACGAAGTTTAAATTCTCTTTATTTTTTTTTTCTCTATATACATATAATACTTTACTCTCTAGTATAAACGATAGGAGTAAGCTGCAACAAGTTGACCACGATGAACGAAAAGTGTAGTATACATCTATACACGTAGGTATATGTGAGAGTGTGTAAGAGAGTGAGAAAAGCCCGTTTGCATGGATTTTCGAGGCATGACGAATCGCATTAAAGCCAGTAGTCATACTCTTCCTCCTTTTTTTGTCTTTTTTTTTAATACTTTTTTTAAAACTTCTTTTTTTTAGTTAAAAAAACGAGCGCTTCTCTAAATTTAAATTCCACCGAGAATAGAAAAAAAAGGGAGAAGTACCGGAAATTATTTCGTTCCAGCGCAAACTAATTTATTTGACGCGTTTATTATGCCTGTACGCGAAAATAATTTAATTTACTTTCGAGGTAGGATATATATATATATATATATATAAAAGAGACGAAAAAATAGAAGAGTTGACTTTATATGTGTTTATATTGAATAATAGAGGTGCTTATCCGCTACTGTTTTTTCATTGGATATTTTAAGGATGATTACGTTGAAAATTTAATAGGATGTTTGAGATTTAAAATAACTGTCTAAATGTGTCGAGAATTAATTGGTATAATTAAGAGTATTAAATCTTATAAACGAAATTTTTAGTGTTATGTGTTTTTAATTTCTTTTAACTTAAATATTATTTTCGGCCTGTTTGTCTAACTGATTTAATTCCTTAAATTATTCTGCTATTTATTACCTTTCAATTTGTTATAATTTATATTTTATTATATTAATTATGAATATACCTGTTGAGCTTTAAAATGAAAAGAGTGTCGTACACAACTTTCTATTTTAAATTATTCAGAAAACGATATATTAATAATCAAAAAAAATTGTTTAAATAATTCGATTCTTTAAAATTATAATTCTATTGTATAAACAGTTAACTATAAAAAGTTTATTTTTATTATTTTATAAAGTTAAAAACTATTTGAAATTCATAAACAAAATTTTTTAAAAAGAAGAAAAACGGAACAAGCCATCATCGCGTCGTCCAGAAAAGAAAATTTCGTTCAACGGGTACTACGAAGCTCATCTCTTGATTCCCTAAAGCCAAAAGCACTATACGTTATGTATATGTGCAGCGGCAGTAGTAGCAGTAGTAGAAGCAACAACGACGCAACAGCGCGACGATATCCTTTTTTTTTTTTTTATTTCGTCCTCCCTTTCCTCTACTAAAAATTTTTTTTCTTCCTTCTTCTTCTTCTTCTTTTCGCTCGAGCCACCTACGTACGCATCCCGCGTATCATCCCTCTTTTCTTTCTCTATTCCTATATAGCATTTTTCAGCCCCACCCTTTTTTTATGCACACACACATATATATATATATATATATACACGCAAGCCCCTTTAACGTTAGATGTGTATATAACGAAACAGGAAGGTACTACTTGAAAATGAAACATTGCCGGTATATAAGGAAGAGAAAGCGTCGTAGTTGGTAACCTCAGAAAGAGGGGAAAAAAATTTCATAAAGGGGTGGTAGGGTAGGAAATAAAAAAATGCAAAAAAAACCAAGTTAGATAGAGATAGAGGTAGAAACATTAAAAGGTAGGGGTAGTAAAACTCAAACTCTTGCACACTCACACACACACATACATACATGAAGGTTGGTAGGAAAAGCTTCATCTTTTTCCATGGGAAAAAGTGCGAGAGAAAGGAGAGAGGTGTAGCGGCGAAGTAGTAGCGGCAACGTTGAGCGAAAAAATCGGAAGAGTGGTGGGTTAATACTAGCGGCGCGCACTCTCGCCTAATATGCAACAAGAGAAAAAGAATTGGCGATCAATAGGTAGTAGCTTGGGGTAAAAGCGTCCTTTCATCCCATCCTTTCCTTTTTTTTTTCATCCTTTCTCTTTCTTTTTCCTACTCTAGCCCCTCCCTTTTTATCCTTTCTCATTCTCCTATCTTTTTTTTTCCTTCTTCGTCTTTTCTTTCCTTTTTTTTTCGTCCTTTCTACCTGCATATCTACCACCTTTCCTACTCTAACGTCCCTTCGGCCCACCTGCATTTTCAAACCCACTACCACTACTATCTCGATTTATCCTTTATCTCTTTCTAGCTTCTCTTTTACCGTGTAACCAGGGTCTTCTTCTTCGTTCTTATTTTACTTTTTTCCTTTTTTTTTTTCTTGTAACTTTTTTTTTCTTATATAAGCTTCGGGGGCGCCGACGCTGCTGTCCCCGCGAGAGCCTTTTTTTCTCTCTCTCTGTCTTTCTGCTCGCAACGCGCCTGGTACTATCTCTCGGTATACTTGAAGCTCTTACTACTTGAGGGATGGCTTTTTACAATTGGATTCTTTTGAGAATGGCATTTTCAAATTTGATCAATTGTTCTCTTTTTTTTCTTTTTCATTATGAATAATTAAATAAATATGCTTTATCGAGATTCGTTTATTTTCATGTTGACTGATGAAAATTATTTGTTAATTAGCTAATTATAAATTTTAATTACAAAACTTAAAGTTTATTGATATCTATAATAATAGTATTTATGAAATAAAACTAAATTATCGTACAAATATTTTAATAATTAAATCAGTTTTTTAAATAAAATCAACTACATACTATAATATCATTAACAGTTATAAAACTAATTACCAAGCAAGAAATTTTGGAGTTCATGTTAAAAGCACAAGGGAATAGTGTAAAATTGAAAGTTAAATTATCTTTTTTGTGATGAATAAAAAATAAAAAATTTTCAAGCAGACAAATTGATTTCTCGACAAATACAATTGTTCTAATTAATACAATTTATATTTTTAATAACAAACGAGTTCTTATTACGCGAAAAAACACATATAAAGTAATTAATTTAATAATTAAAGCGATTATTTGATGCATTAATTATGATAATAATACTTATGAATAATTATTTGAATATGTTATAAGAATAATGAGCAATATTATCTGACAATTCATAATTATACTTTAAATATCTGGGTGCCGAAAATTTAGGTCAAGAATACACGTATTATGACATTCAAAAAAGAAAATTTCACCTGTTATTTTATGATCGATTGATTCGAAACGTAAAATTAAATCGCTATTGATTTTTTTCTCTGAATAAGAATGAAATCACCTTAGAATATAACTTTGCTGATAAATTTTGTACATGTGCAAATAAAAAAAAAGAGGAGAAAAAAAATAATTCGAACCCCTTGAAAAATAAGTAAATGATAATTAAAATGAAGAGGAGATTTTCTGTAATTGAATATTTCGTTAAAGTGGTCATATAGTGTTACATAGTGCCTATTTATAAAATGCATGATAGCTACTTGAGACACGAAAGAGCCACCTAATTTACTAATTAATTTTAGTTTGTAAATGTAATGAACGCGCATCTAAATTTTCCTTTCCCTTAATTAATATGCAAATTGTGATCCTTAAAATGTATGGTTTCTAATTAATTTGCTTCTCGTTAATTTCATTAAAAAAAAAAGTGAGAGAGAGACTCAAAGAAAATATAATGAAAAAGAAAGAATAATATACGCGCGAATAAAGAATGGCGCTATAAATTCAAGCGATCATATTGTAAACATATTGCTACAATTTAATTTTCACATATTTATATACTTAATGCTACTATTTATTAAACTTGAAATAATATCGAATTTCAACGGGTTAAACAAATTGCCAATTGTTTTAGTTATAAACATTCGTTAATTATTGTCTTATAATTAACTTATTCATTATTTCAAAATAAAAATGCCAAACTTTTCGGAAAAATCTACAATTATTTTAAAAAAATGAAATAATATGATTTTCATGTAATTATTCCTAATGAATAATATACTAATTATAATATTTAATGCTAATTAAACATTCATTAACTTATAAACATAATCTTGTTGCAATTAAATATTAAACCTTTAGTTATAGACAGTAGTTTAAGTTTCTTCGAATTGCGCATCCGTAATAAGCAACTCATTGGCTTTAAAACCTTATATACATATATATGTGTGTATATACGGGATTGGTATATAATTTTGAAATTTTGAATTTCTCCAATTTCTCCCAGTACGGAAACAAGTTTATATACATGTTCAGATATGTTGTACACGTATTGCTGTACTTGAGTCATTCGTGGAAGAGCAAGAGAGAGAGAAGTAAAATGAGTAAGGGAGAAAGATGAAATAGTTAAAATGAGGATATATAACTAAGGTGGTAGAGATGTACCAATTTTCTAATGAATCGCCTTGTGCTGTGATATGTATATATACGTGGTAGAAATGTTGAATGTTACTGCTATACTTTTGATACTTCATCGCGCGAATCTCAGATATCACACGAGACTAATATTTGACGGATATGTAGAGATGTGGAAAATTTAATTTTATAGTTGAAAATAAAACGTTATTTATTCGTTGAAATTTGTTAAAAGATACACATTTGATTGAATGATGTAGAATTTTTTTAAAGTTGAAATGTATTGCATTTACTAATTGGATTTTTTATATTCGCAGTTTTTATTTCACATTTTGAGTAAAAAAAATTTAAAGTATAGTGATATGACGCAGAAATTTTTAGTTATTAATTGCTAAAATTTTTTTAAATGTTTTAATATTTACTTTTTGACAAATGTTATTTTTTTGAAAATTACATTCATTTGTTTATTAAGCTGCTCCGTTTTCATTTTTTTATATAAAATTAGTAACTTGTTTAATCGTAAGAATTCGCTAGACATATTTCGAAAGTTAAAAATTAATTTAAAATTTACATTATAATTAAAAACTGTAGATCGTTTTATTGTTAAAATTTGAATATAACAAGTTTAATTTTTGCTCAACAACAAAAAGTAAAGCGACAAAAATCTTATTTTTCAAGAAAAATTAGAACGCAAAATCAAATTTTTCTTTGTGTAAAACGAAATAACTGCAAAAATATGTTACCCATGATATCAAAGCTCGTATCTCGTGTATAGTGCATGCAACAGTCCTAATGTTGCGCATCGATTTTCGTCAGCGAAAAAAAAGATCAATAATGTACATAAAGACATATTAGTTTATCGTACAAATTAGAATTTATTTCGCGATGGAATAAATTGATAATTGCATCAAAGATAAATAATTCTTGCAAGGCTAAAAAAATTAATGCCTCCGTCCGTAATTAAAAAATATTAAATTATATAAATTAGATTCAAATTAATAATATTCATATATGAACATTATTGAATAAACGTTAGTTCCCAAAGTCAAACAGTATGGCTATTTTGAATTTTGGGCAATATTATCAAATCCATTTGAAGTTTATATTAATTAGCTGATTAATAGATATCAAACTAAAATAAACCTGCATTAGCGCAAATGAGCTATTTTGACATACAGATAAACCTAGATTATTCTACCCTCTCTCTCCCCTTTCTAGTCGTCATCAACGACGTACCATTAATCGATATCTAAATATGACCTATAGTACTTAAGTTATAAAGCCTTTATTACAATTATTAATATTTTCTGTTATATCATTTATTGGGATTAATTGTTTGATAGGATTGCTCTTAATATTTAAGTGTTAAAATCGTTTGATACGTATTATTTGAATATTTTTTTTCGTATACACAAGATTATGTAAGATTTCAATCTCCAGGAACTTAATTGACAATTTAATTGGAATTTGTTGAAACATTTTAATTTATAACCCTTTTTTATTAAAATTTTTCATTGGGTCTATCGATTAAGGAGTAATTTTTGACACCTTTAGTGCATGCAAAATTTTTTTCCGTAGCCTATGAATATTCGATGAACATCAACGGAAAATTTTAAAATTATTACCTCGATATTTGAAATGTAGATTTTAGTGTATCATTTAACTTATTCGATCGATACTTCATAAATAATTTTGGATTCTATGTTAAATATTAAATAACACCAAGCGCGGTTCTTTAAATATTTTTTTTCAATGCATAATGTATTGATGTATCACGGGTAAACCATTTTATTCTTAGAAAAAAGAAAACATACGATGCCTGTATTAATTTTATAAAAAAATCGTATTGAAACATTAAATAAAGTGCAGGAGTAACGTCAAATAATTAATCAGATTTAAATAATATAAAATTAAACAATAACACCCATCCATTACCTGTTAACCACATGTAGCTGTTACACATGCAACAAAAATAAAAGTACAACGCATAACATTTTAATTCAACTTCGTTCAAAATTAACCGTACACCGTTTTATATCAAAAGGTATATACATATGTACATTATGAAAAAGAAAAAAAGAAACATTAATACTCCAAGTAGTAGCGGTTCAATTGCAAATGAATTTAATTACGTGCCCCATACGTACATAACGAGCATTATTATTTTAATCATATTTCAAGTACATATCTTCTCTTATTCATACAATTTATTAGAATAATTTCTCCATCATGCACACTATATTAATTCTCTATATTGTACGTACACCCACACACACACACATGGACACACATAAACGTGCATTACATGCGCATATGATGATGTGTCAATGATAGAAAGATGATAGAGATGCCAATCTACTTTCTCACTTTGACTTATATCTATATATACATTTTTGCATGTGTATGTGTCTGTGTATGTATGTGCATACACTAAATGCATTTGATCCTCGCTATTGATAATTCGGTCACGCATGTGGACGCGGCAGCTGAACGTCACGATATCTTCTCTCGCTCTCGCTCGCATATGTGCATATTATATATAAACGTATATATAGACGCATTTGAGAATAATACAAAGCTCGCAAGCTACCCTACCAAAATCGATTTCATGTGAAGAGCAGTACATTAAGTATATATACGTATATATAGCGATAGTGAGAGAAAGAGAGAACAACAACGATGTGAAGCTCTGTCAATTTCCTTACGTTCATACTCAACTGTCTATCTCTCTTAAGCCTGATATAGAAAGGTTCAGAAAGACGAACAGCGGAGAATATAATAATACATCGACCAACTGTTGGTATAGGATTGTCATTTAAGGCTAAAATAAAGATCGCTTAATTCTTTTGTTAAATCTTTTGAAGTTGAGCTTTTTGAAGGTTTGAGTTTTGTATATATAGTATTACTGAGCTGATTTTATATTAACCCTTTCATGTAGGACATGAGTTTTTGTTTTATAATATATGAAGTATACATGGAAAAGTTTGTTCTTAATTCAAATTAAGCTTTTAAGCTTACCTAAAATCATTTAATAATTAATATGGTAATTAAATAATTATTTCGCATCATCATTAAGTAAATAAAAGTTAATATTATCAGTACATTATTATTATTTTTGTGTCCTTATTAAAAATCATTCCAACCAAAAATCAAAAATAAAAAGTTATTCACACGATAAATTAAATCGCATTCGATCTCTTAAAATCATTAAATCATTTTTTTTTCTTTTTTAACGTCGCTATATTTATGCTATTTGTAATGCTAATCAGCGACGGAGCTCGTAAGTCTGTTTGAGAACTTCAGCACATGTAAAGTATACAGTGGTGCTTGTATCAATCGGCTGCCGAGAGCGGGATTCGAACTCAGAGCCCCGAGATTACGAATCCAACGCTCTACCGACTGAGCCACTCACCGGCTCTAAATAATTTTTACATTAATTTCTATTAAATTAACAAATGTATAATTTAAGATATTAAAAAGAAAAATAATTATTGTCTTATCAGTCCTGATAAAATAAAATAACAATATTTGTTGAATTTTCTCTGCGATGAATAAAAAATAAGTTTTATCCTTTTATCAACTCGTAACATCTAGTTTACATTTTACAATATTGCATTATTTGCACGTAAACTAGTGATTCTATATACTTTCATCATTTATGTTAGTTTTTTTTCTTTTTTTTTTAAACTCGATCAATAATTGTAAGGTTAATCATTGTCTATACTGATATTTTCCTAATGTACTTTTTTTTAACAAATTGTAGTAATAAAAACAGAAAAAGTAAGTAACGATGAATATTCTAGATTTTAAATATCTTAATTACGTGGAAAAATTATTGTGCCATTCGAAAATATTAGCTTAATCGCAAAACAAAGAGAAAATAAAACACGAGAAATTCATATGTAAATATTTCATTAAAATTCATTGATCGACGAAAAAAAGTGCACACCCTCTTTTTTTTAATTTTAATCCTTATGCCATATGCATTTCTCGAAAATTTATTGGTGATTTCCATAAAATATCACATATGTATAACGCACTCGCTTGCTTTAGCCGCGCATAGTATGCGCAAAAGAGCAGAGTAGAGAAGAAAAAGGAAGAGGAAAAAAAAGGGGTAGGGTTTTGAAGTGCAACGTTTGCGCTGTCATTAGGACGATTGCTCTATTTGAAGGCTCCACTTTATGGTATATACCTTTACCCTACCTCCTCTATCTTTCTTTTTTATCCTTCTTTTTTTTAATGGGATAGCGCGCAAGAAGTAGGTTTGCATGCTCGTTTTATTTCTTCTCTCTCTCTCTTTTTTTTATTAATCTTCTAAAAATACGAAAGGTAAATCGATGGGTTTTCATTAAATTTTCCGCTTGGCGAGATACGATAACGAATATGACTTTGATGTAAAAAGTAAGAGGTTAAAAAGTACATCGATGTGGACTTGTTTTATTTTTTTTTGTATTTTAAATGTTTCGAAAGTAGTAATGGGAAATTAAATTTTACTTCCTTCAAATCGATTTTGTTAAAAAGACTTCGCTCACTTGTGAAATTATATCACTTTAAATGATAAGAAGAAAAAGAAATAAATTATAATTTCTGATGGATGAAACGGTCACGTCAAACGTTCTTAATTTATCTGTAAAAATATTTTTTAGAATAACATTTTAGTTAATGCGAAACGATTAAAAAACTCGTTTAAATTCAAACTCCCGGAACGAGTGTTGGTTTTGTTTTAAAAACTTCAAATATCGCATTGAATTCGCGACAAAAAAAAAAATAGTCGAAGAAATGAAACGAGAACATTGGAATCGCTTAAATGGATATTGAAAAAAAGAATGTATTATTCAATTTCGATGGCCAAATAAAGGGAAAAAAAACGAAGTATATGAATTTTAAAATCTTCGAAAAATAAAAAAAAAAATTTTTTTTTTCAAGTTTCGGTTCATGGAAAATTGAAATCTGTAACATTGTAATTCTATTGTATGCACTTTTCGGATATTCTCAAATTACAAAATATAATTTCGCTCGAAATATCGAATTCAATTGAATATCAAAAAGTGTTTATTCAGTTTAATAACGATCTAATAGTCGTAAAAAAATGTACGTTCGAATGGCTATTACTTTTCGATATTTTTCACTTTTATTGAAATGAAGAATCTTTTTAATATTGCTTAAGCAACAAAATTCAACTTTTTTATATTAATTAACTTTAAATTTACATTAATTAAATTCTTATATGCAATTTCATTATTTTTTCATACAGTGAACAGCGTTGCAAAGAGAGAGAGGGAAAAAAATAGAAGAAGATAGCCATGACCTAAAATGCATACAAGACTTTTTACTTGGTGAAATTAGACGTGAAGGATATATTTGTTAATTCTATTTTATCTAAAAATATTTTTTCGTTCGGAATTAAACGAAAAAGCATGTACTTATTACATCGGGTATTGGTTTCTAAAAATAAAATTCTCAATTGTTGCTTTTTTTTTCTTTATTGATAATTAAATTTTATAACAATCAGGTCACCTGAATTTTCAACGTATGTAACGACCATCCGAATGATGCCGAAAATAAAATAATCAAAATGCAAATAAAAAATAATCTTTCGAATATTTATAGCAACTTTTCGTACCTAAATTTTCGTTCGATAATTTTAAATAGAAAGAAAATAAAAAAAATGATGATTATAGAGTTTAAGAAAAAGTTTATTTCGAATAATATGTTTATAAGTGGAAGCTTCATCGACAATTACTTCGAAAAACTATTTGTAGACAATAATTAGTAGACAACCAAGCGTTTAAAAAAAAAGAAGCACTAATTACCACAATCTCGGTGCTTCAACTGCTAATCTAGCCAGTGGTACTTTTCTCTAATAACAACAATACAGCCAAATGAAATTAAACTTATAAAGAAATACGAAAATAAAAATGTTTCAATGTTGAAAATGAAAAAAAAAAGTAGAATATATATAAAAAAAAACAAAGGATCGTTGACCACAATAATTGATTCATCGAAAATAACCTTACGTGCCTTTCGTGGATACGAAAATGTCTGTTTCCGAGAATGCGATAGAAAAAAGGTATATTTTTACAAAAAATTACGATAATTTTAATGTATACATTGCAATAGACTAAATGTATGTTATTAACAATGAAACTGTAGATTAAATATTATTTCGTCTATTATTTTAAAGCTTATGGATTTTTTAGAAAATTTCGTTTCTAATGCTTCATTAAATAGAATTTTAGTTGTCGAAAATTGCTGTTTTTAAACTAACATTGTGGACAATTATCCGAACAATTGAAAACTCAAATAGCCTAAAATTTGAAAAATTATTTAAATTTCCATTTGTAATATACTTTTGAAATTAACATCATCTTCGCAGTAAATTTTCGTTCCAGATTCATGCGGATATACACATTTGCAACACGCAAGACTGCACTGTATAACCGCTCTACGTAATAATGTAATGTTAGTGAACTTTTTACCGTCTATGAGAAAAGAGAAAGAAGAAAAAAATCGTTAGCTAATATTAACGATTGTTAGTTAACTTTTTTGCTTTTTCGGTGTATGTACTTTTTTTTTTGTTTTAAGGCAAACTTAGCTTAATTGTGCTTAGGTGTTAGTTGATGCAACTGAAATTACCTTTATGAATTCGTAATTATCGAGTATTTTTATTTCGTAATTCAATGGTATAATTTCAAATTTATAGTTATGGAGAAAGATACAAATGATTATAATCTGAAATGCTGAGGTCGTCAGTGGCTCACTTGGTAGAGCGTTGGATTCGTATTCTCGAGGACTCGAGTTCGAATCCCGCTCTCGGCGTCCGATTGATACAAGCACCTCTGATACATGTGCTTTGTTTAAACACTCTGACAAACCTCCATCGCTAATAAGCATCGCAATGATAGCGGAAATACAGCGACGTTAAATAAAATTAAATCTCAAACGATTTTTTCGTAGATTTTAAAATTTATAGTCTTTTTTTTTATTGCTGTTGTAGGATTATTAATTAAATATTTTAGATTTAATTTTTACAACTAAAATTCGTTATGCTGTTCAAAAAAAAAATAATTTTATTTTATTATATTTCTAATTTTACAAAAAATCATTTATTTTAAAGTAAAAACTATACGTTTTTGTGTATACATTGAATTATTTACCTAAAATTATTTATAAAAGAAATTCTAAATAAAAATTTTAATTAACATAAGTTTTGACGAAGCGCACTTTGTCTTTGTGAACTAAAAAAAAATGTTAAAAACTTCAAAATTTTTTTCATCTCGAAAAAAAGACTAATTTTCATACCTCAAAGACTGTTACATCCAATGGGCCGAAAATAAGTCCAATATACCCTCTACTAAGATTAAGAGGGTTCTACTTCTCAGAGGTGTTAAAACACCAACGTCAATGACTCTTTACTTGTACTACAAGTGTACAAGACGACCAAAAAAAAGAAGAGAGAAAAAACCCGTCAAAGACGAGCGAAAGTATAAAGTAACGTTAAAAAAAAAAGAAGTCAAGTCAAGTCTTGGAAAATAAATAAGAAACGTGTCTCGTCTTTTTTTTTCCACCCTTAAAATAAACGCGTAAGAAAAAGAGGAGAGCAGTAGCAGCTCATTTTTTTCTTGCTTTTTTATTTTTCTCTTTCCATTTCTTTATTTTTTTTTAGTGTATGCGTTGGATTCGGTTACTTGGCCTCTATATAACTTTCTTTTCAACCCACCCACTTTTTTCAACCCCCTGTTTTTTCTGCACGCTGTTCTTGCTACTCTGCTTTCTTCCTCTTCTTCTTTTCAGTTTTTTTCTCTTTATTCTTTTCTTTTTTTTTCTCTCAACGAAGGATCCGCTCAATACCTTGGCTATCATAACCTTTCTCATTCTTTATTTCTCTCTTTTGAAACTCTCGTTGTCTCGCTCGCTCTCGTAAGATAGCTCGTTTTAACGTACTTTTTTTCTTCTTCTTCGTCTTTCTTCTTCGTTTTTAACGTTTCGTTCGACGTTATTCCCTTTGGGCCGTCGTGAGCGGATGGGAAAAAAGAAGGAAAAAGTAGGGGTTAGTCGATACACAACGTTGGAAGGGGTAGAAGTGCATTTCATCGTTACTTTGTTTTACGTTCACTGTACTAACCCCCATCCACCCCCTTTTTTTCTTCTACTTTTATATATACATATATATATACATGGGCGCACCTTCTATCTTTCTTCTCTTACGCTGTTGTGTATAAATGTGAACTTTCTCTTTCTTGTTAGAATGAACCTGTTTTTCTTTCTTTCTAGAGGGTTGTATAGAGTTGGGTATATACTCCTTCTTTCTTTTTTTTTGTTTATGAGTTGTTTTGCTATTTTTTCGTTTTATTTTCGTTAGGAAGGGGTCGGAAAGCTTATACATTCTCTTTTTTTTGGATTATTTTCGGTGCACTCACGAGGCGTTCTCGAAATTTTTCAGCTCGACAAGTTTAATCTTCCGAAGCAGGCGAAAATTGCACTTCGGCTGAAGGGATGATTTTTCTTCCTTTTTTCTTTTAGTTTTAGTTTTTTATTCTACTTTACATTTTGCACGATATGAAAAAGCTAGTAGATGGGTTTTGTTATTTTTTAGGTTTGTTTTTATAGACGCAGCGGGGTTTTAAGTAAAACAGAATACTTGTCATATTAGAGCTGGTACATTAAATGTACTTGGAAAATTTGTTTTTTGATTACAAATAATATTTTTGAGTGTGCTTAAATTTTTTACTACGACACTTTACCATAGAAATTAATTCAGCATTATGTCAATCTTATTTTAACATATGTATTCAAAAAGCGTAATGAAAAGTCCCTTTTATTGTTTATTAAAGTTTCTTTGATATTCCAAAGAAACGAAAAAAGGAAAAACAAACAAATCCCTCCGTTCGATAATAATAAATAATTAATTGAAATCTTTAATTTAAAATGTATATAACCCATGTGCATTTTGAAACTTATTATCGACATTGTATAAATAGTTTAATGATAAATTTTAATCACAAGGAAATAAAATATACATTATCGTGAGCATAAAATTTATCGTTTATATGCGCATAGTGTATACACCCGACGCTTAGTAAATTTAAGATGATTTAATATGAAAACAAAGTACGCTAAATGAGCTATTGTTATTTACAGCTTTCGTGCAAAAAAATAAGCAATTTCTTCGTGAAATTTTAATTTATCAAATTTTAACTTTTTTAATCTCGACAAATACAATTTTTCCAAACAATATTTCTGTATTATTTAATATTCGTTGAAATATTTAAATAAACTAAAATTTATGTAAAAACAATCAATGGTAATTAATGAAGTTAATAAATTACATATGATTGAAAAAAAAAGAAAAGCGTTCATTAATAACACTCTATCAATATTATCTATAATTGTCTATTTTTAAAATGAATCTCGAAAGAATAATTAATTTAGTATGAGGCTCTTTAAATGAAAAGAAGTCATTGGACTTGAAAGATCTGTTGTGTTTTTCTCGTTTCTCCTGCTTACTTTGGCAAGACGTTATTTATCATCATTTTAACTTATCAATTTTCTTCATTTGTGTTGTAATTAATACGTGAATAATTTTCTGTTTTATGCCAAAATGTATTCAAATGAAATTCAAGATAAAAGTGTCGTTCACCTTGTTTTCGCTGAGTTATATTTTACGCAAAAATTGAAATCAAACTTTCTTCTTTTTCTTGAGTAGACTTAAATATACTTGGAAAAATTAAATCTTAGATTAAATAATATATTAAATATTTATTTGAGTATATTTAAATTTGTTTTTGACAAATATGTGATTTTATGTTTTAGCGCTTGGAAATGACTAATAAGTGAATCAAGTTTTATTTAATAAGTAATTTTCCAAAAGAGCGTCTGTGGCGTAACCAAAGAGCGTCTGTGGCGTAACCGGCTAAGGCACACGCCTTATACGGTCTCTACACATTCGCTCCGAGTGGTCGGGGGTTCGATTCCCGGTGAAAACACCTGAAATTTTTTTCAGGCGTTTTTCATCGGAAAAAGAACTTCTGAGCGCGATGGGTAAATATTCCTGGCGTAGGTTTTCTCCTGGGGGAGTTTTCCCTACGTCACAGGCTTAGGCCTGGGCGAATGCAGGAATCTACCGTAGAAATCTACTTACCGACTGTTCTAGGAACGCGGCAGTCTGTGATTTCTCGGGTATGGGTAGATTAAAAATAGGTAAAGGAATAGGTAGGAAAAATAAAGGTACAGGAAACATATAGGTAAGGGAAAAAGGTAGGCACAACAGAGGTGGTCAAGGATGTCGGTAGCTTGGCCAAGAGGCTGCACCGGGCCAATAGGGCGAACCAGATAAAAAAAAAAAAAAAAAAAAATAAGTAATTTTCCGTGAAAACTTTTTAAAAATATTTAATGATCCTAAACTTTTGATAACATTTGGAAACATTTTAAAAACTGCTTCATAGTATTAGCAATGATTCAATTAAATCTGACGTCATAAATATCTCTTAATCAACTGTTTTTTATATAAAAATAAATTCTATTAAAAACAAAGGAAAACTATACTTAATCATTCGCTAAGAAATTTCATCATTAAAACATTAACATTAAACATAAAAAAAATATTTCTTAAAAATCGTTTGAGTAAAAATTTTAAATTAAAAAGCATAATTCTTCATAAGAAAATTTCCTCAACGATTTTCTTCAAGCTCTTCCAAAGTAACAGCATCTGCATCCAATTTTAGAAGCCCAAAGCCTTAGTTTCCTACATACATATATATATATACATATACAATGTATCTGTTGTTCATCCGTGCATGTTACGCACGTATATCGAATTTTAAAAGTGCTCGAGGCTAGTTTACCAAGTGCTCTGGGTGGCGCAAGCGCTTTTCCTTCACACCTTTCTTCCTTCTTTTTTAGTATCATCACCCTTTCTTTCTCAATGTATTAGACGTTCAAGAAAATGTACATATACGTGTGTGTATGTGCACGTATATAAGCGAAAGGTGTTGTTCTAGTGGTCGTACAACGTTATCACGATTGTCTCGAGATCTCGACTCTTATTGCGTGTGCTTGCTAAACTTTTTAACCCTCCCATATATGTATATGGAGCTTTAAAGCTTTTTTACTTTCTTTTGTTACGGAAAGTCTTAAAATAAAAGAGACAAGACGCGTTTTGCTTATGCGTCTAACTACCTCCCTTTTACATACTCTTTGGATACTGAGGTGTGCTGATTTTTTTAAATAATAGGTTTTTATGCGAAATTGGCGAGAAAAAAAATTTAGGATGAGAAATACAAATTTTTTTTCGATGATCATGAAATAAATTTTTAAAGAGATCATTTAGATAAATTTCATTTTTAGTGACAGATGAAAAAATTGTTTCAATGAAAAGATTATTTCAATAACAATTTTAAAAATTGATGATTATTATTTATTTTATGATTCTCAATGTGAATCATGCTTTTTTTTATCAATAAAAAAGATTGTTTAAAATTAACAAATTTTCATTAACCAAAATTATTCATCAATATACGTCAGTGAAAAATCTCATTTATCGCTGACCCATATTATTAAATGATTAAAATTGTAATCATAAACTACGTAATTAACAATTTTACACTCGGTAAATTTCAATTCACTCTGAAAATTTTGCTCGACCTGATTTGGCTCTATTCCAATGTCGATTTTCACACTTTGATAGATAAGTAGTAACGAGGAACATTTTTTTTTAACGTTTATAAAGTATGAAATTGCTATCCAAAAAAGAAGTGCTTAAATTAAGATTATCATATAATTTTAATGAATATGTTTTATTTTTATTTATAAGCTTAAAACAAACTAATTACCAAAAAATGTTTTTCTTTGAGTATTAAACTCTTTCCTTGTTGAGAATTTTTACTAATTTATGAGGTTTTGAGAAAAAAGGAAAAAAATTTAATGCAAACTGTTTCCGAATTTCGGTCGCTTTTTAGGAAATTGCAAGCTTGTGTTCATTTTTGTTTACTTGTAATAGAGCACTTTAATAAAACGGGCACAAAATTTTAGGCATTTATTTTGAACTTTGTGAAAAAAGATATGTTAAAGTGAGCTTTTGAAAAATTTTAAATATATTTAATTTTTTAATTTTCTAAGCTCTGATTTTTAGTTAAATTTTAACTATATTCTAAGCTTTTTCTAAAATTTTCTTGTAGTTTAGCTTAATTACTAAAATTATGTTATTTTATAGAACTAAATCATTAAAATATTCCTTAAAAAAGAGTGAATTATGCAGAATAAATATTGACATCAATAATAAATATATTATCAATCAATCAATTACTAATTTTTGAATTAAAAAGAAAATCTAATATCTTTTAAAGTCTTTCACTTCCTCAATCACTTTTTAACATTAATTCATAATAAGCCATTTAGTATTAATACACAATAAAAAAAACAAAGCTTTAAATTCTAATATAATCAAAACAAAGAATCTTATTTATTTTTTATTCGAAACAAAGAATAAACTTTAAATAAGCTTTTGTGAATTTGAAGTCGATAAACGCATCTTCAAGTAAAAGCACCTAGATATATGCAGTATATACGAAAGAGGCTTCGGTATAAGGTAACTTCTCTTCTTGCACATATATATAGAGAGACTACAAGTTAGAAAAGACGATCGATATATTCGCGAACGTTGGCAATCTGGTAAAATACTTCCCTTTTCGTATTACCTTCTCTTCATTCTCTCTTTCTATAGAATCTCCTAAAACTAAGTCACGGAGGTAAAGCTGTGCTTTGCCTAGTTCAATCGTTCCTTCTCTTTCTCTTGCTCGCCTTCCTCTCTCTCCTTTCTACAAGCTCTTACAGCAGAAGCAACAGTTCGTTTCCCTCCCGTATTATATACTCCTTCGAACTCTACCCTCTCTCTCCCTCTCTCCTTCCACCTACAAGTTTCTTCTTCCTTTTGTCACTCTGTGCATACGTATGGGTATGAAAGTGTAGTACGCGCATGTGTGTGTGGGTGTCTATGTCTGTGTGCGTTCGTGTTTCTAAGGGAAGTTAAGGTTTGTAGTATGCCTTTGCTTACTGACATAGACCAATTTTACCTTAGCTTTTGACTAAATTTAGGCTGCGCTATATTCACACCGAGGTTTTAGCCCTATTTTAGACTGTTAAATTTTTCATCGAGAACGGTTAAATGCTTGATCGATTTCGAATGGTTTTTCTTTTAGTGAATTAATTAAAATCTACAGTTTTTTTCTATTTTTTTTAAGGATGGGTTATGCGCAGTGGCGCGATTATGGTGTGAAAGCGAGAACGAAATTGAAATTTCATGAAACTACTGATGTTCGAGGTGGTTATGCTAAAGTGATTTCTGGGTCAGTTTTAACAATTTTAACAGAATCATGATCTACTTTTGGGCTATTTTAGAAGTTTTCATTTATTTCACAAAGTCAAAGGATATTTTAGTTGGTAAAATTTATCTTTCCAAATAATATTCAACGTCATTAGTTGGAAGATTTTATAACTGGCGTAAGATTAATACTTAATAAATTTCGTTATTATGTAACAAAATTTTACGTTATAAAATAAAAATGTTTACGTGCATTCAAATTATAACGTAATACTTTTAAAATATTGCTATATCGATTTTCGTTTCAAATAAGGACAATTCGTTTACTTTGGTTTAATTTTTCCTTGAATAAATATTTCAATTGCGCGTTGAACTAAATGAAATTTCTTTTGCAATCAACTGTACAAATAAAATCCGCATGGTGGATCCATCGCGTGAAAAATTTCTTTGGTTACACTAAAATTTTCTTAAAAAATTCCTTTTTCGCCTGAGCTCTGGGAAAGGCATAATTACTTAAAAATTCAACGCAAACAAAAGTAAAATATCTCATCTTTCATATTCATTCGCATGCACAATATGTATATACGTATTATATAGTAACGCTAACTAAAAATTCCTTCATAATGAAATTTGCCTTGTTCTACCTTTTATCAAGAAGCAAAGCTTACTAGACAAACATGCAAGTTGAAAAAAGGAAAGAGGAAAAAAAAAACAAAGTAATAATCAAACTTGACTTTGCATTTTTCATTCTTTCATACAAGCGAGGAGAAGATAAGAAATTTTTTTTCTCTATCCTTCAAAGTAAAAATTTTCACGTTAATTCATGCTGTAAGTTAAATTTTAAGATGAGTACATTCAACCCTTCTCACTTTTAAAATCCTGACCTTTCGCTATATACCTTTCTTCTTCTACTTTTTTTTTATTTTTTCTAACTTGAACGTGTTAAAAAAAAGGGAGCAGTAATATATAGATGATTCTTCTCTCTTTCTCCATCTTATTCTTTCTCTCTTTCTCCCTCAACGAGCTTTGGGTACTTCAGACATACGGCGCCTTCGCTTAGTTGTTTTTTTTTTCTTTATTCTTTAGACTTTTTTTTTTGTTACCCTCAGCGCGAATTAGCGACACCTTTGCTTTTCTTCTTGTCACAACGTTGTGTATATATGTTCTTTATTTCCTTTTTTTTTCTTATCGTTTATTATA
Organism: Anastatus disparis; assembly: GCA_017163975.1. Taxonomy (NCBI): domain Eukaryota; kingdom Metazoa; phylum Arthropoda; class Insecta; order Hymenoptera; family Eupelmidae; genus Anastatus; species Anastatus disparis. The sequence continues at coordinate 10,010,345 of JAFFSR010000333.1, read as the reverse complement.
TATATCCCGCTTCTTCTGTATAACCTACACTTTTTATTTTTGAAATTTCGCACCCCCTTTCTGTTACTTGACTTTTGATTACCCTTAGATCTTTTTTTTATGCGCGTGATGCTTGTTTATTCAGTGGAGGACGAAACAAGTAATTAGTTGAGAAAATTGATTGAAAGCTTTTTACGTTGTTGTAATTAAGTTAGGTTGTGTGTGTGTATGCGATACACAAATTATTGGCTCATTTATAATTTTTTAAGATTAAAAGGTTTTGGAATTTTTTTATGAAGTTGAAATTGGACTGAAATGAGATTTTTCAGCGGCAAATAAAAAGTATGTAATAAACATTTAGAATTTATTTTGTAAATTATGTTAATAGTATTTCAAATGAATAAAAAAACAATAAAGTAATAAGGTGAACAATGAAATTTGAAATAACGAAAAAAAACTATTTCATTAGAGCTAATTCTTTAAATTATTCAAACTAATTACCTTTTAATTTCAAAGAATTTTTTAATGTTTTTACTTTAAATGTATTTAAAATGCATTCAAATTTATCATATGTAAACATGATTTGTAAGCTACACAAATAAACAATTTTTTCCATGATTATTTTATTTTATTTCGTTTCATTATTCTTCTTTTACAACTTTTTGCAAATGTCAACTAAAAAACTAAATTCAACGAGCTCTAATTTAAAAAAAAAAGAGTGTAAAAAGTTACCCAAACGAAACATAAAAATTCATTAAAATTTCCGTACACTTGACGAAAATATAAAGTAGACTTTTTATAATGAAATAACTTCGCTAAAGTAGAAAAATTTTGTTAACATAATAATAATTGTATCCTTTGTTGCAAAAAACATTTCTCAAAATTATTCGAAAATTTTTCATTTATTCCTCTGCAAACAAAATTTCACACTTTAAACATATAAATTAAGTGTCAAAAGTGTATGCATATAAATATAAATAATGAAGATAATTATATTCCTTTCTGTATCTACAAAGCAAATTAAAGTTAAATAATAATCTATAGTTAAACAACTCTAAACGGTTATTTAGATTCTAAATAATTTCACCACTACTTAGCCTGACAATTTGAAAAAAAAAAAAATATTTTTGCAATAACGTATACTTAATAGCGCAGATCAAGCTGTCAAAAGCATCCTTCATGTTAACTATTAAATTTCATCAATCGCAATTGTAAAATAACGCTGAAATTCGTTATAAATTCGATATTGAAAACGAATCAAAATCTCGAAACTAAACCAATATACAAACGGCCTTTTGGAAATTGTATTTCTCTCTTTTCATAATTTCAATGTTTTTGAATGACGCCGACGAAATTACAAAATATGTATACACATGTATAACCAGTCAGTCCTTATGGGTAAAATCGTTGGGAAAGTTTTGAAAGGTAAAACGTGACGTGGCCACTCATCTTTTTGTATGTGTAATCCATTAACTCATTTACATATACGCAAAACATGGCATTAACTCTTTTTTTTTCAATATTGCTTATACTAATTAAAATTTCGACGATCGTATACGATATATTCTCTGTACTATGGCTAATCTAGTTAAATATTTGGCGTGTGTAACGTAATAATATAAACGTGTATTACATTTATGCGAAAGTTAGTTTATACGCTGAAAAAAAAATGCCCCGGGCATTTCTCTATGCGCAATTTTTTTCTTTTTTTTCCTTTTGAATTTTTGATACAATACATTCTGGCTTATAAACACGATGTATCCAACGTTGGGCTGGTTTTAATAAGCGCTATTATACGCGTGCAGGTTAATTTTAAACGGTTTTTCAACTTCCATTGTTCATTGTATGGGTTGGATATGCGAGCTTATATGTGGGTGGACCTTTCGTATAAGGTAAGGTTTAGAGTTTAGTAGTATATATCTTTTGGGGATTTTAGGAGTTTCAATGCTTTTGGGATATGTGATACTTTTGCTTATAGCGTACAATTAGCATTGGAAAGTTAGGTGTGATTGTGCAAGGGATTGGAAAATTTAATAATGCATAGCGTGGTTTTGGTAAAGTGTATTTTATACTGGAATTATTTTATAAGTGTGATAATAAGGTGGGTCGGTTATTTATTTTTTAAATTTGATCCAACTTTTGATGATGTCTCATTTTTATGTTGACTCTTGATCTTTTATATCTTGAAATTTAATTTTTATTTATATTTAAGAAAAGATTTGAAATATTAATGAAAGAAATAAATAAATCGCAATTTTTCTCAGTTTATCATGTTTAAAATAATTGAGAGACGAAATAAATTTATGATAACCAATATGTTGATAATGTAAAACATACATAATTATAAATGCAAATTATGAATATCTACGAATTTAATAATAATAATAATAATAATGCATATATGTGATTTTGTATCTATTTTTGTTTACTTCAATTTCCAACATGTTGTATACTTTAATTCGCAATGAAAATTCGATTGGCCAAGCATATAATATCATCTCCGCGTATGCTTTTGGATGTGCGCGGGGGTGTGGGGTAGAGGGTAGATGGGGGAGAGGGGTGTTATGTTTCAACGATTCTAGAAAATTTTGTTGAAAATTTGTATTAACGATACATTTCACATTTCTATCGTTTTCAATCTGTTTTCAAGCTTTTATGAATTTTCGTGAATATATAGTATACACATCGTGTTATCGGATTACGAATCATTCGAATATGGTAATAATGAAAATTTTGAAAATGCTATTTGTAAATCAATCTTAATATGGAATAGAATTATTTTTTTCATACGACTTAATTTAGAATTCATTAAAAATTACTGAGCTAAAGGTGCACATACTTATTTCAAGTACCAAAAAAAGATTAAAGTACGACGAAAAGAAGGTAAAATTACGTAATATGAAAATTTAACATCCTCTAACAAACGAAAATCTTTCATTAATTAAGCTAACAATTAAAAAATCTAGAAGAAAACAATGACGGTCTAATTATTCTATAAAAAAAGCGAAGAAAAATGAAAGAGTTTAAAATAATTATTAATTCTTAAAAAAGGGTTGATGAAAAAAAGAAAAGAAAGAAAAAAAAGAATTTCGGCAAACCAGCTTTTAACGAGATATTTTCCCAGACATATCGCCCACCCACGCGTGTACCCTTCATTACAATTTAAAAAAAAAAAACTTCTCCTCTACTACCCCCTACCCATCCTTCAACATCATCCTCTAAAACATGTATGTATGTACGTGCGTGTGTGTGTGTGTGTCTGTATGCACATGAAGAACGTCAATATCTTAAGCCTCAAAAGTTGGCCTTTCACATATACGTATATCTCATCTACACCCCTTTAGCGTACACGCACACATATGGGTAGTCTCAAACTCCCCAGTCATTGCCAAGTCATCTCGTGCCATATAAGTCTTTGCACTGCATGATGGTATAGCGACGAAAAAAAAAAGAAGAAGAAGGAAAGGAAAAAAATTTTCGTCAATTTTTTAGCGACTGCTTTTATTTAAGAGACGTTTTTAATTAAAAGTTGATGATTATTAAATAAGTATTCTATGAAAGATTTGACGTTTTTTTTATTAATTTAGAAATTTATTTAAGCTACTTTGTGGTTAAATTAAAAAAAAATTTCATTTAATTTTCTATTTTAATTCTGAGTAGAATATTATAACTTTAATTATTGAAAGTATAATTAGTTGAAAATCTTGAAAAGCTTATATTTGAATCGGCACATGAAGTAATTAATTAAAATTGATCTCTTCATATTTACAAAATGTAAACACCAAAAATTTTCAAATTAAAATAAAAAGAAAAGAAATCTCTAACCAAACATATATACTCATTAACGAAAAAAAAATCTCGACACACTTCAAAACACTTCTGCTTTCACTCTCTAACTAAAAAAAAAAATATTCGCGAGTTCCGAAACGAAATATATTATGCTTCCGTACCCCATACAAAGTACGAAATAAAAAAAAGAAATTTAGCAAGCCTCGACGAAAAATACCTTCCTTTATTTTAGGCGTTTAAAAAGAATGAAAGAAAGAGAGAGAAAGTACACACATACATATATATATGGTTGGCGCGCCTTTAGAAGATGAAATTGAAAGTAAATTAGTTCGACGTCGAGTAACCCCCTTCCCTTGCCTCCCTCCTTCCCCCCACCACCACGGCTACCATCACCTCCGCCTAACCTAACCCTCTTTTCTACATCAGAAAAAAGCTTTCGCACTTTCAAAAACGTTATGTGATGGCATCAAAGAAATTTTAAGCTCGAGCGCATGGCTTACCCCCAAATTAAAAAAAAGCAATTATATATGTATGTGTATATATATAATGAAAGGGTACATGTATGTGCGTTACGCTGGTTCCTTTTTCGCACCCATTCAAAAAAAAAAACATATATTTATTATTTTTTCCTTTTTTTTGTGCGTATGCAGTCGTGGCTTTTGTGGTTGAGTTGTGAAAAAAAAGCAGACGCTCGCGCCAACAGAGAGAACCGTTTCGTTATTTAAATATCGCGCGATACGTGAATAGAACGAGACATGTGCGCTTTATTTATTTATGATGGAAGTTTACGCTTGCCACCTTTTTTTCTCTATTTCATGATGCTCATGCCTTTGTTGATGTATTTTTTTTTTATTTTCGTATATAATTTTTTTTTCAGAGTTTATTAAATGCGACTGGCGTAAAGTTGGAAGTAATTAACCGAGTGGTAATTGTTGCGCAAGTAAATAAAGAGATTTGATTTGACGCGTTTGTAATTTATTTGATAAAAAGCGGATTTTTATTTCTCTGAAGCTTTAACCGAAATTTTTACTAATATCGTATTACTGAACGTCTAAAATACTTAACTTGAAAGAAATTTTCATGTAAACTTGAATTAAAATCTCTTTCTCATAAATCCCCAAAACCCAACCTCAAATCCCTAAAAATTCTCAAAATTCTTCCAAAAAAAGCTCGAGATCAAAGAGTCGTAAATAAAAAAAAGAAAGAAAGAAAAATGATGGATATTTTCATATAAAGAAAAATTCTTAACTTGAACCACATACGAGAACTCAGCATAAGCAAAAAGTATTACACGGGTTGTTAGGCAAAATACGTCGAGTGCTTTACGTTATGTGTACATACATACAAATACACACATATACACGACACTTACATGTAAAAAAAAACCTTAACATAACATATATGCGTATTGTGTGTCTACTAGCAGTCTAAGTAGTAGTAGTAGTAGTAATACGCAAGTATAGCCAAGCAAACTCAAGCACACATGAAAAATAAAAAAAAAAAAGAATCCTGCACCTTTGTAAATATATACGACGTATGATGGTGTACATATATACGCAACCCTCTTTCTTTTCTTTTTTTTTTGCGAGTCGCCGAAAAAAAGAGAGAAGAAGAAGGAGAGGTGATGCAACACACTCTTCGTTGCACGACGAGTTGAGAGAGAGAGAGAAAAAAAGCTATCGATCCGTTCTCGTGTGTGTATGCATATACATTGCATGCCATACGTGCATGTGTGCATATATATATACATATAAATTTTTTTTCTTCTGTGCAGAGAAAGCAGTAGGGGCTCAATTATGAAACGCTTGAAAAACGCGCCAAGATGCAGTACAAACTGCAGTCTATATATGTAGGTACATGTGCGTGTATATATGTATGAGTTTATATGCACATGCACTTTGGCACGCCAAACGGGGACGCCCAGGACGAGAGACATGTGCTATTACTACTACTATACACTAATACTAATACTTATATACTTTTTTTTTTCATTCTCCGCAAGTGTATACACATATAAAAGCTTTTGTCGTTTTTCTCTCTCTTTCTCTTTCGCTTGCGTTCTGTTTTCTTTTTTTTTTCGTATATGTGCCCTATCTTTTTCGCGCGTAATGTGGATATATACGTACAGTACGGAGCATAAGTATGTCTGGATGAGTTTGAAATGAGTTTGAAATCTTTTTTTTTATTCTCTCTTTTTTTCGGGAGGGGAACCTCTTTCTTTTTTTTTTTTTGATGATGAATTTTTAATTGATGGAGACAGAAATTATTTGATTTCATGTATATTCTAAAGTTATATGTTATCAAGGTGATACAAACATTTGAGTATCAATTAAAAGTTATTTGATAAAAATTTTTACAGAATTTTGTACTTATATTTGGTTTGAGAAATATTTTAGAAATTAAAAATTAATGTATAAAATATTTCTTTATTATGTTATTTCATTTTGATTATACTCTTGTTTATTTACGTTCTTTTTGGAAATTGTCAAATATCAAGCTCACAATATTATTCAAGGGGTACGATATGGCCTTATTGGCAAGTTAATTCCAGAAAAAAAAATTCCTTTTAAAAATGGAAACTATATGAATTATTAAGAGGAATGTTATTTTGGTGAAAAATCGCTATAACTTTACATAAAGTATAATTAATTTTGCCAAAATTTACAATGAATCATTATAATTTTTCAAGATAATAGCAATCTACTTAATAATTAATACAATCGTGATAATTTTCAAATGAATAAAATCGATTTCTGCACCATTTTTTTCGATATAATTAATAAACGAATTTAATTATTTATACTATTTATATACGAGGCTCAAGTCATGACTCTACATTTATTAATACATCAATTGTAAGTAATGAACTGAAAACCATAAAAGTAGTATTATCAATAAACATCAATAATTGTCAAATTATCAAAAATTTTCAAACTTGCTAACTTTCTTTTTGTATTCTACATTAAAAGGTTTAAAAATAACATTAACGTTTAATAAAACCGTAAAATTAAAAGATAAAAAAATTTCTGTTTATTTCTGCACCGATCGTCTATCTCTCTTCGGCGTCTGGCAACTGTATGATGTTTCTCGTTTTATCCAAATGGTTTTCTTTCTTTTTTTTTGTCTTCTTTGACGGTGACGTGATGATGACGCGTACACGATGATGATGATTTCGATGAAGTGCGTATGTCGTTCGACAAAAAAAAGTAATAACTCTCGTGCATTCGATCTTTCTCTTTCTCTTTTTTTCTTCATATTTTTTTTTTGTTTTGCGGTTATATATCCCAATGACTTTCGCTATACGTGTAATTTACTTCTTTCAATCGGTTCAACCCCAAATTGCAGAGTGAGATATGTAGAAATTCATATCGCGTATATGTGTGTATATATTTGCTTTTAATATCGTTTGTTCGTTTGTTTCTTTTTTTTTATTAATTTTAGTCATGCGTAGCATATGTTTTGTCACTCGATGTATTTTTAATTTATGAATATGTGTATTTATCAATTATTGCTAATTACAAATTAAAAATAAGAAAAAATAAATAAATTTAAGAGAAAATTATACACACCAACCTTTTATTTGGTTAAACTAATAAGGATAAAATGATATTACTGTATCATAATTAATTGAAAAATTCTGTAATTTTTATTGTTAATTTATTAAAAAATTATTTAATTTCTGAATTTGAAAATTATATTGCTATTTGATTTATGATGACGTGAAAAAAACTAAAAGAATCTTCATCGTAATTTCATAACAATTAACATATCGTATTAAAAAAAAAGTTTCTCTGTATCTCTAATTAAAAATTGAAAAAATTCTTAAAATTGAGAAATCGTAAGAAAAAAAGTTATTTCTCATTATTAATTGTCTTTGATTAAAAAAATTTTCCCATACCCAATCGCGAAACCATTCGCACGCACCTCAAAAAAAAGGCGCAAAAAAAAGAAAGCAAAGAAAGAAAAAAATTAAAAAAAAAACCTCTTTTTCATTTATATACATTTCTCGTTCTTCGCGTTATATACATCGTCATCCTTTCCCTATTCTTTGTATTCTCGCACCTCAGCATACTACACTTTCATTTCGACTCTTTTCTTTTTCTTCTTTCTCTCAACCCTTTCTGCACATATATGTGCTTAAAAAAAAGAGAGAAGGAAAGAAAAGAATCGAAAGAGAGAAAACAACGAAACGGCGCCACACATAGCCTCTTTTTTTTCATTTTTTTTTTGAAACCCCAATGTCTCTCTCCCTTGAGAGTCGCCGCAATTTAATTGGTAGCTCTTATGCTTCTCCGGGCTGTTGGCTGGGTAGTAGCGCATTTTTATTAAAAGTATCGACAGCTTTGCCTTGTTTACGACTTTTGGAATTAATGTTGCGGTCGCGGCCTTCCTCGATTTTTTTCTCTTTTCCCTTCTCCACCTCCCACGTTACCTGCACGTGTCGATTTTTCCAGAGGAAAAATTTTCTTCCATCCTAGGATGAAAAAAAGGAAAAGGAAAAACGAAACCTTTTTTATCGTCTATAGTGTTTTCCTCCTTTTTTTCAACTCCCTCTTATATGTAGAAGGTGTACCTTCATCTCTTTTTCTTCGTCTACTTCTTCTTCTTCTTCCTTTTTTTTGCGCGTAACGAGAGAGAGGGACTTTTTTAAAACCCTATTCTAATTTCGCACATACCGGCCGGTATGACGGTAAAAATTATATACGCGGACGGTAAAAGAAAAGCTAAAAAAATCTGTACATGTATATATGTGTAGGAAAGAAGAGGAAAGAGCGAGAGGGAAAAAAAAGGTTCCGTAGATTCTTTTCTGCGGAGGTTAAAAAAAATCATGGCTTAAAACTTGCTACTCTCTCCGATAGCTTCGCGGAATTCAATAATCTCGTTTGCTCGCTAAAAACTATATACGCGCTTTTTATTTTTTTTTCTCTCTCTTCTCTTCACATCTTTTCCTATATATACGTGCAGCAACGCCAAGCCTTTTCTCTCTCCTTTTCTTTCTATTTTTTTTTTCTTTCTTTCTACACTCTCTTTATTAACGCGTGGTTTTAACGGCAGTGTAGATGTATTTTTCTGCTTCTTCTTTCTATTTTTAATTTAAGGATAAAATTAATTACCTTAGAAGCAAAAGGATGCAGAATCCTTAAAGTTGATGAAGAGAGAAGGGAGAGGAGGGTATAGAAAAAAATTTAATGTCTTGAAAGATCGAGTTTTTAATATTAACGGCACTTATCAATGTGGAATATGCAATTTCTCGTACGCAAATTGTTCGAAAGCTTGAGAAAGTAAACGATGGAATTTTTATTTAATGAAGTTAATCTCTTTTTTCTCTACCATCTTTCTAGGTTTTTTTTTTTAATATTGTTAGGTGGTTGCTATGCGTGTACGCGCATTTTAGCGGCATGGTTTATTGGAAAAATATGAAGTTTTAAGGATTCTTTAGGAAAACTTTGTTGAAACTATGTAATATTATGTTGCGGTATAAGTGAATTAAAAAGGAAGGAAAAATTTTTTGCTACTTATTTATTTATTGAATTAATAAATATGCTTGAGTACTAAGGAATTCTAAAATATTTTGATGATAAAATAAATTTTTTTAATAATTTCGAAATTGTTGAATGTATAAATTAAAAATTAATATTTTTAATATACTATATAATATAGATCAAGTAATTTTTTTTGTTTATAAATAATCCCCAAGTATAAAAAATAATATAATCTACATTAATTTTATTATTAATCGTTGAGTTTTTTTGAAATTAAAAATTCCTGATAACAGTATTCTTAAAGGCAAATAAAAAAAATTTTGGATTTATCAATTCTTATCCATGCAAGTATGTCAATTTTTGCAAATTTATTGAAATCCCAAATTATTAACTTTTAAATGTCCTCTTTCGTAAAATTTTCTTTTGATTCACCTCTAATTTTAAACTGATTCCGATTAAGACCCCAAATCGTTATTTACTTAACGAATCCCCAATCTGTAAAGTAATGCTTCATCAACCTTCAAACAACTCACATGTATATAAATATATGTATGTATGGATGTATATCAGAATGCATCTGAATGCAAAATCTAAACAAGCAAAATCTAGCAACGGCCTTATATATATACTCAATGTAAGCTAAAACACATCTCTTTGCATTGCCAGTGCGTATGGGTTGTACAGCAATCACGATGAAATTCGTGCGTTTGTTATTAAACGCTATAACTATATTGTAATATGTATAACCCATAACGCAAACTACAAAATATATCCATATATATATATATGTGTATGCATGTATTTGTATAGAAACGTGGGTGAAGATTATAAAGGAAACGATCGTGCGACATAATTACTTTGTATTGCAATATAGTATGGGCACAATCGTTATATATAATTTACGCACGATAGACATATAGGGACATACACACGCATACACACTTCTCTTTGCTTAATCAAAGGGTTCGAAAGATACGAGTGACTATTTGAGAGAAAGAGTTAGTCTATTGGCTAGTTTCTAAAATTATTATATATGGATCGTTTTGACAAGAGAGAAAATTTGCGTATATAGACGTGTTTGGATGGTTACGTAA